>JAWWEU010000158.1:48955668-48976069 GCA_035583155.1 Acropternis orthonyx | reverse complement strand
GAAGGGAAGGGAAGGGAAGGGAAGGGAAGGGAAGGGAAGGGAAGGGAAGGGAAGGGAAGGGAAGGGAAGGGAAGGCCCTGCGGCCGTCGGCAGTGACCTTGCGGCGCCGCTGTCCGCGGTGCTGAAGGGACCGGGCCGTCCCTGTCCGCGGTGCTGAGGGGCCGGAGCGGGGCCGGAGCGGGGTCAGAGAGGGGCCAGAGAGGGGCCGGAGAGGGGCCGGAGAGGGGTCAGAGAGGGGCCGGAGAGGGGCCAGAGCGGGACCGGAGCGGGAGCGGAGAGGGGCCGGGGCGCGGCGCTGCCCGCGGGGCGGAGGGTCAGGGGGGCACACGGACCCCAGGCCAGCCCCACTTACCCGGCACGGCCAGGAGCAGGATGGAGAGCAGTCCTGGGCGGCTCATGGTGCTGGCGGGATGGAGGGAAGGAGAAAGGGGCAGAGGGTGAGTCTGTCCTGGCGTGGGGGCTCCAGGCGAGGTGTCGGGGGGAGGCCAGCACCGGGCGTGTGTATCTACGCCAGTGCCCTGGCTTAAGATCCCAGATGGGGCACTGCAGCAACCGGCTCATTTATATATCTCAGCCCTCGGAAATGGCGTCAGGAGGAAGCCACCTCCTCCTCTCCCCCCTCCCCTCGCACATAGCCTTATTTCCCGAGGGCCTCCATCCCTCTCCGGGTGTCGGAGGAGCGGCCACAGTCCCGCATCTCCCCGAGCTCCCCGGCTGCCCGCACAAAGGGTGCCAGCAGGAGGTGTCAGGCTCCAGTTGCTCCACCTTCACACACTCGTCAGGCACAGGAAGGTTGAGGTGTGTTTCCAGGGTACTGCTTTTCCAGCGCCTCACCTGACACTGGCAATCTACAGCACCTCTGCACAGGTGCCCTCTCTGTGTGTACCAGCAGTCAAAAGTGACAGTCACCTCCTGTCCCAGCCGGCATTGCCACCTGTAGGTGGCTTTGCCCTGTCCGGGTCCCCTTGTCTGTCACTGGGCACGAAGTTTGGGACCAGTGCCGAAATCCTTAGATGCCTGTTAAACACCTCCCCAGAGGACAGGGGTGCCTGTAAGACTGGGCAAGAGCCAGAGAACTGATCACCACGAAATGGGTTTGCCAACAGAGAGGGTAAGTCCCAGCTGTTAAGAAATACGTGTTAGTAGAATGTCCTTTGGGGTAAACAGCAAAGGCTGGTGCATCTGTTGTCCAGCTATTGTGAGTCTGCAAGCAAATTTTGATAGGCTGCTGCCCTTTGTTCAATGTTTCATAACAATCTGTAGCAACACCCTACACTCCATAGTTGAAGTAACCAAGATTACCTGGCTGCCTATTTTCATTGACAAGGGAGAGAAAAGAAGTAACAAATTGTACCATTCTCTTGGTCACAAGCATTTTTCTATTATTTGGATGGAGCATCTGTCAGGTCAGTCAGCTGGATTCTCTTTTGAAAGTGAATCAAATGCTTCTTTAAGAGAATGTTTTTCCTATTTCTTTAGGAATTATTATTATTAGTCTTATTTCTTTAGGAATAGCAGCTCAGCTATTCTGTGCTATCCCTCAAGCAATTTCAGAGGTCACAAAAGCCAGATACTTAGACTAGAAAACAAAATTCAGAAAAATGCACTGTCCTTCTCCACCCTATCTCACGCTGGTTATGGTGGAGTCCTGCACCCAAGGAACTAGAGGTCATCACTTGTCATCTTGTCTAAGAGGACAAGAACTTTTCTATGAGACCAGGGAGTACAGACTGCACTATAGGTTTCCCTTTTCTCTTTCCAGGTGCACATGGAAATGTGCTCCCAAATGTCCTGGTGTCTACGTGATTTAAATGCATGATTCAAAAGTTACATTTGGATTGTAAAAGGCCACTGTTACAAAATCAAAGCTCCCCTTGTCTATTGCATTTTCTAGTTAATAGCAGAGAAAAAATGGAAATAAATTGATCCTCAAACAGTGTTTTGTGAATGGCACTATTGATGGTTAGATATTCATAAGTCTGTGAAATGAGCACCCATGACAGTTCTTGTTCCATGGGGAACCTGCATCCTCCAGGAACAGTAATATCCTCTCTTCTCTTCTCTTCTCTTCTCTTCTCTTCTCTTCTCTTCTCTTCTCTTCTCTTCTCTTCTCTTCTCTTCTCTTCGCTTCGCTTCGCTTCGCTTCGCTTCGCTTCGCTTCGCTTCGCTTCGCTCCTTTTTATTTTTTTTTTTTTTTTTTTTTAGTTTTTCTTCTTTTTTTTTCCCCAGCGTGTGTGTGTTTTGTGTGTTGTTGAATTATTTGTTGGGGGAAGAGGGTGGTGGTCGTATACAACAGACTGTCACTCCTTCAGGATACATCAGAGCACTGTAGTCTCTGAGTCTGAAATACTGAACATTATTAGGTTTGTTAATTCCTACATATTCCTAAGAGATAAACAGATTGATCTCCTTATCAGGCTATGTTTTCCTGGTCAGTATTTACTTATCCTTACATATAGATATTGATCTTATTAGGTCAGTAAATTATCTCAGTCCTAATCCAATTCCTTACATGAAGCCCTTTTCTTCCCTGGGGCTTCTTTTAAAGAAATGTACCAGGATATGTAGTGCCCATCACCACTTTTTTTCTCTCTCAAACTGTGGTCTTGCATACATTAAGTTGTTTGCACAGGAGAAACTAAATGTTTTCCAGGTATATCATGCATTCTCCCACTGTAATAACACTGCTGGGTAATGAATTTTTCTATTTCTTACCCCAGGAGAATGGAGATGAAAGTGTTAAAGCAGCAATCAGTACTGCTGCTATTGGAACTCGTCTTATTAGGCACAGCTATATTAGGAACTGTCACTGTAAAACATGTTAGGGAGAGATTTATGTCAAAAGGCAAAAGTGATCAAATGAAAAAGTGGAAGGCATTCTGCCACAACAGATTTCAAGGAAAGAGCAAGTTTGCAAGTCTCTAGAGTAGCTTATGTTTTATTATATGGAGAACAGAAGTAGGTTTTTAGTGGGTGGCAAAGTAATGAAGAAGGACATTTATGACCACTTCCAGCCTTATAAAGAAGGCTGTTGATGTCTACAGAGAACAATTCCATTTTCCCTTATAGCTGTGCAATTTCTGATGCATGAAGTGTGATGGGAACATGGAGAGCCATATACCATTACCCATCTGCGATCACTACGCTAACATAACATGTGCAGATGGACAAAGAGATGAATTATTGTGATGGGAAAATGATATTTACCTTCCTAGCCTATAAGTGATTTGAGAAGATGGCAATGTCTGGATGGATGGAAGCAGACACCCAACACTGTTGCATTATCTGTGCTCTGAGCTGAGTGACCAAGAGGGTCAGCCTAAAAGCCATATTGACACATGATCTTCTATGCATAAGGTAACTTCCTTAGAGATTGTGTGGCTTAAGTGATATTCTCAATTAATGTATAAGAGTAAATTTTTATTTAAATTTTATTTCAGAATTCAGGAAAGAAAACAAAAAGATATTTGGTATGGCTCTGAGCTACTTCAAGAGATTTGTTCTCTAATTTCCTGACTAAAACTGGATTAAGAACCCACCCATGTTCTGTGCTTGGAAACACTGACACTGCACCTCAGACTGTAGTGATTTTACAGATCTGGGAACTAAGGCTCATAAGGGAAAAAGTGTCATTTTCACGAAGATATCTAAAAGGCTTGAAGCCAAGGCACAACTATTACCCACACCCTAACCAAAAAGACCACTAAGGAACAAATAGGCAACAATTACCTTCTTGCATAGGAAATCAATTGATAACTGTTTGACTGAAAAACTTGAATGTAAGCTCATTGCCAAAATAGTAGCAAAGTCTATTAAAACCCCCACATCACACCTTTTCTTCTTTCCCACATGTCAGTCAGTCACACTTGCCTCTCAGTTCCCTTGTCCAAGCCTTGTTTGGCTCCCTGTAAATAGAAATACGCTTCAAAGCTCAGATTGCTGTTGTAAATACCCATCTATGCTGGTTCCTTTTCAGATCAGAGGCAAAATGATGTTGACTTGTTTTGGTTTTCTTAGACTGTGCTTGCACCAGTCTGAACTTAATGAATTTTCCTGTTCAAAAGTTTACTTACACCTGATAAAAGAAAGAAGCCCATCATTGTGCCCAATCCTGACAGTAGCTACTGCCCTGCCTATCCATTTTCATCCCTGCCTGGCGTGCACAGCTCTAACTGGGTCAGATGGAGTATGTTCCCTGTTGGGAGAAGAGACCTCTCTGTAGCAATCACAGAATACCACCTGGGCACACTTACAAATAGCTTGGATTTCAACATAATTTTTCTAAACATTATTCAAGCACCTCTCTGGAAAATGTCATACCTCTCCAACACCATGGTCAGTTTACCTGTCACTTAAGGAAAACCCTCATTCATTCCTGTGAGCCTCACTGAATCTGTAAGAAAAGATGTGGAGAAGGAGGTTCTCTGAACAGAGTGACCTCAAACAGCCTCCTCAGGAAATTATGGATTGTTCCCATGGCCATGGTTTTATTTGACTTGTGACAACAAAGTGTGTATCATGTTGATTTATGTATTCAGTAAGATAAAGCAATCCTCTGAGTTCTACGCTGATCTAAAACAAGCTCATGAAAACATCATTGAGATAGTTTATTTAACTCTGAAGCTAGAGACATATAGTCCTATTTATTGACCTGCAGGCACTAACAAGGTTCATGAGAGTTAAGAAAAAAGCAATAGTGACAAGAGTGACTAAGGTCTTTGGAGAAGCACTCCTCTTCTGGGGGTCCATAAACCCACCAGACTGCCTCCACACTGCCAGCAGCTCACAGCCAACACACAGACAGCATCAGCATCATCCCAGATTCTGAGCATTAAGTGCCTGGAATATTTTGTAGAGATGAATTTTATTCCTCTTCCTTTTCCTTTATATAACCAAGCTGTCTGTCCACTCCAGGCCAGATGCTCAGTGAACACCAAATGAGGCACAGGAGAATGTGGGTCTCCTGGGCTGCCCATAAGGCCAGAGTTCATCTACTGATCAAATGTGAGCACAGTAAGGGTCTTTTCTAAGTTAGATGCACTTGTGCTAACTTTCCCAATTCATAGAGACAAAATCCCTAATTAAAAAAGTAATTATAATGAAAAGAACCTTTTTTTTTTTTCTCTAATAACAGGGTTTAGAATCATGAAACACATAAACACTTTCCATTCAGGATGGTTTCTTTGATCTCCCTTAGCTCACATTGGAAGTAATACACTTGAGGAGATGAAAAGACAACTGAACACACAGCCTACTGCCCTGCTGCTATTGCAGAAGGATGAAGGAAATGTGTGAGGATCCAGGTACCTGCTCTCTACAGATCTTTGTTGACAAAAGTGTTTACAAAAGCCAGACTCAAGGATTTCCAGGGCCTACTGCTGTCCCCCAAGAATATTGTTCTCTAAACAGTGGCAATAGCACATCCCTGGAGATATGAAGCATAAGGATGCAGCAGTTGCCATTCTGGGCTGGAGGAAGGAGCCAGAGACCCTGGGCCCTCCCCCAGAGGCAGGGACAGGGGCTGGGGTGGGGATAGGGCCCCTTCCTGCCTGTGTGTCAGGCTGAATATCAGCATCCAAACCAAACACTAGACATTGGCCCTGGTATTTATTTCAAAATGTTCCACAATGTTTTCATGCTAATTAGAAGGAACTAGTTTGCTTGTCCCTCTGAACAGTCTCTCCTCAAACTTGGTACCTTCCTCAGCCTGAGAACTTCTTATGGCATTAAGTGCCACAGCTTGCTTAAACACAGAAGAAATATTTGATATGTTATTTTTAAATTGCCTCTTAATCTGATACTAAAAGCTGGAAAAGACAAAAGCTCTTTCTCTTCCCTAGTCCAGTGAGGCTTTCATGGATATTTAAGCTTCTCCCTTACTCATCTCCTTTCCGAGAGAAAGAATCGCAGTTATCTGGTTCTCATGTGGCTCCTTTAAACCTGGCTACTAGCCAGTGAGTCCCACAGCTTAATTACCTATAGCATATAATTACCTATGACATAATGCAAAGAGATTCTGGTGCATCCTGCTCTCACTAGGACTTTGTTAGTCTTCACTCAGTGACCCAGAAACTTTCTAGTGATATGTGAAAAAATTGGTTTTCATTGTAGAAATGACCATGCATAGATGTCTCAGGAGTTATTATCCTTCAAGATCAGTTATTCCCTCATATAAAAGACAGTATGGAGAGGATAGAGAGGATGTCTGGATGTTTTAGACATGCTCCAGTAGTAAGTCATTAGTAGTGAGTTGTCTCAGCCTGTATCAGGCAAATGGCACAGCCTGGATGAGGCAAAGAAAAAGAGTCTCTGTGACTTAGTTGGTCTCAGCTGGAACCTTGGTCCCTTCCCTCCATCCACTCACCCTCGTTTGGGTCAGGCTGTTCTCCACATAGCCTGAGCAGAGCTTTGGGCAGCCTTTACAGTGCAGATGGCTCCTACCTCAGATGTTCTGTTGATAAGGCTGTTTTTGAACACCAAATTGCAAGTTAATGCTAGTTAATGAATGTTCTCTTTACAGGCAAAACAAGCCTTTTCCTTCTGTACTAAACAAAGAACAGGAGGAGGTAACCTTTCAGGTATTAAATTGCTTGAGAGCATCAGCATAGAGCAGCTTGAGGAACAGCCACAGAATCTTAAATTACTGTTACTAGGCTTTTCTTCAGCCTGTAGGAGCTCAGGTTTCTTACCTGACCAATGTTTTTTCTTCCCAGGAGAGCAGGGCCTGCAGTGTCTGTCCTTGGGGAACAGCAATTACCTTCTGCAGGGCAAGGGAACAGCAGCATGAGGCATCTTCAAATGCAGCAAAGCCCTCTGCTGAGCCCATCTCATCTATACCCTCTGCAAATAAAATGGTCCAGACAGACTTCTCCACACTGTAGGATGAGCCCAAAGAAAATCTGGGGGACTGGGAAGAAGTCCTCTGCCCCAGCCCCTAGTTTGCTCTGTTTGGAGGGCAGGGTTTGGGCCGCTGACTACCACTGACCTTGCAGACATCTCCTCTCCATTTGTACTCAGCTGAGTTCAAACTCAGTCTCTGCTACCAACTGCCTGGGGGAATGTTTCAGGAGAAACCACACTTTCTACTTTGGTGGGGATTAGAAAAAAACAACCTTAGGAAGAAAAGCCAGACTATGCTTCCCTCTCTGGTGGTGTTTTTTTGGTTTTGGTTTTTGGTTTGTTTTTTTTTTTTTTGGGGGGGGGGTGGGAGGGGAGGGTTTATTAAAACATTATCTTCTGGCTCTCAGCAGCTTTTTGTTTTATGGAGTCAGCTAGATAACCAGAAACATAGTGAAATCCTTTTACGTGTTTCATGCCATGTAAGAGGCAATTGTTGTCCTGTGTAACCCCAGAGGAGCAGAAATTGAAGGGTTTCCTCCAGGCAGAGAAGATAAATGGGTACTACATGCACTTTGTATTTAAAGCTGCAGTGAGTACGTGACTTTCTGTACTGAGGGGAACACTGCAGCTGTTTTGCTTGACATAGATTCACATGGTGAGAAACTGAAAGTGTATGGAGCAGATTTGTTATTTGCATTTCTAAAGAAGCTGTTCATTTATAACCTGAATTCAAACATAGGTCAACAGAAAGACTTTTACCCTTTGTAGGGAGTCATAGTTTGAATCCTAGACCTGGCTTCCTTCCCTGAGGTTGGGATGCATTTCCCAGAGGCAAGGATACAATTTAAATGTACTCAGGCAAGGAGTAAAGATAATAGTGAGGATAACATCTATAAGGGAGAAGAACTGCTGTTCAGAGGAAGCCTTAAAAAAAAAAAAAGAAAGAAAATACATGGGTCAATGTTCATCATCAGAAGTAAAGATGGAAAATTAGTTCAGATTCTGTATGTCTAACAGCAGGCTTGATGGTTTATTCCCTCTGACTATCATTTTAGATCCACCAAAGACTGATAGGGTTTTCTTTGCTCAGCTGGAGATTTTTGTAGATCTAAACCTGCACTAGTACAGAAAATTTGGAGATTGAAAGGCTCTAGAAAGCCTCCTGATTGCCCAGAAAAATCCTGAGCAGAAGTAAGCTCCTAATTATGTAGTTGCATCCTGTGGTGGCTGAGAAGGGTCAGTTGTCCTAGACTAAATGGAAGGGAAATTCTGGCCATGTCAGTCATTGCCTATTAAGCGTGATAATTTCTCATTTGTGAGCAGACTACTCGATCCAACTCTTGGCAATGGTTGCAAAACATGTAATTAGATCCATACTCCAGGTCTCTTGTACTCTTTTGTAGAAATATGCAAGCACCAGACAGTCTTTCTATGGGTATTGGGTGTCTTGCCCTTCTTCCTTTGAGAGGCTCTTGATTGGGAAGGTTTCAGGACTTGATCTTCTTGCAGTCATGTTGATGGGAGTTTAAATTTTAATGGTACAGGAGAAAATTCCTTGTGGGTATGGATACTGGAAACACCATTATTTATATTGGAAAGCCAGAATCATTTATATGTTTTCAAAATCCTAGAGCATCACTTCATAGGTGGACCAAAACGGGTAAACTAGTTTTGCTTTGAAAGGGATTGTCAGGCTGTGGGGATCATAGAAAACCCAGGGTGAGTGGGAAGAACAGTCAGGTCTTCCCCTTCTTTCTACCTTAGTAAAATCATTTAGGTTGGAAAAGACCCTTAAGATCATCAAGTCCAACTGTAAAACCAACACTGCCAAATCCACCAATAAACCATGTCATTAAGTGCCACATCTACACATCCTTTAAATACATTCATGGGTGGGGACTCAACCACTTCCCTGGGCAGCCCGTTCAATGCTTGACAACCCTTCCAGTGATTGTATCCAATCTAAACCTCCCCTGGAGAAACTTGAGGCCATTTACTCTCAACCTATCGCTTGCTACTTGAGAAAAGAGATTGACCCCCCAGCTCACTACAAACTTCTTTCAGCTAGTTGTAGAGAGTGATAAGGTCCTCCCTGAGACTCCTTTTCTCTAGGCTAACAACTCCAGTTCCCTCAGCTGCTCCCCATAATACTTGTGCTCCAGGCCCTTCACCAGCTCCATTGCCCTTCCCTGGACACACTCCAGCACCTCGATGTCTTTCCTGAATTGAGGAGCCCAAAACTGAACACAGGATTCCATGTGTGGTCTCACCAGTGCCAAGTACAGATCACTGCCCTGGTCCTGCTGGCCACACTATTGCTGATACAGGCCAAGGTGCTGTTGGCCTTCTTGCCCACCTGGGCACACACTGGCTCATGTTCAGCTGTTGTTGATCAGCACTCCCAGGTCCTTTTCTGCAGAGCAGCTTTCCAGCCACTGTCCCCAGCCTGTAGTGCTGCATGGGGCTGTTGTGACCCACATGCAGCAGTGATTCACCAGTTGTCTATACTGACTTTGCATCACCTAAGTGCAGCCTTAACATCTGCCTTGTGCTAGGACAGGGAAAGCCATGTATTGGTGCTCTTCTCAGCTGCTGCAGGAGATGACCTTTTAAGGTAGGTACTTCTGGCCCTTCCTTCAAGTACATGTGAATTTCTTGACTTTTAGGAATGGCCTACTCCTTTTCAACTTGATTTACTTGGTCATACAGATGTTCCCTATGATCTTAGAGGTCCAATAACAAAAGGCATACAGCCTGCTAAGCAACATGGCTCATCTGATGTGGTATTTCATGAGAAAATGAAATTTATTCAGTTTTGAAGCAGGTTTCTTGTGTGACTGGGGTTCACACATAGCAGAGGTCTGTCAACACAGAAGAACTGCTGTGTATAAAACAACCCAAATGGTCAAAGAGCCCATCTGCTTCAGACTGGTTCCAAGTACCACTAGAGGGTTGGTTCCCACTGTTACCTCAGCCATACCAACCACTGAGAAGAACATTTTTTGCTTGTCTGGGTTATTCCAAGGTTGTCCATGGGCTCAGGATCACCTGTGCAGAAAACCTCTGGAGGAGCAAAGCCTCAGAGGACTGTGTCTCCACACAGGTGTCTCTGTGGGATCTAGCACAAGGGATTATGTATATCAGCTGTCAACAAATAAGCTTTCTTGATGACAAATATATTCACTTGTGAGCTGGAAAATCATGCTCTTCCCAGGATTCCCTTTACTTTTAAGACAGGGCCTTTCTGGCATCAGTTTTGTCCTTTTGTGGTAAGGGCCAAGTTCTTAACATTTCTCATTAAAAGGATGGTTCCTGCCTCCCATTGTATTTTTGTGTGAGAAAGGTTCTGCTGCAACAAAATAAGCCTAAGCTACATTTTATGACAGCTACAACTTCCTCCAGCTCTTGCAGATATGAAAGCAGGAAGCCCATGTGAAGGACCTAAGCATCCTTTCCCCTACCCAGCACTGTTGCAGACATACCATTACTCACTTTCATTCTGGTCTGTACACAAGTGGCATCTGCTGCAGGTCACATTGCCCTGAAAAACCTTAACAGGAACCTCCTCTTACTTGAGAGAAACTGTAACAAATCAGCATATTTGACTGGGAACTCTTCCATGCTTTCATAGATCTATTTTGGCTTAACACCACTCTCAGTGTACATGTTGTCCACTTTATCTTTCCTCTGCTACCAGATATGGGGATGCTGCTCTTTGTTCACTTCAGTAGAATCAGCTTGACAAAACCTTATTCCTTTCTGGCTTTGAAGCTATGAAATATTCAAGGCATGTTGCTACAGTCTGATAATATAAACAGATATTTTAGAAGTCAGAGAAGTAGTGGCAATGATATATGCAGATACAGAACTCGCTTTGAATTTCTTGTGTAATGTGGAGAACCAGGTACAAGCCTAACAATGATACAGGTGCCACAAATTATTTCTGTAGAAACTCTCTGCAGGATCAGTGCCTCAGAAAGCAATGCAGCTCCCTCCTTGGAAGTTGACTAGTAGCATATTTTACATGTGTTTTGATCATTATACAAATTGTCAACATCTATTTTGATTGTTTTTTTAACAAATGGAAGCAGAAATTAAATGGGATATTTTTTTCAAACTTTTTTTTTTTTTAATATGAAAATGCATTCTTTCAGGGCCTTTGAACTGAAAACAACTTTACTTGATTGAAATATTTTGCAGAAACACTTTTCCATATTTTGATTTATTTATAGCTGTGCTGAAGACCATGTCTACCACCATCATCTGGTATGTTTATGGCCATCTGGATCAGAGGCTACTTCTATCTCTAGCATGCTTATTGCATCTATTGATGATTTATTAACTGTTTATAAACAGCAGGTACACAGTGTACTATGCCACAAAGGGAATTGGGAATTCAGTCCTTACCTTAGTTCACACGCTTGTGGGTATCACAGTCACTCTAGTTTTATTTAATTTGATTTTACTTTAAAACTTTACATGCAAGTGCTTCAAACCATCAACCTTCTGGGGTTTATTCCTTGACTCAAACAAAGGAATGAATTTTTCATGTTCTGAAAGTAGCTTCATCAATTGGAAGCTGTGGGTAAACAGAGGGGCCTGTTGGAAACCCACACTGTATTAGGGGGAACTAAGCACAGAGCTCCCTCATGCTCTGCACTGAAGATGCTATCAGGGAAAGCAGACCAGGAAAAGCAGTGGCCCTGGTTGCCCCTGCAGTGGGCCTCAAGCACAGCACAATTAGAGCAGCTGCTTGTGTGCTGTGGTTAAAGAAAGCTCCCCAGAGACAATGTATTGCTGTTTGATTGGAAGAGTACTCAATTGTCTAACGAAGCTGTTATTCTCTATTTAGCCAGAGAGGAGAAAAGGAAATCTTTACGTATCACTCCTATATAACAAAAAAAAAAGCTAATTAGAGAAGTTAGACCCTCAGGGGTAAAATAAAACCACCGCAAAACATGGCAGTGATGGCAGCAAGTAACAGTGAGCTGGAGATTTGGCTCAGATATGTCAGCTGCTCTGTTTACCCAGCCCAGAGGCTGACACCCACCCTGTGCCTCACCTTGCCCCACCCATCAAAAGAAAGTGCTTCCCCATTTTTGAGAGGTATTGATATTTCCATTTTCATCTTTCATATTAGAAGCATTCCTTTAGCACCAGAAATTACCTTGGAATATTGACCAGTATTGCAAATACTGGTGGATAACAAGAACCTTACTGTCATGTTAAATCTCCCTTTGTTTTATTAAACCACATATGCTCCTGATTTCAATGGAATTCAGATGGACTTCGGAATGATCCAGGAACAGCTTCCTTGCTTCAGCAGGAGCAATAGGCTTTGAAACACTTAGATACATGTTAGGTGCTTTTTCAAGAAAATACAGAGCTCCTCCCTGTTACTGGGGTGACCTCGCATGGTGTTTCTATTCCTATTAACATACTGGGATGACACTGCCATTTTTCTTGTATGGATTAGGTTGAAACTTTTCTTTGGCTCATCAGAGCTGAATGATGAGCTTGTATTTATGTGAAAGTTTATTTTGCAGTCACTGAATTCTTGCAGGCAGTGGTCCCTCCTACAGCGATAAATGGATGATTAAAATAAAGAACTTCCCAAGGCAGACATTCATCCAGCAGCAAAGCCTCCATTTTACTGGTAGACACTGTATTTTCTGAAGTATTTTTACACCTGTTCCAAATACTGATCGCACTGATGTTATCTTAATTTTGCACCTTCAAAATCTACTAATATTTCACTTTTGAAAAGAAATGAGAGGGCATGTAGTTTTATAGGAGAGGTCAATTGAAGTGCAATAGGCAGGGCTGGCTGATGGTTACCCTCTGCACTCTAGGATGTTGTGTGATACCAAGGGATTGTGCTGGCCAAGGACTGTGTCATACACACACACTGAGATGCTGGACAAGAGCATTCAAACCTCTCTATTTCTTTAAACAGTGCCCATTATCTATGTTTGCTTTTCTCGTCTCCGGAATACCCTGCCTGATATTTTATTTGCCTTCTCCCTTTGAACCATCCAATTTTCTTTAGAACCCCTGGCCCTGTTCTTTGATTTTAATTCCAAAGTTTCATCCTGCACTTACCCTCAACACCATATCCTCACACCATTCTTACCAACACAAGACAATTTTCATCTGCTTTAATATTTAACTTCACATGTTCCTCTATACAAGCTTGCTGCCATAGATGTCCTCTCTGACCTACAGAAGTGTGGGTACAAAGACCAAGTATGGCTCATCCAAGCCTTCACAGGAGGTTTGCAGTGTAAACATGGACCCAGATTAGGACTTTTGAACTGCAGATATATCACCATGTCCAGGAGACTTCTTTGCTACTCTGTCATCCCTTCTGCTGAATATCCACAAGATTTTCTGTTGTGCTTTGGCTAAAAAAGGGATGTTCCAATAGCAGTCTCAGCATAGATCTTAATTTTTTGCTTAGTATTTCATTCTCCCATGTCTTCCTGCTAGGCTGCACCAAGGTCCGATTTCCTTCCATGAGCACAGAGCATAGCTTCCTAGTGCCAGCCTTATCTCCATGAGGACTTCACACTGGAAATTTTGTCCACTAGATCCCAGACATTCCCCACCTCCAGCACTGTTCACAAGATCGAACTCATTTTATGGAATTAGGCCTGCATTTGCCCCTGATTACATTGCTTGAGATGCAGATGGCAGAGATACCTAGAATTCAGTCTGTTAACCTAATTCCCTTTGAAACAGCTGTCAGAAACACCTGAGCTGCACCGTCCCTCAAGACAAATATTATGCCTTCCTAGTCCAGGGAAAGACCTACTTAACTCATCTTCCTGCTGTCAGAAAATTGCCTTCTATTTTCTAGTGAATCACACAGCTCGTTTTTCCTTTCCAGTAGTCATTCAGACTTTGCCACTGTTCCCCTGCCAGCCAGCAGCTCCCACTATTACTGCCAGCAGCCAGACCAGGTGGCAGCAGCAACCAGGAGCAAATAGGTGTGAAGGAGTCAGAAGACTCATTGTGTAGTTTGGTTGAAGCCAGCACTAACAAAGGTAGCAATGAGTTACATAATAGGCATGAGGAATTGGGGGAAATGTTTCAGCCTGAGATAAAAGCTTGGGGAGCTGATTTCTGTGCTCAGCTTTCTATTTCCTTCCCACATGACCACTGGAACACATCTAACTGTGCTGTGACTCAGTTTACTCCTTGGACAAAATCCTCTTTGTAGAGGGCTCTGGGCACTAGTAAGGAAGGACCCAAGAAGGCACTGATTATCTATTTTCTAACACTTTCCTATTTTAAATGGGTTCCCCATACTCATAATCTGAAAGCGTAATCTATTTTACAGGCAATTTTGATAGCCCAGTGTCTTAGGGAGAGGTCACTTCAATCTTGCAGGCTTAGCTCAAACCAATGCCTTTTTGGAATAAGAGGAGCTTTTATTGCTTGCAGTCAGGAGAACCCAGCTCCCCTGGAGAAGAAAGGAGAGGAACATCCAAACTTTTAACTAGCTATAGTTAAAAGCTAGTTATCTCTTTATCTCTTGTTGCTTCTTGTGTAGCCTAATTAATCAAACTACAGGCTTTGCATTCCAGCAAGCACCTCAATCACATTTCCACAGGAGTCACTAAGCAGAAACTCTGCAGAAGCCTGGCAGCGCTCCGCAGCTGCAATGAGTAAGCACAGCACTCCTGGGTGGAGGGAACTTCGCCTGAGAGCTGCAGGTGAGCATTCACCCCTCTGGATTGTGAGGCTTGAGGACAGAATTGGCTGGGAGAGGAGTGCAGAGCACTTTGATACATATCATCTCTGACACCACAATCAGCCATCTGTTCTGAGTTTATTAAAAGTGATGTACTCTGCTGGGAGGATCAGGAGGCATCTGCTAGTGCATTTACATTCAAATCCTCACAGCAATCCTATCCAGCCTCCTTTTTTAATTAATTGAGCCCACTTTTTGTGAAGGCACACAGATAAATGCTTCCTCTGTAAATAGGAGCATATATTATGCTAATACCATTAAATAGTAATACACAGAAAAACAATTAAGTGCAAGAAGCAGCATCTCTCTCAGGATTTAAGAAAGCTTTTCTGACAGAGATCATTCCTGTTTAAGGGATCACCATCTAAACCTGGCTTATGTGGCAGTGCAGTTTCACTGCTGCAGAATTGCTAATCAGCTGCTTGGGGCAAGAGAGAACCTTGAGGTGATGACCTGAAGCACACACTCTTTGTGACCCCATCTGCAAGGGCTGGAGGGTGCTGAGAGAGCAGAGCAGAGTGGTGTCCCAGGGAGTTTGGAGGCAGATGCCACAGAGCAAGTGTAAATCCTGTTTGGTTGAAGGGAGAGCAATAGGATGCTCCACCTGCATGGTAGAGGGGCTTTGCGTTAGCATGGCTGCTTTGAAAAGGTGAAGAGTTGGAGATGTTTCTCATCACTCTGAAGGGTTAGAAGGAAAAAGGTAGTGCCAAGGCTGTTGGTCTCTGTTAACTCTCCTTGGCGTTGGGTGCCCGTGGCAAGAATGACCACCCCTGCTGGTGCTGCTGCCTGCACTGGTTCCCACTGTGGCATCATTAGGTGCACAGTGCTGCATGGGCTGGGCTCTCTGGGAGTCAGTTGATCCAAAGCTGGGTAGCAGTGGAAGGAAGGGCCTCTCAGGGTGCCACAGACCAGGGTACATTGTGATTTGCTCAACAGGTGGGAATGCCTGCAGCAGATCACACTTATCTCTTGGTACAGAAACCCCTCCTAGAAGTGTCAGGATCTCAGCATCCTCCTGTTCAGAGGGGCATCTCCCATGTATGGGGAAAGGTGTCTGAATAAATTGCAGTGGGAGCTGTTGGCAGACAAGACCATAGTAATCTCCAAACCAGGGTGGTTGGTGAACCTCCAGGGACTGCCAGCATCCCCTTCCACCCAGACAGAAGGAAGAAAAGGAGAGTTTGTCCCTTGTAAATCCTAGTCCATGCCCAGGGATCATACCTGACTTACATGTGGGGTGGTGGGAAGGTTCTTCAAAAGTAAGTCTGAGACACTGGTGGCACATAATGCCTTTGGAAGTAGGTCCTCCAAGTGAAAGAGGGGGTTTTGCTATGCACAGGGATGGACTGACCTTCCCCACTACCCTACAAAAGGGGTCAATAATGCCAATGGCACACTAAAGGCACTGAAAAAGGGGGATGCTTGGTGGTGAGAAGGCTTGGGGCTGTGTGCTTGAATTAGTGCTCCTGATATAATTTCATCTATTACTTATGTGAAGCCTAAGGGGCAGAGGGGATTTCTGTGTGCTTGGGAACTATGTCCATGTCCCTCTGCACAGCTATTGTTAATAAACAGCTGATATACAAATTAAATAGAAACCTTTTACTTCTTGGCATGCTGTTCCTTGTCTATCCTTCTTTGGCTGTATCCTCAAGGCCCTTTTTAGACACAACTGGTTATTTTCCAAATCCTTTCTTAGAGTTACAAACAATAGCATTGGCTGAAGCATTTAGAAAATGGAAAGTGCAGTTGGTCCTACCCCCTTCCCCGAATGCTTGGCTTCTGGCACAAAGCACCTGCTCTCATGGTTAAGATCTTCTCCCAGGTCAGAGGCAGCAATTTACAATCCTGGCCTTTGTCTTCCATCAGCAAACAAGGGAGTATCAGATCCTGAGAAATCTTAGGAAGCCATAACTTGCTTTTTAGTTTTTGTTATTGAGGTTAAATGGCTTTTAACTTATATCCTTTAATTGCAAATATTGTTGATGCATTTGCAAGACTGCAGTTCAGAGATGGGACAAACTGCATTTGGGGTCATTGGCCTGGTAGTAGCTGTGGCGCAAACAAATATGTGCATGAAGGGATATTTAGCAATTGCAGGGCTGGAAATGGAATTAGTGACAATCAGTGATTTAAAGAGCAGTGGGTCTCATCAGGCTCAGACCAGACAGCAAGAGATCTGCTGATAAGGACAACTGTCACGCGCCTTGCTTGGTGCCGCTCCAGAAGGGACTCATTCCCTGCAGCACACTTGGAGTGAACAAATTGTTCTGTGAGCAGCAGTTAACAAAACATGGGTTTTTCTGGTCCCCTCAGACAGTCTCACCACATGGTCTTGACTCCAGAGCCCCTGTCTATGTGAACAGCTGCTGCTGCAGCCTCTGCCACCGCACAGGCCAGTGCAGCATCTGTACCCTGCGAGAGCCAGCCCCTCACCGGCACCGACCTCTGGCTTACCATGGGGGTCCTGTCACTGAGGGGGACTCAAAAACGTGCTGGGTGACACCAAATGGGTTTTCAAAAGTTGCCTTTTGTGGGAGCCATGTTTTCGATCTTCAACTGAAACCTCTGCTGGAGTAAAGTTTGCTTTTTTTCACCTCAGCCTTGCCTAGTAAGTGAAGCAATTCATGCAGCTTTTCACTGTACAACCCCACTGCAAACTGATTCCTAAGCAGTGTTTTTAATCAGAGCTGCCAGAGTCAGCCTGGGAATATCTAAACACCATTTCCTTGGTAAGACAGCTCACAGCATCAGGAAACCCTCATTGTCTGCTGTAGTCCTGCATTTATCACCAAGAGTCCTTGTCTCTTCTGTAATTCATTTCTTGTAGCCAACAACTTCTTCCTTTATTAAATAAACAGAGATTTCCTTTAGTCAGCATTATGTATTTGAGTTTATCCAGCAATACATATTTGAATTCATTTATGTATCAAAATAAGGGGGAAAGGATGGATTGATTTTTAAACAAAAGGATTTGGCTTTTCAGTTTCTTTGTAAATTGGGGAAAGGATGAAAGTACCCAATAGCTGTATTAAGAAAAAGAGCTACAGAGCTAAATCCTTTGTTTGGAGGAGGCTTCACTCTGTGCAAATATCTGAATTTCTTCCTGAGAACTCTCCACGTGTTGATTCCCATCATAACCAGAAGACCAACAGTGAAGTGGGCACTCACATAAGACTGTTATATGAGCTACTTCAGCTGGACTTTTCCCAGGCTGCTGTACCTACAGACCAAAAATTTAACAATTCCCTAAAAGAAGGGAGTTTTATAAGTAGAACAGAAGTCCCTGAGAAATGTCCTACCACTTGAGTCATGAGGGAAATGATCTTCCTCTCATGGGGTTCAGCCCTGGTGCTCAGATTACAGTGACCCAACTTGTGGGGGTCTTGACTGCAGAGATTGTGACAGAGGGAGGCTGAACTCATGCTCTAAACTGAAGTGTTCCAACCTTGGTGTTTTCTCCTCCTGTCTCTCAGATGCTCTATGCCACTGATGGTTTCAGGTGTTTGTCATGGTTCAGGTTATTTTTCCCCTAGCTGCATCACCTGCTTTATCTCGACTGAAACCCATCTGCCACCTTCTTGTCCATTCCTCAGCTCTATGAGGTTCCTCTGAAATCCCCTTTCATTGGTGTAACATTGACCAACTACCCAAAACAGCCTAGTTATGACCTGCAACCTGGCTTTTTCACCTTCAGTTATATCTACAGGCATCTCCTTTGGGGTCTTGTTTCAGCTCTTCCTCTCACATCTGTAACAACGTTTTGCAGAGGCTTGTGATGCAACTCTGTACAACTGACCTAAACAAAACCCGTGAAGGAAGCAGAGCAGCTCCAGATCAGCCCACACTGCAGGGACTTTGCCTCCTTCTCCATGAAGTTGTAAGCAATGAGTGAGAGCACAAGTGGAGGGGCATGTTCAGAACTGATGATTCTTTTTAAAACCCTCTACCTGACTGACAGGTGACTTTGGGCCCATCTCCATTTCCACAGAACCCTCTGTAGGGAGTAAGAAAACCCTACATTTTTGAGGCAAAACCTACCTGTATTTGAGGGGGTGGTTGAAGTGTCTGTTTGTGGATGATGTTGATGCCCATTTAGGATCTCATGAGCAGGTGTTTTTAACACAAACTGTTGTGGCAAAAGGCAGCAGAAATGTCTTCAGCTTGCAGTGGTATTTAACCTATCTTTGATTAAAAGGGAGGAAGCTACCATTTCTTACAAACAAACCACATCTGATGGAACTGAAACGTCCCTTCAAAGGCTGCAAGAAAGTTAAGTGCCGCAGAATTAAAAATTACGTTTTTTTTTTAATGTAACAGGAACATTCTTGTAGTATTGAGGAGTTCAAAGCTGAGAGCTGGTGCCTGTTTCACCTTCCAGTTAATGACCTCTAAATAATTAGCAGAATAATCCTTTTATAAATGCTCCAGTAGCAGCGCCCTGGTTGTCAGATAAACAACCTCCCAAAGGGGAAAAAGCTGGCTATGGTGAGGGAGCAGCAAGGTTACAGGCAGTCATTAAGCTGAGACTACATTTGTCGGCCTGTTCAAGACATCCAACAAGTCAGAGCTGTTTCACAGGGAAGGCTAAATGAGGAAAATTATTTATTAGGAGAGTGAAGAGATATCATTACACTCTGAAGTCTGGTGTTAACACCCACTGTGGTTTCAGTCTTGTAAACAGTAAAATAATTGCTTTCTCTTGACAGTCATTTACTGTTAAATCCTAGATACCTTGTCCTCTCTCCAGGCTTTAGTATCTGTTTGGCAATTTATCAAGGGCAGTGGCAGAGTGCTCTAACCAGAGGCACACCTCATCACTTTTTTTCTTCTCATTTCAGTGCCTATTATTACCTTTCCAGAAGAATTTGTTTTAGGACTGAAAACTAAAATGACACCCTGGGGTACTGGGCAGGACTAAGGTTGATGCAGCTCTGAAAATGATTTCTAATTGAATAATTCTTCAGATTATCTCTGAAAGAAAATGGTAAGAGGAGTACTGTGTTATTACAGCTGGAGAATGGGAAGCTATTGGATTTTTTACTGCCTGCACACGTCTGGTGTGTGAGAAAATTTTGAGAAAATACTACCTGATGCTGCTGTGGGGATCAGAGGAAGGTGGAAGTTCACTGAAATCTTTCCTATTGGCATTGACATGGTTTCAGGTGCATATCACCCAACTTCACCCTAATTTTAACAAAACTGGCTCACAGAAGCATCACACTGAGGTTGAGGTTGTCCAGCATGGGATATGGGGAACTGCTGGCCACTGCCTGCTTTGTCACTCTCCCATGCAGCTCTAAGGTTGCTACTCCATTTTCTCAGCCTGCTTCCCAGCCGTCTCCATTCCAAATTAACCAAGTCTCTCCTCATATTCATGTGTTTTCCAAACTTCTCATCCATGTTGCTGTGTCCTGGGTCTTTCCCAACTCCTCTGCCTTCCAGAAAGTGGGGTTCCCAAGACTGATGACAGCAGCACCAGCTGAAGCCTTGCAACAGCAGCATCACCCCATTATGTCTTACAGAGAAACAAATGAAAGACATTAGCAAGGAAGCTCTGGGGTCACCCAGCCTGGGCCTGTGCCTCTGCAATCAGCTCTGACAAGTCCTTGCCAGAAACTGTTCATTTCTGTCTAGAACCCAGTGTGGCAGGTGGTTGGATTCCCCCAGGAGTGGGCACTTACTTGATTTCCTGGGGGCTGCTCTCACCCGGCCCCCTCCCAAACAAGTGGCCCCCGTGAACCCAAGAAAGGCCACACAGACCATGCTGGAGAGGGGCAAGAAAAGAGGGTTTATTGCAGGGGG
>JAWWEU010000158.1:48923822-48955568 GCA_035583155.1 Acropternis orthonyx | reverse complement strand
AAGGTTTCAGTTTCAAAAGGCATTTGCATTTGTCTCTTCATTCTAATTAATATTCCATCTTTGGCAAGGTTTTTATTGTTTGAGATGTTTCTTTTTACCACATCATCGACTGATGACAGCAGCACCAGCTGAAGCCTTGCAAGAGCAGCATCACCCCATTATGTCTCACAGAGAAGCAAATGAAAGACATTAGCAAGGAAGCTCCGGGGACACCCAACCTGGGCCTGTGCCTCTGCAATCAGCTCTGACAAGTCCTTGTCAGAAACTGTTCATTTCTGTCTAGAACCCAGTAAGGATTCCTGACATTTCACAATTCTTAGAAAGCTGTTTCAGAATTCATTCTCTGATACAGATACTCTTCTAATCTACGGCTCAAGTGCTTTCATAGGTACTTTAAAGCCATTTCTCTGTTCATTTGGATTTTTATTTGCAACTGCTGTACAACATCCTTTAATACCCAGCTTTTTGATACTATTTCCCTTGAATTTTCTTTGTGGATCTTTGTGCAGTCAGGCATTGATTTCCCTTTCCTGCTTGCAGTACTTTGCTCTTCTACTTGCCCAGTCTTGAGGATTTCAGAGCATTTTTCTTAGTCATCACAAAAATTTTGAGTCATGAGCCTGCCTTCCAGTGTTTTTCAAGCTCTAACAGCGTGGCTTTACTGAGATATCTTTTAGCTTCATTCCCCTCCCCATCATCCATTCTTCCACACACTGGTCAGTCATAGGCTGAGCACGCATTCCCTGGGTCTTGCAATGCTTTTAGTCTTCTAATTTATCAGGTAGCTGGATTCAGTTCTCACAGTGAAGTCTAGACCATTCGCCAGGAAAGTGTTCAAACTCCTAGAATTAAGTCTGTTTCCCTTAACCACTAGACCCAAGAGGGAAAAATGAAAAAAAATCAGCACAGTTTATTCTGGACGAATCTCTGCAGTGTGTTTCATATCACTGACTAATCTGTACCTGCTTATAAATTGAGGGTTTCATAATAGTTTCCAGCAATCTTTCCAAGAATTAAAGTTAAGTATACTGGTTTAAATTCTTTGTCTTTCCCTGCAATGCAGGTAGTAAGTGTTCCCCTGCTATTCCTCTCTTATTCCTCAGCTACTAAAAAGCAACTATTAATAGCCTGGAAATGGTTTTGGATGGATCTTTAAGCCCTTGCAGATGAATTTTGTCTGGTTATGCAAGCTGGAATACATCTCACTAATCTAAATGTTCTTTAAGTTCTTCTCTCCATGGCTCCAATCCTCTTGTTTTATGTTCCAATTGTCTTCAACATCTGGTTATAATCCATGTTTTTAGGAAGCTTGAAGCAGAAACTGATAGCCAATATTTCAGTCTCTGCTGGTTGTCACCTTTCCAGAACACAACCTTCTTCTCCTTTTCCTGTGGTACCTTTAACCCTTTCTCTATGTCTTCCTTAGATCTCTCAGGACTTCAGAAAGGTATGATAATGCCATGCAATAGATACCCCATTATTTTATTAACATCAATGTTTCAGGAAAACCCAAAACATTCTGAGGATCTTCCCCTCCTGATGCACCTCATTGCCCTGTCTGTAGGCTCAGAGCTATTCGCACACATGTTTTAGGCAAGGTGTTCTGTGTTACACACTGGCCCCAGACTGAGACCCAGAAGATAAAGGTGGGCTCCAGGTGCAAAGTATGGGGTAGGGGTTAGGTGTCTAAGTAGTGGGATGTGAAGCTTTGTTGAGAGACTCATCCCTGAGCCAGGCTTTAATGCTTGTCTCAATCTAATAGACTTCAAAGGCATAACTCCTGTTCCCTTGAGAGTCTCCTGGCCACAGGAGGCCATGGATGCCCCAGGCTCTCTTTTCCCTGAGCTGTCACTGGTGCAATTGGACCCTGAATAAATGAGTGCGAGGGAGTATGTACTCTTAGTCTGCTCTTTGGGGTTCTTGAATGGGAGAAGAGAGCTTGACCTTCCTTGTGAACATGACTGACTGCTTCAAACTGTGACACAGAGGATGGGCACAGTCTACTGAACCAGGTTCCTAAGAGTGCTGGTTTTGGATTTTACCACTTCAGAAAAAGGTGTCAGTCTCAGTGGCCTAAATCAAGCACTTTGGAGTCAAACTGAGGTCACGTCCAGGACTCATTCAGGTCTAACACCTTAAAATAAGCTGTACCCCATGCATGGTATGACACCAGATGGCTTGGTGATGAGTTATAATTCTTTGCAGTAGTACCACCACGAAGGTCATTTAACACAGGGAACATGATTTCACACTTTTACTTGTTTTATTGTACTGCATGGCAAAATCAAAGGGAGGCAAAAGCATATGTGGGTGAATTGTGGAAGATCAAAACCATGAGAAAATTTGAGCCCAAAAATGTCTTAAGGCACCCTGAGAACAGATGACATGGAAAGGTGTGTGCAGGGTGGAGAGGAAGGAGACAAGAAGAGGTGACTTGAGCTGCCTTTGTGCCAAGTGTGTCATCTACAGTACTGGTTTGTCATCAATGGGCTCTCTAGAGTATCAACAGTAACCTACAATCTGGGAGGTGGAGTGGACAAAAGTACAATGAGTAAGTGTTTGGACATAGTAACATTGACAGCTACAAAAAATGTTGGCTTTAATAAGTAGGTTATGGGAGCTTGATGAATTTGCTCATAGAGGAAGGGGGCAGGTATATGAATTCAGAGAAGCTCCTGCAAAGGGAGAAAGACTCCATGTATGACATTTGTATTGGGAAGGCAGCAGGATTTGAATTTAAGAACAAGAAAAGGAGATAGAGGGGTCTGCTGCTCTCTAACACACTGCAGTGTGTATGAGTATAGGTGCACAGAAGTCCAGGGAACGTCACTGTGTGAAGAACCAGTGATTAGGTGAGTCACTCCTGCAGGACCTACAGGTAAAATACCCCAAGGTCACTGGGTGACAGGCAAAAAGGAAACTGGATTTTATCACTGATCATATTAACTAGGAATCCAAGACCTGAGCCAAATCTGGTGCTGCAGTCTGCTGGTTCACATCACCCTCTGGGAACTTTGTTTCTGACCATGAGGAGGCTCTCACCTTCCCATATGCCTTGTAACACTTCTTCACCTTTCAGCCTGCTTACTGTGAAAGGAAGGCATGTTACTTCTGTGGAGGTAACAAGACTGATTTAAGCAAAGGAGTACAACAAACCCTCTCTCCCTTGGAACCCACAGCCTGGCTCCTGAGCACATCCATGTCACCAGGGTCTCTGTGAGAGCTGCTGTGGTTTCTGGGCAGAGACATACCAGCAGTTCCCCCTGGGCAAGAAGCACGCATACAGGTGTTGGTGTCAGGTTTGGGCACACTCTGCCTCCAAGCTTCACACCAGCATTTTGAAACTATTTGGTAAAGAGCCATAAAATTCAGATTTCACTGGGATTTCTAACTCTCCTTAGCATACACAGCTAAAGAGCTGAGAAAAGTTTTCCTG
Organism: Acropternis orthonyx; assembly: GCA_035583155.1. Taxonomy (NCBI): domain Eukaryota; kingdom Metazoa; phylum Chordata; class Aves; order Passeriformes; family Rhinocryptidae; genus Acropternis; species Acropternis orthonyx. The sequence goes on along the minus strand of JAWWEU010000158.1, from coordinate 48,952,132 downwards.
GTTTAAAACACTGCAGCAAAATCTAGCAATGCTTCTGATTAGAAAACGTGCACAGACTGCTTATTGCAACATGTTTCTTATCAAAAGTCTGCTCCTCTGGTCATGAATCTGGATGCATCTCTTAGTGGGGAAAGCAGAGAGCTGGGCAGGCATGCCAGCCACCTTTCTGAAGCAGACACGTGAGAACTGCACTAAAAGCCTTTGTTCATACAAAATCACCCAAACAACTGTAGAAACTGCTGCTGAAACTTGCATCCCAGTCACTTCCTTTGCAGCAAAGTTTAAGCATTAAGAGCTTTGATGCTCCATGACTCAGGTGCAGAGATATTATAGCCTCATGGAATTAAATACAACTACACCAGTAATAAATACAGTCTAGTAGCTACACTTTTGCTTTGTTTCTCATAAGTACTCAGGGCAGGATCTTTTCAGTATCCATCCACTCATTACTTTTTTCACTGCACACGCAGTAAACAGTAACTAACAAAAAGGACTGTCTAATGAAATCTTTTGCTTTATGAGTATCTGTGAAATTAATTGGAGAGAGCAAAGAACATTATTGGTTTTCAAAACCAAGGTCACTTGATTTAATCCATCTATTACAGTTTGTACAGATTCTATAAGGGCATGTTAGCCTAACAAGCCTTTCCAATTCAATACTCACCATACACCTACAGTCAAGGAAACACACAAAATGATTTGGAGAAACAAGGGTAAAAATCACCTTGATGAGTAACAACTTTGGTGCACTTATCCCAACCTGTGTCTGATCAAACTTCATGGAGCACAGCCTATTACAACAGTGGTTTTGCAGTGTGTCTCTGTGCAGCTCCTTCCCATGTGACAAGTGAGCAGAGAGGAAAGTGTGCTGACATTTCAAACAAGCTGGTGCCTGGGAGCACTTGTGCCTCCTGGCTCCCATGCAGGCATAGGTGGCATAGTTGGAAGTGGCCAGCACCAAAACTATACTCTGGGAGACAAACTGTGTTCCTCCACATGCCTTTCAGAGGAAGAGTTAAAATAGGGCTACCTGCGATTAAACTTGTTTGACCCTGAGAAGTTTGGATGACCAGAGCTGCCCTGGGCTCCTGTGATAGTCTGCATTGACCTCCACACTCTTATGCAAGATGTGCTGCATGTGAGGATGTAGCCAGAGCTACTGTTGTTGCATCACATCTCCCTTCCGTGTGGTGTGACTGCTCTGTGGAGGACACTAACACTTTGTTCTTCAGCAGATGTTCTGTATCTATATCTGGCTACAGCCTTTCCTGAACCATGCTGGGCATTGCAGGTGATACACCAGCAGCAATAAGGAATAATGCATTTTAAAAAAGTATATCCTAATTAACTTTTTAATGCTCATTTCCCCTAGTACCAGCCTCATTAGATCTGGGTGTGAAATACTTGTTTAGCCAGTCATCATATTGCTAATTATGAAGACTGGCTTATTGCCTGGATGCTTCACCCAAGCCACAATGTCACAACTACAAACACAGAACTAAAAAACACATCACTCCTTAATCTTCAAGATTATGACACTGTGCTGATCTCTGCGCTGCAGGTAACTATATTTTTTGAGAAACAAAGAATGAGCTCTTGCTACACATGATGTGTAGATGAGACATTCAGGTCATTTTTCAAATTTATTTATTATTCTGAAATTGTCCTTTCCAATTTCTCTAAAGCTTGAAATGCCTCTTTCTGAAACAGATCAAGTTCTTGCACACTAGTTCTTGCACACACAACAACACTTAGGCTTTTGCACTTTTACACAGCAGGGCAATTTGCAAAGTTCCCTGAAATGCACAGTTTATACCCCAGTTCCCATCTCATGGCTGAGGAAACAGAAGGAAGTTTCCATCCATACCAGGCCTCCATTGATCCTATTTCTACATTCAGATCCACTGGCAAAATGTGAATGGCATTAAAAAAAAGTGGGCTAAACAAGGGGAACCTCAAACTGCTAGGCTGCAACTATGCCTTCCTCTCTTAAAGATGCCCTTGGAGAACAAATCCCATCACATCCCACCTCCACTGCTCCAGGGAGAGCATATAAAATTGCCAAATTCAAGATTTTGCTGCAAGGTCCTTTGCACACTTCCTCTTTTGTTACTACCTTTGATATTTCTGGGTACAGTTTTTTCAGCAAGATGTTTTCCCTGAATGATGTTGCCCAGCTTCAACAGGTGGAGTGACTGGAACACCGCAAAGGACAAGGAGATGTCAATGCACCATTTACTAGCTTTTAGACATACACAATGGTTGGTCCTTCAGAGGCTGATCCGGGCCTGATCTCAAATAAAGAGACTATGCTGTCAGTCCAGTTCATGCTTTCCATAAAGTCCATATTCTCCCTGCCATTCCCCTTCATAGATGTGTGAAACTCTGTTGAAGCTGTTTGCCCTGTCTATAATAGACCTGTTGTTTACCAGCCTTACAGCAATTAAATAATCAAGTCCATGGACAGTGATGACCTTCATCTACCCTCCGGGTATTTTCCACAAATATGCATTTCAGTGTTCAAGTGAGATAAGATCACTGCCAGGGATGCTCTTTAGGAAGAGCTACCTGAGGGGTAATACAGCCACTAATGGCTAACAACCTTAAAATCAGAGCATGTTGCTGTAGAAAACAGCTTTTTTGGGGCCACATTTGAGAGTATGTTTCCTGGTGTGACTTTGGATGGAGCCAGAGATGGAGGAGCTTTATGGCACAAAGAGAAGTCACAGTCTGGAAGGGTAAGGCAGTGGTCAGTCTTTGTGATGTGGAAAGTTAAAGTCTTAAGTAGTGTTGTCTGACTCCTTGATGCTCTTGAAGAGCAGAAAACTTGCTCACCCACTCCGAGAGTATGAGTCTGATGTGCACAAAACCCACACAGGGTTTCTCTGGGCAGCCCAGCACATCCAAACTCTCATAAGGCTGGAGAGATAAAAGCATCCCCAGGTGCAGCTCATGCCAGGGGAGTGGGTCTGTAAGAGTACCACTTGGCTCCTTGCAGCGAGAGGGAGGTGTGAGGGTGCCCAGAGGGGACAGGCTCCATAACCCTGCCTGTCCTTCCAGACGTGGTCTTTATGATAGCAGGAGGTGGGTGTCCATTCAAGCAGGACCAAGCGCAGCTTAGGAAAGGTCATTCAAGCTCACATGTTAAGAAGAGCAGCACAAGTCATTTGATAAATTTAAAATAGAAGTGTGTGAAAGAATAAAAAATACACCATAATAGCTTTTTCTCAGCAGCTGCTGATGGAATTTTCAATATGTTAGACAGGAAAGCCAGTTAAAATTTGTAAACATAAACTGACCCTTGGATGGAGGCTCTGAGCTTCCCCATGTAACCTACAGCAAATAATAATATCTCTTCAGGGTCTTTTCCTGATTCAGTTACCAATTTACTGTATGAGACTGGATGAGTAACTTAATTTCCCCTTATTTTTACCTATATCCAAGACCCTACCAAGCCCCTGAATAAATGGATCTGTTGATATACAGACATATATCCCTTACATGTCCATTTAATACAGTTTAATATTTGAATTTTTCATGTAGTAGGATTCAGTTCTTCATAATGAATAAAACACGGGGCTGTATCAGTGCTCAGTGTCCTTGCAGAACAGAGATGTCCTAATGATTAATTCATGTTTGCACAGTAAGCTGAAGTTAGAGGCTGAAAGACAACAAATGCTGGAGACTTTGTTGAAGGCTGTATGTGAAGGGGCTCTGTAGTGGGCCAGCACTCCTTCACATGGCTCCCCCTGCCTGGAGGAGGGGAGGGAGCTCTGCCTCTGAGCCCCCGTGAGAGCTGGCAGCTCTGGAGCAGCACCGGCAGCCGCTGGGAGTTTGGAGGAAGGCAAAAGGTGGATGGTCCAGTCCCTCCACTGTTTCTTGCTGCACTGTAAAGGGTCTTCTCACCACAGGCATGCAAAGGGTGAGCTACCCCCCCAGTGGCTGATGGAAACCCAGTTTCAACAAGGGAAAACCCCTCCTGATGAAACTTGGCTGCACACTGAATTAGCTGTGGCCCTGGAGCGATGTTTAGAAGGAAACAGCAAATGGGAGTGTGCTTAATTAAAGCTGACAGTCAGAATGGCACTGCCTGTAATAGCATCAGGAGATTATCAGTTACAGGCCAGTGTTACAGGCTGGCTGATGATCCTGCCAAGGTGTGACCCTTATGCCAGCTCTGTCAGGGCAGATATTAATTTCTGCTCATGTTGATAGGGAAGAGAAAACAACTTTTTCTCCTCCCCATCTTCATCTCCAACTGCTCTCTCTACCATGCAAACAGTGATTATTGAGAAATCGAAATCAGGGTTTATCTAACTGATGTTTAATATAGTATAAACTAAATGAACAAAGGTTATAGGAAAGGGCTTAGGAGGGAGGAGAACCAATGCATCTCTTTCTCTTCTAATGGGTTGAGTATTTTTATATTTACTTACTTAACCTATATCCAGTTTGAAAAAATGGGGCATGAATTGTCAAGCAAATGCATCACTTTTGTGATAGAAGAAAGTCAGGCAAAGCAGCACTGTGACACGTGCTGGGGAGCGCAGCAGCCAGCAAGGCCAGGAGCACCCTGTGGCACAGTACCCCTGAGGGGAGCCCTGCCTGCCTCTGCCTGCTGGGGCTGCCTGCTGCAGCTGCTCCATTAAAAAAGGGGTAGTTTGGCACACCAGGAAGAAACTCAAATCAGCCAGCCGGTGTGGGATAGAGAGAGATCTCAGTGGGAGAACACAGGGCACTAAATTATCAATTTTATCTCTGCCAGTGTCTGCTGGTTCAGATGCACAGCCCACATTTAATGCCTTCTGCAGAGTGGGAGATCATGATGGAGGCATGTAATTCAGCTTGCCTCTGCAGTCTCTCCACTTCAACCACAATGTTTCTGCAATACAGGTTGGGTTTTAAAATGGTGTGCACACTCACTTGTAGGCAGACCTTCCTTCCCCTTGCACACACTGCACCAGTACATCGATACTACTGATACCTGCTCAGAGAGGCTTTCCCTAATGCCAGTGAGCCCTCTCCCCATACCTCACTGTGCATCACAACATAACACACTGGACAACCTTAGAAAATGAGAGAAAACCTAGTGCTCAAGAAAGAGTCTCTCTTTGAGACAACACTTCAAGACCTCAGCCATTGCACGCTCATTTCCCTGGGAAGTCAGCACTTACATGACCACCCTGGAAGTGGCTCCATAACTCACTTCCAATCAATCAATAATGTGTGTCAAACACAGCTCTCCTGGCTTGGCAGAAAATTCAAATACAACTACTGCTTTTACAGAAGCTGAGAGCAGCTTGCCTTTAATTTATTTGGTCTCTACTCCTGTTTCTTGAAAAGCTCCAGGATCTTAATTACAGCAGCGTTTCCCAGTGGAATGAGAGCACTCTGATTGAGTAGGGTAATGAGGTGCATGAATTAATGGTGACATCGACTCATGCCTCCAGTCAATACTTTGATATCTCATCTATTGAAGTAAGTACATTTCAACACTATTCCCAGCAGAATTCGGTCTATATGTGCAGTGCAGTCAGAGGATCTAGCCAGATGGGTTGAAACCCTGTCCAAGGAATGTGGGAATTCAAGTGAGAAAGGAATCCAAGACGTTCTCAAAAAAAGAGGTTCATAGCTTTCAAGTTGGGCTTAGCACTGTCTTGGAAATGCAACGTAGTTCATGTAAATGCAGAACTTTGGGGTTTTTTGCTGACACTCAGAATTCCAAAATCAAATTGCTAACAACATGGAGGGAAGAAGCATCAAACTGAGCTTCCTGGCACAGCAGATGAATGTTGTATTTGGACATGAAATCATACATACAAGAAAAGGGGGAAAATCAATCCATACTGGTAGAGGTATTAGCTGGCTGTATGAATACATTGACAATAATATTATTAAAATAATCTGAAGAATTTTAGCAGGTCTGTGGGATTCAAAAGACCCTGAAAGCTCACATTCCAATTTTACAGTCTCACACAGATATGATCAATGCAGTTGCCTCTGACTTTGCCAAAGGGTTCAGAAAGACAGGCTGCGCATACTGCACACTGTTGGGTAGCTTCAACAGTGCAGCAGCTGATGACAATTCCTAAAATGCTGTAAGTAGGACCATTTCTTAATTCTAATCCCTGGGGACATGTCCTAACTCATTCCACCTCCCCCTCTGGAAGCATTAAGCAGCAAAACCCCAGAGCTTGAGATAGAAAGGAGTTTTTGTTCTTGCGGAGAAAAGCAAGACCTTTACAGAATCAGACAGAAAAGAGAGCTCCTGTGCAGAGCACTTTTTAGAAAGGGTATGGGAACTGTCAGTGAGAATTCCTGTGGTCTGGGCTCACCGGTGCTGTGAGGAGCAGGGCACTGGGTATACTGGTAAAGCAGTTGGAAATGCCAGAGAAATGCCAAATTCCATTCTCAGTTCTACCCCTAACAGCAACAACCTAAAAGTTTAAAAGCCATTTTTCTGAACTTTCTGAATCATGATGTTATTCAAACAAAAGAGCAGCAGCAATTCACCCCATCGTTAGCATGCGGATACCACACTCCTTTCAACAGGTAGAGAACCTGGTGCAGAGAGGTTAATACAGCTTAAACATGCTTTTTAAAAATCAGCTTCAATTCTAGATGTCTCCATTTCTGGACTCTGTGGCCAGGACTTGTGATGCCTGACACTAAGCAAAGCCAATCAGCCACCAGTCCAGAGACAGTGAGCGGGAATCTCCACAGTGCAGTAATGTTGGTACTCAAGATGTTCACTCTGGTTGGCCTCCATGAATTAGCAAATTGTCTTTATCTGTTTTCCCTAATAGCTTGGGCAATGAGCTTCTCAGCTCTTATCCTGGACACATTGCTGCAGATTTGGAATTTCATTAGAGTGTTTTTCCTATGAGAGCTCCAGCAGCTAAGAAGTGAACAGTTGTTTAAAATAGTTTAAAATACCCTGAAAAGGACTAAGTCACAGTCATGAATGCTCACATCCAAACCTCTGACCTTCTAGGGCCTGCTGGCACATTAGCCACAGTGCAATTCCCAAGGCCTGGCTGAACTCTAGTGCAGCACAGGCATGTCAAGGTCCGTATTTTTATCCATCCCCAAAGCAATGTTTGTTTGGTGAGATGACTTTACTGGTCAACCATGGGACTTGATTCATGGCAGATCTACTGTTGGTTAAAGTGGGAAATTTGAGTGTTTCAGACAAGCTGCCAGTCACTCGAGTCCCTTCATAGCCATGCCAGGGGGCACTGCCCTCTGCTCCGAATGTGGCTGAGCTACTCTCAGTGAGTTACTAATGAGCTCATCCTTACTGTGGTGAGTTTTATTCCTTGCTTTAGCATTCCAAGGCTGACTTTTTCAGGTCAGAAATGAGGACCCAGCTGTAGCTATATAATGCAATGCATTATTTTTATGGTCCCCTGAGAGCACAGCCTCATGGCTGTACCCTTCACCCACACCCTCCTGCCTCGTCCGCTCTCCCGCAGTGCAACAGCTTCCTAAGGTCTGTCAGAAGCATGGACTTAATGGAATTATGTGCTATGGGACACAGAACAGCATGATAATTCCTAACACTAGGGCATGGCAAATCAGGAAGAGAGCAGAGGGCTTGCCCCTTATGTTATTGATGTGCTGCACCCTTTCATGGAAGGCCACACGGCAGCTGGTCTGAACAGCCATGCCAAAAGTGGGCAGCTTGCTACTGCTGGATGATGGATGGTGCAGCCCCGTGGGAACCTGCCAAAAGGCTCCACGGCCGCATCTGCCTTGCAGGCAGTGTGGGAGGCAGGAGCCTGTGGCAGGGAGCAGTGAGTGGCAGGCAGCCTGAGGCTCCTCAGCTTTGCACATCCTCATGCCCTGTGCCACTGGTGGCTGGGCCAACTGTGCTCGTGGTCTGACTTGCAAAGAGATGATGGTGCAAGCACAGGAATGCACAGCAAGGGGACCTGCTCTGAGGTTGGGGGTTGTTTCTTTGGTCGTCCTGTCTGTTGGCTTTGGGATGGAGGAAAAAGAACACTTCCAGCCTGAACGTATGCCTTGGCCCTGGAGCTCAAGACCTTACCAGAGGTGATGCACTAGTAAAGTTGCAAACAGCTGGTCCCAGGCCACAGCAGTGAGCTGCCATGTGAATGGGTGACCATGTGACTTAAACCACTATACCATGGCTCACCACCAACTGCTCCACCTTTTTGTCAGACCATTAGGCTAGATGACAATAAAGCAGGAATCACTCTAGTTTGGGCTTAAACTCAAGGACTTGGGCTTCTCCAAGCTTTAGGCCAGATAAAAAAAGAGAGAAGTAGCTCAAGATGGAAGCTGTCCCCATGAAGGGTTCCACAATGTTGCCAGACTGACAAGTGTCTGTGTTATGTAGACTTTCAATCCAGACACAGGTGGATGTGTAAAGAGAGTGTCCCTTTGACATTTCCATGTACCTGCTTTGGTCCTTTGGTGCTCCCTTCTGCCCTTGAAAAACCAGAAAGTCCTTGAGAAGTGTGAACCTCTTTCTGCAAGACCTGAGTGTCTCACTTCTCAAAGAGAGCACAAGAGAAAGTCTGATCCCTTTGGAAGTGTACAATAATTTCCTGCTAATCAAGTAGTCCGGCAAGAATATCTTTTACTGGAATATTCTGCATGAAGGTAACTATTAAAAGCATAGAAAGTCATCTCCACCCTCGGTTTCATTTGTACTGTTAAGCCTCAGGTTCTGCAATCCAGACAACAGTTAATTTTTGAGGAAAAGGATATAATCAAAATCATGACAGGCAGGAGATGCTTGCAGTTTCTTTCAGCATCATGAAGGAATAAATTTGAAATAAAGTCTGGTGAACAGATTTGAGAGACAGTCCTCATCCTTAAATGCCTAACAGTGTGTTGATATAAAGGTGAGAGACAGATTTGGCTAGGGATGGACTCAGCCTTCCCAGTTCCAGAGTATGTGGCTAAATCTTAGTCTCCAGATTATTCTTCCTCTTCAAAGCCTATTGCTCAGGCCTACTTGCTTTAGCACTGCTGAGCTTCATACTTCCTCAAGCAGAGGAGTATGTCACACTAGGATTGCAACCAGCCACACCACACCTTCTTGTGTAATGTAGGCCAGACAGATACATCCAAGTGAATCATAAAATCATAGAATAGATTGGGTTGGAAGGGACCTTTAAAGGACATCTAGTCAAACCTAACAGCAATGAACACGGACATCTTCAAACAGATCAGGTTGCTCAGAACTGTCCAACCTGGCCTTGAATGTTCCAGGGTTGGAGTATCTACCACCTCTCTGGGTGACCTGTGCAGTGCTTCACTACCCTCATTGTAAAAAGTTCCTTACTTATATCTAAATCTTAAATTTCCCCCCTTCTAATTTAAACCTATTACCCCTTACCCTGTTGCAGTAGGTTCTACTAAAAAGTCTATCCCCACCTTTCATAAGCTCCCTTTAAGTACTGAAAGGCTGCTATGCGGTCTCCCTGGAGCCTTCTCTTCTGCAACAATCCTAACTCTCTCAGCCTTTCTGCTTGGGAGAGGTGCTCCATCCCTCTGATCATTTCTGTGACCCTCCTCTGGACTCGCTCCAACAGGTGTCTGACAGTCTTGTGCTGAGGGTCCCAGAGCCAGATGCAGCACTCCAGGTGGGGTCTCACAAGAAGCAGAGGGACAGAATCCCTTCCCTCGACCTGCTGGCCATGCTGTGTTTGATACAGCTCAGGATACAGGCGTCTTCCTGGACTGATTCTTCTAAACTTCCTTCTTCCACTGGCCCAGACTGAACAATACAGAATCTGAAGGATCTTCAACACATAGTACCATCCTCTCCTGTGCACTAAGTAATTCCTTAAGTTATTTAAACCACTATTGCTGCTGTTTTTTCAGAGATGATCAGACTTCTCAGTTTGTCTGTCTTGTTTGACCCTGTGTGAACAGTGACCAGAGGCTCGATGAATTGAGGAATTAATTTCTGACAGTCAGTCCCACTTTCCTGTAATGTGGTATTTCTCATGTTGCAGTTTCTAGTCCTTCAGGGGAAGAGTTTTAATAAAACAACACTGACATTTCAGAACGAAGTTCTTTCTTTGCCTTCGACATGTAAACATAATTTCCTCTTCAGAGGACACAGCAGACATTCATGCAATGAAACAATGAACAATGAAATCTCAACAGCTACGTTATCCTGATTTGTTTTAATGTAGCACTGGTAAATAAAAGCATGTGATTTCATTAGTTTTATGAAATTAGTTTTACAAAATGTTACATAGAACCATCTTTGGGATGGTGCAGAAGATCAGCACTGCCTCTGTTGGGTATGCTCATATTCTCATGGGTATATATCTGTATAATTAAGATCTTCTTTTGTGAAAGAGATTACAAGGAGGCTCTGTAAAAGCTGTGGTATAAGGGATTATTATATTTTATTATTTTATTTTCTGGTATTTTATTATTTTAAAGAGCTGCAGCCCTCATGAGAACTAGAGATGACCATCCAGCTGTCCTGTCTAGCACATGCTGGGCCAGGTCACTTAGCTCACCCTGGACAAGCAGCCAGCTCTGTCTAATACAAACAAATCCTTTCTCTCCTTCTGATATTAAAATATAGAATTGATTTACATCACTGTACACATTGAAAATCTTTGAGCAGTCAAAATTTCTAAAACAACCCAAGTCCCATACTAAACAGTAATTTAATTTGTTATTTAAACCTGTGTGAAAAATTAAAAACTGTGCTAAGCAAACCCTAAAACCTTTGAAACTTGGAAGAAAACACTTATTCCAGTCTCCCAGCTGGTAGATCATTGCTGATTTGCAGTGCTTGCTGCAATGGTGTGCATGGCTCTTGGCCACAGGGTGCCTGGGATCTGTGCCTGAGCTTCAACCTTTGGAAAACATGCACTGAAACCCATGAAATTTCAAGGAGAAAACCACTATTTAAAAAACCCATGAAGCTGTGGCTTCTGTGAGTGGCCAGGGCCTACAGCACTGCAGTTGGACATGAGGTCAGGCAGTTTGAAAGCAAAAACCAGGGTACAGGTAAGGTCCAGGCAAACTACCCCTACCCTGGTTCTTGGGGCCCCAACCTTGGTCCATGGGCAGGACCAAACAGTGACCCAGTGACCCATTTCAGGTTGTACCTTGGCTTCTGCTCTGACCGAAGAGGACACAGGAGGATCTTGCTGCATGGCCACTGGAGACACGAAATACAGAACAAATAGGTACCTATGGATGACTTTTGCTAGAGCTGCTGGTGAGAGACTCTCCTATTTCTTTTCTCTTAGCCTTCAGGAACATACAGCATTTTCCTCACTGCTAATTCAATGCCCTCCCAAAGAAGCTTTAATGGCAAGGCAACTTTGACTATCTTACTAGTCACTATATCCACAGAAGCAGCCTGTGCTAAGGCACTAAACTATCGAGATCTAATGGGGAGAAATTTAACAAGCAGTTGGTAATGCAAGCACCTAAATTTCCTGCCTGTGTCTTGACAAAGCTGCAGATTGAGTCATGCTTCCTGACACACTAATAAAAAGGTTCAGTGCGTGGGAAAGGGGGAACGGGTGGTGTTTGTTCCTGCAGAGGAAAACCAGAGAAACACCTTGGAGTCCACAGAATTTCCCAAGCCTATTCCTCTTTGCTTATTTAAGAGCTTTATTTATTTTTTTTTTCAATAAAAGCAAGTTTACAGAGATAAGAAGACAACAAAAGGCAGTGCCATTTCCTACCTTGTTAGTGCTCGATAAAGGTGACAGTCTGAACAAAATCATCCTTGTCCTAATAATTTTCCTCGTTTGATTACTTACAAATAAACCAGTTTAATAAAAGCTTCAAGATACAAATGCCACATGGCCATATTGACAGGAGTGAGGGAAAAGAAAACACAATAATGTTAGCTCTATCCCTCAGATTAATTACCTAGATAAAATACACATTTACCTCATTCTAGACAGAAAAATGTAATTCACCAACCAGTGATTTAGGCAGGCATGTTGCTGTTAAAAGCCAGACCCAGCTGATCCCAACTAGTTGGAAAAGATGAGATCCAAGCCCCATGACTGATAGGCCTCTCCTCCCCTCTGCAACAGCAGCCCACCCTGGCGAGGTTTGTGCCTGCTCCTCCTTCAGCTCCAGACAGGAGCAGCTTTAGGAAACAGTGGATCCCTTCTAATCCCTTTTAAGTACGTTTCCTTAGGACTCAGCACACCTGTATTTAAGAAAGGCCACTGCTGGGGAGGTTTGATCACTGTGGTTTCACTGTGACCCACGACACTTTAGCTGCAGCAGAGCTCACAGCTGGAGGATGCAGACTGGACTCTGCTGCCAGCATCATGCCCACTGCTGCCTCAGCTGCCCCGCGGGACACCTCACCCTAGGAACAAACTTGGGTCTTGTCTTGTCAGAAGTCTGTCACAGGTTAAAACAAGTAATATCTGTCTATTCTCTGACAAACTGTAGTTTCTAGGCCATGAAAAACCATTGAATTAATATTATACCAGCTCGGGGGTGGGGGTGGGGGGGAAGCTGATATATCCAACCCTAACTTCAGCTCAGCAAAAAATTGCATTACACCAGATTTCTCTTCTAATACTATGGCATTAGTTGCTGAAATCAAGGAAACACTATGCAGAACTTTTTCATGGTCAAGCACTGTAAAACAATTTTTCATAAACATAAACTCCTACTGCAGAGAATAGACCAACTTGGGTTTAAGCCAATAAGGCCAAAATCTCAAAAGAATTCCTACTTAGGCATTCAGAAGGTACTGTGAGATATCTGAAGCACTGAGCAAAGCACAGCCTTCCTGAGAGATCACCAGATGATGTGCAGAGGAGGCTGTTGCTCAGAAGCACCTTGGGTTTCAACAGCTCCATGCTTGAGGTCACCAGATCTCAAGGTCCTTGGTGTTGGTTTGGCAGGTGTGATGGCTGATGTGTTTCCTATTCTCAGTGCCAAGGTGGATGGAAACCCAGCTTCCATGTGTCAACAAGGATGCTGCAAACACCTTATCGTTGCTTTTCTTCAAAGAGTCCAAAGGGAAAAATGTAGAGGGAAATATCTACCTTCATACTGCTGCTGACCTAAACCCATCATTAAGGAAAAATGGAGTGTTGCATCTTCCCGTCATAAGAGAGGAGGCTGGAATATTGTGGGGCCTGGCAGCTGAAGGCAAGGTACCTTTTGTGAGCAATATAAGAAAGATTTTAAGCCATTAAGAGTGTCCAAAGGAGGGCAACGAAGTTGGTGAAGGGCCTTAAGGGGAAGCCGCGTGAGGAGTGACTGAGGGCACTTGGTGTGTTCAGCCTGGAGAAGAGGAGACTGAAAGGAGACCTCACTGCAGTTACAACTTCCATGTGAGGGGAAGAGGAGGGGCAGGCACTGATCTCTTCTCTGCGGTGCCCAGTGACAGGACTCAAGGGAATAGCCTGAAGTTGTGTCAGAGGAGGTTTAGGTTGGATAATAGGGAAAGGTCCTTCACCCAGAGGGTGGTTGAGCACTGGAAGAGGCTCCCCAGGGAAGTGGTCACAGCCCCAAGCCTGACAGAGTTCAAGAAGTGTTTGGATGATCCTCTCAGGCACATGGTATGACCCCTGGGGATGGTCCTGGGCAGGGCCAGGAGTTGGACTTGATGATCCTTCTGGGTCCCTTCCAAATCAGTGTATTCTGTGATTCTGTGAAAATGGTAAGACTTAAAGGCACATATTTTATCTAAATTCCAGAGACCAGAGAGAGAGCCAGATGTTTGAAACTACCAGATTTATCCAAGTGGAAAATGAGGCCAAGAAACTAACAGCTACTGGAAAACAGTGTTGTTGAGAGCTGGTCCTGACCCTCCCAGAAACTTCTGTCATGTCACAGCCAAGATCCTTTCAGTCTCCTCCCCACTCATTGTCCAGTACTAGGCTTTGGGTGTAACTTTAATGCTAGGAAAATAATTCATAAAACTGTATTTCAGTGTCTCATGCCAAGCTATTTTAGGAATAACCAGAGCAGGTGTTTGATTCAACCTCTTCTCCCCCACAAAGGCATCCCAAGTTTTATACTAAAAAAATTAGTAAATACAGTAACAGCTATAAGATTTGACGAGGTGAATGTTTCTGAGTGGGTGCACCATCTCATCCCACCACCTCCACCCCACTGGAGGTGGGCAGAGTTGGGGAAGGGCAACATTAGCCCCGAGGCAGCTGTGACAGGTCTCATGGCTGGCAGGGTACACAGCCCAAGCCAACAGAGAGGGCACAGCCCCTCAGAACAGCCAGCTTGCTTTTATTAAAGGCTTTTGTTGCATAATTGATCTCATTGTGAACCCTCGGCAAGCAGCAGGTGCAGGCAGTTCAAACCAGTGCTTCCAATAACCTTGGATTAATGATGAATAGTCATGTATAGCTGATACAGGTGATCACACGGCTCTGCTTTATGCCTATGCAAAGGTCTGTCCTGGCTGCAAAGACAGGCCCACTGTCCTTGGACAACCTTTTCTCCCTCCCTGACCCCCACAGGCAGAGGCAGGATTTTTGGTTTGTAAACAGTCCCCAGCTGTGTCTGACCTGGTGGCAGAGGCAGCATCACCCCTGTCTCTTCCACAGGCAACCCTGCTTCTGTGTCCAGCTTGGAAGCAGAAGTTTGGACAACTTCTCCTATTGCTGTCCTGCAAAAATGCCATATGCAGTTAGAAATCCCCATCAACGTAAGGCTTTATGGCCACACACATCACCAATGAATCGAGCATGTCTTGGTCCTTGAGATCCTATTACCTGGCACAAGGCAGATGTTCCCACTCTTGTGACTGCAAAGGGGGTCACTTGCATTTGTGATGCCCAAGTGGCTGCTGGGGGTCTGGCAGCAGCCTTGGGAAACCAGCCTCCATGGGGCCAGGGCTCCCTACCTGCAGACCACACAGTGCCTTCCACCACCTGCACAGCTCTGCAAAAGCAAAGCTTGTGCTGCTTTTAGGAAGTAAAGGTTGCAAAAGTTCATATGGAAGCAGCTTGAGGGCAGCTGAGTGTCCCATAAAGGGCACTAAAATAACAGGGCCCAGAAGAATCAAGGCATTCCAAAACAAAATTCAGACTCCTTCCTTCAGGTGTGTAAATATATGATCAGGAGACCACACTTAGGAAAGTCCCTATATGCATATCCAGTTAGCAGACACCAATAGGCAATTCAAGCTAAGCTGGCTTTATTGTCCAGGGAAGCTTTGAACATCAGCATGAACAACTGGGAAAATACTAATTTCTGCTCTTTGTTTCATCTGCTGTATCTGCCCAGCCTCCTGACTTGCTGCAGCAGGAGGGAAACTGGAAGGCTGCAACTAATTACCTGTTTGGGCAGAAAACTGGCATTTCCCATCTCTCATTCAGCAGAATCTGTTTTCTAGTTACAAATTAAACACTAATTGTTAATTGGGTTTTCTTGCCACTAAAAATATCAATGCAAATGCTTTCATCAAGCTTTATTTTTAAATAGATCGATTTATGACTTAATTATTGCTTGAATTTGCATTAAAAATTATGTCTATTCCAGCTTGCTGCAACACGCTAGTGTTAAAGTGATATTTTTTTTACAAGCTATTGAGAAAACACCCCAAGTATATTAGCACTAGGCTGGAGAAAGTGCTACCTTGATAATGTTTCTCTTCACTATGAATGCCAAAACAGACTCCTTTTCTGTGTGAAGAAATCAACAGTCAGTCTATCCCATTCCACTAAGGAATTCCAAACTTTTCCTGTATCATATCAGGTATTTTCCTGCAGTTGATTAATTTCAGCTTTGCTAGATACAGCAAATGAGAACAGCAATTTCAGTTCACAGACCTTTAAAAAACACAGCTGCTTGATTTTGCAGAACATCTGGAGCACCTCCGCTTGCTGCTACAGAGTTCAAACTCCTGCTGATTTGTGTCCTCCTCCAGTTTCAAAATACTCCTCCAGAGTCAAAATACAATTTGCCCTGATTTGAACTGAACATGCAAATGTAAAAAGCTGCACATGCAACATCTATTTAAAAAGAGTTAAAATTCAGCACAGGAAAGGTCAATTGTAGATAAAACACACATCCATGCTTCTGATTCTTGATCAGAATAACCCAAGTAATTGCACAAAAAGGTCATTCCCTCTCTTTTATGTTTTACTTTCTCACAAGAAGCCTCTTATATGATATTTGACCTGTCACCCATCTTTATTTGCCTACACCTTGGATCTGTTCTACAGTCCACAATCCCCCCAGTTCCTTTAGCTGCCTGTAGTATCAAATACTTTCTCCCAACAGCTTGCACTTACTCCTTGATGCATATCATTTAATTCAAGCAGTACTGGCAGGAAGCAACATTAGTTAGGCAGGCAGAACTCAAAATATCACTCCACTATTCGTGGAATGCAGTGGTGGGATCCAATCCTGCTACCAGCCCAACATCAAGTACCATAAAATAGACATTAAATTCATGAGTGCGTTTCTGAAAGGAAACTGTGTATCTAAGATGATTATTTATGTCCCTCCATGACATGGACACCTGTTAGAATAATGCAGATAATTTTGGGAGTTGCTATTCATCTGTCACAGTTTCTTGTTTGCTGACATCTGTCTGTGTGTTCCCAAGTCAAGGCTTTGTAAATTCAAGCTGTAGGGCAGGAGGGTAATATACAGATGAAAGAAAATTTAATTCTGATGAATTCTGTGTATTATTATTTTTACAGCTTCACAGCTAAATATCTAGGAACATCTTAATGTCAAATTTTATAAACAGGCTGCAGGCAGTCAGCAAAGAAGTTCATTCTCTCTGATAAAGCAATATGTTTCTCATATATACAGATGAGATATCAGCAAATTAATTACTGTGCAAGTCTGATTTCCCCCTTGTTAATGTTATCTGTAATCAAGCAGTAAAGTCACTTCCATTGCACAGGGTCTTAGTATACATATGGCTGACCTAGCACAGCAAATAAAGCAGAGATCAGGTATCAGCAAACCAAGGTGGCAAACGAGTTCGTTGCCACAGGAGGGCTTGAGAGCACGAACACAGAGCCCTTTTTCGCAGAAAGCCAAATCTGTCTCCAAGTGCATCTGCCTAACTGAATATGCACCAAGATGAACAGGACCTGAAAGAAACAGGCCTTTTTCTGGGCTGCAAAACATCAGGGAAAGAACAGGCTTGCTCTTGCTACCTCTCCCTGCCATCCTCTGCAGCCTCCTCTGCCTGAGCAGCTCCCACCCCCACCTGCAGCCTGCCAGATGCTTTCCCTGAGCCTGCTGCTGGCCATCCCAGAGGGGACATCTTCTCTCATCCCTTCCACAAGTGGCATAATGCACTCTGTCCCTCTGACCATAGCACAGAAACAGCACAAACGGGGAGGGAGCAAACAAATACAAATAAATAATGTCATTCTCCCCATCAACCCTCTTGCTCATTTTTCGTAATTTTCACTGTCAAACTGTACCCTTGACACCTGGAGCACTTTTAGTCCTGAGACGAAGGAAATGAAAAGGGACTTTCCTTCAGCCACACAATAACCCATTCTGATCTCAAGGCAGGGAGATACAGCAGCTGGGAGACAGATTCCTATTTTCTGCTAGTTATGACAACAATTTACTTCTGGTGCTAGGCTATAGAGCCTGAAAAGATAGACTCAGCATGTGTAAAATATTTTCGAAATCCCTAAATTTATATTCTGGTCTCTGAATAGGGGGCAGTTTAACTGCCCAGTAGCATGACAGTCCCTCGGGAAGAGACTCAGCACTCGGAACACTCTCCCAGCACTTAAGCAAGGCTACCAGAAGTGTCTAATTCACTCCAAAGCCACCTGTTCAGTTCAGCAAGGCAATCTCCTTCCTGCCCGTAAGGCAACACCATGAGGAGCTGCTTATAAAAATGGTGTCCTCATGTCACCTTTGACCTGTGGCTGTGGCCCACTTCACAAATCTATACAGATGAGATCAGGGCCTAATATTGCTGATCAGAGGCAAGAAGTGTATCTCACCCTTCAACTTGAAATTTGACATTTATCTTCAGAGAGACTCCATCACGTGGTCTTGTGTCAGAAAAGCTGTAAGGCATTTATACCACCAAGATTCTTCCCCCCCCCAAAATGTCACAATATACTGGAGTATCCAAAGAGTCAGTGTTTTGGAGATTTTTGAACGAAAAAACTGCATGTGTGTAGAAAATGAGTGTGCAAAGGTCCATCACCTCATCTCCGTCTATACCAATCAGCTCCCCTGGGTTCAAAAGTGGCTCCAGTATCAGAACTGAAAAGAAAACAGGCAAGAGGAACGAGGCAAAGTACAGCAAATGTGACAGAGGGCAGGGACACAACTTACAACAAATGCTCTCTTTTATTACCCAGTTCATCAAAACACTTCAGTTTTTTCTGCAAGATCTGAATCAGAGCAGTAATACAGTCATTTGTCTCCTGTAACATTTCCATAGGAGCCGCACAACAGACTTCGTGGACAGGACCGAATGCTGAGCGTGTTCAAGTCACGTGAAAACTGAACCACATCCTTTAAGAGCAAGAGTGGCAAATTGCTTGTAGTCATCTTTTCACTTAGTCAGCTGTGAGCACCACACAGGAAAACAAGAGATTTCTTAAGGAAAGTGACCTTGTATGATTGTCTATTGGTAATTCATAATTGCAGAATGCCACAGTCCAGCAACAGAACTACTACAGTTGGTTTCATATCTTGGGTTTTACAGGAAATATTTGATGAGGTTTGTTTATTAGTATATTTGGTGAGTGTTTAGACATCAGAAATTCTTAATGGATTGATAGATTTCATATAGAAATAGTTTATTAAGTACCCAAAGCTTTAGAAAATAAATGTTTCAATAAGATCTGATTAAGACATGTACTAATGAGAGAGGTATAAGAAAATGCAGTTAAAATATACAAATTTCAAGTGCAAAAAGAAACAGCATTATTTCTCAAGAGTTTAAACCTTTTTCAGAACCATTGCTCTCTTTCTCTAAATAAAGCTAAAATTCCAGCCTCTAAACAGGCAGCCCTACTACTGAGTTGGTAGGAAAGATATATCTATTGCACTACAAGTACAAAGCTAAGAAGGATGCATAATGTTTTATTCTTAAACTTATTTACAAAAATATATTGCACCAATCCATTGTCCTTTTTCCAGTTTAACATATTAAGGAAAAGCCTATTATTTACAAAGTTAAAAACAGAAGTGCAAAAGCAGACTGAAAGAAACCAGAAAGAAGTTTATTTGAATTGCTAAGTACAGTTTATTACCTGACCACAGCCCACATCCAGTATGACCTGAAGTAATTTGTACCAGATATATCTGTAATTTCAGAAATCTTTGCATTTCTCTGTAGGAGAAAAGCTTATCTTTCACTCTAACCACCAGAAGGTCTACATAAAATATAAAGGCTAACCATAGCTTAACTTAATAGCTTTATTTCACCAGGAAAGTGATGCTTTTTTAGGTAAATTGAAAAAGCTACATAGTATTATATATGTATTTGAAAAGTAGTGATAAATCAGGCATGATGGTTTTTATCCCTCCTAAACACCATGAGGAAGGGTTTGCTGATATTTCAGGATTGATTATTCTAGAGACATTGCCAGTCCAAATCACATTAGCACAGCATATGGTCCTTTCTCAGTCTACCTGCCACTGGGACTGTCATGATGCATTTCTGGGGTGTAGGTAAGGAGAACAATCATAACCCAGAGATGAAGCAATGCCTGGGAAAAGAAAAGAAATAAACTTAGCACTGACAATCATCATTCACAGAAGCAGTAAATATGAGAGCTCTCAGCAAGACCTAATAAAAACTTGTTTCATAGAAATATTTTGATTAAAATATTTTCCCCATTAATCAGATACTCCTAAAACAAACATTTGCATTTGAACAATGAAATGCTGGGTCAGATTCTGAAGAAGCCATTTGCAGAAAGCTAAAGACTTTGCACAAGCAGCAAAAATAAAGCAGCCTCTTCTCCTACAGATTTGTGTCCTCTGGTTTCTCTTTTCCTCCATGCCCCAGTGACTCCAGCTGTTCTGTTATGATGCCCAGTCCCCAGCCAGCACATTATGTGATCTGCCTCGAGTCACTGGTAAGCCACTACTCCTGTGCCAACTGGATGACACCAGACTGTATAAAACAGCTGAGTTCTGCTTTCCTTCACAGACACTGATTTGTGGTATTTTTATAAACTCTGTAGGAATGTTAATTCTCATTCAAATTTGGCTGAAATTGAATTCTTCAATTAGAATTGATGAAGCTACTAAGAGTGCAACAATGAATACATAAGCCACATTTATTTAAAAAAAAAATCAAGTTACAGTAATCATACTCAAGGTCTGAGCTGCAAAGGGTAACTGCCACTGACTGCCCAACATAGAGGACTCATCAAGTTTGCCTTCAGACTGCAACTTAGGCAGTAGAAGTCTTCACTGTTTGGGTACAATGCATTTTATTCATCTATTGATAAGTTAAAGTGATGAATATGAAGAAAAATAGGTTAGGAATTAAACAGCCTGTTCCTTCCATTACTTAAAAGGGTAGAAGATGAAATTGCAGCATGAAATTGTAGTTTCCTTTATTCATGTGTGTCTGTCCCCTTTACACCCTAAAATAGTGACAGCTGCTCTCAGAAACTCTGGTCAGCAACTCATTATGCCTTCTCAACCAACGTGGGGTTTTTTCCATGTCCAAGACTCAAAGGCTCAACCAGTGAAATACTTCCAAGCAGAGCAGACTGCACTTTCTACAGGTTCCTGCAGCTGATAGGCACCTGCCCTCCAGTGGAAAAGAGGGGCATTTCACTTCTATCAGTTGCCAGCCTGACAATTTCGCCTGGTGTGGGTGAGCAACTTTCTAATATTTAAGTCTACCTAGAAAAACGTTTCTTACTACTTTTTCAGCTATTAGAGAAGAGTTATCATTAGCCACTGAAAAAAAACATTAGGAATCAAATATTAAATAACCTCTAACAGATGCCATTTTCCTAAATGCAGTGTATGCAGCTGTGGTGGGTTAACCTTGGCAACTGGTTACTATTATTCTGTATTTTCGTAGTAGAAATCTACTTTTACGGTCCTTTAAATGATAGTTACATAAATGTCCTTAAGACTGCTATAGCGAAGAATTCCTGGGAAAAACCCAAAAACTGCAAAGCAACCTGACTCCAAAATGCTGTTATGTAAGTACTATTTAGCCCATTTTACAAAAAAACACATTGAATTGTTAATTATACAGCCTTCAGAACACCAATCTTGCCATTTAAGACATATTATATAAACTGGCTATAGAAATCTTGCCTTAAAGAAAGCTGACTCACCATGTAAATGATTACAAAGACTCTTGCTATGGGGTACCGCCTTAGGAAGATTCCCAGCCGAATGCTACACAGGTACAAGAGAAAACAAAACACACAAGTTAGCACTGAGCAATAAACTCCTGTTCCTCTCATCCCAGTCATCACAAACTCATACACATCAGCTGGTGTTACACACACACAGAGCTTTGCTTCTGTCTTGAATTTTACTTCATGTACTCAAAACAGTAAGCGAAGTGAGAAAATTCAGACCATAAAACATATTCTCCTAATTTTTTCTCTTACATGCTAGGCTCAGAGTTTTTGAAAAAGAACTAAGACTCAAGTGTTGTACAGGTATTTTAAAACTCACAAATATGCTCTATTTTTGTCAAGTTTCATTACCTGAATAGCTGTCATGAATCTTTCAAAAATATTTAAGCCACCAAAACTTTGGATTCCTTTGAAAAACCTGAGACATCACTACTATTCTTATAGTTCATTAGAGAAAAAGCACCTGGGTTTTGCAAGATAACTGCTACAGTGCTTCAAAGCAACTGTACTAGATGTGTGCTCTGCTCATTGCTCAGCAATGTCAGTTAAAAATAAATCCATGTATGGAAGGGAGTATGATACTGTCAAATGAAGTTCAGTATTGAAACATTACATATAATAGGTCCAAATAATGAAAATCTTTATATCCTTCACAATGAAATTCAAGTACCATGGAAGCACAAAGGACTTTCTTTTGAGTTATCTTGAGTTCAAAGGATTAAGACGTATGGTCTAATTTTGTTTCCTATTGGCATTTGGTTCAAGTTTTGTAAGCAGACCTATACTGTGAATACTGGCAATTAACCTAACTACTCAGAAAAGGGATCAAAGCAAGCCTTTTATTGGATCCAGAATGATTTTAATTTACTAATTTCTCAAACAGATTATCTTTCAAGATAAACAGCTACACTGAGTCAGAACCCAGAATCTTGTCAGGATGCCTGAACAGACTAAAAGACCCCAGATGATAGTCCCCCACTAATACACTCTTATGGTGTTTATCACAGATACAATTGAAACCTCTGAAAGTAAAAAAACAGAGAAGATGGTAATGAAAAAGATGAACTTTTTTGGTACATAGTTTAGTGATCTTCTTGTACCAAAATCTACCAGAGTGTTATTTAAACAATTGACTATAATTTGCAAAAGCCAAAGAATATTAAAATCATAGAAAAGCTCAAGTGAAGTCAGTCAACATTTAGTAATTTATACCGTACTTTAGCCGCATCACTTTTAACTTCTACCCTCATAAAAGAAATACAAAACAAAGCATGCCACTTGGAAACTGCTCCAGCATTACAGCAGCTACAGAGTGTGCTCCCTCAGGACACTCCCACCTGAACTGGTCGATGCTACTGGCAGCCTTGCGGACTCTCCCGTACATTCCCGCCATGGCCGTGTCCGTGTCACTGAACAGGACAGGGACATTACGCATACGAGCACCTGTGTGAAAAGAAAGAAAGCAGAAAGTCCCATTAGCTAAGCTGTTGCTTAAGTAAAACAAATCAACAGTGTACAACGAAGATATATAAAAATAATATAAAAAGACTGATTAATCTGATTGTACTGTCGTCTTGCTGGGGGCAGAGGAGTACATGTTGAGAACGGAATTCTCCATAAACTTACAATCAAGTCAAATGTTTCTTCAATTTAGTATATTTTTAAAATTTATTTTAGTTCACTAGATTGGTATCTTGATATTCAATTCTATCATGTCATAACTATTATTAGGAGTATAAAATGCTGGGTTTGATACTATCAGTTCTCAAATGTTTTTACTTCTCATACAGTAAAACTTGATTGGCATTTCTGACACTAACTTATATATTCAAAAAATTTTTAGTTTACTTACATTTTTACTACATATCAATTTTATTTAAAAGCAAAAAAGAGATTCTCCACTATCATTACCTTTGTGCATTTAAACTTAAGCCTTCTGAAGTTACTTATAAACAAGTCAAAAGGAAACAGATTTCAAATCTGCTTTCATAAGCAGAGAAACAAAAGCCTGGACTGTCATTTTATATATCTTAGTAATTGTCCCTTGCTGTTAAAGTTACTTAATGTATATACAAAATGACAAACTTTGAAAAGTAACATCTCAACACCATGGATCAACTGCTGAGGTTCTCCCAGAGATACAGGACAGACAAACCAACCTCAACAGAACCACTGTATTTTAAGCTGCTTTTCAAGAAAAACAGAAAGCAAGGAGGAGATTAATTTCAACCAGACCTCTGATCAATACTCAACAGGAAATATCCCATTCTTGCCCCGCTCCCAAACCCTTTTTACAAGCAAATACTTAGATCCTGCTTCAGATCAGCTTAAGCCCCAAGAGACAGGTTTATTTGCAACTGTGACAGGATTGTTCCAATACTGCCATAGCACTAAGAATCAAAGATTAAATTGGCTATATTAACTTTACTTAAAGTCATTTAGACACAAAAAGGAGCTTCTTGTTAACTATTTTTGTGATACTGGGTGCTGTAGACAAGGTCTCTAGCATAAGTCACCTATTTTCAGCATTTACTTTTCCTTACAAACTCAAGACTTTCAGGGAAAGGCATTAGGAAATATAAAAGCCTGAACTGCAGAAAACACAAAAATTTTAAATACTGTATTTCTATATTTACCTTCAGCACCATCAATTCCTGCCATGTTAATAGAAGGTCCATTAGAACTAGTGCCTTGGATAGCCTTCAGCTGTTGCTCAAGCCGTTCCAGTTGGTACACAAGGGAGTTTTTCTCTGTGCTCAGGCTCTCTAACATGGTTTGCTTCTGAATGAGCGTTTCTGTAAGCTGATGAAGCCGATTTTCTAATTCTGTCTGACTACTACTGCTTAGAGTCTTGTTTGTGAGCTACAAAACAAAGCAAAGGAAAAAAATCAGACTAAGTTCAAAGTCTGACCAACTGACAAATTACAAAACTCCATAATGATCTAAGCCTTCAAGAACCAAGTTACTCCACTGCAAGTTTTTTTCGGGATAATGCCATCAAAACTATCACCAGTGAGCAAAATAAAGAGGAAGCTTAGTTTCAAGAGTTGCTAAAATAAGATTTTTACACGAACAAGAAACCCTATGTAAAACCAATATTCCTCTGTTTTCCACCTCTAATCGTAAGAACATTTCTGTATAACCCTAAGTTTGTTCACAAAATCAATGTTGTGCCTCAGAGATGAGTTTAAATGGTAGGCATGGCAATAGCAAGCTAATTCACTCTGGCTACCACAAGTGAATAGGTAAAATTTTTTAAAGCAAGGAAGGAAAAACTCTGTAAAAATGTGGAGAATCTGATGCCATTTTACAGAAAAACTAGAATGAAATGGTGAAAATGCAATGCAGGATACATTGCAGAAGAATTGAGGAGCACTGAGGCAGAAAACATGACTGTACTAGCAAATAGAAACTGCAAGGACAGTAAAGGCATTATGCATTTGACATGGATCATGTAATTCAATTTGCAGAAAATATTTCAAGCAAATGGGAATCACCAGAGCTGCCATATGTGCAATAGCTCATCTATTCAGTACAGTCCTGAACCTCAGCCACTTTATGGCATCATATACCACAAAGATACAGCTTTAATGATGAAAAACATAATCATCAGGAATGACAGGTATCCAAAATACAAATTAGAAGTAAGCAACATGGCAGGTACAGGTAGTCCTGAAGAAAAATCTGCCAACAGGCTCAAGAAACCTGAATCACAACACGACAATTTTCAAATCTTCTGACACCATAACTGCAAGCTGACCATAGCTGACTCCAGACTATCCACTTCTCTACATACAGATTATTTTTCATCATACTAAGGTACAACTACACAAAATGAGCCCTATGCCTTCATGCTGCCCAAAAAGACTATGGAGGCTGACAAGCATCAGAAGGTACCAAAAGGGATTAGACTGATGCAAGGAAAATAGGTCCATCAGCATACTGGTGGGACTTCATAGAGACTCACAATACTAATGTCCCTAATTGTGAGCTGCTGATAGTGAGCAGGTACAAGGGAGTGAAGGAATGGCCAAAACATGCCGGCCCCTACTGCCACCATCCAAGACAGAGCAGTGGGCTAGATGGATCACTGAGTTTGTAGGGCATAACTTAGGTTCTTATGCCCAGTTACAAGGATCTTAGCAGAAACCATAACAACCTAATCAAACTTCAATGACTTCTTTTAGTTTCCATAGGGAAGAGTGTTGATCCAACACCACCCCATCAGGTCTAGCTGGGACAGAGGTTAATTTTTTGCCCCTAATATAAAAGCATATAAAACTATAAATTAGGCTATTTACTCTACATCATTCCCTTCTTGTACTCCCTACTCTCAAAACTCTGATCTATATTGAAAACAAATACACTGTAATTCACTAGTAGAACCTTTACAGGATTTTTCAGGACAGTTTAGTCAAATTAATAGTCCCCATCACTGTTTTTATAATTGAAGGTTATAAAATTATTTTCTATACATACCTGATTTCTGAGCTTCTGAATTTCTTCCTCTCTGTCTTTTATTCTGCTTTGCAACATATTCTTTGTTCGATACAATTCTTCTTCAGTATAATGGAGTTCCTATAAGATTCATCACAATTACAAATAAAAGATTTTATATGTTTAAGTATTTTGAGAGACAGTCTCTTATCTAGAGTTCCACAACAGAACACAAAGCAATATGCTGCAATCAAATACAAACTGAAATTTAATCTTAGTTAAGAGTCTGGCTAGGATAGAGGGTAGGGGGAAAGAGAGCTCAGTATGAAGACACAACCTACAAGACCAATTAAATTCTTTCATGGAGACTGACCTAATATTAATTTAGAATACTTTACTAAGAGCCACACAATTTCACTGGGACCATAATTTATCTTCCTTACACTTTCACCACTTTTTATATTGCTATATTGAAATGATGTCAATAATGTAAGAGTTAGGAAATACTTTGTGGGGAATCTGTACTCCTAAAATAAACTCATTAATTCAAAATGCCATTTTTTTAAAAGTGTTTAAAAAAACCCTAGCATATCTATCTATAATTCTATATGACACATATCTTCCTCTAAAGTTTAGGATAAATTAACATAACAGATCAGAGAATCACAGAATATGCCAAGCTGGAAGGGACCCACGAGGATCATCAAGTCCAACTCCTGGCCCTGCCCAGGACCATCCCCAAGACTCACACCATGTGCCTGAGAGTATCATCCAAATACTTCTTGAACTCTTCAGACTTGGGGCCGTGCCCACTTCCCTGGGGAGCCTGTTCCAGTGCCCAACCACCTCTGGGTGAAGAGCCTTTTTCTAACATGCAACCTAAACCTTCTCTGACACAACCTGAAGCCACTTCGTGAAGGGGGACAGAAGATTAGTAAGAAACAAATTACTAAAGAAAGATCTAACCATAACTTTTGTTAGTCCCATGATTTAGTCGCTATTTTAGCTCCCACTTAAAGACCTGCCATGTTTAACTTTTAAATTAAGACAGTCTTCAAATCACTATCATTTCAGTTGTCAGCTGCTACAGAAAACAGATAATCCTCTTCTCCCTTTGAACCATCAGGTGTACAAAAAATAACACCTCTACTTATTTTCCACCTTCAGTTTCAGAAATCTTATGGCAATAGTTAAAGGAACTCCCAGCCGGAATTGACTGTAATTGCATCAAGTATCAACACAAACAATTACTTTAAAAGACATATAAATGTGTGTCATCAAAAGGAATACTTGAGTTTCTGCAATAACTGCTAAGGTTTTTTAAATTCACCTCACTCTTTCTCTATGTAGTATTGACTTACATCATATTCCTCCGAAGGGCAGGAGTAACAAAATACAATCTACCATCTGCTTTGACATAAAAAACATCAGCTACCCATCAAAAGCAGACCTCGACTTCTGCCTTTTAATTAGTTCAAGCTGCAAGTATCTCATTAAAAAGTAATTTCTGGAAGAACAGATAATCCTAAAAGATAAACTGTTCCTAGCAGATACAGTGTACTCTTGCTTTCCTCTTTACATGAGCTTTTTCTTACAGATAAATTCTTAACAGTGTGCAAAGTAATTGTTCAGTAGGAAATGGACAAAAAATTGTTCACGTGAAAGATGAGATTGCTTTTTTCTGCCATCTTTTTAGCACAAAACTGCTTAAATGAAGGCAGAAGTTGCTCAAAAAGGTGACATAATCTGACAAAATTCATTAACATAATTTTATCAGCGAATTGTCTAATAGAGTGGATTAGAAGTAAGAGCATTTAGATTCAGAAATATGTAGAACAAAAAAATACCTACAAATTTGTATTAAAATGACATTAGTTTTATGAGCTAACACTTATGTATTGCAGGAGCATGGGAAGTTCCACAGTAACCACTTCAGTATTTAGAGTTTCTTGATATAAATAATGGTGCAAGGGTTACTATATCCCTGTTGTTTGATTGTCTCCCTGCCGAAAAAAATATAAGATCCCAATCAGTTCTGCGCAATCCCAGGGTCCTGTTTATTCTTTAACACAAGTGAGATCTCTGATCATCAGGAATACTCAGAAGGCCCTGGCCATTGCTTGGTTCTGGTTGCACATTCTTTGGCCTAGTGACATTCACCAAGCTTTTGGGAATTTCTTTGGAATACTAGACAAAAAAATAACCCAAATATTGTATAATCCACTCTCTTATTAAGCCAAATGCTTTGCTGAAGACACCACATGGGGCCTAAAATAAGATCAATAAGCTTTCAAGAATTCCTTGCCTGTTTCTGCCGTTCTAGTTCAGCTTCTGACTCCTGCTTGGCCATTTTGTGTGCTGATATCTGCTCTTGTAGGTCTTGAAGCTGCTCTCTCACTGATTCAGCTTCACTTACCTGCTGCGTCTCCATATCCTAAAACAAACAGAAATATAACCAGCAGGAGGAATGAATCTAACTCACAAACAGATTACAAGCCAGAATTACAGTTTAGTAAAAAGATCACAATAAGTACAAGGGTACAGAGGAAAAGGTCTGTTTAACCCACAAAAACA
>JAWWEU010000158.1:48714627-48912680 GCA_035583155.1 Acropternis orthonyx | reverse complement strand
GGGGGGGGGGGGGGGGGGGGGGGGGCGACAACCAGGGAGGCCGCTGCCCACCCCCCTCAGCAGCGCGTGTCCCCAGCCCTCCCCAGGCCCGGCGGGGGTTTCAGCCCTCTCTGGCCTCACCTCCTCGCCGCTCGGAGCCCCCCGGGCCCGGTGGGAGCGGCCGTCACGGCGAGGCCGCGGCCCGGCCCGGCCTGACCGGGCCCATCTTGTTCCGGCAGACGTGGCCGCCTTTCCGGGGGGCGGGGCTGGCGCGCATGCGCAGGGAGCGCCGGGCGGGGCCCCCCCAGCCCCTCACACGGTACAGAGTAGACAGTGAAGGTTACAGGGACGCTGCCGAGGTCCGTTTCGTTAAATCACGGCCCCAAAACTCATTCCAAAAGGAAAAAAAACAAAACAACAAAACATCGGGAGGATTTAGATTTTGCTATAGACGCTCATGACAAACTGGAGGAGCCAATTTGTATTAAATAAAAATTGAATTAATTAGCAAGTGAATTAGCAAGCGATAAAAGAGCGAAACAGTGCTGGGCAGCCCGGGGAGGCGGGCTCCGCCAAGGGCTCTGCGCCCCAAAATGGAAAGGCTCCCCTTATTTATACAGTCTCTAGTTCCTGTGTCCGTATCGGCTGGTATCTTCTGCGTTGTGTGTGCGCCTGCGGTGGTGGTCGTAATCCGCTCCTTGGTGGTCGCTGGGATGAAGGCCGAAGTCTTCCTCAGCTGTTCTTTAGGTGACCTAAGTCCCCACCCCTGTCCTTGTGAAACTTGTTTACGTTACTGGATATCCTGGCTTTAGGTTATCAGAGAACGTCTTAACCCCTGCATGCTGTTAGATAACGAATGCCCCCCCTGTATGTTGTTAGATAAAAAATGTTCCTACCTCACATGCGATTTCATGAACAAAGTTAACCCGTTCATTACAGATTTGATTATTTTTTTAATTAAAAAAAAAAGAGGCAGGTTTTGCAGTTGACAAAATTATTTCTTTTTTTAAAATTAGCATTTCCCACTTTGAGGTGATTCATAGGTTTTTCGTTGTTCATGAAGGGATGTTGGGAAGCAGAGGCAAAACAGATACATAGTCACATGACTTGTACTTAGAAAGTTAATTAATCTCTTCTCTGAATATATTGAAATAGAGCTTTGGCAGTTAGTTTCTATTAAAAAAAAGTGCTGGAAAACATAAAAATTGCAAAATATAGCAACAAAAATAAAGATCAGTCATGTCATCATAATTCAACCTTCTTTTTCATATGTGTCATGATATATTACATACACTACGTATCCGGACTAAGGTCTTTGCTTTATGCAGTATATTGAAGGTGTAATAACAGGACACAGGACACTTCTCAGCTACATTCTCCCTAGGATTTTGACTCAGGAACTTCCAAAGTCAGAGGTGGTATCAGCATTTAAAAGGCTTTCAAAGATTCTTTTCTTTTTGTTTCTTTAATAATTAATAGAACATTTCAAAGCAAGAGAATCTCAGCCACACAGTTTTTAAACGGAGGCACAATTCTGCTTCCTCTTGCTGGGCCACACGCCCCTCTTTTGTTTTCCTCAGTATCACAGACTGATTTATAAACTGAAAATTATTAAAAAGCAAACCTTCCATAAACATCTAGCACATAAAATGTTAGAATAAACTGACAGGAATCGGAGGGGGAGTTTTAATAGAACTACATTTTAACATGAAATGATGGAAATTCTTTACCTAAATGGCTGTAATTGTGAGTACATGAGCACACAAGGTGCAGTGTGAAAACACGTAACCAACTCAGTGCTGGGATATTTAAGGTTAGACCACTGCTCATTCACACCCTGGAAGGGTTGCTCTGTCCCCACTGTTGCATCCTCACTTTTGTATCAAAATGAAAGACACAAAGTTTGGCTCTGCTTGTATTCCTTCTCCTACGGCACACTCAGCTGTATTATACACACATAACGTTCTTCCAGTCTTTCTGTTGTTACTGCTTTTCTTTTCTTCTGTTATTCCCATTTTTTCCTGTAATATATCACATTGAAACACTTTCTGCAGTGTTGTCACTACCTTATTTCCTTTCTCCATACACAAATGACAGAATTAGCATATTGTTCTTCTAACAAGAAAAGCCAGCCCTCCTAGATGCTGCCAGAATTATCACAGTTCGATCAAAAGGATCTAGTGACATTTAAAAAAACAGCCACCTGGAGAATACAAAGTCTGGAGAGTAAAATACCACTTGAGGATTTGGGGGTTTATTTGCATTCAGCCATATGCCTTTCTTCATGCATTTTCGTGACTTCAGCGTACACAGAATAATTCTCTAAAAGGGTAGAGGTCTTCCTCAAACAAGAGGATGTAATTGGATGCAAAGAATAATGTCAGTGCTGTGTGGCAGGTCTTCACTGGGCCAGTTTGGCAAATGTGAATTACATGGATTAGTCCTGGAGCTGCAAATGCATAGATTTCCTGGACAAGCCTGAATCTAATATGAAGTGAAGTATATTTTAACCAATAGAGAGAGAGAAGACCATTCTTCCTGACAGTGGCAAAGGGTAATTCAACTATTTGGAATCTGATACTGCAAACCTATCATATACTTAGACATTAATTGTGCGCAGGGAAAAACATTATCAAGGGAGTGCATTTTCAAGGGGATGCATGCAGTGAGTTTTAGGAAGTATGTCAGTCAGATGTGAGGGTTCTCACAGCTGTCTGGGATGAACTAAAAAGACAGTAGAAGTCAAGGTCACAGAATACTATTCTGGCTGTATGTACTTCATAACTGGCTTCCCCACCCCCCACCCCAAGTTTTCGGTGAATATTCTGCAGGTATGAAAATGCTGATAAATTAGATTTGCAGTAAATAACACCATTAAGCCTACTGCTGGCCAGTACCTTATTTCACAAGTTTTAAAACACATTCTCCACTGCATAGTCACACAGTTATTTGGAAGGACGTGTCCCTAAGGACGTGTTCATAGTCTTTTTAACCTTTAGACTTCTTCCTCTTTTCCCTCCTCCTTGCTTGTTTTCTCTGGTACATGTCATTCCCTTGAACTTCCTGATCATACGGGCATTTGAGGCTATCACCTCACACCTACTTTATTCTACACCAAACCTTTGGGTTTTTTCTGTACAACTCACCGGACTACACTTGACAACTGCTTGACCACTTGACTACAAGGGCAGAAAGGTGTCATTTGCAGAAGAGATGCACAAAGGAATCGAAGTAATTTTATGTTTTCTGTAGGATGAAAATTGAAACCTTACCTGAGGGAATCTACCTTTTCTGATGAGCCTTTTCTCAGCTCTCCATGCAAGTGGATGTTCAAGGAAGCATTGATGGATTTGCAACCAATGCTATAGTGTATGTGCATGTAGTGACCATGAAGTCTTTCACTTAAACTTTCTGGCATACTTATTCAGACTTCCTCAAATGCATATATAAAACTGTTATGTGTAGACAGATCCTAGATCAGGATCTCTAGGTTCTGTCTTCAACATATGTATCTGTATGTGTTGCTATTCCCCTGTTTTTGACACAGATCAGGGTAGAAGTATATGTCCCAAATTCTTTGCACCAAATCTGCTTCCACCGTAAGGAAAATTACCAGGTGCATTTCAGTCATAACTTTACTCTTCCACTGAGTATCAGGAATGCACATGCTCCTTTTTTAGATATGCAGAAATCAGTGACCTGATTCTCCTAGGATGCTTTCATAGTCTTGTTTATTCATTTATTTATTGGACCTGAAATGGACATGAAATCTCATAGAGTAAACCTCAGTTCCTCCTTCTCCAGCACAGCTGTGCCTGGAGAATCAACCTGCTAGAAATATTATATTTCCTGGGAGATTGTTGTCTTTCCCTATAAAGCCCATAGGAGAAAGGAACAATAAAAAATACCTAACTTCTTTTAGTCATGCAAGAAACTGTGTTTGTATGGCCATGTTTAGAGGCTTCAGTATGAAGGACCCTTCCTAGGCCAGTGCTTATAATTAAAAAATGTTTTGTAGTCTCTAATCTGTGAGTACCTGTTGCATCATTTCTTGTTCTGTTTTCTGGAGATGTGAAAATATTTTTACCTTCCTCTTGCAACAGTCTATCATGTTGTCATGTCTCTCCTGGATATTTGCTTGTCTGTACTAAATCACCCCAGGTTTTTCAGTATTTTCTCATAATGGATCTTTCTGCAGCCTGTTTTTTTTCTACGCTACAGTTCATTCAGTCATTTATTGACATGATATATACAAAAGTTAACTAGGAACTGTTACATGCTGAGGAGCTCTGAATGTAAATGAGGCTCTGATCCGCAGATCTTACCCGCAAATTGGAGCATTTATGCTAATGAGTAAAATTAATGTATATGCAAATATATATATGGCCTATGGATATTCTATATCAGGGTACATACAGATAGTTTTTTTCTCTTCTACAATATATATATATAAAAGAAACAAATTGATCAGTTGCTCTTACTCTTCTCACCTTTCTTTCTCTTCCTCTAGAAAGGATCATTGCATTCACTGTTTTAATCTGGTGCTGTCTCCAGCGTTTCCTTTCTACTTGCCTACCTATTTTCAAGAAAAATATAGGAACCTGCTACATTGAACACCATCAAATGTAGTTAAATCTGTCAGAAGAGTTGAAGAAAGTATATACAAAGCTGTAGGGATAAGATTTTCCCTCACTCCCTCTCAAAATGTATGTGTATATATTCCCTAAGTGATCTAAGTGAATTAAACATCTAAGTCCCTCTTCCTCCCAGACTTGCTTAATTTCAGTTTATCTCCATAATCATATGCCTGACATTAACTCACTTTCTTTCAGATTTAAGGTCATTTTATGTAAGTGTCTTCTGATTTTTCTCCCAAAATAAATATTTTTTCCTTTGATCATTTGATATCTAAGATCACTCTGTTGTTAATCTATTAATTTTGCTAAAATAAGAATTAAATCTTCCTTCATTTCAAATATATGGGATAACCCTGTCTGATGTTTGCCTTTACAAGGCAGCTAGTTGCGTATCAGTACTAGTATGACAAATCTAATCTCACTGCCAGTGAAGATGTGGAAAGACCAGGCTCAGCACATCGTTTCATTTACTCTAAATCTCTCCCACTCTTTACCTTAAACATTAGCCTTTTTCCCCTAGAATTTATTTTTTTGTTTTGTTATTAGTTATCAAGTCAGTGCAACTACAAAGAATTAGCACACCATAATTAAGTTTGATTCATGATTCCAGTCCATTTTCTCACAGCTAAAAAGTGTCTTTGACTCATTTAAAAAATTATTGATCAGTTCAGCTGCTCTTAAAGGAAAGTGTAGGCCCAGTACTGAATGGCTTCCTGTACATTTTTAGTGTATTTTCTGCCACATTAAAAGCAGTGAAATGACTTTTCAGTCTAAATTTTGTCAGCTGTTAAGTTAGTGACAAGGAACCATAAATACCTGTGATAAAACATCTCCAGAGTTGAGCCAAAAATCTCAAAAACCTCTTTTGGGGAACCCTGTGTGTTATCAGAACTACTACTACCATGCCAGCACTACCAAACCAACCTGGAGTCAGTGATGTCAGTGCCCTTTTAGCAAAACAGAGTCGGAGCTAAACTACCAACCCTTACTGTATGGCAGCCTTCTGGTCTGTAGGACTTCCCATCCCTGTTTGGTAAAAGTTCTCTATTAAGAAAGAACCTACCTTATCTGCAGTTTTGAAGTGTCATGTCTAGGGTGGGTGGTTTTGGTTCTCATTTGGTCAACACTTTCAGAGTTTGTTGGCATCTTAGTTATCATTTGTAGCGTGTGGCTTTGGTGGGTTGGTGGAATTCCTTCCCCTGTCGAAGTTTTGTTATGAGACATAGGTGGTGGCTACTTTTGCTTTTTAGCACTGTCAGAGCAAGAGCAAAATGTTTCATAGAATCATAGAATGGCTTGTGTTGGAAGGGACCTTAAAGATCATCTTGTTCCAGTCCCTCTGCCATGGGCAGAGATATCTTCCACTATACCAGGTTGCTCAAAGCCTCATCCAACCTGGCCCTGAACACTTCCAGGGATGGGGTAGCCACAGCTTCTCTGATAACACGTTCCAGTGCCTCACCACTCTCACAGTAAAGAATTTCTTCCTAGTACCTAATCTCAACCTGCCCTCTTTCAGTTTAAAGCCATTCCTCCTTGTCCTGTCAATACTTACCCAGGTAAAAGTTTGTCTCCCTGCTCTCTCATGGCCCCCTTTAGGTACTGGAAGGCTGCTATAAGATCTCCACAGAGCCTTCTCTTCTGCAGGCTGAACAACATTTCATTTCATTTCATTTCATTTCATTTCATTTCATTTCATTTCATTTCATTTCATTTCATAAATCCATCATGGTTTTGCCTACTTATGAGCTCATCTCTTTTAAAAAAAGATTGTAGGTATGTTTGTTTACATAGTCATAAAATGTGTATTTGTGTGATGGACAAAAATACTATTTCTTTTATTTCTTCTCTTCCATGATAGCAGCAGTAATAAGGATCATAGTGGATTCCTGCTGCAGGACATTAGCAGCTTCTGTCTGAGCCCCACAACCATATCTTTGTAATCTCTCTGCTTACTTCTGTCCATATACCCAGCAACACCACTCATATCTTTCCCTTAGGCAGACTTCCCACTCGATTCAGGAATGCTTCCTAACTTTCTAACACCATCAAAGAAATAATTGAATTCAGTAGTAAAAATCTGAGTATTACTCAACAGTCTTTCATGCCTGCCTGAAACATTTTGATAGAGATGTGAGAATTTCTGTAGCAGTCTTCCCATCTAGTATTTCTCACAAAAAGGAACATCCTGCTGATGTGTAATTAATGTAGAATGTATAGACAGGTATTTGGCAATGATAGTATTAGACTTCTTAGAAGTGACAGCTGACAAAAAGTGTACTTACCTCATGTAGCCCAGTCACAAGAAATGGTATGAAAAACACCTTTGGACTTGGATGATGGGTCAGCAATGCTTTTAAGTAATATTAGATATCTTTTAGGGCAGGAAGGTAATAAAACATAAGCATAACCCACTTGGCTGCTAAGCTCAAGTAAAATGAGGTGCAAGGGAGATTTAGGGCTTGTTTTTCTCCTGATGGATAACCAGCATGGTGGTCTTGCTCAGTTCAAAAAGGTCATTTCTGGATTGACCCAAATTCTAACAGCTTGATTGTGTCAGAAGGCATGTCAGGTTACTGGGCACGCAACTTCCAGAAAAGTACTGATGATTAACCTGTTATGACCTTTTACATTTATGACCGTAAGCAAAACAGAGTTGGTGCACTTAATGCTAATGGCAGTCAGAGCAAAACTATGACTTTCTGCAGACACTCAGAAACAGTCGGTCGGTCACAAAATGCAGAGTTAATTGTTGTGTTTTTTTTTTTTTTTTTTTTTTTTTTTTTTTTGCTGATATACAGGTTTTTTTCAGTCAGCAATGAGGAAGCTGGTGTGTTCCTTTTTATGTGGTTTATTAGGCAAAAAAGGATGTGCCTCTACTTTTCAAAAGGGATCTTTACTTCTCCTTCTCTCATTCAGAACGGAGAAGATTTTACAGAGGTGTTAGTTCTTGACCAAACACCCTAACACCTCTTGGACGACGTGTGCAGGTTTCGGACGGGAGCAGGCTGTGGGCAGGGCTGCAGTGAGCAGCCAGGGCTCTGCCGGCCATCCCTGCTGGGACACGCGTTCGTTTTCTTCCACGATTTCCCTTCGGCACATTCCTCTGCCTTCCCCTTCTGAGCCTCCTGCCTCCATCCTGACCCGAAGGACCAGTTCAACTCCGACGGCGCA
The DNA here is from genome assembly GCA_035583155.1 of Acropternis orthonyx. Taxonomy (NCBI): domain Eukaryota; kingdom Metazoa; phylum Chordata; class Aves; order Passeriformes; family Rhinocryptidae; genus Acropternis; species Acropternis orthonyx. The sequence goes on along the minus strand of JAWWEU010000158.1, from coordinate 48,904,890 downwards.
CCCCGTCCGTGCCTCTTCGGCAACTTGCGCAAACGCCACAGCCCGGGATGCTCCCAGGATGCTCCCGGCGGCTCCCGCGCCGCGCGAGACGAGCTCCCTAGGGACACCACCGGGGGACCCCGCGCGCGGCCGCGGAACTACAACTCCCAGCGTCCCTCGCGCGCCAGGCCCCCGAGCCGCTGAGCGCGGGGGCGCGCCGGGCCTGCTGGGGCTCGTAGTGCGGGCAGGCGGGTGCCCGGCCCCGCCCCGCCCCGCCACGATTGGCCGCGGGCCGGCCCCGCCCCCGCGGCCCGCCGTGGTCTGTCCCGCACGGCCGGGGCCGCAATCACAGCGGCCGCGGCGGAGACTCCGGCACGGTGAGGGCGACGGGGCGGGGGACACGGGGCACGCCTCAGCGCGGGGAGCCGGCAGCGGGGCCGGCAGCAGGGGCAGGGCCGAGGGCGCTGGCTTCTCCCGGCGGCTCCTAGCGCAGCCAAGCCCCCGCCGCTCCGCCCGGCGCTGTCCGGACCGGGCCCTGGCACCGGCGTCGGTCCGGTCGCTGCTGCCCGTAGTCAGAGGGGCTTGGGTTCCGCTGTCCGCCCCTGCTGCCGGCCCACCTCGCCCGGGAGCTGCGTTCGATCTCTCCCCGCTGGGAGCGAATGGGCTCGAGCGTCTCCTTCCCAGGGTCATTGCCCAGGGCTGACAGGGGAGAAAGGAGGGAGATCGGGGGGAAGGCAGCGGCAGCAGCTCGGGGTTAGTCCCCGGTAAGGCGTTTTTAACTGGGGGAAAGGATGGGGTAACAATTTGCGGGGTTTCTGCAAAGCGCTGGTGGTGCCCGGTTGTTCACAGCTGGCAGACAGCCTTGCCGCGGCGTCAGGGGCTGCTCTGGTCCCCGGCTGGGATGGGGCAGCACCGTGTTGGCTGTCTGTATTCGGGGGTTAGGACAAATATTTTAGCGAAGATCAGAAACGCTGAAATAAACCCTAGTAAAAGACGTGTGGAGCGCAGGACTCTCGCGAAACGTCCCCCGGGAATTTCTGCATAATCACTGCTCCAGGATTTCGTTGTGTCCGTGCTCCAAACAGTTCCATGTTTGCTGAGCAGAAATGCTTAACCTTGTCTGACTTCACCTTCCAAATCATGTAGTGTAACAAAGTTATTCATGCAGTGCTTCAAGTATCTGTTTTTTCCTACTATCAGAATGTGATGGCAGACACTTTGTAAATTTGTGGACAGATATGAAAGTAAATAGCAGAAGCAGTTTTACTGAAGCCTTAAGATTTGCCAAATTTGAATTTGGGGATTTTGAAGTGTGTAGAGAAAATAATCCCCTAATCCAGGTGTATTAGATTATCACCATTCTGGGAATGATTTTATTTTTTTATCCCCAGGTAAATTGTGCCATCTCTCTGCTGCTGAGAAAGGTAAATCTTCAAACAGTAGAATGAACTTTACTTATAATTACTTTAAAATACACTTATTTTACATTAAAGACCATTCTGGATTAACATAACTACAAATTCTTGGGTTTTTTACAGTAAAAGTGACTTACACGTCTTCAGTAACTATAAAAACCATTTTACTACAAGTTCTGATCATATGAAGTCAATTCATAAAGTGGTTATTGGTAGACTTTGTAAAGAAATCTTTTGCAACAGAGATCATAATGTCCCTCAAAATATACCTTACCAGAATTTACAGTGGAAAAAGACTTTTATTTCTACCATACAAGTGCAGAAAGAAAATCTGACTAATTCTGCAGGGGCCTAATCACGGGTTTAGGTGCTTCTGTTTATGTAGCAGCCAGCACAGTGTGTGAGCAGAACATTGCTGACAGAACTGTGGACAGCAATTTCCCAGGAGGAGGACTATAGTGAGTCACATATTTTGTGGAAGTCAGTATCTAAGTATTAGTGAAAGGCAATATGCAAGCACTGTGTGGAAAAAGGAGTTGTGCCTTGATTCTGGAAACTAAAAGGTTATAAGAATGAACTGAAAAACATTTCCTAGAAAATCTGGAATGATTATCTGATTGCTTTAAGGCTGTTATTTTTCAAGGAGGTTACTGTTAGTTTACTTACTTCACATGAAAGGAAAATAGAGCTATGGTTTCTGTTTATATAGCTCTTGGAAGTGCTGCTTGAGCTATTTGGCATTTAAGCTATTGAAGTGTCAATATCATTCTGAACACTAGTGGAAAATACTCTTACCAAGTCAACCCCCTTTCTTTAGGGTGGTATCCTGTTGTTCTAAGAGTTTTGATCTTAAAGGACTGTTTCCCAAAGGAAAGTTGGGAACTCAGGGAACAGGCAGTTGGCCAGAAAAATTGTTCTAGCAGCAGCCAACCATTTCCAGATGAGATCTTTCTTAAGCATCCCTCTCTTATCAGTGCAGAGCTGTATGCTAACTATCTAGTGGGAAGTGGACAAAGTACCTCTGTCTGGAAAGAGGGGTTTTAAGAGTGAATTGTTCTGGCAAGAGCCACTCAGTTCAGGACATACTTCTTCCACAGATTGTGCAAACTGCACAGCAGCCTACCTGTGTGTGTACATGCTGTGGTTCTGACTGTATAGGTCTGATGCTCAGCCCACTGTGTCTGAGATGTGCCTTTTTCCTGACATGGTGTCAAAGCAAAGTTAATTAACTCTTATGCCAGAAAGAGCAGGCAGGGCTGATCAAATCTTCTCATATTTTGTGGGTCAACCAAAGCTCTAAGATGATCTCTTAGTGAATTTTCATTTTTTCCACAGTCTCACTCTCTGCATGCATTTAGGATTGCACGTGACAGATCTGCAGAGAAGGGCTTTTTATGTACCTGTGGTAAGCTGGTCAGCTGAGCTGCTTTCTCTTAGTGTGACTTGAAGACAAAGCATGTGATGGAGAACTTTCTCTTCTCAACTGTAGGTCAAGAACACTTCAGCACAACTCAGAACACAGTGTTTTAGATTGCCCGGTTACACTCAGAGGCTTGCTTTAAAAGTAGACATATGGGGGGCATGGTTTGTGGTTTTGTTTTGTTTTGTTTTGTTTTGTTTTGTTTGATGGAGTATTTTTGTTTATTTTGTTTGGGGTTGTGTTGTGTTTTTTTAAGCAGTAGTTGGAAGCAAGAAATGAAGATCTATTCCCACCATACATGTGTTTAATGGTTAAACCTATTTGAAGTGCTGCTTGGGAAGCTGAGCATTTCTTGATAATGGTTTATTAGTACAATGTGGCATGTTTGGTTTGGGGTTTTTTCCCCCTTCTTTCTGTTGTTAATTTGATTTAATTGCAGTATAGGAGAAGACAGATAAGTGAGATGATATGTCACTGATTAGTGCCAAAGAGGAGGAGGTTTTTTTCTGTTCTAAATAATCCATGACAAAATATGTATGATTTGCTAATACAGTGCAAATGTTTCTTGGCGTTTGCTTGGGGTTTTTTGTTTTGGTTTTTTTGTTTTGTTTTGTTTTATTTTTGTTTGTTTGGTTGGTTGGTTTTTTTCCCCTGGGTGTTCTGCATCATTCACAACTTTTGTCTTAGCAGGAATGAGAAACGTGAGGGTCTAGATACCCACATACCTCATGACTGTTGAATCCCCTCATGGAGGGACTGCCTGATGGACTTGGTAGCTTAAGTCTCTGTTCTTGATCTGGCCCTGGGTTTTTCTGTCGTGGGCCTGTTTGCAGGCAGAATGAGGGGCTGGGATGTGGTACATCTGTGCCTGCACAGCACGGGCCCATGCAGAGGTACTGGCTGGGGTCCTGAGAACTATAGAGCTGTGCTAGTATAGTCAGGATTGTGAACTCATCAGGAAAGACAGTCCCATCAAACTGTCTCCAATTCAGGACTTGGCATTCCATAATGTGTTTTTTCTGAAGCCGCTTCAGTCTGCATTACGTGGTGTATCAGTAAACTGATAGTAAAGTGACAGTTTCTATGTGATGGATGCCTGTGCTGGGACCTGCCTAGAAAATAGCCATTGTGTTACCTGGCCCAGTGGACAGCTGGCAGCAACACAGCTTCTATTGATACATCCTGGATTGCAGTGAATGATGTCTCAAAGAGATAAGCATCATGTGAAAGGATCTCCAGCAATCATTTGAACCATTTGTTGTCTCTCTTTTTTTTTTTTTTCCCCCTCCATGTAAATATAATTAATGTTATGGCTGGAGAAAGAAAAAGTTCTACTTTAATAAACATGGAAAAAAGTTTCTTCTAATGATACAGATACTGAGCTCTGAGGGATCTGTTTTCATGAAATTCAGCTGCATATTCCAGTAAACCAAACTCAGTTAAGATTTCTAAGCAGATTGTCTCAAAAATACTGAGTTTCTTTTCTTACCTAATATTTGTAGGCAGGCTTTGCAGACATGTTTGGTTCTACTTTTTCTGTTCTGGAGTTTTTCTGTGTGGTAACAGCCCTTCCTGTAGGAGCTGATTTGCTAACATGATTTCTTTACTTTGTGCTAGCTCCATTAAAAGAGGTTTAAAAAAGCACCCCAACTTCCAAATACATACATATATATATATGAAATTTTTTTTTTTAATACTACTGCGTGTAAGACTGGCTCTTAGTGACCAGTGGATCCAGCCTTGGAAAAAGACCCATTCCATATGTTAGGTTAGCAGTCTTCAGTGTACACTGCTGCTTTGAAGGTGATCTGGCTGCTTCTCTCTTTCAGCCACATTTGACTGGCTGCAGGTGGGTGGTTTTGACTGGGGAACTGAGACTGACTTAGGTACTGTTTAGTTGGTTTAGTGATAGGTCTGACACTTGCGACCATGTTGTGTTGTATTTTATGTCTTGGGGGTTTCCAGCTTTTATTCCAGGGAAAACCATGCTAAAGTAGACTAGCTCTTACTACAACACCTCTTCCATACATAGCAGCAATTATTAACTTCCAGGATCTCTTTTCTGTTAGTAGGCCAGTGTAAAATCCCAGATGTCAGTGCATGAGGAAGTGTGTAATCTTTGTGCCTGTGCTAAGAGCCTGCAATTCTTCAGGGGAGTTTGCTTTATCAGTTACCTATTAGATGCAGCAGACCTGAGACTGACCACTATATGTAACCTGCCTGCCTTCTCCCCCCTCCCCCCAACCCAAAGAGCAAACCTTTAAATCTGTGATTAGATATGGCCAAATTGTTTGCTTTTAATGAAAATGCTTTTTCAGACAGTCAAGGTGCTCAGAAAGTTCACTGGTAAGGACCCTACTTTCAGTTCTCTCAAGAAAGTAGAAAGAGCCATTTCTGCAAGGGCTCAAACCTCCCCTCTGGCTCTGCTTTTCTGAGTTTGACATTCACAGGCTCAGACTCAATCCTCTCGCCTTGTGCAAACACTTAACCATCGTGCAAAAGAGGCAAAAATGCTACTCTTTCATGTGGTACTGGTTCACGTTTTTTCTCCACTAGCATAACAGGCTGCACAAATAGCATGAGGCTCTCACAGCCTGCACTTCCACCCAGCCCCAGCAGTTAGGACTGTATCTGGTGCAGAACTGTGGCATGGCCTCTTTCTACCCTCTCTGGCACAGAGACCTTTTGTGACCTTCTGACCGTCCAACTCCCCAGCAGTTCTCCATGTCTCTGCATCCTTGTGCCTCCATCACCTGGGATTTGACTCAGTAATTGCCAGTGAGTGAAAACTCACATAAGCAGAGACCAAGAGAGTAGTATTAATCTGAAAAAGTTTAATCTGTGAAATACTTGATGGTGAGGCTTGCTCCATATTTGAGGCTTATTCATTACCAGCTATTATAGAACAAAACAACCAGAGGGAACTGAACGACTTGGTTGTCCTATTCAGAATTGCTTTCAGTCAGATTTGAAAGCTGTCAGAAAACTATTGTAACTAGTAGCAGCTTGGTGCAAAAGGAAGATATGACTAGAAATTGTGCTGAGTTAAATGGTCTGTGAAACAAACAAAGACCCATAAGCAAGAAAACCTTCTAGTGTGATACTACTGATGTTTGCTTTGCATTTGTTGATTGACTGATGTCCTCTCATCTACTTCTCTCCAAATTCTGCATTAGGAAACTAGCTTTTCTCCCATTTGTGAAGTAAATAAAGAAGAGAGATGATACTGAAAGCAGTTGTGCTGCTGGGCTGTGCTCTGGGCATCAGCACATTCCCCATGGAAGAACCTGAAGATGGAGGCAAGCACTGGGTGGTGATTGTTGCGGGTTCGAATGGCTGGTACAACTATCGGCACCAGGTAAGCACTGCTGGTTCCACATGCTGATGCTGACCATGCTCCAGGAACTGCCTGCTCCCAGACTTGTGGGAAGATGATAGCTACCTGTCATCTAGACTAGTTCAGACCTTCTGTCATTTGGGCAAGTACCTCTACTTCTAGACTCCTAGGTGTGTGTGAAGTTTTCAAAACAAACAGCAGCAAGATTTGCTCAGAACCTGCTCTTAGTTCTTGTTACCACCCCAGGAATTCCCTACCACTGCTCCTTTTACAATGTGATTTTTTTTGCTTACAGCTTTATCCAGTCTTTTTTATCTCCTGAAAAAGCTGTCATTAGCAGGAGGAGCACACTTCTGCATACTGGGAGACCGGTGTCTTTTAGGATGAATATTCCGTTGCTAGGCTAGAGGATCTAACCTCAGCTTGCAGGCATACAAAATATGTCTAGAGTTAAACCTCATTTTGAGACACATGCTTTTTTCCCATTTTTTTTTTCCATTTGTTTTCCTGTTTTCATAATGTTATGAAAAGTTCCCTTTCTTCTCTCCAGAGAAAAATCTGTGAAGGCTGCAAATGCACCACATGTTTTGAGGCATAGAGAACACATAAAAAGAGGTTTCTTTTAACCTGAATCAGTTTGCTGACTGTTCAACATTGTGGCCTCGGAGCTGTGTTGTCACAACAAGGATATGGTGCACCCGGGTGCAGGGATCAAAGTGAGTGGCAGAAAGAGGAGAAAAGGGAACAGGAACTTCTGAGTTTGACACTGCTGTGAAAGCCAGTGTATTGTGGAATTGTGGTCTGAGTGTAGGTGGCAATATGGACAGGATTAAGTCTAAGTGACTTAATTCTGATTAAGTTCAAGGTTTATAATCAGCAGTCAGGAGACTTGTGCAGCATTTTCCCCATGGGGAATTCTTGGGTAATCCTTTAAACAGATTAATCTATGCTTAAATGCAGTCTTTTCTTGAAGCTTAAAACTACCTTTTGCTTTCCTGGAGAACAGGGTCAGTTTAGTTCTGATTTATGTATATATTTGTGTATTTGTAAATGTTAGAAAAATAGTTTACTAGACTATTGTTGGTTAAGCTGAATGCAAATGGAGATTTAAACACAGGGTAAAACCCCAGCATTTTAAAAACTGATCTGTATTAACTGAACTCTCTACATCTGATTTGCTGAACACAGGAACTTTTAAAGTATTATTTTTAGAGTAACTGCCTGTAAAATCTAGAGAGGCTTCATCCTTTCTATTCGTGTTGATTGAGGAGGAAATGAACCTTCTGTGTGTTGGGTACCTTGGGTTTTGTGTATGTTTCTCCTCCCTCTCAGCTCATAATCAGTTTATAACTTTCAGTGTAGTGATGAGTTTAAAACTAAATGAACCAGCCTGACAATCTTGTTGCATTTGAAGAACTTGTTCCTGGCAAGTGCTAGCTCAACACTTTGACAAGCAGGTTTTAGGGATTTTGCCAGCTTTTTACACTGTAGCTATTACCTGATAGTCATAGTTGGAATATTACAGCCTTAATATAAACTATTTGTATTTCAAATTAAATCTCAAAGAAGAGAGTTTTAAAGTTGAAATTGGCAAATGATTATGAAAATACTAGTTCTGTACTTCATCACTGCCTCTCTTGGGGTGTCTGAATATAATTACTGAGTTGTGCTCTGGTTGTTGCTCTTGTTGTATAACCAGTATAGCTGCCTCCCTTCCACTCCAGGAGTAGTTAATAGCACAACATTCATTCTTTAAACAAAACTACATTTTTGAAGCTGTGGCTCATGAGAATTCCTTTATTCAGTGAGCCTTCATTGGCAAGTATATCTGCCAGGTATAATGGAGTTAGGAAGAACACAAGATGCATGCTTACATATTTCTGTTCAACAGTAGGTCTTTTGAACATGCCAGTTTCACAGAAGCATATTAACTTTAGAGTGCAATCATGCTTTGCACACAATTAAGTAATTCCTTTTTAAGGCAAGAAAAATGAGAGCAGGATTTCTTTAAATACCTTAATTTTGCAGATAATTGCCAACTAACAATGCAAAATATCTGCCATGTCAGATTGTTCTGAATTTAAATATTAGAAGTCTCTGTATTTTGAACTACCCTTAGCTTTGGCTACAGTGTTAACATTTGGGGAAAAAAAAGAAATTTGAAACATGTTCAATGATCCTGTCAAAGTTAAGAAACCATCATCAAAAAATAAGAGAGTCTGTGTGAAGGATCCTTCAGAATATGGCTGAGCTCCTACTTGCCTGGCCTGGGCAAGATTCTGTGCCTCTAACTTGTCATGAAAAGAATCAATTCCCAGTAGATGCAGCACATTAGCAGCCTGTACTCTTCTGCCTGGGGACCTTTGGTGGCCAATCTTAAGGGCCTGGTGGGAGTGAGCACCCTTGGTTGGAGAGTGACACAGAGTGAGACAAATGCAGCAGTTAGTCCTGGGAAATCCACTTGTGTGTGCCATGAGGTGTCATCCAGACAAAGGTGCCTTGGGTATCACAAAATTGGAGAAATTTGTTCCCAGCAAAATAACAGAACAGTAGACTTTTAGGAGAGTTATATGTAGGAGGAAAGATATGACAGAAATCTGAGGAGTTATAACAGATTTTTGGAAGCATTATGCAGACTGATCACTTTGTGCATTAGTGTTCTTTACTTTCCAGTGGTGGAAGCAAAAGCATTGTAAGTAATTAAATTATTTGCTCAAGTCCGTTGCAGTGGAATGAGGAATTGGTCTTTCACTCCTGTACTTCATCCATCAGGAAAGTAATTCCACAGTGAATACACACAGAAACAAGTTATTTTTCAGTATACGGCCTGTACTGTCAGAAAGCAAAGTAGTGCTTCAGGATTGCAGATTTGTGTAATTCTTTGCTTTCCAAGGGAGAAACTGTAGAAGAAAATATGTTGTGGTCTAATTTGCTTTCCTTCTGCCATCACCTTTCTTCACTGGAACTTCTCTGACCTAGCCTGTGTACAAGTGGATTTGTAGATGTGAACGTTCCTGTAAGTAGTTACTCAATCTGGCTTTTTCTATTACCGGACTGGTTGCTATTCTGTACATGTGACTAAGCACTCATAATGTCCTTTTGTAATCTGAGACCTCAGCAGACACATCTCTGCATTTCAGTGACTCCATTCAGCTGCTCAAGGTAGAGTTAATACATGATGTTGCATGTTTGTATTACATTTATATTTTGTGAACTCGAGTTGTTTTGCATGCTGCCTTCACACAACACAGTCAGAATATGCTCTGTTGCCTGCCACAGTAGTTACCTAGTGGTAGTATGTGTTCATCTAACTAAACAATCAGAAAAGCAGAAAAAAATAGATGACACCCTCAAAAGTGCCTAGTTTCATACATGAAAAGTTTTGGGGAAAATAGTCCATTATTGTATGCTGTACAGACCCCAGGAACAGTAAGTCTGTAAAGACTTTGCAGACCCTGGAAACTGAGGTTACACCTTGTAATCTCAAGGAATCTAAAACTCCATCTAAGACTGAATATTTAGCTGTCAGTGGTCAGGATTCACTATCAGTAGTGCAAACCAAGTATAGACAAGATAAGGAAAAAACCCACCATTTGTACTTATATATGAATCAGATTCACACCTTCCAGGCTGTTGTTTCTGGGACTGTTTCCTAATCAGGGTGATCTAAACTTGTCTTAATGCATTTATCTTATCAAGTGTCTAAAATAAACTGAAAGTGTTTTGAATAGTAGACAGCCCAATGTGGCAGAATTAGTGTCATTGCAAAGGTAGTGTGTGCGTATTGCTTCATATAAGCTTGTGGCTTCTCAGTTCTTTGGTGTTTTTATCCTTATCTTAGTGGTTTTGATTAGAGTTGATTGGGCTGTGGAAGGACTATCAATGTGCTTCTCTCTGCTCCTCAGCAGTTACTCTGACTTTTCTGTAGCAGGTTTTTGATTACCAGACTGACTGCTATTCGAGACTATTGCCCCCATTCCTTGGAAAAAGTGGCTCAACTCTCTACTACACAAAGAGCTGGATAAAATACCTCTGGAAAGCTTAGTGGCATACGTGAGCAAATACAGCACTAAATGCTTCTGATAGATTTAGAGAATGAGTCAAGAAACTAGTTAACATTAAGAGAAGTAGTCTGCCTCTTATGGGAGATGATCGTATCAGCTAACTGAAATCTAAAGCTGGCTTCACATCAGATCAGAAAGAGGCAGACCAATACTTCCTGGATACTCCAAAACACATAGTCCATGGAAAAGCCTTATGTGAAACAGTCTTACAAAAGATGAAGGACATACTCAAGGAGTAAAGTGACAGATGGAAAAAGTCTGGCAAAATTAAAAATAAAAATAGTTCGAATTTGCATGCATGGGTCTGTTTTCAGTTCTTGTTTTTAGTCTTACATTTTTTGAGCTTTGTGAGTCGGGGAATGTATTTATTCAGGGTTCTAGTCACCACCAGCCAGAGCAGCATCTTATTCCAGCACAGTCTTAAATTCTCCAGTCTTGCAAGTAGGAGACATTACGGATGTCATGGCTTCTTGTCTTCAATTAGCATTTCCTCGCTGTGCTTACAAAATTGAAACTGAACTTACAGGAAACTTTTCCTAAGTCCTTGATAGAGCTATAACTTTTGGCAGATTCACTGATGTATGATTAAGCAAAGGAGTGAGACATGGCTGGCATTTCAGACATATTCTTCTACCATGCTTCTATATTAAGAGTTCATTCTTTTTTAGGCTGTGATGTTTCAGTGTAGTGGGAATCATTTCACTTTGCAATGAAGGTAACAGTTCATTACACATGCTTTTTAGCCATGAACCAAGCAGTCATAACACAAGAAGTAACCAATTTCACAGAAGTCCAAGCGTTTCCCTTTAGGAACTATATATGTGTGCTTGTGTCATAAACAACTTGACTTTTTCAAAAGTCTGCCCAAGCAGTCTACTTAAAAGCTGTGTAATTCAAATGTGTAAATAGTTTTATGGCAGAGGGAAATAGGTGTTTGGGGTTTTTTTTTCTTTCAGAATTTCCCCCAAATGTACATTTTGGGAAGCAAAATATCCATCCCAGGAAAATATGGTAATTCACCATCTGATCCCCATGCTTTCAGAGTGTAGGAGTTAATTGTTTAAGCAGATCTTCCATAGAAATTTGCTGATGTAGCAACAGGTTTAGACTAACCAGGGAATGAAAGGTCTGAACTATGCTGTTAACAGGGTCGATTTTGAAGCTGGCCTAAGGTCAGTTGTGCAGTAGGAGCTGTAGAGCTGCACCTTCTCCTATTCTGTGCAGGGTAGGTGCTGCCTACCCCAAATTATGGTCACAAAAGCGTGGTTTGCATTTAGTGACAATTTATTCAGTAAGTATTTATAGTATTCATTTCACCTACTAAACCAACAACAATACCAACAAGAGATCTGAAACAACTGAACAGCTGTCTCTTTTAGAGTGGTTTGGAGATACAGAGAAGCCAGAAATATTTCTGAGAGAAACAGGCTCAAGTAGGTGTATTTGAGAGGCAGTTACACATCAACAGGAAATACTCTAGCTTCACCTACGCCTCCCTACTCTAGCAGCAGACTTTTCTATTCTGCTTCTATAGACATTTATGGGGTTTTTATGTGTACGAAGGGAATGAGGAGCATGTGACCAAAATCAAAGGTGACTAATCAGGTCAGCTAATTCTCTGCGGTAAACCCTAACTGTTTGCTTAGAACTGTCCTACTTTAGCCCGTGGAGTTTTAGCACCAAAACATGTTTTTGCTGCTCTAGCCTTTGTTAGTGATAACATTATGCTACCAGCAGGTACAGTTCCCTTAGCCTTAAAAGGCTGGGACAACCCCCAACCAGGCATGAGTTAAGGTTGAGAGGAATTCATTACATTGTTCTGTCTCCCCTCATAGTAGGGAATTTAACCCATTAGTATTCACTGCTAATGTCTGCTTTACTGTTCACTAAGACAGAACATACTGAGCAAACAGTCAATGAAAAAAAAGAAAGGTGAGAAGAGACAAAAAAGCTGGTAATATGCATTTACACAGTTTAACTCATTTTGGGTACTTGCTATTAATTGAAAACACTTCTGAGATCCCCGCTGTCCAGCCAGATGTCTGTGGGAGCACAGACATTTGAGAGTTGAATATGGTGATACTATATCACTGTGGTATGCCTTAAGCACTTCCCTGTGTTGCCAGCCTATAACTGTTGCTGTCAGTATAATAAAGGTTTATTATATTTTTGAGAGTGGATGTAATCTATGATCTACTCATCCATCTGTGTAAAGAAGCCCTGGTTAGTATTTTCTTCTACTTCTGCTTGGTTTGCTTCTGAACATCAAATACGTGCTTACTCAAACCTGCGCTCTTCTGTTTCATATTATATGTGATACCTTTATAACTCTGTTTAACCTCTACCTTTTGACTTGTTGGGGCAGCATCTGGTATAATAACATACAGGGAAATGCAAAACTAAAGAATGGAAATTGTCTGGGATAGGTGGAAGAGAACATAGGCTACTTGTAGTAGGAAGTGGAACTGCTCTAGTAAGAACAGTTGAACATTCAGCATTAGTCACCTGAGGGATTTCATCATGGGAGTGTTCATTAGCATTGAATGTGCCTCACCCCTCCCAGAATCTTGTACAACTCTTCTCTTTTCAACTTCAGCTTCATCTGCACTTAGAAGACCAAGAATTATAAAGTTCTGGAATTTTACAAAGTCGTCTGAATGTATATTGGTCCACTTAAACCACTTCAGTTTGGTTTCCATGCTACCAAATTGCATTAGTTTAAAGCTTTAAAGCTTGCTTCTTGCCTGCATTTGAATGTGCATTTGTTAGATGAGACTGAGATGGAGATTTAGTGGAGATCTTTTCCATTAAACCTGCACAGCTTTTTCTGGCATGTGGTGGGTTGGTAGTTCTCAAGTTTAAGAATAATTGTTAATGTCCCATTCATCCTGTTCACTCAGACTGCAATGTTAAAAGAAGATAATCATTTGAGCTGAGGTTACTAAGAATTTAGGGTTCTGAGAGAGGTTTGTATTTACTGTAATATCACTTTAATGCATATTGGTATTTCTACATCACAGGAAGACAGTTCTGTAAATAAAATCTGCTTATTCATATCCTGTAGAAGTCAGTAAAAGAGTCTGAAAGAGTCTGTAATTTTGTTTTCCACTGAAATCTGTTTTCTTACCCTGAAGTTGTTACTCTGTAGAGTAAGCAATACATAATTAAAAAGAACATTTTCCTTAACCAAAATTCTCACCTAGTAAAGCAAAATTTAATAAATTCTTTGCGGTGAGGGCATTGGTGAACCACACTTGCTTAAGCCAAGGACAATCTTCAGTGCCTAATCATGCAGGCTTGGTGCAGAACTAATTGAAATTGGTGGAAATCCAGCTCTTTTCTTCTTCTGCTTGGCACATTTTGAATTTATCTGTCAGTGCACAAAGTTTTCATTTAGATTTCTCACAGAATGTAGAGCATTGCTGAGAACCTTTTGTTAAATTTTGTTATCTGTACCAAGGCTGAAGTAACTTCTAGTTTCTGTTTATATAAGAAATCAGAATCAGTAATGAGAGAGAGAGTTTAGTTTTAGTCTCTATTATTAATGCAACTGCTCCTAATTAGAAAAAGACATTGAGTTTTGGTTTAACCTCTAGCAACCCTCAGTCTCTTACATTGGAATGCAGTTACTTGGGGACAATAGCCTGCCCTTAGGTCTGTAAAGCTGATTTTCATCAGGTCTCAAAGGTGTCCTGATTTTGGCCAAGGACAGGGTTAATTTTTTGCAGTAGCCATGAGGGGGTGAAGTCTGGAGTGCTTGGGCATGGCCAAGACCGTAATTTTATTCAAGACCATCTCAGGTCATTACCGGGGATGGGGGACAGGGATTCTCACTTCCAAGAAGAAGGGTGTTTTTTTCTGCTCAGGAAAAAGTGTGATGTGGTGGTTGTTGCTGGCTTTTGGTGTAAATCGCTCACTTCTTTGTCTTACAGCTGTTGTTTTTAATATTGTTGCTATTACTGTTCATTTTCTTATGTCATTGCTGTTTCCAGTAAATTGTTCTTATCTCAACCCTTTGAGATAATCTCTGCCTTTTTTGCTTCCAGCTGGAGGGGGAGGGGAAGTGAGTGACAGTGTTGGAGTTTTTTAGCAGGACTACTAACTTGGAGAATACCATTCCTAAACCATGGCAAAGGGAACATTTCTGTTAAAGGTAGTAATGAAAATCTGCTTAATTTCAGGCAGATGTGTGCCACGCATACCAGATTGTACACCGAAATGGAATTCCAGATGAGCAGATCATTGTCATGATGTATGATGACATTGCTGATAATGAGGAGTAAGTGATAAATGTACACTACTCGCAAACTGTGATTACTACAAACATGCTATAGTCACCAGTATGTTTTGAGTTTGTAGCAGTTTTATAAGAAAAGCCTTTAAAACCACCTGTGATATGCATAGAAACATTTTATCCATCAGCACAGTAATTCTCCTTTGAAATGTGCTCATGAACTTTCTGAGTCTTACTCCACAGCTCAGCATCAGTTGTGGCACTGAGGACTGCAGAGCTTCATTGTTCCAAGAGGAAGGGACCTTAACTCCCAGGCATAACAGTGTACACCAGATAAATAGCCTGAACCCTAAAAACATAGGGAAGCTCTGTGTATGACTTGCAAGGCTTTTTTGAAAGGACATTATGAGATTAACTCCTATCATGTACATTCAACAAAGAGGGGTACAGGTCCTATTCTTGGTGACTGTCTAGTTGCTTTCTGTATGAAACAGTTCCATTATACAGCCTCTAATTCTGAGACAACTTCTGTCAAAATCAGCAGACATCACATGCACTCAGCACTGGGAGCAAAGAGTTAAGAGGAATAAAGGCAAGACTGCAAGGAGAGAGATGATAGTATAAGAGACTGCCCACCTAAATCTTCAGATTAATTGGCATGATCTGAGGTGGGATACTTGAATGTACTCTCGGGGTAAGGATACCTGAGATAAGCATATGTAACTGACTGAAGTGAAAAGGCCTCTATATTCTGAGATCACTTAATGACACATGGTGCAAGTTTTCATACTCTCTGAGGTGAGCTGGCCAGTCAGGACAGTTGAAATGGTTTCCTAGTTGTTCCAAGGTCGTTGTATGGCATGTAGGTAATTATTCATATTTATGTTCCATTTACTTTTCAGAAATCCAACAAAAGGCGTTGTCATCAATAG
Source organism: Acropternis orthonyx (assembly GCA_035583155.1). NCBI lineage: Eukaryota > Metazoa > Chordata > Aves > Passeriformes > Rhinocryptidae > Acropternis > Acropternis orthonyx. The sequence goes on along the minus strand of JAWWEU010000158.1, from coordinate 48,889,509 downwards.
ACCTAATGGCTCAGATGTGTATGCTGGAGTGCCCAAGGACTATACAAAGGAGGTAGGAATGAAACCCCATTCCCCAGGGAAGGTTCAGCATTAGCCAGTGTTCTGAATAAATCCTTTCAGCCTGTAGCTTACACCCCAAAATGCACATACTATAAAGCCTCCAGCTTATTTACCTGCATAGTTTGGCATGAAGATGTTCATGAGATGAATATAAACAATAGATGCTTTGAACTCAATCAGTGGTCATAAAAGCAAACCTTTACACTGTTTCTTTGCTGACACATGCAATAAAGGAAGAAAGGTCTTGCATTCGTAAATGTTGTATCTCAGTCTGAAGAACAGCTTGTGTGAGACTAATTGTTTCATTAAAACAGAGCAGTATTGCAGTTACTCAGTGATTTCATGAGGCAGTAGCCAAGTGAGTCATCAGTGGCTAATGCATTAGTGATGGATTGAAAAGGATGGCCAGCTAAACTTGCCATCTATGCATGGATTCTGACTTTCAGGAAGCCATCTTTCTAAATGCAGATTTTTTTGTTGTTGTTTTTATGGTCAGATTTAACTTTAATCCTCTCAAATCCTTAGGACGTTACTCCGAAGAATTTCCTTGCAGTTCTCAGAGGAGATGCAGAAGCAGTGAAGGGGGTGGGATCAGGAAAAGTATTGAAAAGGTAAGACAAGTTTAATTTAGAAAATAATTGCATGTGTAGTTATACATTGACACTAATTTCAAGAAAAGAGTAGGGTAAATTAGAACAACTTGGGAATCCAGCAAGATTATTGATGGCAATTCCAGGTCATTCACATTAGAAATACAGCCGTTCTGATTTCTTAAACTATCCATCACAAAGAAGCGACTGCTGATTATTTGACTAGTATGGAATCCGGTATAGGTTAAGGTATAAAAACTAGAGCATAGTATCAATTGTATTAAGGTATTTGTTATTTAGACTATTGTCTTTTGCAAGAGTGGCTGTTCAAAGAGAGTGTTATTAAGGTTTGGAGACCTCCAGAAAGGGTTTTCTAAGGCTTGGCTTAATGTACATGAAGAGCAGTATTAATCACCTGAACTGGTGAGACTTAACAGTCAGTGGCAGAGGGACAGAGAGAGCTTTAACAGCTCATCAGCTGAAAAAATTGCATGTCTAGTCCCACCCTTGGTCTTTGTGGCACATGTACAGTTATTCAAGCTGAACATAAACCATAATTCCATTCCTAATGAAATGAAATTATACTTGATGCAAAAAAAAAGAATCTCAGTGACTGAAAAAGCAGTGTAAGCAATTAACCTTGTAAATTATGTATTATGCTTAAGTTATTTGTAAAACAAATTACACAAATTATTTTAAGTTTGGCAACATATATAAGCAATGATTCAAGAATAAGATCAATATATTTGAGAGCCTAGTTAGAAGTCATCTTAGAAGGATACCTGGTGTCAGTTACTTATCTTGCTTCCACAAAGTTTGAGTTGTGAAAGTATGATGCCTATCTACTAAGGTGTGTTATATTTCTTACAGCTGGTAAAGAGTTATATTTTTCTACGTACAACAATTGCTGTAAAACCTCTAAGAATTTAAATTCAATGATTTTTAAGGACTAACCTAGTTTAAAAAAAAATTGTGAAGTGTCTATCTTCATCTGACAGTTTAATTTTAGAGACAAAGCAGTGAAACAGAACAGAAGAATCCCTCCCTGGCATTGAGGAGAATAATAAAAAAGAAGAAGGGGAGTAGTCAAATAAGCTATTTTTCTCAATTGTGCAAACTTCTTCCTGAAAAGCTGAGGTAGAAAATGATACATGCAATGGATATGGGCAAAAAATTATTAAATTGCTGCACATTACTAGATTGTGCCCTTCTAGTATCTAGAATGAGTCAAGAGGTGACTATAAAGCATTTTTTGTTTAGAAGAAAGTACTTCTGAACATACCTCACTTGTGAAAGCTTGATGTTGCAATTCAAATAAGGGAGTAGCTCTGCAGAGGACCAAAGACTCTTATGTACTCTGGAAGACAACTTGAATCCGCATATAAAAGTCCTAGTTATTTACATTTCACCTTGGTTGAATTTTTTGCACTTAAAATCAAGAGCCAGGGCCAGAAAAGTAATGCCCAGCCCTTCTTTATTAGGCTCTGTTGTGTGAATTTGCAAGTGGCCTGACTCTTGCTATTGGGTGGGACAACAACTCAATTATCCTCTGCCCAGAAGGCTTTCAGACGGACTTCCAGGTTGTCCCCCTAACTAGCAAGTTATTGGCCATGGAGAAGGCTGGACAGTGTCCCCTTGAGCTGCTGCAGTTGCCCCTCTTTGCTGGACCCTGGTACAGAGGAACCGAGGGTGGCCTGGGGACTCCTCCCAGTCTGTTCACACATTTTATATTGAATTGTCACTGAACACAGTTTAAAAGCAAAATCCCTTTGCAGATCTGGCTGTTAGAGCAAGACCTTGCTATCACTCAAACATGATCCATTTGATTTAGCGTGCAGAAAGACTGTACAGCAAACAGTGTAACACACAGATGTGAGGGGAGCAAAGCCTGTGAGCATTCAGTGCTTGACTGACTGCTGGGCCACTTGGTGCAAATGCCATGTGGCCTTACGGGTGAGTGTACCTGCACCAGTTCTTCATGGAGTTGTAGCTGACACTGATTTGGCTAACTATGGCCATACAGACCACAACAAGGTGGTACATGTACGTACCTAAGGATCTTAGCAAAGAATTTTTTGTGTTTATCCCTGTGTTATTGGTACCTCAATATAACTTAGTTACAAAAGCATTCATTCTTTACCAGACTGCTACAAATGCCCAGAGTATAACAAATTCTTCAGATAACCATTAAGAAACAGTTGTGCTTCCACCATACCCTACGTATCAGCCCCTGCCTCACAGTTAGTTTTTGGTTTGAAATATGAAGTGTAATTGCCATATTCCCCATGCTTGAGGGAGTAGCCTGTATCCCTGTTTTCGTTCCTTTCACAGACACTCATCTCCTCTCATAAGCACTCAAAGTAGTATGCTTGGGAGGAACAAAATACTACTAAGAGCAGGAGGTGCTTCAGCTCCATTATTTGCAGATATTGACATGTCTTGACACTGAGAAGCAGATGATTGTTGTTGTAATAAAGATTAGGTTGGAATCATTAAAAAGAATTTGTTTGCAATTTTTTCATTACAGTGGTCCCAAGGATCATGTGTTTGTTTACTTCACTGACCATGGAGCTCCAGGACTTCTGGCCTTTCCTGATGATGATGTAAGCATTTTGGGGCTAACATAAAAAACATCCTTTTAGTGACATATTAAAATAATAAGCAATAAATGTAAAATATGAAAATATCTAATGCACTGCTATATTGAGGGAAGAGGCAGAAAAAGAGCAATATTCTTCTCAACACTGCATTCTGGATTTTTTCCAGTTAGAATCTGAAGCATTCAGTTGAAACAAATTATGTCATTTCATATTTCATTGGACTTTGGTGGTCCAAGCAGAATGTTTCACACAAGTATGACTTGGCTTTCTGGTGCACTATACTTACACTCTGGGACCATTACTCATCTTTTCCAGAGTGGTATATACTAGAATATTGTATTTCAGAAAGGCAAAGCACTGGATACATTTGTTGGGAAAATAGTGTACATATTCACAGCAGTTAGTTTCTTATTAAGTCAATTGTGTGTCTGTTGAACATAAGTGATTTTAAAACAAGCCATCTTATTTTACAGCTTCACATGAAGGACTTGAATAAGACTATTTGGTACATGTATCATCACAAGAAATACCAGAAGGTAAACAAGCATATCAGAAGTTGTGAAATTAAAAGAGCAGCTGGCATGGAAGAGACAGATATGTCTTCATTTTGAGAGTTGTTCAAAGCAGGAGGAATCTGTTACATGCAGTGAAATTCACATTAGGATTTTGCACTTAAAAGGGTGGATCCATTCCAAATTTTCTTTCTTTTCTTTAGCTGACTGTATCTGTGCAGTCAGTGTTGAGATGTAGTGTCCTGCCATTTGCTAATGCTATATTATGACTAGAAAAACAAGATCTGTAACTACTGCACCTCCATAATCTGTACCTGACTATTTCTTCCTGTGCTTTGTTCACTTCAGACCGCGCTGTTACTACAGGAAGCTTGTATTTACCTCATGTTATTCTTACAGTTAGTAATACAGTTTAGGAGACTGTACCTCTTGTCAGAAAATTCTGTGCACTTATTTCATCACGGGTACTGTTAACCAGAAAAATTGGTATTTAGAACATTTTAACAGTGCTTTTTTTAAGCAAGTCTTTGTGGTAGTATGTCTGGTATGGCTGGCTGTATTTAGAAACACACAGCCAGCCATCAGTTCCAGAAATACTACATTAAATAATGATACATTTCTGTGCCTAAAGAGTGACTGTATATTTGATCTGCGCTTTGTACATTTGTCAGTAGATCCCTATGGATTCTATAGGGCTTAATACCACCTTTTCATTATGATTCTTTCCCCTTTCCACATAGTTTAGTTCCTGAAAATGAAAAATCGTTATCTGTTTTGTAGCATTATGCGTAGCTTTTGTTTCAGGAATAGCAGTAGAGGCCAACTAGCTACAGCTGAACAGCACTGAAGGGCTGTCCTCCATTTCCTCATGGAATGCCTCTGATTTATTTTTTTATTTTATAGATGGTGTTCTACATTGAAGCATGCGAGTCTGGATCTATGATGAATCATCTGGCTGATAACATCAATGGTGAGCCATCAGATAACTTACTGGACTTAAATGTCACAACTTGTCACAGGCCTAAACAGGTATTGACTGTGTCAAGGATAGGTTCAAGACACTTTTATACGGTTTTAGCAGGGGAGCACAAGAAGTAGAGAAAGCAATACTTTACATGTACAGGAAGTTCCCTTCAAAGAATTAATGGACTCTTACAAAAGACTAACAAGGCTTTCAGTTTCTTGCAAATGAGAAGTTGAAAAAGTATTTCTTTTCAGGAACTCTGCCTTTGCCCTTCACTGGTAGAAGTTAAGTTATACAGACATTTCTCAGGCTCAGCACTGCTAGCAGCAGGTGTGAAGTTCCTGCTCTCAGTTTCATTGAGAAGCAAAGGCACTTGTGAAACACCATAGCCAGGCAATTTTGCTGCACATTTGCACAATAACCCAGCATATGCAACTCATATTTTTCAGGGTTTCTAAGGTCTCTACTGCAGAGCTGGAAGCTCAGCCTTGATTAGGATTAGGAATCACAGTCTTTTGAAACTCCTGTTCTGTGGTAGTAGTTTGGAAGCTGGATTCCAGGGAAGATCAACCATGTGCCTACCCATGGCATCCTGGTTCTTTGGCTCTGGAATATGCTGCCTGGCATGCACCTAGACTTCTTGAAGCTCTATCAAAGACATACAGAAAGTTTCATGTTGATGATTGTTCAAGATAAATGCTCAGTAAATCAGCATTTTTCAAAGTTTGTTCTATCAGAAATTCCCAGTCTGAGGATTCTGATTTTATGACTGGCTCCACCACAGATTTACAAAGGCAGAAAATTGACAGTTTATGTAGTACAGTACAAAGCTGTCTCTGGCAGCTCTCAGTGGTTAGCTGCGAAGTTTAACTTGTTACTTAGTAAGCATTTTAAAGGCTGATAGGAGGAGCACTTTACTACACAGACAAGATTGGAAACTTTTTTGACTTTTTAGCTTTAAGCTGAGTAGAAACAACACTGTAGCTCTATGAAATAATGTGTAACACTTTTTCATTTTGAAATATGGACTTCCATTACACAAGTATGCTATGTGTTGACTTTGGCAAAAAGCCAAAATAGCTTTTGTCTTAATACCTGTAAAGATGTGTTTACAGTATTTCTGGTGTGCTAAAGATGACTTACTGGGAACACTGTGCTTGGGGACCATGTAGGTTAGTTTTGCTTTTCTCTCAGTGTAGAGTGTTATCTAGAAAATATATTATGTAGAAAGTGGCACTTTCTGGAATAAAAGATGATTTTTCAGGGGATTCACTTAAAGTTTGGGGGCAAGTTCTCGTTATTGTCACGAAGAAAATAAATGCATAGATAGTTTTCAGTGCGCAGTGTTCTCAGGCAGTTCTTTGAATAGTAGATTTTTCTTTGAAGTGCATTTTCTTCTTTAAACACTCAGCAACCACACATTTGGCAACAAAGAAGGAGCTCGTACAGCACCACTGAGGCTGACTGAACAGAATTATTAACAGGCTTCTTTCCTTCCTGCTATTTAGAAGTAAATGATTGAAAGCCAAAATACTTAGACAAATATATCACATGCAACTAAGTATTAAGTCATGTGAGGGGAGCAGGTGTTAAAAAAAAGTGAGGAGAAAAAAACCCTTTCTATTTGCCTTACAGTTTATGCAACAACAGCTGCCAATCCCAGAGAGTCATCTTATGCATGCTACTATGATGATGAAAGGCAGACTTATCTTGGAGACTGGTACAGTGTGAATTGGATGGAAGATTCAGATATGGTAACTTAGATAAGTTTTATTTTCATGTATAAAAAAAGATCAGTAGGCTTTTTTAAAATAGCTCTATTACAGGATTTGTGAAAATACTGGGTTTTATGTGAGACTGAAATCAACAAATTGAGTTGGTAAAAGTATCTACTACTCAGAACAATATATATAATGTTCATTTGTTTGGACCACTTAATTTCTGAAACTAACTTTGAAAAATATTATCTTCTGTTATTTGTAAGAAAGAAATTTTCTAACTTCTAGTTCCAAATTCACATAATCTTTATTTGCTGATCTGAGAGCACATCTCCAAATGTGTTGAACAAATTGGGCAGTTCAGTAAGTTATATGTCTGCTTCAGGAGTGCTTAAATACTGAACTGTGGCTAAGCCATTTTTTAGTGTAATGGTAAATAGTATTAATGAAACAAATCTGGGATTTGTATGCTAGCCCTCTCCCTTCTTGCCCATTGACTGGGAGATTAGGAGATCAATGAAAGCAACATGAGACAACGCTGTCAAATCTTCTTTTCAATTTTTACTTTTGTCTTTCGAAAGTTATATAGCTATTACCTTATACTCCCTGCTGTGTACTGGAAGCTATAAGACCCTTTTCAGATTTCCTTGCATTTTTAGAATAGCTGAATTTAAGTATCTATGACCTCATGGAAGTTTCTTCGTGCAGGAGGATCTAAGAAAAGAAACACTCCACAAGCAGTTTCAGCTGGTGAAGAAACGCACCAACACCAGCCATGTGATGCAGTATGGAAACAGAGTACGTATTTGAGTGGACTTCCTGGTCAGATACATCTTACAGCCTTTCATGCCCTATATTTTCATACCTTAAAACAAACAAATCCAAACAAAACCAACTGTAAACTGGCAGGGTTGATTTAAAAAATGAAGCTGTTTATCTTAGAAGACCACTTAGTGTTTAAGAGATGATGGTCCTAATGCTGAGGGAAATCAGCCTTGCTTTAATCAGCTTTAATCCAAGGGGTCAGGATATGAGTTGTCCTCTAAGCTCTGACAGTGATTTGACACTTCATTTAAGTATAAGAAGGATATTTACCACTTCCAGGCATATTAAGAATATTAATGAAAATGATCCCTCAGAGGGGAAGAGCTAAGAGGTGATACAACATTTATAATAGTCCCATTATTCAACAGATTAAATATTTGTCAAAAAAAAAAAAAAAAAAAAAAAAAGAAAGGTTACTTAACCTGGCAGTCTTTTACCCCACAGTGAGTTTTGAAAATAAAAATTCCCTCATTTTTGGCAGCCTTGACCTCATTGTGTTAAGAATCCAACATGTGTGTGCAAACATACACTCACAACCCTATGATGTCCTTTTTATTGTCTAATAAAGCAAGTTTAGAGAGTTAGGTTTGCATGGCAAAGCAAAGACTACGTATCAGGAGCGACTGACAGTTTCCATCTGTTTACTTTTTATCCTTCAGAGTATTTCCTCCATGAAAGTGATGCAGTTTCAGGGCATGGGAAAAAAAGCTGTGCCCATTTCTCTGCCACCTGTAGAGCACTATGACCTGACGCCTAGTCCAGATGTGCCCTTTGCAATCATGAAACGAAAGCTGATGGCTACCAATGACATTTATGAGGCCAAGAAGATTGCTGCAGAGATGAAAGCATATCTGGAGGTAAAACCAAATAGCTCCTGCAAATTTGAAGTCAGTATTGGTGTCGTTAGTGCTTTCTTTATTTTAACAGAACACTAGAAGGGATTCTGGGTTCCAGGAGTCAGACTTTCTGTCTCCCTACTTTTCATTTGTCTATTAAAAAGACAAGTCCAGTACACTGCTAAATATAAAAGGCAAACTTGGGTTCCTTACAGAGCCCAAAAGTTGAGTCGTGTTTAAAGGAAGAGAAGTTTCATTCAAAGACTTCAAAGTAGATTTAGAAAAAACATTTTTAACGTTCTTGTTGTTTTATATACAGGTGAAAGAATTTATCCAAGAATCCATGCGAAAGATAGTCACTGTAGTAACAGGATCAACAGAACAGACTAAGCAAATTCTGTCAGACAGATTGACCATCAGCAATTATGACTGTTACCAATCAGCAGTGAACCACTTCAAAGCTCATTGCTTCAACTGGCACCTATCTGTGGTAAGTCAATCATTAGATACAACTTGATAAACATACTGGAAAAACCAGCACAATAGTCATAGGCACATTTCAGAATCATCTTTTATTAAAAAGCTAGCTTGGGGCAGTCATACAGCTTAGCTTCAGAGAAAGGTTAATTAATGTTTTTGAAAGCAGGAAAACACTTCCACTACACCTCTAGGTAAGCAAGATTACTAAAAACAAACCCCAAAATAATCCCTAGTTTTTATTAGGTACCGCTGTCCCTTCATAAGCTTCCTCCCCAGAAATCCCTATGTTAAATAAGTCATGCTATATTTCTGCTCCAAGCATCTCTACTGACAAAACAGAAACATGGGCACCACCACTGTGAGTTCATAATCTGGGTTCATTTAGATTTCTGTATTAGGATTTTGTGTTGCATAGTTCCTTGCAACAGCCTCGCTGCTATTTCCATGGTCTTGTTGAATTCCTGAGCACCACCTTTTAGCTTAGGGGTTTGATTACCATTTGCTCTTCCTGGAATCCCAGTGGAGGATCAAATCCTGGTGTTAGATAGGATTGTTAGACTGTTTAGACAAGAGTAAGAGAGTCCTGATGTCAGGCAAGATATCCTCTGTAGTGTTTTGTTTTGGGGGATTTCAAGAATGTCATGGACTAGATGGCCTTGCCTAAGAGGCGAATGTGCAGCACAGCTGAATTTACCTAATGAAATTCAAAAAGTGAAGTGCACAGAACAAAGATTCATTTAGCCCAGTACTAGATCATCAAGACCATCAGTTGAGCAGCCTTGAATATTAATAGCATCTCTAAATTAGTTCCACAATTTAGTTTGGAGAAACAATACTTGCTCTTCCTCACTGAAATGATTAACAACGTTTGTTCATTTCAGTATGAGTATGCACTGAGACAGCTGTATGCCTTGGTCAACCTTTGTGAAGGAGGATACCCCATTGACAGGTAATGAGCTTCCCAAATACGTAGTGTGGTTTTATCTGTGGCTAAAAAAAGCAGAAGTCTATAGGCAGATGAAACCTAATCCTAGAAGCTTCTCACTTGTTTTACTCTGACAATTTTGTCAGTAAAGTTATCACTCTAAAGTAAGAAATGTTTATTTTGGAAAAGTTACCATTATTAGTCCCCTCCCACTCATAATAATCTGTGTTCCCTGTAACCCTCTAATTTCCTTGTTGAGCCTTAAGGGAAATTACCAGTCAGAGGATCCCACTGCACCACACAACATAAAATAGCATGACTGGTGCAAGGGTGTTGCCCTGTAACTCCTCTATGATTTACACTGAAGCAAGGTTGGCAACTGCTGTATTTTCTGTGCTGCCCCCTCAAATTCTGGTTCAGAGTACCACAGTGTTGCTGGGTTCTGGTGACAAAAGGGAGCAGGGTACTAGGGCCCTCAGCTGTGAGAGTGTGGTAGGAAAGCAGGGAAGTAATGGGCCAGGCTGACCCTTGTGGTGGTGCAGCATAGAGCCCAGGGGGAGCATGGTGTTGAAATTCTGTCTGGGGAGTTTGTGGTAGAGGTTGGAATCCTAGCTTGTGAGTCATACAAGAGGAAGAAAAGGGAGAGAGAAAAGCAGAGGGGTGGGGAATGTGAGAGTGAGCTGGTGGTTCAGACAGCATGTACGTGCAACCCAGAAGATAAAGACCTGCTGCCCCAACTCCTGGTGGGAACCTGCTGCGGTCAGTTTGGGAAATAGTTTGAGAGCAGAGCATCTGAAAAATTACTCATTATTTTTCTCTGTTGCAGAATATGCCTGGCCATGAATCAAGTGTGCCTTGGGTATTGATGGAAACAACAGTCCCCAATACAACCTTTACTACAAGTGATAACCTTTCATAACTGTAATAATCCAGACTTTACGTGCATGCAACCTGAAGAGAGTCCACCATGTACTGGAAGTGTGCTGGGAGCTGAGGCACCTGACCAGGAGCAGTGCAGCACTTGCCAGTGCTCTCCTCTGCATCCCCACCTGCTCACAGCCTGCTGCTTTGAGAGGGGCATTCTGGCAGACCTCCAGGAGCTTTCAAGATGGAGAATTTGTTTCAAAGCACAATGCTCTTAAGAATCTCTAGATGAACACTATAAGCCACCTATGTGATTGCTAAATCCATGCTAAATTGAAACATTGAGTCATTAACTCTGGAATTCCTTTTATACTATTGCTAACTATTACCTTTTGAAAAAAAGTTAATGAATTCCACTAGAGCGACTAATTTGCAGATTGGTTAAAGAGTGAAGAAACCAAAGCTTTTTCTTTAAGCTTTAACTCCTTAACAGTTTAAAGAAATGAGTTGCATTAGAGAACTCTTGGATGTGAACAGCACAGTTAAATTGTGAATAGTAAAATTTTTTGTGGGTAGAAAGCACTGTTTCCCAAAGAAAAAAAAAATCTAATGCTGTAAATTTAGCACCAGTATTCTATAATTAATTGTATATACACACAAACCTGTGGGAAGTCACAGAGTATGGGAATTGCCTGTGAATAAAGTTGACAGTTTCATCCACCTCCAGGGCAAGGCAGTGTTAAATACCTTGTATCTTGAAAATGAAGGAGAGCTAATTAATTCTATGACATTGCTTTAAAAGATTAATCTGTCCCTGTAAGACTTTCATAAGACAGATCATTTCAAAAAAAACCCAAAACAACCCACAACTGAATCAACAAAACCCAAAGCAAACCTCCAAACTACAACCTAAAAGCAACAACAACAACAGAACAGCAAAAGACCTGGATCACACTTGAAGGCACCACTCCTCAGAGATGACTCAGTAATGCACAAGCAGGGGCAAAATGAGAGGTTGTGAGGTGATTCACAGAAGTTTCAGGTTGTCCATACCTTTTTACACATGGGAAACAGAAGTACTTCAGAGTTCTTTTCAAAAAGTGTGTTAAAATATGCAAAATTACCTCATCTCCATGGGAAAAGAATTAGTTTTGACAAAAACTAAAGCAACATCTCCAGGATAGAGAGAGTTCTGTGTAGCTCCACACAGAGAGTAGAGGGGTTGTAGAGGGTGTAAGTGAAAATAACTTTATATAACAAAGAACTAGATAAAGCCAGGAATGTGAACACTTCCAGATTACTGAGAGAGGGAGAGGCTTTACTGAATTAATAAATGAAAGTTTACACACTGGGGGTTGTTGAAAGTTTAGGTATGTGCTGGGTTTGGGTTGCTTCTCCTTTCTTTTCAGCTGTAAAGCTGTCTGTTTTTAGCAGAAACCCTAAAACAAGAATATGAAATTCATAACTGCCTGAATGTGTTGCAGATGCCCTGATGGCAGGAGGAAGGGCTGGCCACCCAGGACAGCTTTGAGTCAGTTTGGCTGCTGTCATGAAAGAGTGTAGCAAGACCCCAAACGCTTTGAAAGAACAGGAGAAATTATTCCTTTAAGGCCCTGTTTGAATATATATATTAAATCTTCTGTTTTACTTATCTCTGCTTTTAGAGTTGTTCTCTGCCCTAGAAACCCAGGCTGTTCCTCAAGCACTTAGCATCCTCAGTTCATAGGTTTAACAGTTTTTTCACCCTTTATAAATACCTCTTTACTTCTGAAGCATTCAGAAAAGGCTTTTGCTCTTACAGATTTTCATATCTAGAATGCAGAGATAAATAAAAAAAGCCCTCCAGGTCCCTCATAGATGGGATTACTTTACAGCCAGGAGTCTCCAGCCATACTAACAGGCCTCAAAAAGTAATTATCAGATGAAAAATCAGCTGTTAGCACATGTTCTTGTTTTCACATATCAGTGACACCCAGATGGCACTTGTTACCATCAGGTGCCCTGGCCCTCCTGCAGAGCCTTGCAGCTCCGACATGCAAAACTGAAACATGAGAGTGGGGTTTTGTTCCGTTTTCCTCTTGCAAGAGTGATTTCCAGAACTTCATCATCTTAAGTGTCATTGTTACCCTTTCCCTCAGGGATGTGCTGAAATAAAAGATGGACAATCTGCTGAAAATGTCACTGCATCCACAATGCTGCCTGAGATGCAGCAAGTTCTCATCCATGTCCTACAAACAGCACTTATGTCCTGAATTTTCAGTTTGTATCCAGAGACCCGTTTCCTTTGCAGTCACTCAGGAAACAGCCCCACAGAAGGAAAAAACAATAACCTCCACCTGCACTGATCAATACATTTGTTTTAAGGCCTCCAAATAACATTACACAGGCATTGCAGGCTGTTTATTTTGGGATGGTAATAGAACCTAATGAGAAAATAGGATTGTGCAAGGTCAATCTTACGCCAGAGCATCTTGTGTATTGGGAAAGCACAGGCACTCTCACTCTTCCTGCAGGCATGCAGCTGCTCAGACTACCATTCCTAGAACGCTGGGGTGCCAGAATGCAAAATACGGAAAACACTCAGGTTTCCAGCAAATTGTCACTGCCAGGCAGAATAGGGCAAAGTTGAGGCTGTGTTATTAAAAAAATTTCAGAGTAGTTGTGTATATCCGTAATCCCTGGGAAGAGTGTCATTCACCCCAACCAGGGCTTCCTGTCCTCCTCTTTATTACTGCTACAGTGGAGTTCAAGGCCCTTTTCCCAGCTGTGTGCCAAATCTGCTGTGTGTTTCTACCAACATCCTGCTGCACACAGCAACTCACAGCCTTTCCCTTGAGAGCACCTGAGGGGCAGATCCATGGCCAGCCTCCACAGCAGCCCGCGTGCTGGATATTTTGGTAGAAAGCAAACTTGGACACAGTTTGGTTCAGAGTATGGGTAACCACCCTTCCTTCTCTACCAACAGTAAAGTAGAAAGCAGCTCATGTGAGTTGGGGATAATGCACTTTTTTAGAGATTCCAGTGAGCAGTATTTTATCTCTCTTCAAACCAAGTTGCATCTTGTCTCACCAAGACAGTTTGAAGCAAGTGCTGAGCAGCCATGCCCATCTCAGAGCAGAAGGTTGAAGGTGTCTCGTTCCCATGCTGAGCCTCTGCCTTGTGAGAAGAGGAATGGAGGAGCAGTAAGGGGAAAGGATACTTGAGCTAAAGTACTGACTAAACAGCATTTTGTGCCAAGAGCTTGGGCAATTCTGAATCAGAGGCTGTTTCCTTCCTAGGGGCAAAATACCCCAAAAGAGGCAGGAGAGAACAGAAGTACTACAATTCTGCAGTCTCACACGCCACAGGCAGAGCTGGCCAGTATCCCACAGTAGCAACACCCATCCAGGGAGGGGCTCTGGTGGGACAGGCAGGGTCTTCACACCAGCTGGATAGGAGGAAACCATTTTTCACAGTGCAAGGGGCTGAAATGCTGGAGTAGTGCCCCAGGGAGGCTGCATGACCTCGAGCCCTGGAGACTTGCAGCACTGGAAGATGAGCCCCTGAGCAACCTTGGGAGGCAGCGCCACCTGAGCAGGGATTGACTGGTGACCTCCAGAGGTCCCTGCCAGACTGAATCACTTCACAAACCTGTGGAAAAAAACCAGTGTTGTGCCAGGTTTCAAAGTACAGTTGGTGTGACTGGAGCATGAGGAGGCCCAAAAGCTCTTGAATTCAGCAGGAAAACTGCCTTTGATCTCAATGGCTTTTACGTTAGGTTATACATGACCTGCCAGTGTAATCACTTCAGTGAATTATTGACAGATTGCATTGCTGGGTGCAAACTGACATTAAATCAGCTCTGCACAAGCAGTGGCCACACAGGCTTTTTGTTTCTTTGCAGAAGTTCCTGGGTTCAGCTGGTCTCCCTGTTCCTTTCTCTCACACTAGGATACTTGTGAGTAAGCACATTATCTTTGCACAAGGTTTTTCTGGAAATGAGTATATGAGGAGGCCCTGGCTGGTTTGCACAACCCTACTTGGTCAACCCCCTCAAAAACACTGCTGTCTGCTGAGAGCTCACGTGAGGGCCAGTGTGTGACTCGCAGCATGACCCTCTTGACTAACCAGGGGAGATCATCAGACTGGGCTACTTCCTTCTTGCCTGGGCTGCAGCATGAGGAAACCCCCATGGCAAAGCCAAGGAATAAAATCTCATGGAGCATTTAAAAATGTGCATTTCATTCCCACATTTGACTTTTTTTTTTCTCTCACCATCCGAAATGTCAGATAATGGACCAAAGCAGTGCAGGACGCTGGATCGAGGCCCAGAGGAAGGGATGTGCTGAACTGCTCCAGCGTTCTCCATGATGAGGACTCAGAGCTTCGCCAGGGTCAGCAAAACAACAGCATGTTTGTTCCAGACAGGCTGTTTCTTCATGACCCCAGTGCAGGCAGAACCCGAGTCCCACCACTGAGCTGCGAGCTTGGAGAGTGGGTGGCTGTCTCTGTCCTGAATCCTCCAGGATCCCATCATACAATTCATCTCCTACCTCGTGTTCCTTGACAAGGGACAGCTGTGGTCAGGCCCTGGAGGGGCCAGGTCACCCCTGTGCCCCAGAGATGTATGTTTAGCAAAGTTGTTGCTGGTGGTTTATGTAATGGGACCAAACAGACCAGGTGTACCACAGCCAATGAGCAAGACCCACTCTGCACTAAGTCCTGGATTTCCTTCCAGGCATCTTGCAGCCAGGCACAGTTACATTGCATTACTGTCAACAATCTCTGAGTTCAGGAGAGCCATGGCAATCTTTGCAAATCAAATCAGCTTTGCTGTTGTTATGCCAGCGGAAAACGTATGTGCTATTTGCGAGCCTTTGTACAGCCCACATAAATTCAGCTGGCACTCCTTGCGTTTTGAAAACCGGATTTTGGATCTAGACTTTGATAAATTTTATCTGAGATCATTTGGATTGCAGTGATTTAGCACTGTCATAGTTTCTACAGGCTCCACTGCCCAGCTCCTCATCCTGTAGTACCCCCCAGCCCCGAAGTCCAGCTGCTGACTCAGATGTCCCAGGACTCTGTGAGGTGCTGGAGCACTTCAGTTCATCAATCTGTTGCTTGACTTTGGCTGGTGCAAAGTCCAGTTGCCCTCCAGAAACACCCAGCACAAGATCAGTCCTAGCTTCTTTCCTTCCATGTTTCTACTTTAACCTCATACCCATCAGACTGCTTTTGGGCCCTTCACTGACTGTGAATGTTACAGTTATACTATAACCTGATCAGGCCAAGGACTTTTGCAGACATATACATCTTGGCTTAAAGTAATTTGGGGCAGCCATGGCAGACCCAAGCTGCAGGTCGGACCCCCCACATTCTGGTCTGGTGCTGGGAACCCCCTGTCCAGGCATACGTGGACCTCATGCAGTGGGTGGTGGGAAGTGAGGTGGGTACATGGCTTGGAGTCCTATCAAGACAGGTGAGAAGGCTGGTGGGAGGTGGACCAGAGAGCTAGTCTGGGCCCATGATTTGGATGGAAAAGGGAGGTAAGAGATGGAAGATGTCTCCTTTGGGAAAGTGGGTGCAAAACAGGATTTGAAGAGTGTGTGGGATGATAGGTTTGAGGAAAAAAAGGTTTGTAAGTGATATTGCCCAGAGGCTGGACCATCCTGCTGCTGCAGGATGGGACAGTCATGATCATCTTCAGTATAGCCAACATGGAGCAGGTCAGCTCTCAGGGAATAGGGTGATGGTACCCACTGTGTAAACAGGATAACCACCCTCTTTGTGCTGTGTCAGGAATTTACTAGCAATGCTCCAACCAGAGGCGAAAACTGCCATGAAAACTACCCCTGCACTCAGGGCTGGTGGCAGGCTGAGGAGCCAGGCAAGGTGAGGACTTGTTGCCTCCTAGCTGGAGCAACCAGGGAACCCTGTACCCATCCCCTCGGTGAGGGCTGGCTGCCAAGCTGTTGGCACAGGGCAGGGTGGCAGAAGGGAGAGAGCTGACGCCCTCGCCACAGCCTGCAGGATGGGCATGGGGAAGGTGGTGTTGGGGCAGAGAGGCCAGCAGCTCCCAGGGCCATGAGTGCTTGCTGGGGGCCTGTTCCATTGCTACAGCCCCAGTCCTGGGCATTCTAGCACCTCCCTGGTGACAGGGACAGGCTGAGGCCAGGCAGGGCAGGGCTGAGGGGGAGCTGGAGACCAGCCCTGCTGCAGCATCACTGGGGCAGGGTCTGACAGCCCTGGGAGGCTGAAATGGGGTCCTGGGCCATGGGCAGGCTGGGGAGGCACTCGGGAGGCACTGGAGACAGCCATCCCTGTGAGTGCCCTTGGAGCCCTGAGAGCAGCATCACTGCCCAGATCAGTACAGGAAACCTGTATCTCAGGTTTGGTCATGGACTCCCAAGTGCAACCCTGAGAGCAGCACAGGCTCTCTACAAGAGGGAGGGGCTCAGCTCTGGCATCCTGTGGGTGTGCTGCCCAGAGGCAAGGCGGAGGTGCTGGCAGCTGCACATAAGCAGAAATAACCATGAATCTGGAGTCAGCACAGAGCTGGTGTCACACACTGCAAGCTCTGCACATGATATCCTCGAAACCAACATTGCTGTTATTCACTGTTCCTCATTCTTGGTTGTTGTCCCTTCCTGACAAGATGTGCATGCAGCCCAAGCTGGCAGGTGCACAGCACTGGTTTGCTGTCTCTATGCAGATTTGGCCACTGCAGTCTTACAGCTGGGACACATAGACACAGGCATTAGTTTCAAGCCCCAGACTAAGAGAATAGCCAGCTATATGTGATACCATTTTACCTTTGAAGCTTCAGGAATAAGGCAGAGGCGTTGGGCAACTTGGCCCAAGCTATTCCAAATCTTTTTTTTTTAATGCTAATGGGAGAAAACAATAGCAACTTTGAGCAAAACCCAGAGTAAAACACCTTTTCTTTGTAATCAGAGCTTTGCTAGGCCTGATTCCGAGCTGGTGTAACATGCAGACAATTCAGTATCTTGTGTTCACAGTGGGAATCTTGCCTGTATGAAGGCACCCAGAAACATGGACCTGTATTGCAATTAAGGCTCCCACTTCCATTATCTGATCCTGAAAAATTGTTTTCAAATTTAATGAAATGCATTTTTGCATTGGTTCAATGCATTCTGTGGGAATTTATGTTTTCAGGGAAATTTAAGTCTGCAACGACTGAGTGACTGAAGGCACAGGTAGAAAGGAGAATTAGCAAGTTCTGTCTGCAACAGCCTGAATTTATTAAAGTAATAATCTGGTGTGACTTATAGATAGAATAACACTAGTGAAAATGACAGCCAGATAAAAAGGGACAGATTTTTAATTCTAGCTCTTTGTGACTTTAAAATTTTAATCCGGTTCATTACACCGGGCAAATTATTAAGTTCTTTAAAAAGACTTATTCAAAAATAATTGCACCATATCACACATTGAAATAAATATACAGTTAACCAGACACTATCATACAACCCATGTGAATTTAAACTGCTGTACATGTAAAACTGATGGTGAAGACTTCCAACCTTTAAGAAAAATACATCAATGAAAACACCTATGCTACCTGATTTCAGTGACAAATAGATGGCAGAAAATGTATTTTTAGTGAAGGTACAGGATCATCTTGCATGGTTTGTAATTACATGGATTTCAAAGGCAAAGACACGTTGTTGACAGCAAGATAGAGTTCTGCTACAGGTGGCATCCCTATGCCACTGAATATATCAGACAAGACCCAGTTTATTCAAACAGGGTGAACAGATATTGTAAGGCACAAACAGTCTTACCTTCAAACAGATTGAGGTGTGTGCAGGTCTTTCACAGGCCTTGTGCACAGAGGTGATTCACACCTGCCACAATTTATAAGTAAACGTCCACTTTTTTTTTTTTTCTGCAAGATATCTGGATTTTCTCCACTGTCCATTTACATTCTGCAATGTCAGCTGGTTGCCAGTGGGAGGTTCTGAGGCTTGATACTTCAAGTTTTCCAGAGGATGAATATTCTCCTGAATGCTCCTTTTACTTCTGCAAATGAACTCTGCCAAGGAATGCCCTTTGTTCACACAGCATCTACAATTAGCCCACCTGCCCTGTGTTGAAGGCCATACTACAGAGACCTTTTGAGAACTGAAGATACCAGGGGATCTCATGAGGTAAACTATCCAGCCCTTCCAGGAAGACAGCAAACACAGAAAAAAAAAAAAAAGCAGCACAGACCTTAGAGAAAGTCTGACTCTTTGACAATTGGTACTGGTGGGGTTTTAGGGTCTATTGGTTTATAAATAAAATGGAACTCTTTCTTGGTTTCATTCTTCAGCAGGGAGGATTTAATATGGTGAGGAAGGGCATCTTTGTCCAGCTGCAGCCACTGGTCATCAACATAAACAAAGAGTCCATAGTCCTTAGGATTGGAGACTTCAAACTTCTCAGCACACTGCTGGCTCAGCTTCTCAGCTGTGGTGTCGCTCCGGGAAGCAAGTGTCCTTGATTGAGCACCGATTTCCAGAAAGGAGATAGAGATGAAATCCTGAAGAGAAACATGAGGATAGACCTTGCAGTTAACACAGTAACTTAGGCCTGATGGAGGTGGAATTCAGTCCCAAAGCCCTAGCTGCCTAGAGCTCCTAAATGCTCCCAAATATCCTCTAGTTTTTCTCCAATGTCCTAGTTATTCTCCCTTTTCTCCCCTCTGACAAATAAGTGAAAGGCTTTTTCTGATTTTGGTGAATATCCTTAGTGAATAGTCTGCAACAGTTCATTCTCCCATTTTTTTACACCTCTTGAAGAAAAAACATGCAAAGTAGTGACAAACCAGAATAACAAATCACAAACATTAGAGGTCTGGCCTGAAAACTCCCTGCTTCCCAGAAACAGGAAAAAGCAGTGTGGTGACCCTTGCCACTCTACAATCACCCAAACAGCACCTTGGGAGTGTGTATTTCAAACTTGCTTCTATCAGGAAGGAAATAGCAGAAGATGTTATGCTGAGAAGACTGATTTACTCGTATCCTTTTTCAGGCAGTAACAGCTGTTGGGACATCTTTCCTTTTGCCAAACACACGAGGAACAGAATCTAGACAGCTTTTGGTCACAGTGGAACCTGCATGTTTAATTTGTATCTGTGAAGTTCAAAACAATTCCCAACCATTTTGGTCAGAAAACACAGAGGTTTCTCAGCAGAAGTGAAATTTGCCAAATGTGTGGACCTATGGGCTCCCAAACTGCATTTATGGAGTATCACTGCAGACGATTAAGGCAACCAGAAGGACGGCCAGGGGCTGCTGAACACATCAGCATGCTGTTTAACTCTGCCAGGATGGGCTTACGTGTCTCTGATATTACCCCTCATTCAATGGGATGGAAAACAGCCCTTCAGCTGCTGGAGGTGGTGGGAATCTTCTGGGGAAATGTGGAATTTTTTCACTCAGCTATTATGCTCTGTGCTACTGCCAGAGCAGCACTCAGGTCTGGATGGGTATTTGCTGTATCTCATTCACCATTCACAGTTTCTGAGATCATCAGGGACTGGTTTGACTGCAACATGGGAAACCTGTTCAACTCCATGCTTTCACAGGGCTGCATGGACTGTGTCTCCCCCTCAGGAGACTTTCCCCTGGCTTTCCATACCACACACACACACACACGCACGCACGCATGCACACACACACACACACGCACGCACACACACAACCACACACACCCTGCCATGCACAGTTTTCAGTTCTGCACTATGAAGACTCTACTGAACTTGAGATGTGGCCTTTGCTGCCTCCCTGTGGGTGACAATTTGCTCATGGGACATGGGACTGACAGGGCATTCTGACCTCCTGGACCTGTACCCAGCCTCACCATGGCTGGAGGCCCAGACCACCCCTTTCCTCTTGTGACCCTCTCCTGCTGGTGCATGTTGAGGTCTTCACTGGGCCATACAAAGCATGGGCTTCAAAGCTAACCAGATGTTTCTGGGTCTTTCCTGCTGCTAGACAGGGGAAGACAGGCTCTGGAAGATGCTTGACTGACAGGCTCTTAGGATGTCTCAGATCCTCCTCCAGCTTTATGCCATCTGGCAACAGCCCTGCATAGCCTGCTCACATGTCCTCAGTTTAACCCATGGTTTCCCCAGGCATTAAGGGTGATGGAGGAGAAGGGCTCCCTGCATCCTCACCATGGCTCTCCATACGTGAAGGCTCCTAGCACAGCTCCTTTGAGAATGAACAACAAAATCACTCTACAGTCATATTTAAAACTACAACATTTCAAGGGGACTGCAAGACTTCAAAAAGCATTTTGTAAGTAATATATGCTTCAAACAAGGTGTGGTTTTTTAAGATCTGGAAATCTTGCACCGTATGTACTCTTTTACTAGTGATTTGAATTAATTTTGTTTTAAAATAATTACCATATTAAAAAACTGTAAGTATGGAGAAAGTGTGTTCATCTTGCAGGCTTTTTCCTTAGAATATAATGCCAGCTACCTGTACTGATGAGCGGGAAGCCCGGGCCTTGTTCAGTGTCCTCCTTCGCTCCCAGCGGTGAATGGAGTCCTGGACCTCCATACTCAGCTGCCGCGTGACGGTGATTTTGTCATAGTTCTTAATGTGCTCCAGGACCCCATAGGTGGTGGTTAAATAATAGGAACCTGCAAAAGGCAAAAGCCTTGTATGAACATCACACCAGCATGGGTCATTCCCTTCCACTCCCACCCTGCCTCCTGGTGCCCATGCAGCTGCACTGTCTGACCCTTGGACAGGGAGTGCAGCGGTGACTGATGTTAACCTAACAAAGGGAGACCTCACAACCAGTGTCCTCCATTCCCTTCTGCTCCACATTAGTGTCACTGCCCAGACTGCTGGGGCTGTAGATGTCCTGAGAGGGAACGCAAGCTGAAGAGAAACAGCTACAAAAGCTGCTTTCACAAACAAGTCCAAGCCACAGATGGTTTATTCTTTGGGACATGGCCATCTTTTCGTTGTGTTTGACAGGGCCGATGCAACAGGTCTGTAACTTGGGCTCCCGAACAGTCCCCATAATGTAAGGACATAGGAACAATTGTAAAGCACTTGTAGGAGAAGCGCAAGGTCTGGATCCAGCCCCTCCAACTCCAGCTACGCTGATGGAATATTTAGATCCCAGGTCTCCTGTGGCCTCACCACCGTCTGCAGGATGTGTCAGACCTGTAGGAACAAGTCACCCTCTGCTCCCTCCATTCTCTATTGACTACCCAGGGAGCCCAGGTGTTTGCCTGTAATTCTTGGACTGTTCAAAGGTGCAGGATAAATCTTGGTCAAGGAGAGAAACAGGATAACATGGCAAAAGCCCTTTTCTCTCAGAAAGCCCTGACTGCTGTGGTGTTGGTTGCAGCAGGTAATGAATAACCAACTGCAGCCAAGGGGAAGCAGCTGGACCATGATAAGATCTGGTGGCAGGACAGTCCCACCCTGATATGCATAATATGCAAGCCATCATGCGAAGGATGATGCAAGTTCAGCTGCTGGCGCCAGGATGCTGTCTTGGTGTTAAATTATGCAAAAAATATCCTGGTTCACCAGACTTTGAATACACATCCTGCTTTTTGAAGCAGGATTTGACAGACAAGCTAGTCTGTGGGCTTGTAAATCTGTGACTACCTGTCCATCAGTTTATAACTCTAAAAGCCCAGTCCAAATTTCATATGGCAGATCCTTCCACATACTTCCTTGCAGTGTGGAGCTTCTCCCATGAAGCAGAGACAACTCTTCAGGGGTTCAGAGAAAGAGAGAGATCTGCTCACTCTCTGGTATGGTGAGTTACATCGACCTCTACTTAATGATTCTTTGGCTAGCTTTGATAGAATTGCTTTAATTATAATTGCTCTGTTACAGTGCACTGTATAACTTTGTTACAGCTTTTATAACGTGTAGTAATTAATCCTGATTAAGATCTTTTCATCTGTTCACCTGTTTGTTAATTTGCCATAATAAATAATTCATTTTACATAAATATATATCAGTTTTGCCATCATTAAAACCCGCGGGACAAAGCGATTTAATCGTATCTGTATAATTCCTTAAATCTAAAACACTGACAGAGTCCGAAGCTAAGATTGAATTCAGCCTTCTCTGAGAAGGAGTTTAGAAAGCAAGGGAGTCCTTCCTGCACCTCGTGACTCAGTGGCAAGGCTTTTTAAAAACTTTGTCTAAGCCTTCCACTCTCCCGTGGCAGAACCAGCTCCATCAAGTGAGGTGCGTGCATAAAAGCCCTGATAAAGCCAGAGGCGAACACGAGGAAGCCGGGGCTGTGGTTGCAGGACACAGGGTTGCTTGCAGTGCTCTTTGCCAGCTACGGCCCGGGCTTACCCCCGCTGCCAAGCGGAGGCGGCACAGGACCAGCCAGCAGCGCTGCAGGGCAGCAGCGCAGTGACCCAGAGGGACGAGGCCGGGTCCTGATGCCGTCCCAACATCCCGGTGACAAGCCAACGGGGAGAGCTGACAGGGGAGCCGTGTTTAATAAGTGTCACACTAATTGCAGTTCCCTCTAGATGGCACTTGCGCACCGCCCAACCCTCGCAGCAGCCCGCGGCTCCGCAGGACGGGTCAGAGCCGCTGCTGCTTAAGGGTGGCTAAGACAGCGCTTTGTTTAAGAGCTGTATTTTTAGAGCACCGTTAGTTTGGTGTAGGAGAGGAGAGACCAAGACACTGCCACTTGACTTTACATACTCTGCGGATCGATGAGGAATGTCTCACAGCCATGCAGGGCTGCACGCACCCAAAACACTAATTTTTCTTTACTGTCTCCCACAAAGAGCTGCTGAGAACAGACTAATAAGCATGAAAGTGCCACTTTTCCCTTCTTAAATATAGTTAGTACCCTCCCTTGCCTGTCACTCGCTATTTCTCCTGCTCTGGCTGAGTCAGAGGCCACCTGATGGGACCTGCAACCTTGTGTATCCCTTCCTTCAGAATCAAAGGAGGAAGATTTCACAGTCCCAACCAACACGACTTCATTACAACTGTTTTACGAATTAAGTTTTCTCCCACTTCTAAGTATCTTTTTTTCCACTCAGTCATATCCCATCATCTGTCCTTGCCTTTGCCCCAGAAGTCAACATTACTGCTGAGATAAAACAAATTCTAAGCATAGTTTTTATTTGGAGGACAAATTTAAGTGATTTTGTGTACTGACCTATGCAATGTCTCAGTTTTCTCACATCTGCTTTACTTTTTTTTTCCCCTTTAATTTTTGTGCCTGAATCACCTTTTGCCATTCAACTTTGAAAGGCCCAACTCAAGTTAACTTTTGCCAGTTCCATACTTTGAGATCTCAGAGCTGTCTTCACTGAGATGTTCTTTTTCATTCCCTGTATCTGCAGTTACTCCCAGTGTTCTTTCTGATGTGATTATTCAGCCAGTTAGATCTGAAACTCTGTCAAAATTTTTTTGCCCCTTTGACCAGAGTGCACATTTCACACAGTCCTTGCATCTTTGAGTTAAGAGAACTTCCAGCCAGCTTTGCTTTCCATACCTTGAGCTCCCCAACCCAGCTGACTTCAACCCAGCCTGGTAGTGTGCCCATTTGAAATGAAGAACTTGTCGGCAGTGTAGTCACCAAAACCAGCTTGGTTATATCAGCAAAATGCTGTTCTTTGGCTAACATTTTTTCTGCTAACAATTCTTTTCAGAGAAAAAATTAGGCTGTGTGGAAACACCTCACTAGTACATTGTATTGCTACTACTCTTTTTGTCAGTACTTACTTTTGTTCCCCTCTGCACTGTTCTGGCATGACATGCTCTTTGTTTCAGACTTATACCTCCATTTAATATAAATAATGTTGTTGTTCATCTAGGACTCCCTTCTAGAACCTTGGCATTTACCAAACCAAAGTCTAAAATAAACCCCATTTTATTGGTTTAGTGACTACTTGGTGATAAATGATCTGTGTTCCTAATTCAGAATGCATAACTGTCACTTGGAAAGCATTTGCTTTACAAGCTATATTTAAGAAACTAAAGGTCCACAGTTCCCTGAGGTGTTTATCTCTCTAATAATAGAGGTCTTTATTCACATCTAAACTCAATATTCCTCTCTTACCTGACTTTTCTTTCTCTGCCTCGCTGATACTCAGTCAGAGAACTTTGTCAGAGGGTTCACTCAGATTTAAGAGTAGAGTGATGACCATAAGAAGGATGTCTGACCTCAGGCATGCAATGCAGGTATGAAATGTGATTTTTTTCCTCATTGGAATAAATAAAAGTGTCTGTACAATGGTTTGCAGCAGCTGTTTAATTTTAGGCAAAGACCATGTAGTTTTTCAGCCTTTGGGCCAGGGAACAAAAGCTGTCTCTATTTAGGTTACTAATTCAGCAACTTAGTTCTCATTTATGTTCAGTCCCTGCTTTTCTAGCTGGTGTCTAAAGGCACTGCACAGCTAAAAGGACTTAAGATGTTTGACAATAATTTTGGAGCTTCAGATTTGAAAAGCTTTGCCAAAGCTTATCCACAAAGTCTATCCAGAGCCTTTCTGTCCCACTTTCACAAACACTGAAGTGAGCAAATAATGATTTACAAAGTGAACATCTGATGAGCAAACACTGTACTCTTACCTTCCCCCAGCTGCAGAGCAGGGTCCATGAGCTCCATCATATACTCCACATTCAGAAGGACTTCAGTCAAGTTGCTGCGGGCCAACACATACATGAGCACAGGGAGGAAGTCATCTGCACCATACGGCTTCCCTGAACAAGGAGAAACACAGAGTGGTCCCAATAAACTCACCACAAAAGCATGTTTCCACGTAACAATGGCAACTTATCACCCAGCAAGTCCTTTGCATTACCTGAAGAGCTAAAACTCAAAAGCATCAGCAAAGAAAAATGCTGGAAAAGGGAAAGTTAGATCACTTAAAAAGTCAATAAACTTGCTTCAAGCCCAAAATATGAGCTTGAAAATTTTATTGAGTTCCATTTCTGCCATTCTGTATTAACTGGAGAAAGAGAAACTTCAACTTCATTGATCACAGATATGTGGCAATTTTTTGGGGAGTGCAAAGGCTTCTGTCTTGTCACTCTGATTTGACAGTGACATCAAGACTGCAGTTCAGGTTGGTAATATTAGCAGGGAAGTTGTCTATTTGCATTAGGGGTATTTATTCTCTAAGGCTTACTCTATGTGTGGGACCAAAACCCAGAAAATAGAATTTGAGATAGTGGCTTTTAGGACTGAAGACTTCTGTGTTTATATTCCTTTAGAAGGCAAAACATCACACTACATGTTCCTAATTAAAACAATCTCCCAAGAGATAGGATCTAAAAGGAATCATCTTTCTAGCCATGGTGTCTAGCTAAGAAAACAAAAAGCCTTTCACATTGGATTTAGACTAACATTTGAAATTGGTGTGCTGCAGGTGCTCAAGATTTCCAGTGCTTAAAATGTATCAACAAAGTCAATGAAGTGATCTAATGTGTAATCTGCATGAGCTCTTTGGAATCTCTGAGGACAAAAACCCATGCATGTTAACAGTCATCATTATAGATAATTACTACCTAAAATAGAATCCAAACTGAAGATTCACTGCATAAATCACCTAATCCCAAAGTGCTTTCATTGTGAATGCCTTTCCTCAGACTCTGGACATATTTTCTCACGTGTAGTTGGATGTGTTGGTTTCACAGGCCATGTGTGTCTCACTTGAGAACTGCTTGCCTCACCTCCAAGAATCAAAGCTACCCTTGATGCAGCTCTGGTGAAATTAATGCTTTAGCCATTTTTGGCCCTCAGTACACATGGTCTTCCATGGTAGGGCATAAATTCCTATTTCTCAAATGTTCCCACTGACTTATTTCAAATCTTTGCCATGAGTCAGGTTTCTTTTTTTGTCATTCATAGCTGACGCGGATTCTCCACTGGCAAAGAAAAATATTCTTCCGAAGTTTCAAATAAACATGAGCTTAGCCCCTGGTTAAAAAAAAAACCAAAAAAAGTGTGGCTTTGAAATAAACCCAGTAAGGTATCTAGTGGACAGAGTGTTGATCCAGTTAAAACAGTGTTAGAGAAGGAGAGATTGTTAGGGCCATAATTCAGTCTGTTTCTGGTAGAGCACACACATGCCACAACACAGACACTTTATTTAATGAAAGCTGGATTAACGGTTTCAATTCTGATTGCTTTATCATGGCTGACCTTAGTTAAAAGAAAGAGCCTTTGGTCTTCAACCAAACTATATGTGGAGTTTATTGTTCCATTAACATCTGGCTGAACATTTTGTTTGTCTGTTGTTGCCTTGGCTTATGTCTCTATGGAAGCTTTAGCTCTGTGAAGGGTCCAATTCATTACTGTCATATACATTACTTTAATACAAGCAGCTTAGTATTACAGCTATTTAATATTATTCAGGGAAAAAAAAAAAAAAGACACAACT
This sequence comes from Acropternis orthonyx, assembly GCA_035583155.1. Classification (NCBI taxonomy): domain Eukaryota; kingdom Metazoa; phylum Chordata; class Aves; order Passeriformes; family Rhinocryptidae; genus Acropternis; species Acropternis orthonyx. The sequence continues at coordinate 48,862,742 of JAWWEU010000158.1, read as the reverse complement.
GAGATATGAAAATGTAATAGAAAAACTGCACAGGGAAAAGCCCTGTTCTCCTTTTGATCCAAGTGAACCAGAGGCCAAGACAGTGAGTTCTGTATAAAACTAGTATAAAGGAAGATGAAATACCAAAGATTTGGTAGTTTTATTTTTCCCTTCTTTAAACATTTTTTCTTTATGATCAAGTAGTTACAGACCAGTGGCATGGATAAAATTATTCTAATTTCCCAAGTGCCAAGGGATTTCCAGTGCAACATCAACAGCAGAATTTTCCCTACTACTTCTCTTTTATGACCAATTCATATGGTACTTGCTTGGGCATCCAAGAAAGTGGCTACTTAACAATATAAATTTCTATCCACTGGGAAAAAAACCCTGGGGGTTTTGTTTGGTTTTTTCGTTTGCTTATTGTGGTTTTAAAAAATATCACCAAAGGAGATCACCAACCAGAAAATGGACTGACCAGCAGAGTTGAAACAGCAACTTGGAATGAAACAATTCTGTGTCCCCATTCATCAACTTCTAGTGTCAGCTGAAGTGACAGAGGACAATTTCAAGAGCTCCTACAGAATCTCTCTATTTCTTTTTTGTTGGCTGAGAAGTGGTTGTATGTACAAGCAGGCATGGAGTCAATTATTTTTCATTGCTGTCTATCTCATGTCTACAAGCTAATTTAGCTGATTTGCCCTCCAGTCCTTGTTATAAACTTTTCTGAACTTAAAGATTTCATAGGAATATTATTGAACTCCCAGCTGTTTATATGGCTTAAATATGAAAATCTGATATAGAGTTTCTTTTTGAATAATAAATTGCAACCTGCAATAATGGCCAGAGAGCACATTCTTCATATGCTGTATGCTCACAACCTGCATAAATTACTAGATACCACTTTCATTCGCTTGTGGGTATATGGTGCCTGATTCTTAAATACCCACACTGCAGCTAAGCTGAAGTCAGCAGGAGCAGAATGTGTCAACAAGAGAAAAGCACAACCAGTCATCAAGGATCTAGCTCTGAGTCCATGTGTGGCCACAAACACCCACTGTTGCCAAGGGCAGGTCAGACATGGTATATTGCACCTACTCGTCGTAGGCATTGCAACAACTTCTCTCCTCTGACTGCACAACTTCTCTCCTCTGACTGCACACGGAGCCAAGGCCAGGTGCCTGAGAGGGCAGGATTCTGAATCTTCCCTTGTTCCCCAGGCTCTGGATGTCACAGTCACCACAGGAACTAGCTTTGACAGGTACAACCATCAGACTAAGCATGGCCCTGGGATGCTCTGTATCTCAGTCCACCTGTGGCGATAATAGGTGCTGTCAGCAACTTAAGTATGACCAGGAGCAGGAGGCCACAAATACACATGAAATAATGCCTGTGAATTAAGATACCCAAAAGGTTGGTGCTTCTCAGCATCATGTAACCCACATGCTTTCTGTACCACGAAATTCACCAGGGCACTAACCAGGGTCCATCTGAGATCAGCAGCAGGGATCTTCTCTGCAGGCTGTTGCCTTCTCAGCTTTACTTTCAGTCTGGGCCAGAGCCAAATTCCTAGACCTGCATGGCTTGCTCCATCTGTGGTCTCTCACAGAAGGGTATTTTTGCAGTTGACAGAGTTAAATCTAGCTCTAACCCTGCCACTGGTCTCAGTGACAGTGGGACTGAGCTTGCTTATTCAAGGTGGTAGTGTTCTACTGCAGATACGACTTGTTTGCTTTATTTCCCCTTCTTCCCTGCAGGGTCAGGAAACATTTATTTCATAAATATCTCTAAGAAGCTTAAAATAAGCCTTCTCTTCTGCCACAAACTCATCCTATTATGTTTATAGCAAAGCAAATACAACGTCAGCTCTTGGCTGGGATGCAGCACTTGAATAGATGGGTATTAATTAAATACATGATTTAAAGCAACTGGAATTCTGCCCAAGCCTCCATAAAGAAATTACAGACTATTTTAACACATTCATGCATTTCTTTTCCCTCTGTGTAGATTTGGGAAACCAGCAGAGAGTGATGATGCCCTGCACCTTGCTCTAATATTTTACAAACCCTGGCACGATGTCTAGGAGCAGATCTCTAGGAAATATGAATTTCAGCTGCAGTTTATAACTGGGAAACCTGAGGTACAGAAAGGTTAACAAAGATTTGTTCAAGATCATAAGAAAAGATTGTGACTATCCTTCCACTCACTAGTGTTTTGTGGTTTCTTGTCTATCTCATACTATTTTAGCAAGGTCTGATTTGTAGTATAGTTGAATTAAGTGCATTAATAAATGCAGACAGCATGAATCCACTTCCAAAATATGTGGTTTAGAGATCAAAGGAGTTTGTTCCCCATGAAAAATTTGAACTGCCTCTTTCATTCAAATGTAGAAATTGTGCTAGCTAGCAAAAACCCCAAAATCTCTAGTTCATCAGTTTTCATTAATAGTAACTTAAAACAAGTATCCTCTTCCCAAAGATATCAAAGTAAAACTGTTATGTATTGCTTTATTTTTCCTTCTCAGAAGTGAGATGTGATAACAAGCAGTGTGGTGAAATTGCTCTGACTTAGTTTTAGGTGCTTCTAGCATGGGTTCTACGCTGGCTGCAGAAGTGTGTGGGTTCAGTTTCCTTTTCACAAGCTCAGCTATCCCACTGAAGATACACATACCTTTGTCAACTGCAGAGCCATATAAGAGTGCATTAGAGCAGCTAATATCTATCTGTTCAATTCTATAGGGAGTGACTGACTTCCTTCTAAAAGTTAAGGAAGAGAAATATTCCAATGGACTATATGTCGTATCTATCCTCTTTCCCCAAAAGCATTGGCCATGAAAAACTATGCAACAGAAATTATGAAATCAGATGTTTTAGGGCCAGTCACCTAACCAGTTCCATCGTACTACAGACCTAGTTTCGAGCTATATACTCCAGCTCCCTGTGCAGTTCAAAGATAGTCCAAAAATGAAGCTTCATAACCTTAGCTGGTTCACAAGTCAAAAATGTAGCTATATGAGAATTGTACCTCTATTCATTCTTCCTGAATTACCTTAGAAAGCAGTCTGCCCATCTTTCAAACTTCCAACTTAAACTTAGAAGCTTTCCATGCCTGATCTTCCTCACTCATGGACTGTCCAAATTTGGCCTGTTTGTCTCACAGTTTTTCTTTGTAAACCAGTGCCTATTGCTGCTCTAGTTTTGCTTTTCCATCAGTTCTCTGCCACAGAGTGGCAGCTCCCAGATGTCAGAAGGCCTGTCCTGGCAGAAGGTGCCAGTACACGCCATACATATTGCAGATTTGCATCTTGTTTCTCACTCTGCAAGTGTCACTTGTGTTTTTGTTGAAAAGTAGAGACTCTTATTCTACTCATACCACACAATATACCTTTAATATTTTTTCTGAGTAAAGGTATTTCTGAAAGATATGTAAGAAGCGTGTTTTTTCTACGTAAGATTACAGTGCTTCTGCATAAATCGGCTATGTGCCCAACTATCCCTCTGGGTACTGTGGCATGCCTTCCAAATGTAGGAGTAGCATGATGCCTGGCTCTTACCTTTTCTAGTGCACAGACAAAATAATGTAAAAGAAAATGCCAGCCATTTTGGGGGGAGGTGGGTTTCCAAACTCTATTTTTCCTATTATTTTAATGAATTTTATTCTTACTAGCTGCTCCTAGTATTTTAAGCAGGCAGATTACATATTTATAGGTAGTAGGTTACATTCTTGAAGGCATGTGTTGTGGTTATTTAAGTTTGCATATAAGTTGGAAAAGCTCAGTGAGACACCTCAGTTCTATCATAATGTTCCCTTTGGGGAGGATTCATTTACTAATAACATTGCCTACACAGTACATATGAGCATCTGAACCAGTACTCCTAAATTCCTTTTATAGCCAGTAATGAATTAATCAATATTAGCACTGAAGTTTGCCTTGAGTCATCTCACCCTAAAGGAGAAGCCTACATCTAGCCAGATGAATCACCTGAACTCCACTAACTGGTTCCCCAAGGCATGTAATGAGAAGCTGGGCACGATACCCATCTGTGGCCACCTACAGCTAGATGTAGCTATAGATTAGTTCTGTTTCAACTCTATCTTGTAGTTGTACTCAGCAGTCTGTTGGGAGAAAGGTATATTGGCAAAGACTGTGAACTTTCCTTCCTAATTGCTTGTGACAAATCAGATCCACAAGTTGATTGCCTTCAGCTTGAGGAAGAAATGCTAGTTTAAACCAACTGATCCATTCAGTTCTTAGTCTTAAGTATTAAGGAGGAGTTCAACCACAGCCAATTTATCAGCCATGTTTTGTCACGCAATATGAATTGCAATCAAACCAAAGATCTCCTTCTTTCTTAAAATATCTTGATATACATAGAGTTAGACAAGGTGGACTTCAAAGTTTCATGGCTCTTCCAGCAGTGCAAAGATGGGCACTACCACAGGCACAGATGTTTCTGAGTAAGTCTATCCTTAGTTTTAAAGAAGGCTTGGTACCTCTTGGGACACCCTGGCCAAACTTGTACTGCTGTACATGGGTCTCAAAATGTTAAAAAACTTGTGTGTTCATATGGGATTGGGGGGAAAAAAAAAGTTGCTTAATTTGGTGGTATTTGCACTTTGCTTTGAGATATGAAACCATATTCTTAGGTCAGCTTATCCTATGGTCATCTTAAAGTGAATAAAGACCTAGTCTGAGCTAACAAATTACTAGCTAAACCAGCCAACATAAGTAAGTTACCATGTTATCAAACAGATAATTTTTCTGACAGAGGTTGACTGATTTTGGTCTGCAGCAGAGGGAATGATTAGTTTTGTTTTCCACCTGTTCTGATCTTGGAAGAGGAGGGGACATTCTAATTCAGCAGTGAGGATAAGGAGCTAAAAGAAGAGGCAATTGCACAGGAAGTTGAGCATGGTCTCTGCTCTTCCTGTGTGAAGAACACTGCACTGCCTCATGGCTGGCTGAAAGCAAAAGGGACCCTGTCCTGTTGCTCTTGAGATGGGCAGAGAGCAGGAGGAGAGTTCATAAATGCTGAAATCTGGTCTGAGCAGCCCACAGCGTGCCCTTCTGCATGCCACCAGCTGGAAATCTCTGACAGAGAAAAATTTCATGTTGCTGAATACTTGTCTCTGCCAGGTGGAAAATGAAAGTGTTCTGGACTCAGTTCATTCTGTGAAAGGAGTCTCACACATTTCACTTCTAAGTGCATCTACAGAGCGTTTCCATGTCTGTCCAAGTCCACTCTTTTCCAGGAGTTAGACTACAGTATTCTCCTCCCCTGAATCTCTTTTAATGGTCTGAATTCATTGGGGTACATTTCCATAGTTCTGGTCCCATTTTTTTCTGACCAGGCCCTGATATGCGTCACTGATCATATGTAAGGGAGAGGGAACTGGATGTGTAGGGTTGAAATCAACTTCTGACCTACACCCCCATGGCAGTAGTAGTCAACATGAGCAAACAGCTGAAATGAAGTGCTTTGGTTGGCATAGCAAAGCACAGCGAAATTATCTGATTTCATTTAGGTTAATATTTTAAAACATGTAGGGCTTTTTGAATTATTTCCCTGACTCCTAATTTTTGTTACATAAAATAAAACAACAGTATTTCCTTCAAAAGAGAAATTCCAGCCCTGAGCTAAGATGTGACATATATGTGACATACCACCAGCATCTGAAGGAGACCATGTCTCTTATGTAGGTTTTAATTAGGCTTTCAAGTCCTTGATCTATACCAAATTATTCTCAAACTTAACACAATGTTTTAACAAAGTTACAGCAAATTCCCCTAAATATGTCCAAGTCTTCTCATAATGCCTAAAGACAGTGAGAGATCCTGTCCCCACTGCAGCTAAGGCTCAGCCCTGGGGTGGCTTCTTACTCTGCTGTTAATGTGTCTAGACTGGTCATTGAACCTTGCTGCTTACTGTCCAAGGGATGACCTTGAGTGAGACTCGGCAGGGATGCAACAATCCATGTAGGAGTGCTCCAAGTGTTGCCACTACAAAATAAAGCAGAACAGCTAAAAACACCTTTGGAGATTGTGAGTTCTTGAACAGGTTATCGCAAATTAATACCTGGCTTCTCTCCAAATTTATGCACGGCTGGTGACCAGCTCACCAGTGTACAAAAAAAAGCTCTTAAACAGGCAAGGCAGATTGCTGAAGGAAGAGACTTCCTGGTCTATCTGCAAAGATGCATTCTGTCTGCAGGCCAATGGTTTAATGTATGCATTAGTGGCTGGCCTGAGGCCCAAGTTATGTTTATACTTGGAGCACATGCTTCCATACGCTGAAGAAGCAGTGGCTTTTGGAGTTTACTGGAGCATCAGGAATTAGTGACAAACAGTACTAGCATCCTGCATCTCTTCCTCAAATTAGGCAAAACTTTGTAAAGGTCAAACCAAGAGACTTGTGCCAAAGACTCATTCCTAGAATTTACTATTACTCTGCTACAAGCTGGAACAGAGCCCTGAGGATATATGGAGACCTGTGCAAAAAGGACATGACACATAAAATACACACTTACATCTGTCTATGTTACGGAGTTATGGAGCTTGAAGTTAACCAGGCAACATCTTATACCTGTTATTAGTGCAGAGAACTTCATGGTTACTTACCATTTCATTCTGAATGCAACCTGTGGACAGTTGATACCAAGCACATCAACCACCACTGCTACCTCCAATGTGAATATTACCACACCCTGTTCCTTTGACACATGTAGAAGGACCTGTGAGGGTCCATTTCAGTAAGAGCACTGTACCTGGGTTTCCCTGAGCCATGGAGTCATAGATGAGTTTGCAGGTCTTCAGCAAGATGGCAATTTTCTTTTCTGGGGAATAGGTCTTGTGCATGGTTGTGAACTTGTGAAGGATCTTTTCCATCACAACTGTTTCAGGCACACTGGTCGTGATGCCTAGGTCAGTGGTAGTTGTGTTTTGTATCACAAGTTGGTTCTCCTTCAGCTGCTGTAAAGATCCATCTTTGTTGTGTATTTCTTTCAATGAAGAATTAATGGCTTCCTTCAAAGGTTTCAGGACACATTTGTACAAAGCTGTCTCAGCAATCACTTCTGCATAGAGAAGGGAGAATATAAAAGCACATAACAAATAAATCACAAGAGTAGTACAGGTGCAAGTAAAAGTCTTAAGGCAGTATTACTGCATAGCTGTGAGCAGGGAACAGAAATTACATCCCAGAAAGTAAACATTTAATTACCAACACCCTTCAGAAGTCCTAGATGGGTTTGAGATGAACATCACTGTGTGTGGACTCTGCCACTGAAGCTGTAGAAGACCTCCTGCTACCAGCAGTCCCTGTTCTCTCTGCCTGACTCCTGGCTGACCAGCATGACACAATCAGGCAGCAGGAAAGCCAGCTCTGGGGAGGGATGAGGAACCTCACATAACTGTGCTTCTTTTCACAGCCCTGCCCTTACAGGTTCCCAAGTGCGATTCATCTCATGTCTCTTTCCCTCTGGCTTTTTTGAGTTACTCACTTTGGGATGAAATTAATTGCATCCTCAAAGCACCCCTTTTTTTCTCAATGACTGGAAAGTTGCTGTAGCCACCAGTTCAGACACCAACATCTGGTCAGAAGTTTCTCACCTTTACTGCTCAGTGACTTTAAATTACCCATATTTAAGACACCACTTACACCACCTGTGGATGAGGAAATAGTATGTGCGGGCTGAGTGCTTGACTAATATTTGGCAGGAGACAAAAGACAAAAGAAAGCATGAGAGAATGTGAGAAAGTCTTGTCTAACTCCTAGAAACCAGAGACAGCTAGAGGGACTGCCAGAGGATCATCTTGTTTCCCTTGCACTGAGGCAAAAAGGTCACTGGCAAAAGAGTTCATCTGCTCAGGCAGTAAGGAATGAAACAGAGGGCAGTAAGATTTATGTATGCAAAATGCAACTATTTTAAAGAATTCAGAGAACCAATCAGCCTGAAGCAGGACAAATTCAAGTGGTAGATCTTGCACGGTGGGAATTCCTGTTCTCCACAGGAGAAGACAGTCCTCCTGAGGCTGACTGGGCCATATCATCTGGTTAAGGAACTGCCAGTGAACAGAGCTAGATCCAGCCAGGCATGTCTGTGGGAAGCTGGTGGGATCCTTGTATACATGCAGCTCTACCAAGCATAAGGGCACTTCTTTCTGCCCCCTCTCCACCTTCAATAATCAAGATTTAAGGCAGACTTCTCTATGCTGACACTCCTTTAGCCTTGAAGAAAGAGGTTATTTGGACAAAAATTACAGGTGTTACATAAGGTGCATGAGAAGTAAAACTGTAGGTCCCCTCTCCTAGCTATGGCAAGGTGCTGGGAGAGGGTCTGTTCAGCTGAGGAGTCTGTAGGATCGCATGAAGCTTTGCTGGATGAGAAAGAAATCAGCAGGGCCTGTTGAGACTGACAGATGACTGCCTCTTAGTCCTGGCTCACCACTTAGCTGGGTCCCGTCTAACACCGGAGCTGCAAGATCTCCCAGAATCCATGGTCACTTCTGTGGCTGGCCATGTTCTGGGTCTTCCAGCTACCATCTTGTTTTAAGCCAAGTTAGGGATCCATACATTGCTCTGCATTGGTTCTCAGATCCCCAAGGAACACTTTCAAGATTTCAGAAGAGCACATGAGTACATGCATGCACACTTTTTCTGGCTGTACAGCTTTGACTGGGATAAAAAATCCTACAGCTCTTTGTATATTCCCTCATGGATGTACATTAAACAGACCAGTCTAATCCTTAGCAAGGAGGGAAGTAGCACATTACTCCCTCACAGGATATGAAAGAGAAGCAATGAAACACCTGTAAACAGTTAAAAACATTATTTTTACTCCCCAGAGGCAAATTGTGTCTGTGGCAAAGAGGTGAATGTTGCATTTTGGAGCCAGCAGTAGACTTGCAGCAGGCAGCCCTTCCACACTTCTGAACTCTGAGCCCCACAGAGTGGAAACAAGGGATTCCTCCAGCCTGCCACTCAAAGTCATCCTAGTCTTGTCCCTCCCACTGTGAGACTGTGACTGACCCCTAATCTGTCTGCCACATGCAGAGAGTTCTCCATCCTCACAGCAGAGCAGTGGATGGGGAAGGCCATGGGGATGCAGCTGTAGAGGGGGAAGTTGGCCTTTTGTGTTTCCAGTGAACTCTGTGTGTGCATGGTTACAGGGACTCATATTTGCATGAGTGTGCATGCACATATACATACCTGCAAGTCTCTCTCTCACACACACATCTCTTCAGCTTAAACTTTTCCCTTTAAAGTGTTCATATTGAGATTTTCCCCCTCATTGGTCTCCAGGTTTTAGAGCTGTTCCTCCAAGTGCTGGCAAGCACAGAGTAGACTTCAATTCATACCCATCAGCATTTAGGAGATGGTTTATAATTCTGTAAAGCAGAACCTGTGTCTGCACCATCCTGTCTTCCTCCTCACCTTCCCAAATCATACCCAAGGATGAATAAACCACAGTCACCTACCTAACTGTTCCTCGGTGTAGGAGATGGGGTCTGTCAGAGATTTCAACTCAGTGCTTTGCACTAAGTAACTCTTCAGCTGCGTCATCATCAAACGGATTTCTTGTAGCATCTCTGTGCTGGAGCTCTGCTTTGCCATCATCTCTAAACTGTACACTCTGTAGTCCCGCACCAGGTTGCCAAAGTATGAATCCTTGTCCTGTGCCAGTTCCACTATCTTCTTCTGCAGCTTCCTGTCACTAGACAGAAAGACTGTGAAGACATTGGACAGGTTCACAAAGGACAGCCTGTTCTTGGCCTTGGCCAAGATCACGGAGTGTGTCTTTTTACCAGATGAACTACTCAGCATCTCCATGTCATCCTCTGTGCTACTGGTGGAGTAGGAGTCTGGTTCAGATACTGATGCCTGAGCTGTGGCGCTGCCTCCCAGGTCCTCCAGGGACAAGTGCAAACCTTTCAGTTCAGCTGAGCTGACAGATTTGTGGCCGCGTCTTGGTTCAGTCTTTTGTGTGCAAGTGGCACCACCTGCCACTGTAGCTGGGCTGTCCTTGCACACAGCCTGCACTGGGGCCGTGGTCATCTCTGCCACTGTTATTTGCTTCAACTGGCAGGAGCTTTTGATCCTCGGTACCTGAGAAAGCCTCTTCCTTCTCGGTGGTGGGATAGGAGGTAGCTTTCTTTTGTCAATGGCGTTGATTTGTATCTCAGGCATGTCCTCCTTCTTCTCTGCAGGTTCAGGCTTTGTCTCCTGAAACTGTGATACAGCTCTGTTGGAAACCTCCCCCGGCATTTCTAAAGCCTTATTGCACGGCAACCTCTTATCTCTTCTCTCCGTACTTGTGTCTTGTTTTTCTTCTGTCCCTTCCCCTTTCAGCATTTCACAACTTTCAGGCTTACCCACACATCTCTCCTGCGAGGTCCTCTCACACAGCCGCCTCCGTGGGGGGACAGAGGGCTGGGACCCCTCCTTGGGGCTCACTGCCAAGGGCTCACTGACTGAGCAGCTCTGCTTCCTTTCTTCTTCTTTTTTGTCACAGCCCTCAATTTTCATTTCCTCTGTGCTCTTTCCTAGTGGCTTTAGAAACAGTTTGTTTTCTTCACAGGCAGTCATAGGATCCTGTGGCAGCTTCAGAGAAGGTTTCTGAACCAGAGCGTGAGAAGGTGGAGGTGGAGGTGGCCGGCGAGGAGACCTTCTTTCGGTGAGCATGGTGGCAGCAGGGAGATCAACACTCATTGTGTGGCTTTTAGGAGGAGGTACATCTGGAGGAAAGGGATTACTGTACTCTTCTATAAAAATAGGATTCACAAACCACAGCCTGTCATTTCCTATTGACAGCTCAATTTCACATGAACAGTGGTTTGTGCTACTTGCAAAACACTGGGTAGATCTTGAACTGTCTGGGTCTTTTGCAGGGTGGGATAACTCTTCTCTTCTATGGTTTAAGTAGGAATCCCAGAAATCTGACCAGAAAAAAAAAAATAGGAAGACAACAAGAAAGAAAAGAACAATGAAAAAATGTTCTAGGAGAATTTTAGCTGCGAATGATAATGTAGAAGACCTACCTTTTGTTAAAAGAAATGGTACACAAGCTTTCAAACCACTGCAAGAAAAAGTGGGAAGAAAGGGTTGCCTGTTTAATGTGTGTGAGATGCTTAAAACCAGGGGATAAGCTCAGAAGCTTCACCAGAATCCGCTTTCTTGTCAGTGAGCAGGAAGGTACAAGTAACAAATACAATTTATTGTGAAAAGGGATCTATGGCTTATTCAGTCATCACTGCTCTCCAAATAATTGTGGATACCGGAGGTGAGGATGTGAAGATCCCAGGTGAGTTCTGTCTCCCTCTTGCTCACCATGGGAAGGTGAGCTATACAGCCTACAGGTGAGAGAGATACACAGCCTCAGTCCAACGTGCTCCAGGAGCACAACAGATGCAGCAAGCTCATGTCGCAGAGTCTGTTGTACACAGAGGTCTGATCCTGCTTTGCAGTACAACCAGTCCAGAAACATATGATTTTAAACACCTTTCCCAGAATAAAATTACCATTATATAATTACCATTAAAATCTATAACCATAAAGTATAATCGTTTACGGTCATGCTCACTCTGTTTTGCATCTACCTACAGGTGTCAGAGAAAAAGATAATGCCAAAGCCTGGAAACACAAGGATGCAGATATCTAAGTAACTATTTTGGCATGCTTGGTCCCTGGAAACAGAGCTGACACTGACAGCACACTCTTCTTGGTAGATTTCAGAGGACACAAAGGGAGCTGCCATGTAATGCCTGAACCCTGCCTTGTGCTTGGTGCTAGCCCTGTCTTGCTGCCAACACATCACATGTTGGGCCCAAGAGGGGCTGGGGCTGCACACATGTGAAATCACCCTCAGTACTGAGTATAGGGTATAGCTCTCAGGTCAAGACTGAACTAAAAAACAGTCCATTCCCATCAGGATAAAACTGTTGATTTAGCCTCTCGCACCCTAGGCTAGTGTCCATGGCAAATTCAGCTTTATAAGCATGTCAGAATGTTTTATTAGGGTGGCTAACATTAGAACAGCTTTATTCTCTGATTCTCTAACATGAGAGGGAGAAGAAGAAAGAAGCTTAAAATAAGTGTTGTCAGGAACAACAGCACTCTTGACAACAGAATTTGGGAGTAGACATACAGATGCAGCTGCACATACTGGCATGATGCTGCCAACACCCTCACACCTGAGACTGTCTGGGATACCATCTTCCTTAAAAACTCCAACTCTACCAGTTATCAGCAAACTACAGACAGTGGAAGTTTCTTGTTTAAGTCAGAAATATAATACCGTGAAGTCTCATGGGCTGAGGAAACAGTGAGTTAACCAATGTACCAAAGGGAAGTTGGTAACTTTTCTCAGTAGTGGTCAGGATAAGACGCTGTGATGAAAATGCAATGCTCAGACTGTGAAGGACCAGATGAGGTGGTTCTACTACGAAATGCACAGCTGCTTAAGAGTAGGTGTTTCCCAGCACAGCCACACTGTCTCACAGAGGGAAGGCCATCTGATCATCTCCCATTGCTGCCCTGGCTCTTCCTCTAGCTTGCACCCTGGGAGGGACAATTAAGCAGTTCTTTGAGTCTTTGGCATGTCTGTGATGATATGCGCTCTTTTTGTGCAGTGCAATCATGCTAATTCTCCTGCTAAAATGCCTTCTGTACCAGCAAGGTCAGGACTAGAGGCCCTGCAGTACATCCTCAGAACAGTGAGATCCTCTGTGGAACAATTCAGCTTGCAAATAGACACTTGACTTTTATCCCCTTTGGAAAACATATCACCTTGAAATAAATAAAAAAGCAACATGTGAGAATTTCAGACAATGCTATCTTTCCTTCAGGAGTGCCATTTTGAGAGCACTTGTTTGGGTACGTATTTGTACCCACAATATTTTGCTCCAGGAAGAAGTGCACAGCATTGCTCAGTAGTCGAGCCTGTTGGACTTTACTAAGACAACATGGCACTCCAGGAAGCTAGCAGTGTTTCCCAGGAGGACTGCACACAACAGCAGGTTTTCTTCTGTTGTCAGAAACTTTCCTGGCATGCAATATACCATGAAAAACCCACCTCCAAGCATCACCACTTCTATGACCACCAGTACAGGAAAGAAAGAAGAAGACTACAACCAACATAGCTTTGATACGTGCGCTTTTAGCTAATCCTTCCTTTCAGAAGATGCTGGAAACTGTTGCCTGAATTAGGATATCCTCTTCTGGCTCAAATTAGACATGATACACTTCCTACATTTTAATCCAAAGTTTTAGACTTGTTATAATAAAATAAAGTTTCCAACTTGTAATCTGAAGTTGTAAAGTACCTTTTTTAAGCAATATGTGCTGGATGGACACCCATATTTCAAGGATGTTTTACAAACTGGAACATACTCAAAATAGAGGATGCTGAAAATGTTAGAGGCAAATCTGGTAGTCAAATTCAACAAATCTGCCTGAACTGAAACTAGTGGGGTTTGCCCATGTCTTCTGGGAAGTACGACGCAGAAGATCCAAAACCAGTTCCCTAAATGCCCAGGGTGCTCTAGTGAGTATCTCTGAGTGAGCTAACTCTGCAACTTTCTCCGTTGTTTGGTTGTTTTCAACACCTGAGGGAAAACTGAAAAGCAAAGGAGCATGAGAGGGGTTAACTGTAACAGCTGTCTCAAGTGGAGTGTGTTAAATGGAAAGGATTAGGAGGGAGACCTCCTTTAGTTAACAGAACTGCTTTTCCCATCTCTAAAACTTTATACATCTGATCTAAAATTTGCTTGTTTGGTGTTGTCACTAAAAATAATGTTCCTTTTTGTATCTGATTAGTGTAAGGCAAGAGAACATGCTGGGACGATACACAGTTCTCTACCAACTAAAAATCCTGCAAGAGGAAGCAGAAATATCAAAATTCAAAAATACCACACTTCCATCAGTATTGCTCCCACACATCAGAAGGGGAAATTGCAAAGGTGTTTTCCATAAAGCTCAGATGCCAGCTATTTCCCACATGTGTAAGCTATCCTTAGAGGCTGTGGTGTGCTTTAGCTGTCGAAAACCTCACAGTAAGACTGTAGGTCCCATGCCCAGCACAGAGGTCCAAGTGGAAATTTATGTCCAAAGGGGCAAGTGGCCTTTTTTTCAGTGTCCTTCTATGAACATGAAATTCATAAACATCTTCATCTTGCATTCAGCCTCCTCAGCTATTTAAAAGATAATAGCTCATCTGTCTTCCAGCTGCATTATATCTGTGCAAGGCACCGTCATTCTCACAAGTCTGAGCAAAACTCTGGCTGCTTTGAGAGACTTACCTATCCCCAGAGCAGAGATAATTTCAAGGTCTTGAAAGCTACTGGCTTCTAATATTGCTTGTGGCAGCTTCAGGGTGAAGGGTAGCAAATCCCTGTAAAAAGAAACACAATGAAAAAACAGCAAAAGGATAAACCCCATAATTGTTAGGAACTCTAGATTTCATTTGGGTTTATTGATGGGATTAGCTCATAATTTCAGCCCTGTTCTGCAAAGTCCTCACTGGTAAGGCATCATGGACATTGTGTCGGTCTCAGTTGCTCTGATTTCACAAGAGATCACCAGTTTCTGTGATGATGCTTCATGCCATGGCACTGACTTGATCACTGTGTCTTGGCTTCATCCACTGAAAACAGCAGGAATGCCTCTCACCTCCAGGGAGGCCACAAAGGTTGAAATACTTTCCCATGAAAAATTCAGTATTGCAAACAGTAATTATTGCAATTAGAAAAGCCAATATTTCTGCTGTGGAAAGGATTTGAAGTCCTTTTTCTTTCTGTATATGCCCCTTTCCCTACTCTGCTTCCTCTTTTAAAAATCTGTGTAAGGGTAAGGCATGGGGACAAGGCAAGACTCAGAGGGATTAGGGAAGGAAAACCCCTCCTGGGGAAAGGTAACCCCTGGGTGAAGAGACAGACCATGATGAAGTGCTGCATGACACTGAAAAACCACATATATCCCCCTACTCTGAGGGATACCACTGCAACTTTGAGGGATACCACTGAGACTTCTGCCTGCTTGGTTTCTGGAGAGATGCTGTATTTTTACTGAAAAATAGATAGTTGCTCAGAGGACGTTAGTTGAGTTTCACTGAAACACACCCTAAGTCTCAAATAATTTAATGGAGCTCTTGGGGTGGCAATGAACTGTTCAGGTTTGCCTCTTGCCCAGTGACAATTTGCTAAACCTGTTCTTACCTCAATTCCCATTCTAACAAGGAGTAGAAAAGCCAGTCCCCAAAAGGTAGCAATGAGTGGTGCAGGATCATTTTGTACATTAAAAATGTTAACAAAATGGTCTACAAGGTGCAACAAACTATTATAGAAAAATCTGGCTTTGGGAGTAGGAGGTCTCTGCTACAAAAATGTGCACCTAAAAAATGTGACTGTAGACCCTGAGGGGCCCGATCTGTTGACATATGAGTGCAGGGGCCTATTTTTGCCCCTATTAACAGACACACACCTTACTGATGTACTGTGTGTGCTCCACGGGTTCTCTGTGCCCCATTGAGCACTCTGGTGTCACATTGTTTGGCACAAACTGATTTGATCTCTGGCTGATTACTTTTTTCATGACAGATATCAGGTTTAAAAGAGGAAGAGGGTCCATGGACCTTCTGCTTTCTTTCTTTTTCATTTTCATATGCATGAATAGTTCCCTTTAATTATTTTTTTTGTAGGAAAATACACCTAAAAATCAGAAAATATTAAGACAGTGCCCTAATAGAAATGAGATCTGGTTTTATTAATGGGGCAGCAGCTTGCAGACCAGCCACCAAGTCACCTGTTGTCTACAGGTGTTACGACCTAAAGTAATCTGTCCAGGCAAAACTTTCTTTTGAGAAGAGCCTGTCAGCCCTGATGAGTTGTTTCCAGCTATTCATAGACGACTTACTGCATCCCTGAGAACAGGTCTCTCCACTCACCATCACAGAGACCTCCTACAAGCTGCCAGCAAATGATATGTCAGTGCCTTTTTATTACCTGCTTCTCTCAGAGAATGATTCCCTTTTTATCTTGTCTTTTGAAGTGACCTGGGAAATCACATGAACCATCTGTGTATTTGACACTCAGAAATAACATCTGTAACAGAAGCTAGCAGAAGAGCTTTTCTTTCTTTCTGAGACTCTACCTTAAGCCACGATCCTTTTAGCAGGAAAGCAGAAGTGAGCATATTTTACCTCCCACCAGCTATTTGACTAGAAACACCCAATTCTTTTTTTTGCATTTGGGCTCTTTTTTGCTTTGGTCAGACAGTAATCTTTATATGAGTCCAGGGCTTAATTTATGCCCATTCTATAGGGTCTGTACCCATCTAGGTGGCTAAGTATCTTTTAACTGATGAGGGTGAGACAGGGTGAGTGCCTTGCATGCAGGTAGGAGTTGTGGCCCAGCAGAGTTGAACTCAGCCGGCTGCAGGAGCAGCCCTCAAAATAGAACAAATACGAGTGGCTGGGCAGGCTGCAGCACACTGGGTCATACCCAGATAGGCTGCTCCCACTAAGTGACCTAACCAAGTGACTAAGAGGACTGCCTTGTAAACATATCCTGAATCTGCCTTTTCCTCTTAAAAGGAAATAGCTACTTTAAGGGTCATCTAAGTTTATATAGGGGAGGCCAAAAGTCTAGATCCATCTGAAAACCATGCCTGCTGCAGTAGGGATGGGGTAAGCAGGCTGTGGAGGTACCTCTGCAGTGTGCTCAGCACAAGGACACGGAATAGAGGAGGCTGCAGACACATGGGTTTAATTACACAGAGGGACTCATCAGCTGCCATCAAACCTTGCTCTAATGAAAATGACTTTACAGATCTTTCCCATCTTTTGTCCATTATGTTTGGTATTTCTCTGCTGAGCAAACAAACACTTTGTTTTATTTTTAAATTTTGGCTAAAGAACATACATTGTTTCAGGACTACTCTCCTTGACAGACTCCCCCTAGGAAACTAAGTGCTTTGTGCCTCCCACAGGCAAAGAGTAGGTTTGCTAAGTCTGCTTAAAGCTGCTTTAAACAAACAGTTAATCCAGGGTCCCTTTTTCTCCCTGCCCTCCTAGCCCCAGTCCTGTGTCTCTGTCCTTTGTGTGTACAGACCTTTTTCAGACAAAGCTTCCAGCTGCAGGGACAGCTGTGGTTATGGTGTACCTGGCCAGAAAACAGGTGATCTGGCCCTATTGTAGATACTAGCACCAAAAATGCCTCCTGGTCTGGCAGGTTAAAGGATACCAGAGGAAACAGTGGGGTCTGTTCTGTGACTGGATACTGGGCAAGGACAGTTCAAAGGGGAGAGCAAAGTGACTATGCCATGGAAGCAATACATCCAACTCACCTACTGACACAGTAGAAGGCAACCAGTTTGAAGACATCCTCAAATACAAGGACAGATCCTTCCAGGTACAGGACTGGTGAAAAACAGAAAATACTAATATGAAGAAGCATAAAGAACTGGTTTTAAATGCAGTGAGGCCAAACACAATGAGGCTATTCAGGGAGACACTGGAGAAGAAATATCTCAGACTGGCTTTCTGAATAGTTAGTTCAAGATATCAGTGTTGTGACACTAATAGAAAAAAATGTGAACAAAAAAGCCCCCCTCAGGTCACAGCCAAAGGGTTCATTACAAGCCTATCTGTCTTTAGGGGTGTGCATATCTGCAGTACATATGGGGCTGACCTTGTGACTCTTCATGCTTGAAGCTGTTTTGGTCTGGATGGACAAAGTGCTTTGAAGCAAAGGGGAAAAAAAAGAAATTACTGTTTCATTACTACGTGTGTGGGCTCTGACCTGGGTCACACAGACACTGTGAGCACAGCCTATTTGTATCTCTCCCATCTGCTCCCTCCCATTGCGTTATTCAGTGACTGCACTATCCTTTAACCGGCAAAATACAATCTATAGCATATTTCAGAGTTCTTCAAGATGACCTCCTTTATAACAGCATGCTATGGCATTGTGTAGCCCAAATCTCACATGTTATTATTGAACTTTTGGCTGTTAAGCTAGCAAAAGTTCACGGGATGGTGAAGAAGGTTTCACATTGACTGATAACCCAAGCCAGAGAGAAAGACTTGGATTTGCAGGAGAGACATGTTCATCTTTGATTCAGCTTTATAGTCTTACAAACTGCCTATGCCTGTTTGTACACAACACACCATCACAAACAGATGCTGGTTAAGGAAATCTGCGGTGGATTCCCAGAAGTGCCCACTTAGTGGTGGAAAAAACCTGGAGCCCCAGAGTTGCACCGCTCACGGTGCAGGAGCGTGCTGGCAGTCTCTGGGGAGCAGCACCAGCTCCCACCCCCATGGCAGTGCTCAGAGATGCTATGCATCTTCCTTCATGCTGGTCTCTGGGCCACAGTTCAGAGCTGTGGACATGAAGCTCAGCTACTGTGATTCAGCTTCCTCAGTCAGCCATGACTCACAGCCCTGGGAAAGGTCTCCAGGTCCTTGCCCTGCCTGCCTGGCAATTAGTCCCCTACAAGGCAGGGCCTCCTGCACCTGCAGGAGGGAGGCATCCACCTGGATCTCCTCTCCCTTGCCTCTGTGCACTGGCTCTCGTTCTCCAGCCAGTAGGTAATCCCACTGGAAGGAAATGCTCAAGATTGTCTCTTGTTCAGCTTCATAGCTCATTCCCCAAACAAGGCCTTTCCTCCTTTTACTTCTCCCTTTGTCCTAGCCCAGGCCCAGCAGGTTGCTATTTTGAGCTGAATACACCAATGTAGGCATTTTTTAAAGAGACAAGGGCCATGTAATTCCCAGAAGTCATTCCTAAAATCAATTTATGTGGGATCAACATGCACAGATTAACCTTGGTCTGTGCACTGATACCAGACTGCAATGCAGAGTTTAAAACATACTTCAAGCAAAACAATCCCTTTCCCTTACTTTATTTTCACAACTGGAAAAATCATGTTTGGCAAGATTTTTCTTTTTCCGTAATAAGAATCATGTTTCAGTCATGGCTTTTTCATTAAACATCTACCACGAAAAATTTCTGTAGTTTGAAACCCATCTGCTTTGCAGTTCTGACACAGGAAACGAAAATAAAGACAAACCCCAATCCTGCCCTAGAGAATGAATTAAAACCCAAGAGTCTGAACTCACTCTAATCCCCAGCAATTAAATAAAGCCCTTTGTACAGATGACAGCTTTAAGGGCCTTTTTTTCTGTTAAGAACCACATGTTCACTTTGGCATCCTGAGTTGCAGGTGCGTGTAAGAGAGCAGGCTGCACCTGTACATGTTCACATACATGAGCAAATCACTTGGACCTTGACAACTGATTGTTTGTGTGCCAGGAAGCTCTGCCATTTGGGAGCTTGATTGTTAGACAAAAAAAATACTAGTCCAAGCCTCTCCATGCCAGGAGTATCCACATACAAGTGCCTTGCCACCATACAGCTGCTTCTCCTCATATGTATACTTAAATAGCATAAAACACCACAAATCACCAGGAATTATATAGCTAAAGCAGACTAGGTACAAAAAGCTACTGGAGCCTAAGGACAGAAGTTTTCAGCAGGTGGTATATAAAAATTGGACTGTCCCTGCACTAAGAGGTCATAGGAGGTAACAAAAACCAAGCATATTTCTCATCAGGCTGGAATTCATCATACAGAGACCCACAGCTCTCATGGGATATTTTTGGGTGGCCTCTGAATAAGTAAGAATAGAGGGAACAATAGTAAGAATAGCGCTTTAGATGGGTCATTACTTGAGGTACTGACACCATCAGGACCAATACTCAGCCCCAAACCGATTCTGAACAGTCACAGTGTCAAGCAGCCTGCACAGGTCTGCTGTGGCTACTTGGACCCACTCCCAGCACAGCACCCATGGGGAAAGCCACGCAATCTTCTGTGAGGAATGTCTTCCTTGGGAGAAACCATAATACTTATTCCTTAATCTGTTTTTATCTAAACACCTGCTGGCACTACTAACTAGTGCTTTGCTGTTGGATGGCAGATGATGGGTTTGGTACAGGAACACCTCTTGTGGGAATGGTTGTCATTCTTTGATGGAGACCATTAAGTGAGTCCTGCTGCATGTTTCTGGTTCTTGGAAAGACACAGAAAATTGCAAGTTCGTACAGCTAAAAGGGCTCTGCTCACTGTTGGGGAGAGTGTTGGGGTTAATGTAGTTCTCCTCCAGTGTCACTACTGTCCTTAAGGCACCCTGCTATGAGAAGATAGTTAGGAAGAGATGCTTTTCTCTGGCTGTGGATGTGTTGTAGGTAGCTGGGGACATCTCCCTGACATAAACACGGCTGCTCAGGGAGGAATTGTGATACTGCCAGTTACAGGAACTCATGACTTTTGCAGAATCTACAAGCAGACATCTGCCGGACTGCTGTAATCCTGCTGAAAACTGCAGAGACAAAAGTCACCTTTCTTGGGCTCATAAAACTAGACCCAGAGCACCTGAAGAACTAGGAAATATCTACAGCTCACCATAGCAGTGGCAGAATGTCAAGAACATGATCAAAAGCAAGAGCAAAAATAGGCTGGGTTCTGTGACAGAACATATTGTCACAGCATATTAAGTTTTACCTGATATTTAGAAGCCCATAGAAAAATGTCACCTTCAGGAAATAAAAGGGGAAATGTGCAGATCAGTGGGCAATTTTGAGCAGTTTGAAACAAAAAGATAAGAATTAATTGATTTTTTTTTTTAATGGGTGACAGAAGTATTAGCAACACGGTCAGTGGTTTGTTGTTGAGCATACTCTGTTTTGCATCCTTTGTGCCACTCAGTAAGTGAACAGGACATGGCCAGGTTATGAATTGCTATAAATACTTACGATTGTCTCACCTTTCCCTTTAAAATAGCAGCACTCTCTTAAGAGTGTCATCTTTAGGTACTGACTGGAATCTGTATTCATGTTTCTTTTACTCTTTAGGTCTCCCCACCATTTCTCCATCCAGATGCAGAGGCCTTTGAGTCATTGAGTGTTCTGCCTCCCTTTCCTCTTTGATTTTTCCCCCTCACAGAATTGTGTTTGCTTAGTCCTGTTGTTCTGGTCACACTGACAAACCAACACAATTTCCATCTTAATGATTAACTGGCTCGTGGGACCCAATTACTTCAGCTTCTTCTTCTCTAGTGCCACTGCTAGTCCTAGTCACTGTTTTTGGTATCTGTGTAATCCTCCAGAGACATCTGAATTCAAAGACATGAATTCCTTATTCTGCAGCAGTTGTGTTGACAGAGGACTAGTGGGAACACAGCCATCCTCACAAGTCCTTATTGAATGTTCTTCAGATGCTCTCATTTTTCCAGATTCTGGCAAACTGTGAGATTTATCATCACGAGCGATTCCACTTTTCTATTTCGACTTTCAGATTATAAATCCATAGTCTCCTAACAAGAGAGGTTTGCCTCCTTTAATATAAGTCTCTGGTTTGATATCACAGTTGCCATGACCTTGCTTGCACTGACCTTTGCAGTAAGCAGCACTGGATAGCTTTGCTGCTGTTCTGCTCCCCTCAGCAAGTAAAGCTCACTGTGAAGATGGGAACACTCCAAGGCAGGGGTTATCAACTTTCCTACTCCCAGAAACTGATATTCCTAGCTGTTGCAGGTTAGCAGATTCCTGCCCCTGGGGAATGAGCCCTGGATATTGTAATAGAGGGCTGCAGTGTCTGCTGTAGCCGCAGTGCCGGGGCTGTAGTGTCTGTCACAATACATGGTGTTTGTCCTGCCTGCTGTGCTTTACAGTGATGCACAAGAGTGTGGTGTAGTTCCTTCAGGTTATCATTTCAGTGCCCCAGCTACATGCAAATCTCCTTCAGGCACTTATTCATTCACTTGGCTCATGATGGTATTAAGAGAAAGAGCTTTATCTGGATGTTGCTAAAGAAGGAAATTTAGACTACATTGGTTCAAGTCCTTAGTGTGTTTATGGTACCTTTGTGCAACAGCTCTGTTTGTTTGAGAGTTCCTACTATCTGTTCCTAACACTGATTCTTGTATTATTTCTTGATGACCTTCTGGGTGGGACTGCATGGCCTTCTAGTGCTGTGTTCTTGTAAAACACTGTCACTATTTATCTGTTTTCTCTTCTCAAGGTCTTTTTATTTATTCTGTTATCTGGTGCCTCTGCTTCTTACATCTGATGTCTAAGCTGTAGTTACTTTTAGGTTGCACAATTCTAGACTGTCTTAGTTAACTTAGGTCTGTTTTGTCTTTCTTGTCTTTCCTAAAGATTCTTTAATTAAACGGTCAGTTGTTTCTGGTTTTTCCCTCTCATCAAGGAAAAGCTGAGACTTCCCTGGTTTGAACTTCTGCCAGAGTCTCCTGTTGTGGATCCAACTCATGCTTTCTGGCCATGATGAAAAAAGTCACTGCTCATGGCAGTTCCTGGGAAATTGGAACTAATGACTTATGAAAGTGATAAAGCGCTAATGAGCTTGGTTCTAGAGTGTAAGAGAAATCTATTTTTAAACTGTGTTTTTCACAAAATGTAATTATGTTGTGGAGACTGAAATTATGCCCTTAAAGAAGATGCAAACCACAGGTCTTTGTACTCTTCTCAGGCTGGGTCAGTAGATGTGACTGTTTCCCTTCGTGCATATTCTGGTGCTAAGAAAAAGATCTGTCCTCACATCTAACAGCCATAGGGGTCTTGGCCACTCCACTGTACTTTGGCTCACCCAAGCAGATGGGCAGCACCTTGGTGTCCACTAAGATTTTATGCCTTGAATTCAGCATAGAATCCTGGTGCTGCCTGGCCTCACTGTCTCTGCTTCAGGATGCTTGAGCAGAAGTGTGTTACAGGCATTTTGCTGCTCTGTTTCCATCTCATAGTGATCAGTGTTTCATCAGGGGCTGAGAAGGTGCCTCAAGCACAGCTAGCCCAGATCCTCAGTGCTTTCCTTGCAGGCATCCCTGTGAACAGCTATTTCAGGGGTTAAGAGCAGGGCACAGTCTGGAGAACGGCTCTTCGGTTTCAAAGCACTTGACTTCCTTGTTAGATCCCCACCCTGTATCCCCTTTCCAGATATGGAATAAACACCTGAAAATCTGTGGAAATTTCACTGTTTCTTCACCCAGAAGCTGGGGAGATCCAGGACTTCTCCCCAGGACCAGATGGCAATGAGGTATAGCTGGAGTTTCAGATGTAGCCACACAGGCTCTGATTTGGCAGGGGTAAGGGGCAAAACATGGTCTTTCTGAAATGTTGAGGACTGAGAGGGCTCCCAAGGACACCAAGGTGGGTGGGATGACACATTCAATCTATGTGGTCCCCACAGTAAGCTGGGATCACTACTGGAGAAGTCACTTTTTTGCAGGTCATTCAGCATCCCCTCGTACATTACAACGGCAGTACAAGATCTATGATGCCCAGATGCCCATTCAAACTGTCAGGGCTGAGGGCTATGGCTGAAAAGACAAACTGGATATAGATACTTGCAAGTTGCTCTCAGAAGGCAAATTTCTTTGGTAGAACTTCGTGAAGCAAACAAAGCATTCAGATGTATAAAGGGTATCCCCCGTGCCTCATGTAAGAGGAAACAGTGTTATGATTTGAAATTCTGGGGGTTTAGTTTTTAGCAATAATCTCTGGGTCATATGGATAATCCTGAGAATCAATCCTAATGTGAAAAATGTATGCCATCATGCAGATGCATTTTATTAAAACCCATTTTTTTACATTTACTCTGGAGAAAAGTCTATTTCTCTGCCTCTGAGATATGCCATGAAATACCATAGAGCTGAGGCTAATCATATAGAAAAAGGAAGTTTTCTGAGCATATTAAGGGAAGCCATCCAGTATCCAGAACCACATTCTGCATGGGAGCATTCCAGGAAGAAAGACCTTTCCGAACAAGACACTTCCCAAAGGTGAGTGATGAAAGGGAATATCCCACCCTGAAATGGCAGACGTCAGTAGGGTGAACAAAAAAAGGGAAAAAAATTACATTTCTGTTTCCTAGAGCTGCGATCCCACCTAGATGCCAACCTGGTGAAAGAATTTCCACTTCTGAGGGAGATAGATTGCACTGTCATTGACTTTGAGGATCCTGCTCAAAGGTCAAAGTATGAGGTCCTTAATGCCCTCATTTCACTTTGAACAATGTCTTATTTACCTCATTTGCAAGTCTAAACTCTTTGTTATTAAGCCCTAGATCGCCAGATAGCAAACAATGTCCAAGGGTAAAAATTATAATTTGTTCCAGTTTAGTCACTGAGACAAGGGCAGTTGTATTATGGGTACTGATTTAGAGTAGCTGTTTTAAAACCAGTAAGCTTTTTGGGTTGTGTTCAAGGTACTAAGCAGAGAAGGGTAAGACAATATTATCCTGGAACAGCACACATAGTCTCTAGCTCTGATTACACACAGATTTTGCATTATGTCTCTTGGGAGTGAAAAATAAGCCAAAAAAAAATTTATAAATTCCAAAGTGAGGATTAACAAAGCTAACAAGACCCCTGAGGGCTTCTTTCCAACAGGCTTTCCCTGCAATCTTTCAGTTTAAAGCTTAGAGTAAAAATGAAAGTGTTTGTATAGAGAGAGGGGAGGTAACTCTTCAGGATGAGAGCTTAAACAGAAAAAAAAAAAAAAAAAAGAAGAAAAAAAGCCACTGGCTATAAGCAACCAGAATGTTTCCAAAACAATGTGTAAACCACAGGGAAACCTGGCACTGTTACATCTTGAAAAAGCAGCCTCACAAGTGTCTTGTGTTTTAAGTGTCTTGCTTTTAAAAGTGCTCCATGTTTTAAAATAACCAGTGTGTCACAGCAACATGGAACTCAGCCCACACGAGACGGACTTGGTGAGTCTTTCTGCTTTCCTTGTATACACCTGCATTTATAAGAGAAATTACGAACTTGCACAACAGTTTATAAAATGTGGCCTCATACCATGTTTTACAATATCCCCCAGGCCCTCGGTCACTGTTCTTGCCAAACTAAAATTCTGAGCTCCCAGTTCACAAAGTCTCCTGAATGGGAACTCCTTGACTCTAACCCACTTTTCAAGGTTAATAGTGGTGTGGATAAGGGAGAATTCATCCTTGGCAGGCAGACTGACCTTGGGAAAATGTCTAGGTTAGACATCCTTAGGGGACTAGAAATCATTGTCTCTATCTCCAATCAAGCCACAGACAGCAGACCAGACAAAGACCGTGTCTCCTGTGCTCTTATCACAGCCCACACAGAGGTGGCCTTTGGCCTGATCCTGCCTGTGAAGACAGATGAGATCCATCAAAAAGTAGCAGCAAAAAGGCACCCCCGAAGGTGAAGGCCAGGGCTGGGGCAGAGCTGCCCACTTAACCCACGCTTTGGGGTGGACTTGCTCACTGGTAAGTTTTTCACACCAGGAAGCCGAGTAGGTGATGGTAGACTTTTTTGTCTAATGAGAAACATGCATACGCAGAGGAAATTAGCCCATGCTGGGCCCTGGGTGATGCAGACAGATTGTTATCTATGTCTGAGAGGCTCATCTGAAGATAACTAGGGTAGCTCTACACCTTATAGGCACCAACAGGAACCGCATTGAAAGATAATGTTCCTCAGTCTGCTCTCCTTAATGGCAAGGTGTCTGCTGAATTGAACAGGAGTCATTTACTACAAGGAAAATAGGATACTAGCTGCATGCCCAGAGGCCTCCTTATAGGTAATTAAACTCCTTAAAATCTGAACCTTAAGGTTAACTACATATTTAGCTTTTCCAGTCTCCCCTGCTAAAAATACACAAACTTTTAGTCATCAATTGGCTAATCCTTGAAAAAAAAAAGTAGTCTTGGACAAGTTCTGTTACTGAAATACATGATTTGCTTAACTGAGATGGAATCAGCCAGTTTTGGTGAAAGAATGGAAGAGGGATCTTCTGTCCCAAGGGTGTTGATAACAGTTGTTATTTTTTCCAGCACAATTTTGCTTTTTTCAGGCTAATCAGGCCCAGAGTTGACAGCAGTTTCTTACTTTGCCTCAATCACACACTCCATCATGCAACAATAAAGCAACACATTCCCCTGAAGTGAATTGGAAAAACTGACTCTCCTCACAGTACCGCAGAAGCGTTGACAGTCAGGCTATACAGAAAGCATACCAAAAAAAGTCTGAATAGTTGTGTTAGTACCTTAGCGATGAGCAATGTCAAGAGTTTGGCAGGCAAAAGGCCTCTCTGGAGCCCAGTAAATACAGTGCTGGCTGGGAGCTGGGCTTGTTCAGGGCTGGTGATGCACAGCTGGCCGAGTCCCCTCAGCAACCTGTGCCTCAGCCCTCAGCCTGTAAAATCGGTGTCATGACACTGACTTCCTTGGGAAAAGTCAGATGAATTCAGCTCAGCAGGGAGGGGAGAGGGCAGCTTCTCAGCACACTGCCAGTGGTGCTTTGCCTCAGGAAGGTTGGCTGCTATGGGGCAGTTTGGCCACAGTTTGGCACAGAGTTCCCACCCACCCCAAAAGTACTTTTGCCCTGCCTGCAGCCTCCTCTCCTGGCATCACAGAGCAGCTCTGATGGGCTCCTGCCTCTGTGGTCAGCCTCCTTTCAGATTTGCCCAGAGCACATTGGAGGCTCATGCAGTCATCCATCACCACAGCATGTAACCCCGTTTTTGGTCACCTACTGCCCCTCTCCACCTTGTTGTCAGACTTCTGCCTCCAGTCTGCCACTCAACCTTCCCAAAGTTACCCATAGCCCCTCCAGCCCCTTATCACTTTTTTCTCCTTTCCAGATGTTATTTCACATAACCCAGCAGAGGGTAGCACCTCTTAAGGAAGCACTGCCCGACCACACCCTTCTGCTTTCACATCCACATCTCTTTCCCAGCTATAACCTCCATGAGACAGACAAAGACAGGGACCAGAGGGGCATGAGGGCACAGACACAAGCAACCAACAGATGAGGAATGGCAAGAGCTCTTCTTGTGACAACAGTGTCAGCACAAAGTTACAGCCTGGCTGTAACAAAAAACCTGGCTCATACCTCTTCTAGGGAGAGTGCCCACACCCTTTTCCGTCTACTTTACTTGTGCTCATGAAGCTGCAGTACCTTAACTGCTGGTTACTGGGACTACTGATATTTTTGCCTTATATACATATATACACACATACACACACACACACATATGTATATATTCAGTAGAGTCATATTCTGTAAGTAAACTTGAAACTGAAGATGCTTAATGACCTTCCTGGTTGGTAGAAAAGTCTCAAGGGCAGTTCATGAGGTGGCTGCAAAGGCAGTCCCCTCCATATCTGCTTTATCACTGAGTAGCAGTGTGGGGTATCAAAAAAGGCCCACACAACCCAAAAACCAAAAAAAAGCACTACCTTGATCTTTACACCCTGTAATGTCAGGTTCAACCTCTAATCTATTCAGAGGAAATCAAAGCTATAAATAGTCCTACCCTGCTTTTCATGCAGTGCTTCCACTGAAGGAGGCCAACCGTTTTGGTTAAAGAGACGATTTGAAAAAGAACTGTGGTACCATTACAGTGATAACAGAAGTAACCAAGTATACATTCTGATGGGCCCTTCTGCCTGCAGTCTGATGAGCCAGAGATTATCTTGAGATGTCTGACTTGGGAAGGACAGAATGTACATTTACTCCTTGGATTGTCCCTCTCCAACTGAAAAGTCCTTTTAACATCTGCACAAAAGCAGTCCAGGAATCTTGCAGTGCTATTAATGCCACATGATGAAGTCTATTTCAGCCTGCAGCAAGCTCAGCTCTCCAATATAGTAAGGGGCATATAATTACATCTATTGGGCATTACTGGGCCTTTTCAAGTACATTGAGGTACCTGATGTGAGTTAACTCCAAATTTGCACTGATTAAATAAACTGAGCACATTCTGTCTTTTCCCATACACAAGGCAAGAAAGAACCAAAGGAAGGAATGCTATGGTTTTTGAGGAGATCACAGGAGAGACACTAGCACAGGAAATATTTATTTTTTCACCACCATCCTCCTGCAAATCCCAGCAGTATTTCACTAAGAGCTTGGCCCTTAGAGAATGGGAACTACTTTTGCCTCTCTACTGACACATCCCTTCTGAGAACTGCTGTCTGTCCTGAGCTTGCCCACAGCCTGACTCAAGTCTCACTGGCTGGTTCCTTCTCATGGAATTTCCCAGGCTAGTAGGGACCCCAGGAGGTCTCCAGCCCAAACCCCTGCCTAAACTAGGGTACCCATGAGGTCAAGCCAAGTCACTCAAGGCTTCATCCAGCCCAGTCTTGAAACACTCCCATGAAAATCTGTAAGTGCTGCCCAACTAAATGGCTTCATCTCAGAAGTCAGGGTCATGAAAACCAGCACATAAGCCAGCTTTATTCACTTAAGCTAAGAAGTGAAAGATCCCATCTTTCTGACCAAAGTCAGTACCACAGAGTTCTACTTTTTTCATCTTCATTTTAGCTCAGAAGGGATCCAAAATAAATTCAATTAAAATTAATTTTTAAAATGGCAGATTGTCTTCTTATAAGTTGTTTTCCCATGTCTTCTGTTTTCTGAGTATTTCCAAAATTTTAAGGTTGTTTCTTTAGGTGTTTCTCTGCATTTGTGATGGTTATTTCTCTTTCTGGAAAACAAAAAATTCTGTCTATCTTCATTCTGCTTCCTGATTCCACGAGGCAGAGTGTTAGCAAAAAGACTTGCAACACTGAGGAAGCTATTGCAAGACCTGTCAACACTGCCAGAAAAATATTCATATCACAAAGTTCATCTGTACAACTGGCCACTCTCATTAAAGGAGCTAAATTGTGAGTATGCTGCAGCAACTGAACTATTCTCCTATTTCTTCCCATGACCTAATTTGTGCAGAACTTCAGTGCAGTTCACATGGGAAAACACCACTTGACCATGCTGTGACATGTTAGCAACAAGTACTTTGGTCTCTGAGTTTGCTAATCCAGCCTCAGCATTATGTATTAAAACAAACATGAACAAAATTAAACAGGGATATCTGCCATAATGGATCATATCCAGCCATACTGGCCAGGGTGCCAGCAGAGTGCAATAAGCAAGTCCGTTGTCAGCATCTGAAGGTGTTTGAGCCAACAGAGAGAATCTACTGAGTTGTTCCTAGTCAATCTTCCTCCTCTTCCCTGCCTCTTGCTCATTGGGTGAGTGCCCTCACGTGGCACTAGGACCCACTGACGCATGCAGGGACACAAGCAGGAATCAGTACCCTTTGTATCTGAGCCCTGCCATCACGCCAGGCATGCCCACCACCCTCACCTCAGGTTGGCTGGGATGTAAAGATCAGGGCTTTCAGCAGCTTTGTTTAGAGCTAAGCCTGCAAATATGAACAAAGTTCATCCCACTGTTACTCTAATGCCCCTCTGTAAACATGTTGCTGCCTGATTACTGTCATTCAATTACCATCTGTTATTGCTACAGGACAATCAGAAGGACTGCACATGTTTTTTTTATGCTGTGCAAATGGCAGTGGTATACAATAAAAAACTGTTGGTTTGGTTTGGTTTTTTCCCCCGTATGTGCTTGGGAAGGAGGAAAGGCAGTGTTGGGTGACTTAGGTAATTTGGCAATGATTGACAAAGTTGACTTTGAGGGTTATAAGCTTGGTTTCACACTTTAGACAGTACCTATTTGGGATCATTAAGGCAAGAAAGCATAGTGTGAAATCTTAGCCCTTGAGTAATCTTTTCCAATTGGTTTCACCCTTATAAAATCCAGTGTGAAAAGGAACACCTTTGCTCATCTAAATTGCTGTTTGGTCTCCCCAGCAAGGCCTGCCTTGCTGCTGCCTCTGTACATGGTGTAACTCTTCTTTCTGTCTGATGGACAGAGTGTGCTGGAAGGGGGATGCACAGAGTGGTAAGGTCCTCATGAACCTTCATGGCAAACAGCTAAAAGCAGTTAGAGAATTAACCAGGCAGGCAAACTGCTGCATGTTTCACTCGAGTTGTGGTCCTCCCCTAAATCCTTACTGTCTGTGTCAAGCATTTCATATCAAACTCCAGTCTGCACTTCCTGAGCTCAGTCTGACTTTAAGAAAGGCCAAATAAAGTGACCAGGGCAGAAACGGGATTTCTTTATCAACCTTGTTTTTGCTACCAGACTTGAAATTTTGCAGCAACACTCAGTGATTGCTCTAAAACTGCTTTTGAGTGCAGTAATTGCCTGTACCTTTTCTGTCAAGGTATATTGTGGGTGGTCACCACAAGACCATACCATATAACGTGAAGTACAGCTGCTGTCCATAAACCAGAAATTGAGTATAAGCTACTGGGTCCAATGGTACTGTGTCTCATCTTCCAAAGGAGGTATTAACCGTGCTCTGGACACTTTTGCATTACTTGGTGATCATTTATTTTTGTTTTCCTATTTGACTGTGTAAAGGTTATTTCAAGACCTCCATTACTCTCCATCTCAGTCAGAGCTGGTCTCCAGAGAAGCTGGGAGGGTCAGAGTACACAGAGTTTGATTTAAATCTCATAATATTCCTCGAGTAAATTAAATAACCACACTACAGACAAGACTTCACTATGAGCCCCACCTTCAGCTGTGCACTCAGTGATTTTCTGGGGCTCAACCCAGACTTGGCCGTGTGTGTTGGAAAAGGTGCTTCTGGTGGCATATTGTCCCACATAGGTATGACTTAAATAAGCAACAAGGACAGCAACTCCACAACGTGGGCTCATGTGAACCGCCTCGGGAAAATTAACCAAGTGAGCAAAGCTAGTTGCAGCAATGGGACACAGGAGCACTGTTACAGAAGGGGACACCCATGGCAATTTGAGGCCAGCCTCAAACTTGTTGGGACACGAGTCTGAAAAGTTCGGTACTGACTTGGCAAATAAATTCCAACATTATTTCTATAACAAATTCTAGTTATATGAATAACATGGTCTTCTTTATTCTGTGTGATTGCAGATACTTCTGTTTAGTGTCATTTTGCTTATTTGGAAAGGAATCACATCCTCTTTTATTTTTGGTACAGAGAATTTGGAAAACAATTACTACACATTCCACACCAAAGCATATGTGAAAGACTCCTGAGAAATACGTAGTCAACTCATGTGTTTCCTGAAATCAAATTATTTTCAGCTATTATTCACAAAATTTCCCAGAAGAAAAGAAAGCATTTGCCTCAATTTATGGTGCTGGAGCATTCTTCTGTTAAGGGACTTAACCCCCTGTGGCAAGTGTCTTCTTAACTCTTTGTGAAACTAAAAGTTACTGCCACTACCTACACCGTGTGGTCCACCATACTCAGATGCTTCTTTCAAGCTCTCAGTTTATGTTACTTCAGAAATGCACATTTACATTAAACACATGATTCTTTTCTTTTTGATACTGCTACAATGGAGCTGATGTCGGTGAAATGACTTCTGAGGGTATACACATAAAGAGGAGGGAGAGTTGACCTGAGGTTGTCACTAGTTTGCTAAGAAGAGCCAAGGGCAGGAGTCAGCTGAGGAAATGGTGCTCAGTTCCTGGGATGTGTGAGGTGAGGGCTCCATCTCGGAATGAAGCAGAAGTAAAGGACAACTCTCAGAACAGCAAGTGCACAAAGTAGTTGAGATTTTAGCAAAAATTGAGAGGTAGCTCCCAACACTGCACCTCTAAGTGTAAGAAATCTTGTAATAAGCTTTTTAGCTTTGGGAGATTTCCACTGTTTTGAGTAAGAAGTAAGGGATCTTTCTGGCTGTGAGAAAAACCACAGAGATACAAGGCTTTGAAAGTTGCCACGTTTCTCAACTTTCTGATGAACTACGTGGTACCTGGTATCTGCTGTTTGGTCTTTACCATACCTTCTGACAACACCAGGATTTAGCCTTCCTGTCTCTGGAGAAATTACAACCAAAGAGGAAGCACCAGAAGAAAATGTAGTAAAATCCATTCTCCTGTTTCATTACTCTAAGGGCTACTTCACAGAACAGACGGAAATTTCCCACAAAAACGAAACCGAGCCAAACAAAAAAATCCCAACAAAACAAAACAAAAACCAAACCAAACAAAACAAAAAAGAGAAAAAAAAACAAGTGGAAAGAGGTTTCATTTCTTGATTCTCTGACCTAGTGGGTTCTTTGGGGATTTCCATTTAAAAAAACCCCAACAATTAAATCCAGTCTTCCCCTCAGAAAACTGTACTTCCCTAAGTATTTCACCAAACAAAGCAGATCTGATATGGGGAAAAGAAAGTGAAAAACAATGGTCCACCACTATTTGGCTGTGCAATGCTAAGAAGTGTCCGTGTTTTTTTTGTCCTTCATTGAATGGCCATCTACATATGGATCACAGGGGCGGGGAAAGAACCTCCATTCCCTCATTAGGATACCAGGGAAAGCCTCTTCAGATACTATCTGAATGAAAAGTAGCAAGGGATGAGAATAGCTTTTTACAAACAGCCAAGCAGCAAAACTTGCTCATTAACGCTGCATGTGGTAAACGTAAGAGATGGATACCGCTATAGAGATGGCACAGAACAATCAGCAATCATGTCAACTTCTAAGGGGAGCACATCCTTCTTTGTGCCTCTTGTAATGCTGAGATTGCACTGAGTCCTCCTAAGAAGGACAAGAAGCAGCTGGCAAGGTGCTTTGAAATAGTAAGCTGGTTGCAACTTGAATTTTAACTGAAGGAAGGATCTCCATAAAATCGGAACTATATATGTCAAGGCAAATTCAGCTTTCAGTTTACAACTGAATTCATCAAGTCTGTGGAATCTAACAAGCTGAACCGAGGTAAAGAGGAAAATAACTTGTTCCCACTTCTTCAAATCCTTTAGGAGGAGCCAGCTCTCAGCAAGGGACAAACAGCTCTCTGTGGGGCACGTTACACAGGTCATTGCTTATGTGTCAATTCAGAAAGGAAATACTAGGAGCAGGCCAGCAAAGCCAAAGATGCTTGGTCCTCACTACAGCTGAGAAGGGGGAATCTTGATTGGCAGGGGAATTACAGCTGGTCCTTTGAAGGGCACTGAAAGGCCACCAGCTCTGCTGCACTTCATGCAGACTCAAAGAGCAGGTAGTTCTCAGGAGGATTCACCTCTGTTTGCAATGCTTGGTGGCAAGCTGAAGCCTCCTTTGTAGCAAGTCCACCTCTGAAGACAGATTTTCTAAAGTTAAAGGCTAGATCCTTGAAAAAACCCTGCCAGTTCACAGTGGTCCTCAGGCTGTGCAAGATGGGATATTTTACAAACTTTCGGAAGTGGAACAGCAAACTTTCAACTGACTTGCAGTCCACAGTAAAACAGCATCTCCTACCTTGACACAGAATACTAGAGAAGAGTGACACTGAGGCAATCCAGGGCACTTATCAAGGAACCTCATGTTCTAGTCTTAATTCTTTTAAAGCATGCAGACAACATGTAATTCTATTTTTGAAAAAAAAAGTTTGGAAGGCAGTGGAGTTATGAAATTAATATATAAAAGTTAATGCATCAGATTACTCTGTGACACAGATTTGCCATCTCCCCTTGCATTAGACATAGTCCTTTGGCTTTACTAACAGGAAATAACTCAATTTCTTCTAAACTTGAAAGTCAGGCTACTTACCCTAAATGAGAAAGGAAGCAAAAGCATGACCATTTCCATTCCCAGTGTGTTTTGGTCAAAACAGTGCGGCATGGAGAACTGAGAGGCTTTCTACAGCTGAACACTGACAGAACTCCAGCTAAAAATAATGTGAGTATTCACCATAGGAATGCATGAGCCTCATGGCCGCTGTGATAGCTGCACATGTGATGGCAGGTCCTCTGCTTTTTTAATGAGAACTGAATTTTAATTACCCTCCTCTACTTTTTGCCACTTGTATGAAAGTGGTGAAAACTGATTTAATTCTTGTTCCTATGAGAAAGCTGTGTATCTGAATATATCCTTTGCATTAAGTTAGTGATAAATTAGAATTAACAAACTAGGGAGTTAGAAAAGCATGGCAGAAAAGTGTCTCTAGCTGGCTAGCTCAGTGACATTTTTGTACTACATTTTAGTTTGTGTGTCCTCAAATAAATCAGATTTTATGGAACAGAACATGAGTCAAGAAATAACATTTCTCTAACTTTTTTTTTAGGATGATTGGATTCAATGTTTTAACTTTTATCAAAAAACCCCTTTGAATCATCAAAACCCAACTCCCCACCATGCAAAATCTAAGCCTTAGGACAAGTTCAAATAGCTAAATAAAGAAGAGTTTCCTCACCCCGCAGCTAACCCTTGCCCTTGTATTCTTAACTGAACACCTTAAGCTGTGGCAGAAGTTTTGCTATTCCCGCACTCAGGCAGGAGCACTGAACACGTGCAGCATCTCTGCAGTTGGGTGCTCCAAGGAGCAGGTGGATCGGAGAGAAGGCTTTCCAGGTGAATGCAGCAGCCAGACAGGCAGCTGTGCCCTGTGTGGGAGCAACGCTGTGACAGGCTGTGGTCTGGGTTTGAGATTAGAACAGATTAAGAGATTCAGTTGTCCCTCTGGCTTTAAAGTGTGTTTATGATGCAGAGGTATACGAGGAACCATATGAGAAGGAAAGCATTCATTTGGGCAACTGTCAAAATTCATTTGAGCAAGGGCAAAGAATTAAGTCGCAACACTGATCTGGAGAAACACGAGTGGTTTAGCAGAGAATAAAACAGTTACCCTGGGGAGCTGGCTTTGGCGCAGAGCTCAGCAAAAGAGGATTTTGGATGTGTTCATCCAAATAAATAACAGTGTGAAGTGTTTTGACAAACTGTTTTGCGTGCGTGTTTCCATGACTACCCTAAAAT
The DNA here is from genome assembly GCA_035583155.1 of Acropternis orthonyx. Lineage (NCBI taxonomy): Eukaryota > Metazoa > Chordata > Aves > Passeriformes > Rhinocryptidae > Acropternis > Acropternis orthonyx. Next base: position 48,828,076 of record JAWWEU010000158.1, on the reverse strand, counting down.
TCAGGTGCTTACAAATATTGCTTAGGAAGTGGAAATCCTATGCCTTACACATCTATTTACACACAGGGCTGCATTAGACAGGGCTGGCTGTGAACTGGGCTCATTTTCACTTGCTCATGGCAGACTTGGCTATCCAAGGAACAGCACCAATACCTGCAGCATGGAGACCAGCCTGCTTCCCAGAAACAGTGAGGCAATGGAAACAGTTCAGGAGTAACTGGCTGTTCAGTGTGACTGAAAAGGCAATGTAGCAGAAGTCAGGTGACTGGTGACCCCCAAATTCAATGCAGAAATAGAGGCAGATTCAGTGAGTTAACAAGGCTTAGTCTGCTAGTGCCTTACACTTTTCTCAGGGTTTCCGCCTGCTGAAAGGCAGCTCCTCCTGCTTGATCAAAGCACTGGCCCCCTCATCTGGAGGTGCTTTATTTTCCTGTTGTGAGTCTGTAAATGTAACACAAGGTACAGAACCGCAGGAGAGCTGAGGTAAAGCAGCTGCAGGAAATATTAACTGAACTACACCGTAAAAGCAAGATCTGCTGCCGGTAACAAGAAGAACCTGCTCAGTGCAAGTGAGATTACATAAATACTGGTTATTACAAGAGGACTCAGTACAATTACCAGAGCAAGACCAAATAATGTAAAGATCTTACTTGATTTTTCTTCTTTAATGTTGTACTCCAGCACACCAGGAGCCTCGTTCTGCACTGGCAGGCGGACTGCAAGGACCATGTTGTTCACATTACCCTCTTTCCTAACTAAGAATATCTGAAAAAGGAGAAAAGAATCAAGAGCTCAGCTACATTATCTGAGCTTCTGAACTTTATTTTAGGTCATTGGAAATGAAGATTTTTAGCAGTACAATCCACCTTTAAATGGTCTTATTTTAGCTTCGTTCCACTTAGTTGAGCTTTACAACAAAAATAATGAATTAAGGGACATTTAATTTGGGTGAAATTCAGTCTTGTGAAGGAAGTTTCTATGCATCACTGATGTCCCACTTAAGCCTAAGGCAGACTATTTCACTAACTTGAGGAATATAAAACTGCACTCACAATTTGTCAAGTGATGCTGTTCTCATAAGTGCCCTAAATCTTGGACAAGTCACCCTACAATGTCTCAGTTCAGGTCTAAAGCAAGAGAGTCACTTGTACATTGAGTGGGAATGGATTCGAGTGTCCATGAGTAGAACATAAGACCAGACTCTGGTGGCTACAGTGTCTCATGGCAGAGCTTTTTTCCAGGACTAGAAGATTAATCAGGTATCCTGGGAGGACCCTTCCCCAATTTCCTGGGTGAAGCCATGAGGCAAGACCACGTTGCTCAGGGCTTTGCCTGTGCAAGTCTGGAGAACCTCCAAAGGTGGAGACTGCACAGCCTCTCCAGGCAACTTGTCCCACCACTTACTGTCCTCACAGAGAGAATGTCTGAAACCAGTCTGAACCCCTCTGGTTTCACTGTATGCCAGTCACCTCTTGTCTTCACACCATGTAGTGCAGAACACAGCCCGGTTTCATCTTCTTCATGACCTCCTTACCTACCTACCCAGCAAGGTACCAGGAGCCTGCTGTGTGGTCCCCCTGAAGCTGTCTCTCCTCCTGGCTGAAAAAACACTGGTCCCACAGCCTCTCCTCAGTGGGTCTGTGCCCAGCTTGCTGCTCACCATCCCTGCAGGTCTTCTCCCACAGAGTTGCCCAGCCAGGCAGTGCCAGCCTGGAGCGTTGCCAGGGCTCTGCCTTTCCAGAGGTATGGGCTTTGCCTTTGCCCTTGTTGAATTTGGGAACAATCCCTGTCCCCCCAGCATTTCTCAGATCCCTCAAGTGGTCATTAAAGTGTGTTGAGTGGTCCTGAAATGACAGAACTGATGTGCTTGAAAGGAACTCTGGAGATCATCTAGTCCAACCCCCATGCTCAAAGATGGATAAACCACAGCAATTTATTCAGGATGGTATGTTTTGGGGGGTTTATTATCTCCAAGGATGGGGGCTCTGCAGCCTCTTGAGTAACCTATTCCAGCTTTCAATCATGCTGACAGTAAAAAATTTTTATTAATGTTTAAACAGAATTTTCTGTATTTTAGTTTCTGCCCACTGCACCTCATCCTTTCACTGCATACACTGAGATTGCTCTGGCTCAATCCCATCAGGTATTCTCATATATTGATAAGACGCTCCTGAGTCTTTAATTGGAAGCAGTGGAATCACTGCAGCTATTGGTTCCCACCTAAGAGATCAGTGGAATTGGGGAAAAAAAAAGGAAAAAAGAAAACAAGAGAAAAATAAAAGAGGAAAAAAAAGATAAAAGAGCTCATTATTTTTTATTGTGTGAGATCCTAAGTGTGTTTCTAATTAAAGCTCATTGTCAAAGGTATTTTTAGCTTGTATCTTGAAGCTGCAGCCACAAAGAAATCTTTATCTGTTCTTTGATAACAAGCTTTGGCAGGAGAGAGTCAAGGTATTTTTAAAAAACTGAATTAAAAATTCAGTCTAATTCTAGAGTCTGGATATTAATATTAGAAAGAGAAGTGCGAGTTGGTAAAATCATTAATCAACTGTAACATATGGAAATCTATCAAGAAAACATTAATTTATTGGACAGAGGAATTTTTAAAAAAGCTTGTCTAGAAGCCAGGACTTTTTCCCCTCATGATTCCAAGTCATAAGGGCATCTTCGGTCACTTTGAAGTGCCCATGCTGAACACACAGCCTTGGGGCAGCTTCACAACCTCGCACAGTGCTGTCACATTGGCCTCCACCATTCAGAAGAAATGGAACCCCAGGGGCTCAGGTCCACCAGCAGGACAGAGAAAATGCAAATAAATGCATGACAAACAGGTGCGTGCCTTAAACACGCCTAGCACAGGGCAGCCCCCACCTTCTACCACAGAAAGTACCTGCAGGCAGAGGCTCTCCTTTCCCCCAGTCCTGCCACTCCCATGACAGCACTGCCCCTCTAACCATGGCTGTCAGACTGAACCATCTCACATTGCTGTGGTCAAGCGTTTCGTGTGAAACTTAATCTAAGCAACAAGGGAAATAAAACCTGGAAATGAATCACTTCTGTTTTCCTGATTGGCACACCTAGTTGCCATAGCTCCAAGGGCTAAAATTGAACTATGGCTGTTCAGATAAGTGGGAGGTGGGTTTTCTGAGTTGTACCTAACCCTATGGTCCAGGTCATCCAGCTCTTCTGTTTTCACCACTGATGGAAACAGTTTCAGATGGGCTCGGTTTGGGCAGGAGATACTGCCCTGGCCGTGGGACACCTCTAATGTGTCACCACTTTTCCTGCCCATTTCAGGCTGCAGCTGAAGTCGCCACCCATGGAACAGTGTAAACAGGAGGAATAGAGGCAAGATTTATTCCCAAAGCCACTCAGAGGTGGGGAACTCCCTGCCTGCAAGGAGTAGGTAAAGGTCGAGGAGACTTGCGGCCATACGTGGCTACATCACAGACAGTCACTCAGATCTCCACTTACAGACAGAACAGAAAAACAAAGAGAATAATTTGCCCAAGGTATTTGAGAAGTCTGATTCAGAGTGAAGTGCAATGCACAGCCCAGGCTGCTCAGATGAGTCCCACCAGAGGATGTCACCTGGCTGTGCCAGCCTTTAGCCCTGAGATAGAATGACTCAGCCAAGGGATAGGTCCAAATATCCTCAGAGCAGGAGTGAATGAATTCCCCCTATGCTCTGACATCAGCCCAGGTCATTTGCACCTGCCCTTCTCAAAGAACCCAGCCAGGACACCTATACCCTGCTATGCCTCTGAGACCCCCGGAATGTGCAGAAGCTCCCTTTGCTACCGAGATGTTTTCTTTAAGCAAACTATAAGCTTTGCATGAGTGTGCCATTTTCTAACACTCAGTTTATGCAAACCAGATACTAATTACTGCAATGAAAACAGCTCCCAATAGCTCCCAAATTTAAGGGCCTTTTTTTCAGGGATTTTTTTTCCAACTGTTTCACATTAGGATAGTCACCATACCTATCAGTATAGTGGTCAATGGGAAGCCATCTCCATGAATCTACATGCTAAGTAAATAAAACCCAAGACAAGATCACATGCTTCCCCAAAGCCAATATATCAGTCTTGCACCACTGAGAGTGGTAAAGCATCAAAGGGTAATGGGACCAGAGAGCAGTCTGCTAAATATTTTTGTTTCCACATGAAAAAACGCGCTGCTCTCCTAACCAGCCCCACCAAGGACAGGAAATGTGGTTGTCTGAACTGAAACCACTTTGGACTTACCCCAGCTGTTTCTCTGCCAAGGATCACCCGAGCCCTTTCTTGGCTCATGTTCAGCTGAAGCCAGACAGGACACGTCTTGATGAGTTTGTCAAGGATGCTGATCCCTGGAAGCGGGAGGCAGTTTCGCAGGGCAAGAGCCTGACAGAGGTGTGTCTCTTTCCCCTCTTCACTGGTATCTCCAACAGGGCTGGAACACAACAAGGGAGTCCCTGGTAAGCAGAACTGCAAACAGAGATCTTGGGGGGGCAGAAGGACTGTAAATGCAATCTCAGAGGCAGATGCAGAGGCACTTAGACACCAGCAGTGCTCCTCGAGGGAAACAGACCACAGGCACCTTGCTATGACAGCAGCAATATGGGTGCACAAGTCTCAACAGACAGATATACCCCATCCCAAAGACTATGGCCACATGCTGATGGCTTCAGAGCACAGACTGGCAGAGTGCTTTGTGCTGAGCTCACCTGTGGACATTGCCAAAGATATCCAGAGATACACAGAGCTGGGCAGCCCTGCAGAGGGTTGACTGCGCCAGTCCCCTGGACCTCATCCCCTAGCTGAAGCGTCTGAGTGATGTTTCATGGCTTCAAAGATAGTGATGTGGCAGAGGAAAGGGGCCACAGAGCCACAGTCTTGGTCTGAGGTGGGCAGGGGACCAGGAGCCCAGAGCTCACCCTGCGGCCACAGCGCTGTCAACACTTCTCCAAACACACAGGAACTGTGATGGGCACTGTGTGGTATCCCACCCCCATCCTGGGCCTCTCAGATGGAGCCTGCCAGCGGAAGCCAGAGGCATCATCACCTGCTCTTGAGTTCTGGAAGCCCCTGCCCCCCACACCCAGCTTGGATAGTCTGCAAAGAGGCAGAAAAAGACATCTCAGTTTAGGAATAACACTGAGCACTCCCTATCTCACTGACAAGTCTGTGCTCATCCTTGTGGTTTCAGAGGTGGCCACTCCTCCATCCTTGCACCCAGGGAATCACTGGTGGCTGCTGGTGTAGAGGGGGGAATACTTCACCTCCACTGTCACTCACAGAGCACAGGAGGAGAAGAAGGATGTGTAAGGATGCATCCAGCAGCGAGGCATCCTCTGTAGATAGAAGTATCTTTGCTGATTGTGAAATGCTGATCTGCAGCAGGAGAACAATTTTAGATGCAGCCCTGCAAACAGCCCTAGGCTGTTCAGCACAACCCAGCAGGTTCTGCAGGACAGGATTCACAGGACACAGACATAGTGAACCCCTTCCCTGTGCCGAGGGACACAGGAAACATATGGAGAAACACCAGAGGGACCTTCAGGAAGGAGGGAATGAAGACACACACTTGTTATTTTGGCCTGTCCTAAAGACTTAATTGGAAGCTACAAAAAGATGCATGGGAGATGATGAATGATAGGAGAGAGGCCATCATGTGGCATCACATGTTAGCAATGCCCAACCACTCCTTATGTCTCAGGCTTATTCTCAGCTGTACAAGATATAGGAACACTGCTGTTGAGAATATTAGTGGTCTGGGACATGCTCTCCTTTAGATTCCTGTACTGATCAGAGACACACAGAACTACTTCTCTTTATTTTTAGTCCCTGCAATCTAAGGCAGATTGGTACTAAATTCTGCCTTCTAGCTATAGTGCTGATTTGACAATTTATTCATGTGCTTAGCACTGCAGGCAGTGGAAATACTTGTACTGAAAGGTCTGGTCATAAGAAATCTACTGGATAAGACCATAGACTCATGGGGATATAGGCTTGTAATTCATCTGATTAATTAATTTTGCATGTAAAGAAAATACAGGAGAACATACATAAAATATGTTTTTCTGCACTAGTTTTCTGCTTAGATGTCAGAACTGAAAAAAGGAGGACTCTTGATTTGGTCTCATTTCAAATCTTTTTCCTTTTCCTTTTATTTTTAAAGATACAGATCTTAAAGTAGTACATTTCAAATATGCTCAGTCTTAAACTGCTGAAAGAGAGTCCTTTCAAAAGCAATGCTGTGGAGAGTGACCTCATTGTCCTGGTCAATGGCAAGTTGAATCTGAGTCAGCAGTGCCCTGGCAGCCAGGAGGGCCAACTGTGTCCTGGGGGCATCAGGCACAGCATTGCCAGCCGGGCGAGGGAGGGGATTGTCCCACTCTGCTCTGCACTGGGGCGGCCTCACCTTGGGTATTGTGGGCAGTTTTGGGTGTCATAATATAAGAAAGATATTAAGCTATTAGAGAGAGTCCAAAGGAGGGCAAGGAAGATGGCGAAGGGCCTTGAGGTGAAGCCGTACGGGAACGGCTGAGGGCACTTGGTCTGTTCAGCCTGGAGAAGAGGAGACTGAGGGGACAGCTCATTGCAGTTACAACTTCCTTGTGAGGGGAAGAGGAGGGGCAGACACTGATCTCTTCTCCGTGGTGCCCAGTGACAGGACTCAAGGAAATAGCCTGAAGTTGTGTCAGAGGAGGTTTAGGTTGGATAATAGGGAAAGGTTCTTCACCCAGAGGGTGGTTGAGCACTGGAAGAGGCTCCCCAGGGAAGTGGTCACAGCCCCAAGCCTGACAGAGTTCTAGAAGCGTTTGGATGCTACTCTCAGGTACATGGTGTGACTCTTGGGGAGAGTCCCTGCAGTGCCAGGAGCTGGACTTGATACCTGTGGATCCCCTCCAACTCAGCATATTCTGTGAATCCATGAACAGTCAGTTTTTATATATAGCCTTTCAAATCCCAAAAGCAGCAGGTATTTTAATTTTAGTGGTTTTTTTTTCTTTCACAACACTTCCGAGACAGATTTCGTTAAAAATACAGGTGCTTCTGCAATCCTAGAAGTAGAGTTAGGGTATTAGTCCACAGAATCTTTATTTTAATCAATCTATTTTCAAGATCATAGCCAAGACAATAAGAATGAGAGAACTGTACTTAGGAAAAAAACCAAACCAAAACAAATAGAAATAAGTGAAACTTTCTCTGGTGATAAAAGCCCAACGTGTCACATAGGTGAGGAAATTTCTTTCAGGTATAACAGCATATGATTTTAATCAGTTTCATCTGAACATATAGAGTAAAACAATGCAAGACTGCTTCTGGAAGTTAACCTGATTCATCTCTTGTTTGTTTTCACAGAAGAAACAACAACCCCCCCAAAAAAGCCCAGTAACCATGTGAAAGGAAAACATGTGTTGGATGGCAACATTCATACTCGGTAATGGGAAAAAAGTAATGAGTTGAAGGGAAATAAAAGTGAGTTATAATGAAATATTCCATAAGACAGTTAGCAAAAGCTACTCCCTTAGTTAGTCACATAGGCATGAATCCGATCTTGCCAATGGTGTGTGAAACCTAGGCAAAAAAAAGGACAATGTCTTGTGATGGCACCAGAATATATTGCAATAGCTCCAGTGATGCTGAGCTTTGTTAGCCATCAGTTATGTAAGGTGAAAAGGGCTGGCAAAGCACTGATGCTTAGGAATCCCATTGCCTGGAGGGAAACAAGGGTTATCAACAAAGACAGGTAAATTATACAAGCCAGCTTGGACCTGAATTGAGCACCAGGCACGTAGTGACCCGGGCACAGTGCCCTTTCCCCACAGGGAAACCCAGACTTGATGCAGGCATCCAGCCCTCTGCTCCCTCCCACAGGCTCATCATCCAGATGGAGCCCTGCTTGCAGCAGCAACGTGGGTTTGGCAACAAGAACAGACTGGTGAATAAAAATAACAGAACTGACCCTCCAACACATGTGGTTGCATGTAGGACTCACTGTCTAATTTTGGAGAATGGATAAAAAGTAGAAAATAATTCCAAACTCAGACATAAGATGAAAAAGGAAGAGCCTGAAAGTATTTGTTGTAATGGAAAATCTCATTATTTGAGTGTGTGGAATCACTAAGTACAGAAAATTTAGGGCAGTGAATCAGGCTATTTTTTTTTTTGCAGAACGGGAATCCAACATTTTGGGGGTCCTCAGGGATGAGGCATCCTCCCCTCAAAACCCAGCCCAGTCCGGAACAAACTAAGCAGGCTCATGTACCTGTACAGAGGGAGGAAAGCACAGCTCAGTGAAAGGGGAGACTGTGGTAAAAGGAAAGGCAAGAAGAGTCATTAATGGGATCATCTGGAAACAGAGGAATGTTTGGCTAGACTCTTCCTGTCAGTGAGTTATAACAAATGATGGATAAATTCCCAAGGGAAGAGGAGGGGGATTGCATTGCCCAAATCTCTTAAAATGCCATGTTTAGAGCAGTAGCAAACACTTTATTGAGTCAAATCTGTGCTGGCTAAGAAGTGGGAGTGAATGACCCGACAGACCTTTTCCAGCTGTAATGCTGTGACCCATGACACATCAGCTGACGCAATGGCACCAATGCTTGACTTCTGTCCTGGGCACAGCTGTCACAGAGATTCAGATGCCGGGCTGTGGGAGCGCTTAATCCAGCAATTTAATCTGGCTCTGTGGTAGCTCTGTGGCTGCACAGTGAGGAGGGAGTCCAGGCAGCTCCTGGCTTCTTGCTGCGCAGCCAGTTGAAGGGATTTGCAGAGCCACCACAGTGACCAGACAGCTTTTCCTGTTTTGCTCACTCAGAATTCTTGCATCAGGTGATATTTAAGCTCACAGTTTTCAGAAATAAGATGCAATTCCCTCCTTCTCCCATAGTCCTGCAAAACTCTTTGACTGATAGAGGCAGGTGCTCATTCTGCCAAGTGTGATGTGAAGCTGAAAAGCTGGCCCTAAAGCTGCCTGCTTTTTTTAATTATTATTTTATTGAGTTCTTACTGCAAAGTACCTTTAAATCTTGCAGCAGCTCTGCTAAACTGGACTCAGTTGTGATGCAGGGAGCTGTGTGCTGCATACTGACTGGCAGCACGGGCTAATTAATTGCACAGTGATTACATTCACACACCTGCCCCAGGCTGGCAGAAGGTATTAGGTTGCTTGTTGGAGACAATAATAATGACAATGGTGATTTGAATTATTGCACAGTGACTGAACACTGAATTAATGACACCACCATGACTCATTGCTTTAGAAACAAGGAGCCACACGTGGCAGTTGAATATTCCCAGAAATCATCAGAACACCAAGGTGATATAAACCACTGAATTTCATGCAGGTGCAGGCCCAGGCATACCTTTGCAAGGGATTTCAGAAATAATGCCACAAACCTGCTGACACTAAGGGCTTCCTGACTGGATTATATGGGGCTGGTCACTGAATTTCCCTGGGGCAGCAGAGACACACATAAATTGTGTGGAATAGCAGCAGAGACTGCCAGATGAATTCTTCACTCCTGCACATTTTCAGCTTCTGCCTGCCACCAGAGCTGCTCTGAGAAGAGACAGAAGGTGTTATTAAATCTAAATCTTAAATTGGAAACCAAATGCTCCGTAGTGCCCTGATAAGTAAAGACTGAGGGCCTTTGTGTTGTTTAAACAGATTTAAGAGCTAGTTTTTTATTACTGTGTTTTATTGCTTTTCCATATCCCTCTGAAAATTAGAAGATATTAGGAGAGAGCAAGGACAAGGGTTTGCTGGGCCATCCTCAAGTAGAGATACAACGGTATATTTATATTTAGGGCAAAGCAGGAACCACAGGCCTTAAAATGTGTTTCAGCTGGTTTGGCATTGAGAGAGAAAGATGGACAAGTGGCCATAAACTCCATGTGCCAGGTGACAGGGAAACCTTTTGCACCAAAGCCACCTGGTACCTCAAGGGATACCATTTAGGACAAACCAGCCTGTCTCTGAAGCTCAGACGTGGAAATCCTTCAAGCACAGCAAAACAAGTTACAAGGAGCACCTCCAGCAGGAGGAAAAGATAGAAGCTCCTGAAGCCAACACGGCAGAATCTAGTTACAGGGAGAGCTTCATCATCTTTAAACTTCTGGAGTAATTTAATCATAAAACAGAGTATTAGGAAGACAGAAAGGCAGTAAAGTGACATATTGAAAAACACATAGCACAACACAACTCTGTGCACTAAATGTAAACCCTGACTTGCAGGAAATTCAGGCTTTAATAAACGCTTTTTCATAACAGAGCCAAGAGATCTGACAAAAGTCAAACCAACCAACAGAATTAAGATATCCGGCAATGAAAACCCTGAAATGTAGAAAGACAAGTTCTTGGGGCCTTCAGGTATCACACTCAGCTAAATGCCACCCTGTAGTCAGAAATAAACAAGTTCTTGTTGTCTTATAGGCAAAAAGAAAGAGAAAAGATGTAGGGTGTTAAGCAAGCCATGGGAGCTTCCTGCATTGTAAGGTTCTTGGATGTACAGTAAAATTGGATCATGGAAGTGATGTGACAGGCTTGGTGTGTCCCATGAGGCAGGCTTGCCTGTTCAGTCATCCCTCCCACCTTGTAGAGTGCTTGTGTTACTGGTCCACCTTGGTGACAAACTCGTAGCTCAGGAAGTTGTGCTTCTCAAACTGTGGTCTGCGGAGAGCCTGTGGTTGGCAGAGCACTTCCTCCTGCTCACTGGTCGCCGTGTTCCTACTCTACTTAAATGTCCACCCTTCGACTGTTTGGTCTTTGGACTAGAGCTGATGTTCTGCATGTCCAGGCCTTTTGGCTCAGCCTGGAAAGGATCATGCTTAATAGCTAAGGCAGCAGCTGTTCCATGTGTCAAAAGGTAAAACAAACCGAGGGTCTCCTAAATACCCTGACACCTCATAGCTCAGCAAACATGTGTTCCTCATCTACTCCATTTTCTGTTACAGGCACCCTGAATTTCAGCAGTGAGGTTTTGCACCCTGCAGTTGAAGTCTCACTTCTGTGAGCTTTTCTGTACCTGCCAGGGATTTCCAAATGCCTGCTTCTGTGAAGGCTAGCAGGGGTTTGCACACACAGACTGCAAACACCCACCTCTCCCCAGCTGGACCCTCCCTGCACATGTTCACATGTGTTTGCCAAAGTCAAGCAAGCCATCACCCTGCCAGGGAGCTCCACTTATGGCACAAAGGAATCAGGTGAGGGACAGCTCACCTACCCTTAAATCATGCACCAGTTCACCAAGCCCTCACTGCCCTGGTCAGATAAACCAACAGAGGAAATTGCAAAAATGAACGAGTGCTATTGTATTTCTGAGGTGGAAAGGTGTCATGGCCACCTGTACATGTGGAAGAACACTAATTCACGTGTCAATTTATTAAGTAACAAGTGGTCACAGAGTTTTCTGCTCACATATGACACCATATTGCTGTCTTATACACTACAGAGTTCAGCTTGATGGTCTGATAGATCGGCACCACACTGGAGGAACTGTGTGGACTTGTACTGTTTGTTGCCTGCAGAGCACAGAAAGGACAGCTGAGCTAGCGTGAAGGATCCTTAGGGGCAAGCTCTGCACAAACCCATGGAGCTCGCTGGCAGAATAACCAAGCTTATGCTAAGCTCTGGTGCCCTGCCATTACCAAGTTTAAAGCTAACACATGTAGTTTTCCTCATTGCTACCATCATACAGGCAAAGGACGTGACTGCAGCTTATCTGCATTTGAACTGGGAAGAGTCTTGCCCCCACTCAAAGGTCAGGAGTCAGGTCAGCACTGCAGAACCTTGCCGGACAAGGGCTACTGATGTTGTGAGGGATATGTAACCATTGTCACTCATCAGAACATAAACCTCGTGTTTAAAACCAGTGGTGGTTCTCTAATGGCAGGATCAACAGCGTCAAGTCGCTCAGGAGAAGAGAAGAAGGGGTACTTGCAGAGTTTCCCCATAAACCCTCAAACTGTTCTTCCTCCTAAATTAGTCAAGCTTAGTTGTAAGTGCCTACAGGGAAGCAGCAGCAATACCCCTGTCAGAGCCTCTTGTTTGACCTTGTTAACAACATTTCAGCACAAGGGTGCTCTCAAGGAGCAGGGAGGTGCAACTAAATGTTTATTAAGTTGCTAGCTTCTCTGAGTTTCATCAAGTCTGTCCCTCCATTTAAATACACAAAGGTGTGTACACTGAAAAGAACTGCATATGCATAAAACCTCAAATACAAACTAATTCACATTACTGATAGCTTCCAGGTCAGCTCTCCTACCAAACAAACCTCACACTCACAGCCATGACACAGACAGAAAAAAAGACAAAAAACAAACATCAAAAAATTCCCTGAAGGAAGAGTCCTTATTTCAAAGCTTCCCCCTTTTTTAACTCAGTCTAGCCATTTCATGCATTCATTAACACCAATGGAAAATGCTGCCTGTGGCCCCACACTGGACTGGGGCTACTATATCCTATTGGTGTAAAATGTCTTGGCTGGTATTCACCTCACAAAGTGTACTGTCTTTGTGTAACCTTGCACATATATGTTTTGCATTCAGCAATTTGTCTAACAATGACCAACCCTCTTTCTCTTTTTATTCAGTCAAAACACACTTTTGCCAGTCAAATATTAGCTCTACTCCCTTACTAACAACAAACAGTTAATGGTAAGTCATTCTCACCCCTATTCATAATCAGAGATTTTCAGGCCACTTCTCCTTTGTCTTTTTCAACCCCAAATTATTCTCTTTAGGAATTTCAGTGTATCAGCAAAACTCAAGATTATTTTTAGTGTGCAGACAACGAAGGATGGTTTCCAGTGCACAGAAGAAATCTGATGAAACGCCAGCCTAGACAGGGTTAGAGGGGCTAGAGAAGGGACATCTTCATGAACAAAATGCTGCAAACATGTTTGCTGGATAATTCTACTTCAGCTTCTCTGGAGAGGCTTGTGCAGTGCAGGAACCAGAAGCAAATGACTGCAAGAAGAGGAACAACTTCCTCAGCTGTAAGACCGTCAGGAAGCTCCAGACCTCCCTCGCCCTCCCGTGTCAGTGCTCTAGAGAGGCCCAGCCAAGCCACCAGCTGGAGAGAAGATAGATTGGCTTGTTCTCTGCATTCCAAAAACACCTGAAGTCTTGGAAGCCCAGAGCACCCCCACTTTGACTGCAGGGCCAGGGCTATGGACAGAGGTTTTGCCCTTTCCTGCCTCATCTGGACAGGAAGGAAGACAGGAATGGAAACTCAGGGAATGCTTTTCTACATTGTACTCATTTAACAAAGAGAGGAAAGGGAAACGGAAAATAAAGGGGAGGGACAAATTTTCAATTCAAACTTCATTAAGAATAGACTGTGGTTTTGCTTTAACAAAGCAATTCTGTTTAAAACCCTATATATAAAAAATTATTGGAATCTGCATGATGTGTTAGAGCCAATATCCTGGGCAAAATACTAAGAGAAAAATCAGACTACTTACAAAAAATTATGGCTTGCTCACCCTATGAGTGAATTGAGTGTAGACATACGAGACACCAGACTTGCATAGAGCTCAGCAGTCTTCCTCTCTGCTAAGAAATACCTGTAAACACTTATCACAGTTCTTATTTGCAACTAGAAATGGCCATTTTGCCATGGGAAATAAATTCCCTGGACTTTCATTCTGCAATATCTAAGGAGCAGCGTGCAGGCCTTCTGAGGTCTCCCCTCTCATAAGGCACCTCACAAAGGGGCTCCAAACCAGCCATTCACTCACTGATCTGCAGGCTTGTTCACACACAAATATTGATATTTAGGGTAAAATTTCCTTCCAATTTTAATGTGAATGGATTTCAATATGCCCTTAGTAAAAATAAAAAATACCTAAATTTGTGAACTTATTTCTTGTCTGTCGTCCTAAAGCTTTACTCCATCAATTTCATATTCCTCAAATTTGACTTTGATTAAGCATTATATAAATGTGTTTATTTCTTCCTTTACGATCTGATAGGATCCCTGCCTGCATGCACACTGGGGCAAGGTTAGAGATCTGCCTTTCTGAAGGAAGGAGAGGAAGTCAAAAAAGGCCCTGTTGGGGTATTTCAAGGATATGGAAAGGTGGTGAAAGGCCATGATCCCCCACCACCTCATCACCCTCTAGTGGGGAACACCTCTAGAACACATAGAAACTAGAATGCCTCTATCACCTCTCAGGGTGAGAGAGTTGTTTTAGTTTGCTGGGCTAAGCTGAATGACCTGTCCTGTGGATGGCCATGGCCCTCATCATCCTGTGCTGGTGGAACAGCCTGGAGCCAAAGGTGGTGTTAGTGAAGCAGTGTCAGAAATTGCTAAAATGTTCCTGCTGTGACTGGGAGCTCAGCACATGACTGCAAAACCTGCCAAGCAGCAAAGCAAACCTGTCAGCTCCCACAGACCCACCATTGCTGGGACCTCAAGCTTGTGCATTTAACTGTGTTTATGGTCACCCGGTCACCAGGGCTACTATGTAAGTAAGTCATGAGCAAAAGCAGTTCAAGATAATCCATAACATGGTTGCCTTGGTCGTGTCCTCCCCAAAACATCAGTGCTGCACCCAACCCCACCTCCAGGCTCCTATTGCTTGTCCAATGCTGGGGAGCTCCAACTCAGGGAACCAGAGGGTGGAAGAAGGTCTGTGCTGGACACAGCTCTCTGGCCTGGCTCCCTGTTCAGCTTGGTGAGGCATGAAAACAAATATAAGACTTGGAGTTAGCTCACTGGCACCAATAACCCTGAATTACTCCCTGGAGCTGCTGCTTTTCCAGTAAGACCAGAGATCCTCATGGGTGTGTAAGCTTGTAAATGAGACACAACAATTAAACATCTAAAGTTAGGCAGGGTAAGTCCAGGCTAGATCTAAATACCTAGACCTAAATAGCAAAGAGAGATAGAATGCCAGGCCAAGGGACTAACCCCACCAGCTATCCCTATGTCAGGCTGCTCCTCAGAGTGCCCCTCCTGCAATCCCTACTGGTTTCCCAGCAAAGAGAACCCATCTCTGCTGAGAGGGTAACACAGTCACTTTCCCTTTTGGTTGGAAAGGTTACAAATTAGATCCAGTCCAAAACTATTTAATTTCTAATCCTAAGAAAGGATTAGAATGGGAGTTCAGTACAGAATTACACTGAAATGTTCTGTGTTACATATTTGTCCCCTAGACAGGAAAGTTGCTCAAAGTCAAGCTCTTTTGTGTCTGCTGATTCAGCAGGAGAAACTGAGCTTACCCTGGTTTCTTCTTTTGTGGGGGGTATCAGGAGTGACAAATTCCTTGAAGATAACTCAAGGGGGTAAAAAAGGAGAGAGAGAAGAGAAAAATTCTTGGCAGGCAAGATGAAAGGTTGGGCCAGGTCCCAGGCTGTCATTTAGCCAAATATGTGTGACAAACTTTTTTTGCCTAGAAGTCTGCTAGCAATTTGCAGAACAGTGATGCAGGTAGCCAGCAGTGCTGTCAGTCTCCAGACTCTGCTATTTGTTGGTCTCTTTCTGTTTCCTTGGTGAATTTTTCCAAGCAGCAGAAAATTTAATCCAGCTCACAAGGGGCTGCAGCTGCTTTCTGTTCTGCCCAACAGCTGCTTTTATAAGACAGAGGTTTCAAAAGACTGGCTTTCTTCAGAGGGCCACGGGAGGAATGTACATGGGCTGCGTGGATTCCCTGTATTTGGCAAAGTTTTTCCAGCATCCAGAAGGTTGACTGTATTCAGCTGGTTTCTACAAAACACTTGAAATTCCCCAACAATGCGTTAGCCTTGCAAAAGCAAAGAGAAAGTACTAATTAACAGGGTCAGGAGATAATTTCAAGTAGCAAGACAGGTCTTTCAACCCTACCAGTAGCAGTGCTGATATACAGAGTGCAAAAAATCACCTAGAGCAAATACTAGAAGCCACAGCCCTTGCAGGACCATTATCAGAACCAGAATTCCAGCCCTGGAATTTCAGAGAACAACTCTCTGGGGGGTTTTCATGCTCCTTCTCATCCAGGGCAGTGGAGGGGACTACAGAGAGGGCAGTTCCCTGGCCCCACTTCCACACCGTCCCAACACAGCACTTCTGCTTTAGCTGTAGAGGATGTGTAAACACTGAGAAAGCTGGTTCAGCTCCATAATCCAGCAGGGAACTCATATACCAAAAAACCAAAATGCTTTCTGAGAAGTGGACTGAGTTCCTAGCATCACCCCAAACCTAGAGGATGGTCTGAGGCAAGACCAGGGTTTCACTGTTTAATAAGCATCCAGGGCATTGGGCTACAAAAGTAAGTGACTGTAATGAAATCCTCTCCATGAGTTTGTGCCTCAGTTTCCCTTCCTATAATGACAGTAGAAGATACTTGCCTTCAGCGGGTTTTTGGGAAATTTAATATCCATGAAACACCCAGAGATCCTTTCATACATACCAGGACTTCATAGTAATCACACCAGGTGATTACAATTACTGAAAACACCTTGTCCCTTTTAAAGGTACGGCTAATGCAGAAAGCAGAAATCCTTTACTCAGACATAAATACATCCCCTGTTTAGAAAAAAGCTTATAGAAAGCCTGAGATAGGCATAGGCATGTATATATTCATCTGTTTGAAAAGAGCTGCATTCCCTGGCTCGCATGCATCTAATGGAATATCTATTTAGGAAAATGTGACTAGCATAACCAGCTATGCAATGCTCACATCTGCTAATCCTTTGCTGCTCGAGTAATCATCATGCCTTGCAAAAAGATTTGTACTATTTGGGTGCAGGCAAAGAGGAGCTAAACACTTCAAAACTCTTGCAACTGATTTTCTTGAGGGAAGCATTGCCTTAATGTTCCCACTCCAGCAGGATCTCATTTCTGGAGGTAGGTAGAATTACTTTAGATAGCTCAGGTATTGAATGGACAGAGGAAAGGCTTGCAGCTACAATATTGATCATATTGGGTGCTGCTTGTAGCCCTATTTTATTTGCACAAGTTAAACAGCACTGCTTCCTCAACCACTGCTGCTTTGCAGGGCTGTGTTATCGGGTACTTTCCCAGAAACACCACTCCACCTCCGAACTTTATAGTTAAAAGACACCAGCTGAAAGCTTGCCTTGTGTCTCCGAGACATAAACACCTGACAACCTGGATGGACCCTGAACTCAGGCAGCTTCAACTCCAGAGAGTTACTCCAGACTGACATCCGTGCGTGGCTCCAACTCAGCCATGTCCATCTGCATGTTTTAGGGATTCCTCCTTTCAGGGGGGGAGGATGGGATTGGCACTTGTGTTCCTGCATTGAAATGGATGCCAAACCGAGTGCTGGAGGGAGAGTGAGGTGCCAAGGGTCTTGGCAGAAGATACAGCATGCACACAAGCAACCTGTGTAACCTCCTCCACAGCCGGTGGGGTGCAACCACTGCACAAGGACAACTCTCCCCTACCCTGTGTATCACAGGCAGTCCTCTCTGGCAGAGAAGGATGGAAATGGTTTGACAGACATGTTTTAACTCCTGCAGACACTGTGTACCTTTTTTGATAGCTAGTTCTCATGCCTGCCTGCCTGCTCAGTCGTCTTCTCGTTGCTGCTTCTCTTTGTGCAGGTAGATCAATGCCAGAATTAAAGCCGACTGAAGGATTTTGTCTAGCTCCTACCTGGCTCTAGATGAGGATTTACTCTAGAGATTCCACTTTTGTTACTCATGGTGAAATAGCTGCCCAACACCACAGAAAAATATTAATCTCAGAATTAGGATTAGAAAGTAATCCAGGATACAGACTGCATTGCAGACCCGTGCCTGCTCTGAGATCCAAGAATTGCAACTTAACTGCCCCTCTAGCATGACTTTGCCTTAACTGCTTCCGCTGGTTCTTGAAGGTCTTTTTAAACTACTCTTCTGCAAAGAGACAAAGTTTCCCTTCATTCTTGTTTTCTCAGATTTGATCCACAGCTATGCAGAAAGGGAAAACCAAGATCTTTTTAGGTAGTAGGAATACTTTACAACACATTATGCTTTTCTTTTTATTTTTTATTTAATGATCAAACATCTCAGGTTTGTAACATTCCTCAGAAGTCCCTTCCACATAAGGCCCCAGATCAGCTCAATGATCAAGTGCTGCTCTGAGCACCAGGGCTGCCAAGACCAGGTCCATCCCAGCACATCCCACGTCTTGTGACTGTAGGACCACTCTGTACTTATGACAGCATAGGAAGAGGCATTATAACCTCTATTCAGTCTTCTGGAGAACATGTGCTAAATGTCCTTTCCCCTGGTTCTTTCTAATTGTAAATCTAATTAGAAAGAACATAATGACTTGTTAAATATCTAAATTCATTGTCACTAATTTCTAATTCCTCACAAAGGGCAACTTAAACAGTCATAAACATATAGACACTCTTTCCCTACAGAGGGGGAATGCCTTTGTGATAGAGCTGGGAAAGTGTGAGAGACTTCTGGGACACTATAGGCTTTTGATGACCCTATCTACAGTCAACGCACAGATCCATCTGCACTAGAATTTGATCAGCCATTCCAAACATCTGCCTTTTCTAATTATCCTTCCAAAGACCTATTCCCAAGTGTAAAAAATGTTCTCCCTTCAAAATTATGAAGGCTAAAGGTCTGTGATGGACAATATTTTGTCTAAGTTTCACTAAGGCACTTTGGTTTCTGTGCTCTTTAGCAATCAAACCAGACAAGCATTTACAACTCTGGGATGGGATGTTGCTGCAGCTTACTTTTTTTTTTTAAATATTTTTTTAATGGATTTGGTTTAGGCATTGGCTTTTACGTCTATTTCTCAGGTAATTTTAAAGATTCTTCTGAATCTCACAATCCTATATTGCTGATCCCAGAGAAGCCACCTATATTTACTGATGGTTGAGTTAAAATACAGCCCTACTAGCATTTGGAAAAATGCTATAAAATAGATAATCTCTGAGGTAACTGGACTATGTACACGTGGTTTGATAAGGGATGGAGCCAGCCCAAATTTGTGCCAAGCAACCCTCACAGCCACTCTCTAGAGCACACTGATTTCTGTATATACCTGTACACACAGAGCAAGAGAGATGGACGCAACATGCATGTACATTTTTCAGCCTACGTTGCCTCTAGGTTGGAAAGTCAACAATACAAACCAGCACGTAGCCATTTAGGACAGGAAGTAAAAAACTATATTTAGCTGAAACCATAGTAGAAAGTACATGATCAGAATAGTGCTTACATTTGTGGCCCCATTCCTGTGAAGGTTGATATAAGGCTGTCTGCAATGATGAGAAGTTCCCACCCAGTGTGGTCTGTCCACCAGCAAACAATGGGCCAGTTGCCTTCTGTGCTACCACCAGTACCACTGCACAGCGTGCTCCAAGCATCCGCTAAGCCTGGCAAGTACTCACTGAATGGAAGCACTGGAAAGATCATATAACAAGTCAGTGTGGTTTTAAATATGCTTTTCTGTTAAATGAATTTCAGGAGATTTTTGTCTCCTCCTGGGACGTAGCAAATGCAGGTAGCTTTGGAGAGCACCTCCTTCGTTGTATCTTTACAGTAATGTGCTGACCTTGTTGCAATGCATCTTGAGCACAAACATTTCCTTCCTTCCTTCCTCCCCAAGTGGAAAGTGTGTCATTGCTTGACAGATAGTAGGAATTTGATAACACTGATTTGTTTCCTTGTCTGAACTGTCCCTTCCGCACCTAAACACCACATCTCACATGTTCTAGGTCTAGATTTTTTTTTTTGAGCAGTACTTTGCATTGGGTCTGAGACCTCCTGAGGCTATCAGGACTTGTTCTCCTGATCCAAATAAGCTTCAATTAAGCCCTTTACAAAGGATGGCTTTTGAGGAGTTTTTAAGAATTGGTTTCTTGGTTCAAACCTCTAAATGTTGGTGTTAGACTTATTTACTGCACTGCAGAGGCATATATGTAGCCTGGGTAGAAGAGTCACTTGATAACAAAGCCTTTGTGGCCAACAAGTATCTAAAAGTTATGGGTTTGATAGTATGTTTGATAGGCTCTCTGGTCTGCTCTACACAGATCAGACTAGACAAAACAGTCCCTTTCAAAACTAAAATCTGCGAACCTACCAGAGTTTTTCAGTTTACAGATTCCTCCAATGCTTGGCCTCTTAATGTCTAAATTCATCGCATGAAATCTGTCAACTGTGATGGTGGGTTTTTGCCAAAAAGCATGTCACCAAAAAGATGCACAATCATTACTTAGGTAACCTCGTGTCCCAGAAATGAGACCCACTGTAACCCATCCCAATGACCTGAAACAGCCGCTATCTCAAAGGAACATTCAATATTTGCATATAACATCTGTCTCAGTTCCTGTCTGATCTGCTCATCATCTCCCCTATACATTTGCCAGATGTTGGAGTGAAGGCATCTATCTTTTCATGAAACTGTAGTCACCATGGTCAAGCAGCTCACATTTCTCCAGATGTTTTGTGATCTCACCACTTATTCATGTTCCTAGGAATTAGCCTGACTTTAGGTCAGAATTACTGGTTAAATTTCCCTGTTTCTCTCCCAGCCCATTTTGGAACAATTTGATTAGACTGGTTTCTATTCAGCCCCTAGCTACACTTCTCCCTCATTCCTCTCTGAGTAGCTACTAATTCTGGAGGCAGATTTCTCCCCAGTGTCTTTCTGCCATTTCACAGGTACAAATCAGCCAAACCTCCTTATGGATTTGCTACATGCAAAATAGACCCTTCAGTCTTTACCAGGAACAGATACATGGATACTTCTCAAGTTGCTAGTGTACTTTTATAATTTGCATCGCCATCATTTGTGCATGAGTAAGATTTCTCTTTTAACTAACAACCTGAAGATTATGGTGAACCGAGGTGCAATCTCAGCCATTGCTCATGTAATATTTTGTGCACAGAATTTTAAATTCAGGTCCAGATTCTCCATCGGCTGCTTGACCTATGTTACCATATCTTTTGAAAGCTACCAACTTTATCTACATATATTTTGCGAAATTGGCACCTAATTCACTGTGGCCATAACAGGAAATTAGCTAAACACCATCTAGAAAGGTTTCTAATTCTGTAGTGTGTTGGAGGCCACAAGGTACACCTGCTGAAGTGTAATTTTGAGGATTTTCACCAATATTATAGCATCTAAACAGAGAGAGTTAAAACAGCTTTTAAAATACCCACGTTCTTTTTTATGCATGGGAGATAGATTGAAGATAATCAGTTAATGAAACAAAAGGTCATTCTTCTAAATTGTTCAGATGCTCAAGAATTTATGAAGAATTCACGCAGCATGACCACTGATGCTTCCATATCCCCCCAACCACTTGATTTATAGTCCAAATCTAGGGTCTATGGCTTCTTTACTTTCTCCTTCAACTTTAGACTGAAAGCAAACCTTCGCAAGCAGGTGGTTCCTTTCAGATGAGCTGAGAAAGTGATAAACACAATATATCTTTCAGTTTTTAATACTTAACATCTTAGCTATTCGAAATGCAGGGAATAGCTGTAAAGTACAAATTCTCTGGTTCCGCTTGCCAGTCTGCAGGGATTGGATACTTACATTTGTTCCTTATGGCTGTGTGGTCTTTGTCCCTCAGTGTTTCCCATTACATGGAACTGAGGAATTACACCTTGAAACAGGAGTGGCATTGTTCCACTTCATGCAAACAACTGAACACGATAAAAGCACTGACAACTGTAATGCAGGATTCTCCCTCCACCCCCTGCACTCCATGTGGGTATTTGGGAACAGTGCTAAGGTGAAACCATTGCACAGCATCCTGTCAGCAGCAATTTTACCCCCTTCTTGACTGAGCGTGCTCCAAGTCTGGCAGCACCCTCAGTGACTGAAAATGCAAGTATACCATATCTATCCACCCATACAGCTTCTTCTACTGGACCCATCACAGACATATCTGGGAGCTTTTACTAACAGGAAACAGGCTGTCTAAGCATGTCAAACAGGTAAGAAAAAGTCTTACTATCTGGTATTACTATGTTTTTCCAAGGAGGGTCATGGAAGGTTTCAGCAGCTATATATTTTCCCCCCACTTGTTTCCAAAAGGAAACAGAAATTCTCGGCTTCAGTACAGACTTTATGATACAACCAAGCCTTGGGAGGATTCCAGCCTTATCCTGGAATCCCAGGAGCTAGCTGACTGTCATCCCAGTCAAAACCTATTTTCTTTCCCGCTATATTTTCTTGGGGTTTGGTCCTGCAAGGTGCAGTGTTTGTTGGCCAGGAGCAAGGAAAGCCCATAGTTCTTTTCCTGATAGAAAGCACATTTGAGGTCTCCTGGGAGTCTGTGGACAGGGTTTGCGTATCCCTTAGTGTGCCGGAGCTGGAGTGACCATCAGCTCAGAGGGATGAGCCCTTATCCACTTCTGCATTTGAGCAGAAACAAAGCAAGCCTCCCAGAAAAGCTTTGTCACATTTCCAAAACCAGAGAACTCCCTACTTCTGTCCTTTGCCCTAAACTGCAGCTTGGGATTCATCCTTCTTCTTCCCTAAATAGCTAAGATTCAAGCTAAATAAAGGTATTGCAGTTTGTTTTTAGTTGGAACATATAAGTTAAAGGAAATACTGTAAATTGCAGCACAATCTTGCCACACCATTGTGACTGTGTAGCTGATAACTCACCAACCAGCTTACAAATGCAGCCGAGAACTCTTTGTTAAGTAGGAAAAGGAAAGCAACAGTTATTAAAAATGAGCAGTCACTAAAGATTCAGGACTTACCCTGAGTCATCCCTGGCTCCCTTGTCTCCTTCTGATGTTTTCATCATTACAGCAAACTTTAAGACACTTTCTGTTTCACAGTGGCTTGAGAGTTCCTTGGTAAGAAAAGCAATTCCTTTCCATCGCTGAGCAGAACCTCCACATCCTCAGGTTTTGTACTGAAGATGGTATTTCAAGGGACGTCAGGGGGAGGATGTTTAAAACCAGCTTCAGGCTCAGTAGTATCGGAGGGCAGAGGACTAAACAAGCACTGAAATGAAAGCAAACTACCAAGAAGGTCTGATTTTAGCCTCTCTTATTTCTACTTCCTGTATTTATGTGAACGGGGGATTTCAGGAAGAGGCAGTCTTTGGTGGTCAAGGGTGTGTGTGTGTGTGCGTGCGCGCGCGTGTGTTTGTGTGTGTGTGTGTGTGTGTGTGTGTGTGTGTGTGTGTGTGTGTGTGTTATAAAGCCATATTTAGTAGTGCAGGCAGGTTAACCTTATTAGAAAGAAGAGCCCGAGACTGTTAACTTATTTGTTTCTCTAACTTGAGTAAGTTTCAGTGGAAATTGTTTTACAGACCACAGGTATATCAAGAGGCAACGGAGCATAGTGAACTTTGTAAAGGATTTTGTAAGGCAGCAAAGCAGTAAGTCTCCGTCTGCAAATTCCTGAAGCATGTGTATTTCTACTGCTTGAGTAACTGGAACCAGATGGGGCTTGGAAACCTTTATATTTACACAGGACCTGAGAAAATGAAATGTCTAACACTGGCAGAGGACAGCTTCCCAAAAACCTTCCCAGTTAAAGCAAAAGCTAATGATAAGGTTGCATGACTGCTAGCAAATGAACAGCTCTCCATGCTGTGAAGCTGCAGTTTCAGAGCACATTTGACCTGGAGTTATTGCAGTGATCAAGTAGTGTTTGCTGTACGGGAAACGCGACCGAACACAGACCAGCTGTGGAAGCTGGGGTCTGACAGATGTGCTGTCACACAGGGCTGGTGGCACTCCTGTTTGGAAACCCCACCTTTCCAGAAATACTTGATGTTAGCAGAATACATAATGGAAAAAATAAGGCAAAAGTAGGAAGCAGAGGTGGAGAAAAGTAATTGCATGGAACAAAGAGGGAGACAAAGGTAACTTTTTGCCCCTTTTATCTTTAGAAGGAATTTCTCAGCTTTCTAAAAATAGACTGTGCCATACAGTCCACAGCAGGAATGCAAATGCCAGTGCATTGGCAAGAGGGAAACTAGACCTCAGTGCACAACACAGAGCCAGTTCTGCTGGCACTGAGCTAGGGGGAGTCACAGGGTCCTTTACTATTACCAAGTCACACCTTCTGTGTAACACAAGAGCAAATTTTCCCAGGTTTGGTGGTTTGTTTTTTTGGTGTTTTTTTGTTTTTGTTTTTGTTTTTGTTTGTTTGTTTGTTTGTTTTTTGGTGGGGTGTGTGTTTTTGTGGGGTTTTTTGTTTGTTTCTTTTTTTTATAAAGACTGTGACTTCTGTTTGCACTTCAGAATTTATCTTCTAGCTTCTAGGGGGATTCATCTTAGAAAGTCAAAGAGCCTGACTGAACAACTGCATGAAGAAGAATTCACCACCCTTCTACGTAAAGTATCTTAGTGCTTAATTGCTGGTATTATTTAAATTCACACTTGATTTTTTGCCTTATCTAGTTTCAAATTTTCAGCTACTGTATTTCTCCTAAATGAAGGAGCTCCTTGCTCCAACTCCTGGAGTAATTTTCAGGCAATGGCAAACTCATTCAATGAAGAATTTAGTCCTCTTAGACAAGCAGGTTGGCTGAGATTCACTCATTCAAATTTCAGAAATTTGAAGGTTTGAAATTTGTTTTGTTAAAGATATTGACCAAATTTATTTCGTAAAAATCTCATAATTTTCTGCAAAGTACTGCATTTCTGTAAAATATTTAAAATATGAAAATGAAGACAAATTTCAACGTAAGAAATTTTGTCTGGGCTTTACTAGGTGTTTTTTTAAGCCGGAGATTTGATAGGTTTGGAATGTCACACTGTGTTCTTCTATCAGGCTTTGTAAGTAAACAATTATACAAAAGCTGAATAACAAAATAACACACAGTTACTGCAAATTGACGCTCCTCTGTGCTAAATCCAAGCTGAATGGGGGAATTCATGTCTTTTCTAGGACTGATTCACCCTTTCCATCTTAAGCCACAGTGTGCTGCAGCCCGTTTTTGTCATTTTATGCAGCTGAGTTGGAAAGGTTTAAAAATGGCTTATGGGGGAAGCCATTAAGTACAATGAGCACTTTGGGTATAATAAAGTGCTTTCAGCATATGCACAGATTGCACGACAGTTCTGCTTTCCGTACAGTAGGAAGTGGCTGCATCAATAATATGGCATGTGATAAGAGCCTGTAGGAATTGTCATGCCTATTGTGTCACTAATCCATAGATTATGTGCCTTTTATAGAGCCTATTACATAACAGATCATGATGGGTCATCATGTCAAGGAGGGAAGGATTAAAAGAAGAGGTATTTTTCACATTCAGGTTCTGATTTTTTGAAGTTAATTCAAAGTATGAGTCTTTTTCTTTCCCCAGCTTAGAAAAACTTAACGTAGCATACACTAAAGATTGCATCCTTGTGCAAAATTCAAAGAAAGCAGGATATCCCTTTTCTCCACTTCTGCGAGACTCTTCTGTAGATGTACAAAAGCTCACAGTGGCTAATGACAGTTTTATACAGCAATAGAGACTCCAGTCTCATTCACAGTGCTTAAGAAAAATAAGATCAAGATAAGATTAAGCTTTGTTTTAAATTGTATCTCCTGGTTGTAAACTGGCTAGGAGTACTCATGAGAAGACTGGTCTAATGAAACTGTGAAAACACCAGACCATGAGATGAAGTGAATTCTTAGCTCCTCTTTTTATTTTTTTTTATTTTTTTTTTTTGCATTTCAGAGCTTTTAGTGAGCCCGGAACAGACTGTACCAGAGCCTCTGTACATATATCCCACAAGTCACCAGACCCTGAGGTGGACTACAGGGATGTTGGAAATGGGCAGTCAAGGGCAAGAAGGAGTATCTCCAGAGCCTAGGTCACTGGGAAATGGAAACAGTACGGTGTGAACCTGCTGGACATCACTATACAATGGGATCAAGCAGCCACAATGCTCTTGACCAGGGTGTTTCTGAGCTGGCATCGTTGCTTCTGCATCAGTGCCTCACTAGAGCAAACTCTGTTCTCAGCAAATCACACATTTCTAGTCCCAGCGGAGCAAATTGTGTGTTTCATATTTGTGCATATCAAACTGAAGCACTTAATTCACTCCAAATAATGGCTTGATCCAGGCAATACTCCCAGGAATACATGAAAATGTGGGCCTTCTGTCTTTCAGTTCACCAGGGTCCAGATTTCACCAAAAAAGCAAAGGCACATATCCTGTTTGGGTCCTGAAATTTTAGATTTTCAATGATAAATATGAGAATCATTCCCATCTTCTCATCATCTGAGAAAAAACCACAAACACTCTCGTTGTTTATATAATTTATTGATAGTGTACATATTTTTATATAGTACATTATAATACTGACTGCTATAATCTTTATAAATGCTGGGTTAACTATTTTTTAAAATTCTCACAACAAAAATAATCAAATATCATGCCAACATTTTGTAACAAATTATCACATTAAATCCATTTGGATTCCATGACATATTTATCTGTACAATGGACCCCATATCACAGAGCATTCACAGTGCATAAGGTCACAGTCATTGAAAAAATAAATAACATGAGAGATTTCTGTTATTTACAGTTTACAAACCCATCCCTTTCTGTTTTTAAAGTAAGTAGTTCTAGAAAGTTCTAATAGTATTTAAAGAGGTATTGCACCTCCTAAGGGTGCACTGCAAATGCCTGCAAGTATGAAACACAGGTTTTTAAAAGGTTCAGAATTTATTTTAGTGGTCACAAATAATTTTAAATACTTTATTGAAATGGAGGAGATAGCGTGAGCCAAATTCTATGCTCAGTTCCACTGATAGAAATTTGTGCCAACTACCAGGACATTAATGAGCACTGGCAGCACTCCCAAGAAGACGAAGGCAAGAATTTGGTCATAACCTTGCTGCAGTTACAGCCATTTGAAACAGAGATGCTGCTGGGGAAGGAGATTTACAAGTGTTCTTTGCATACATAACTGGTATATGAATGAAGGCCATAATCTTGCTGTAAAAATCCTCTGAAGGGAAGAATCTTTATTGTTGTTATTAATCTTTATAGAGATTATACCTGTCTAGTTTTCATACATTCTGATACCTTTAGAATTTGTCACCATGCCTAGTGGTATAAATCCATCTTTAGATTTGTCATTCAAGTTTATCAAGACCATCTCACTGATAGGATGGCAATGATTACCTACATTCCTTGTGCATGTGAAAAATAAAAATAATTGGGATTAAATTCAAACTGACAATTCTTGTAAGAAAATATCCAAATGGCATCAGTTTCCCATAATCATTCATTTCTTTCAGACAGTGCACTGTATGTCAGAAGTATGGTAGCAAGCAGAACCACGTGAGGAACAAATTGCCACAGTCACTACACATCTCAGCCTGTGGAGAAGCAGCTACATGTGTCTCATATGTCAGGACAGGGATGTATAGGATTTCACAGATTTCTCTGGGGAGAAAGCATCAGGACCCAAAACATCAGTGTGTGCTCAAGATATTCAAAAGGAGTTTTTTAAATATGTACACAGTAGGTCAGAAACTGGAATGCACACATCAGTTGAATGACATTCTCCTCTTGAGCGGAACATTGATCACTTGCATACAGACTTTTTGAAATAGTTCAAGGGAATAATAAAGGATTTGGTACAGAATTGCTGGAAGTAAACGCTGTCATTTACTTGTGTAGCCATCACATAAATCTCACCACCCAATAAAATGAAAACTGTGGAGTTCAGACTCAAAGAAATAGAAATGAAATGCATGAGCTGCAGAGATTTTCTTCTGCGTGTTTAAACACAGATAACTGGGAGAGATCTGAGGCTTGCAATGACAGATCATAATGCTCAAAGGTGATGAGTTTCAATTAGGAAGATTCTTTGGTTTCACCTGGCTATCAGAGTTTAGTGTCTCTTTCATATTCCATTAGGTCTGATCCTTCCTTGGCATGAATAATCAGGCAGCATTTATACAGCTTAAAGCACTCTACCAAACCCAGCTAACAGTAGGACAAAAGTAAATGGCATTACAATTGAAAGAAATCAAGAAAGGAAGACAACAAAACTCATGAGGGATTTGTGCAACTAGAGCAAACACATAATAGAAACAAGTGCGATTAAAGCACAGTCACAAGGGAAATCAAAGACAGAATAGAATCTTCCCTATAATTGCTAAGTATTAGATTAGTAATAACTTTTTCTATCTGTTTATATGTCGACAGAAAGTTTACAAACATAATCTAAACCCAGAAACTAATTTTATGTTTGCTACAGCTGCAGCAAGCATATAAAACCAAAATAAAATTGGCACACCAATGACTGAGCCAGGAGAAAGATGTTGACTATGCTGTACCTGTTGGGAAGACTTAAGGTGTTCTTCCAGGCCAGACTTCAGCCCAGAGTGCAGCCCTTAGATCATCAAATAGACATTAAGATAACTATATCTGTAGCTTCTTAGATTTAGACATGTAGATCCTGAGCTTGAAATCTTTACTCAAGCAATACTTTATAATGCAGTACAATTATTATGGTAAATAAATGGAATCAAACCCTGCTGAACTCAATGGAAACACTCCCACTTGCTTGCTACAGACAGGAGTGCACCCTGTGGGTCTGTGTGGGACTGTGACGCTCCAGGGGAACCGCAGCAGAAAAGAGCTGCTAACAGCCCTCCTTGGCCAGCTGTAGTTCAGTTTTGATCCTGCTCATACACACAAGGGCAGATGCACAGTTTGGAAGTCTGAGACAAGAAACATGTGTTCTCTGATTTATACGAGTGGAAATTGAAAGTGGTATCAGCAGAGCAGAAGTCAACAGATTCTGATCAGACCTTTTAATTTGAGAAATAATTAAAAACCTTAGACTACTAAACCAATAAAATACAAAAAGATCTGAATATGACATAAAACCCAGAAACCATGCTCTACTGTCATCTTAGCACACAATCCAGCAAGGCACTTGGATATATGCTTAGCTTTAAGAATGGAATCAAAACTACTGAAGTTAAGCTTTGCTGGATATGGGATACCTTTTTCTGAGTTGTATTACTTTTCAGTGTCAGTGTGCTGGCAAATTTCAGATCACAGTAACAGTTTTCCCTCTCACATCCACCAGCTTTCTTTTCACTTTTGAGCTGAACATTAACTTACAGAACATTGCGACATACATTCCAAACTCAGTCAGCTAACTTTTGCAATGGTTAATAAAACAAAAGGGCTACAAAATTTTACAGACACAATCTGAACAGCTGCAGGATAGAACTGTACTAATTGCAGAGAGCCAAGCACAAATCACTCCTTTTCTTGAACTGAAAATGGCAAAATTTGTAATGGTTTCCTGACCACACAAGTAAATTTTTTCTTCTTCTTTTTTTTTTTTTTTTTTTTTTCCATTTTGTGTACATGTGAAAGGCACTGGTCTGTTATACTCAGCAACAGCCTCCTGAATTACTGATACATTCTGATGTGGGTTTATCTGACATACAACAACTTGCCAGTCAGATCTTTCTTGGACTGTTCAGTTTACCTGCATGGCTTGGTGTATAACTCTATTTTAGCATATGGATGATGACTACTTAATAACCCTTTAAACTACTTCATATGATTATGTGTCATCAAGGCCCTGATACAGCATCTCATAATTCTTTGGCAAACAATACATCCTTGGTCACGTGGTGGTGTCAGAGGAGAATCCTACTAATGTTTTTTATAATGATAAGCATGGCATGATACCTGTCTCATAGCAGTATTTGCATGAGACCACCTCATGAAATGCAACATTAGAATTCAATATAAATTGTCCTGAAGTGGGTCTGTGTTTCAGGGAGGGATGTAGATGACAGGACCAGCCACATGATTTCAGGGCAGTACTACGTTCTGAGACTGTCTCTTGCTAAAACACAACACTTTTTCTGGAGCAGGTGACATTCAATTTAGGCAGAGTAATTCTAAATGATGTGTGAAGGACTCATGGTATTAGCAAATACAAATTCATGCATATTTTGGCTGGGGGTCAGCTGCTACAGAAAAAATTGGTGCCCATATTCTTCCAAAGTTGCCTGGCTCAGAAATACAAAGGTACAGTACAATTTGCTATCTCTATCTTTGATGCCCTCATCACTGTCTACTTAGCTTTCACTAGGCATTCAAAACCAGAGGACAGCAGGGGAGAGAGTAAGAGTAGAGAGGGATGCTCCTACAGCAGTGCAGCAGTATGCTGCATTTTTACAGCCTTTCTGCAACAGAAAACTCAAAGATGAACATGAATTCCATCTTCTCAGCTTTACACTGCAGCAAAAATCTCTTGAATGCCTGGAAATGGGGTCATTGGCATAGTTGAGATAAAATATGTTTATCACCATGCTTGTGTATTCAATAAAGCATTTAAATAATGCTGTATTGTGGCCCTCTTTAGGACTGGCTTGTTTAACAACATACCTATTTAATTCAGGTGAGAAACCCTAAATGGATAATAATACTGACATTTGTAACAAAGTGTAAAGCAAATAACAAATGTGTTGCTCTTTTTTTTTTTCTTTAGGATTACATTGAAAGGATCCAATTCCTAAAAAAAAAAAAAATTCAACAGCAGAATACACTCCTTAATTTCTACTAAAATAATTTTCGAAATAGCCTTAATTGTAAACACATTGGCTGGTGTAAACAGTATTCTGCATGTCAGCTGGCTAAACATAATTATCTGTCACTTGTCAAAAGAAGGAACTTTCTGAGTAAGTGCTTATTTATTAATGTTTTATAGTATGTTCTCATTGACACAATTTTTTTATATAGTCTTCATGGAAAATATTAATATATTTAAAAACACATCAACCATTAGTTGATAGGTTTGGTTTATAAACATTAAAAAATTAAAAAAAATCTATGTATAAAGTTCACTGTGCTTCTTTAGAAACTTTATGTGATCATTCACATACAGCTTCAAAATGTTTTTAAAGTTTAGTAGCAATTCAAAATATGCTTAGTGACTTGCAATTACATGACTGCTACAATGTGGAATGTTACCCATTATTTTAATACTCTGGGCTAAATCCTGCTGTCAATTACATCCAGAGTAATTTCTTATACCAGATTTATGCTGGTGGAAAGGATATCAAAACTTGGCTTCTAGTTGGGATTGAAAAGAAGTATATCGTGCTTCAAAACTTGCATGCAATCAAATCAAAGACCATATTCTCTTGACAGACTTGCTTTTGTCTATGTGATTCTTATCTGCACTGCTCCATGACAGACACTCATCTTCATTAAACTTCTGGGAATAAACAAAAAATGGTGAAGAATACACCAGCTTCTTGACTGATGAAATAGGCTTCTTCTTCCCACCAATCAAATGGAATCAAATCCAATCATAATAAGGGTGGGTTTTGTTGTCAGAAAGTCTGGATTACCTTCAGCTCCTACTCTCAGCTGATAACAAGAACTGATAATTACTGAGCACCCAGTTATATTTTATTTGTTTAGTCTCTTCTGAGTTTACACACTGGGCTTACAATGGCCAATGCAAATTTTTTTGTGGTGTAATATTCCACAAATGTCAGTTTATATTTATGTGTACAGCATTCATCATTAACAATATATTTTTCAAGTATGAATTTCTGCATGTAATTCTCTTCTTCAGAATGCAGATACTCTGACTTCTAGTGTGCATCATCACAAGTGATACAACCTACAACCATTTCCTCTTCTTTCTCTGCCACATTGTTCATGTTCATTGAACAGAGTGATAAATACCCAACGCTGCCACCAAAAACTGTCAGTGCAGTTCCTTTATAAGCAGAGCACTTGAAGGGGGAAATGATGTCCTCAACAGTGCATGCCATGATATGTGCCTTGGACTTTCCGGTCCTGTAGTTGAGATATTTTGACTGAGCCAAGAAAAGTTCTGAACTTGCCTCTTATCCTTCCATGGAGAGCAAATGTCATAACCAAAAGAACTATTAAGGTTTTTCACCCGTCCTCTTGCCAACCTTGGTAATGGTTGATTGTCTCCAAAAGGGGAATGAAAACCACAACAGAATGTCCAGAAATGGGTCCTTTTAGCATTCTGCATAAGATCCATGTAGCTTCATGTCTGAGCAGCGGTACCCAAAGAGGAGGGAAATGCTTTGGTTGCTTTGAGCTAGCATTTTAAAAGGAAGGTATGCTTTCCTTCCGCATAGGTAAAAGTGCTTGTTAGCTGACGAAGCAGGAACGACACTCAAATTACTGATGGAAAGAAGGTAGAAATGTGAAATGCCTCCTGTCATTTACAGCATGTGTAATCAGAAGAACTTCAGTCTCCCTCCTGGTTGTGGTTTAAAGTTCTTCTCGGCACATAGGGAAGTTGACAAAAGTGAAAACATTAAACTCTATCATTATAGATAAACACAGGAAAACAGCATAAAGGAACAACACGTAGATGCCTAATTTCTTGTCAAGTTTCCACTTATTTACATGGATTCCAAACACCTGCAAGCAAACAAAGTGTTAGTTAATTAAACCCTGAAGGAGACTTTTCAAAACAACCATTATAAGCTAAAAATGAGCATTTGGAATTGGAGATCATGTACGAAGGTAAAAATATATTCTCAGTATTTTATACATTAAAAAGGCAACGTATGACGTATGTTTTTCCAATCATGAAGAGAAATGCAAAAGCCCAACTAAGAACTCAAACTCTGGTCTGACTCTCAGTTGTCCCAAGATTGTTTTACCAAATATTTAATGAACAAAAGTAGAGCACTGAAAGAACTACGGGAATTTCCCTCCCTCAACTGTCCTCCTGCAGATCCTTTGTGTCCCATTAGTACACCAGCACTTTCTTGCCCATTCTTTCAATAGCTTCAGATGAAGTGCTTTCTTTGCTGTTTTGCTAAGCTCCAGAACTAAGGGGAGTAATAAGTTACAGGTAGCAAAGCAATGAAGTCCTCATGAAGGCATCTACTTTGATGGTTTTGAGTGCCTCTGAATTATTATTTGTTTTGCTCAAAATTCTCCAGGGAGTTTTGCTGGAAAGGTCTGTGCAAATCAGGGTATTCAGCAGAACAAATAAGACAATAATAGATGCCTCGAACTCAGCTGATATGGCTTCTGCTATGAAAAGATTCTTTTCAGAAAAACATGAAGGGCTAGCATAGTAACACATCTGCATAATCTTCCCATTTTCCCCCAGAGTGCTGGTTACCAATACGCATGCAGTAACATCAGACACAAATCTCTACAGAACATCTTTGTTGTTTCACAGGCACTGTGCAGCATGGCAGACTGGGGATAAGACAAGAAAAGAACAGGCTCTCACACCTTATATATGGGATACATTAGGAAGTTAGTAGCAGAGTGAACAACAACCCTGGTCATTCTATCACTGAAGTCATGCACAGGTGATGTGAAGGTTTGTAAGACTGAGTCATGCAACAGTGGGAAATCTCCAGTGACGACCCCCTCCTCCTACAGAGCATCTACAAAGCCTCTCAGGCAACCAGTGAAAGCCATTAGTATAAGTGGATATTTTATACCTTTTTGATTCCTTATACCTGATTTGATTCTTCCTACAGAGGGTTCCCTGGGAGTCAGCAGGATCAGACCTTAAGTACCAGCAAAATTGACTTTTGAAACAGAATTATTTTTCCAGCTTGACAAGTTGTGTTACAAGGGCAAGTGTCTTACACTGAGTGACATTTAACATGACTGTTCAAAGTCCTGAGGTTCACAGTCCTCACTGACTAGTCCTCATTAAGGGTTTAAGCTACAGCACTTGATTAGTCCAGGCTGGTTTTGGAAATCAGAGATGAGGACAAAGGGTGATGAACCATACTTGGGTCTTGTCCCAGCATAGAGACAGGTCTGGGGTATGGACACAGGACCAAAGAAGTGCTATTGGATCGCACAATATCAACACTGCCACTGAAATCTGTGTAACTTATACATATCCAGCATCTCTTGCACCAAATGCCAGATTTCAGTCCTCACTGAGGACAATGGTAGCTCTTCAACTCATGGTATTGCTAGAGGAATTATACTTCACAATAATCAATGCTAACTATTTCAATTTTATCCTTCTATAACATGTAAATAACTAATAGGCATTTTGCAATTGGAATACTTGGAGATGCTCAAATACTTACAGTAAGTCCCACTGATCCTAGCAAAAGTCCAACTGAATAGACCAGTCCTTTGCTGTTTATCTTAACCTGTGGGAAATAGAAGAGACTTTTAAAATGCTCAGCATGCAACTGTGTTTTGGAGATTAAAAATCAATTCACTGATTTATAGTCCACCTTCTGTTTTGAATAGCAACATGTATTTTAAACTATGCAAATCCACAAGAGATTCATCATAAGGAAGAACTGGAGGATTAAGGAATGAAAGTGAATGTAGAGTAATCACATCTCCATTAAAAAGAAGTTAGCATTTATAATGGGATTTATGTTAAAAAATCCTCAGAAGAGAGAGATGGGCTGTTATTCTCATCTTCTAGACAAAAATACTAAGGTACATGGAGACAGAGAACTGTGCTGGAAGATGTGCAGTGAGAAAATTTTAGAGCCAAAAACTATTCATGGCACTATTTTTCTGCTACACAGTGTAATATAGTTCAGTTGACAAACTGGAAATTAATTGCAGTGTGTGGAAGGAGAATTGTTTCCTTAACTTTGTGTTCCTTGGCAAAGAAATAATACCTTATTTAGCAACTAATAACATGCTCAGCAGGTTGTTTGGTTTTTTAAACTTATTTTATTTGAATGCTTTCTTTTTAGGATTTTTAAAAAATAGAATAAAAGGAAAAATCATAGATTTGCCAAGTGTACGTACGGTTGATCCATAATCAATCGCCATGGTCTGCAAACCCCATGGAATGCCAAGTCCCACCAGAATGTCAAAGACATTGCTCCCTACTGTATTGGATACTGCCATGTCACCAAGGCCTGCAGAGAAAAAAAACCAACAACTCTTTGATAAAATCAAAGTATAAAAGCATTACTCTGTGCACTAGAGGAAACCAAAGGAAATGATCTGCATTGACGCAATCCCCTCTACAACTGGCCAGAGCATCTGAGGCAGGGAGACAATTTCCATAACACCTGCATGACTTCTGAAAAAAGCATGCAAGAATTGCTCCCTTAACTACATCTTCCTTGTGCCTTGGAGAGCCTTTACAGGGTGTGTGGCATCCATTCAGCATGAGTTCAAAGTCTTGCTCTAGGTAGTCAGCAGCCACAGGGAACCTGAAGATTATGTGCAGGATTTAGTATGTGGCTACGTGACCTTTATTTCACGTGAATGATGAAAAGAGATCCTGAAAATAATCCAACCAGATGGCGGTCAAAGATATAAGCACTTCTGTGGGGCTCAGTCAGTGGTAATTTCACTTCAGGAACAACAGAATGCTACAGGAAAGGAAAAGAAGAGGGAATGGTGGTGAAGTAACTAGGTATTACTCAAAATCTAATACTCATCACTGGATGGCATCTCATTTGGCACCACTGAAAATGAGTATGAGGAAGGCAGAATTCTTCTCTGTCCCTGCTAATTTTCCTTAGGCACTGCCCTAACTATTCAATCACTTCACAAAGTGAATCCTGGAAAAGCAGAACTCTGGCATAAATGGGCTATGTCCCATAAACAGTTTCAGAGTACACACAGAGTGGAGACAGACACCACCACACCATAAATACAGCATCTTCAACAGGAAGCTGCTGAGAGAAAGGTAATGCTTTGGATCCAAATTACGGTAGTGTCCATCTCTACTATGAGATATTTGTCTGCATTCTGTCAGTAAAGAACTCTCGTAATTCAGCTAATACAAAGTCCCTGTACTGTCTTTAAGGGAATTGGGTTGCTTTTTGTCAAGATAGTGCTTACCTTCACTCCCAGAGGAAACAACCCCTACAGTAGTTTTGTCTAATACTACAGAAGAACTAATATAAAGAAGCAGCCTGTTAATTTAAAAATGTAACATGTTTTCCTTGTTCTTGCAAAAATCTGTTCACTTCAATAACACACATGGAAAATTAATTTAGTAGGAAGGTGGTTCCATAAAAATTTTGAATACTTTTTTTTTTTTTACTGTTTTTTGTGAGATTTTCCTGCTCACAACAAATAATACAACCTGGAAATTTAAATATTTTAAATATATAATACTTTTCAAGTAAGCAACATTTAACAGCACTACTTCTGTCTCAAATTACAAAGGTGGGGCTTTTGACTACTTAATTTATCACTGCAAAGCACTTTTGTTTGCCCAATGATGTGTGCTGGAGATCTCATTACCTGGAAAAAAAAAGCTATGGGAATTGAAATAGTGGAAAAGAATACAGTTAGGTCCTTTTCTTATTCTGCTGCTGTACAGGGGATCACACTCAGCTTTAATGTTTTTCAGCAACAGGAAGGGATGTTGCTACTGGTATTTTTCAAGTGAAAAAGGAAATGTAGAGAAATTTAATAAAAATTTAAAGATACATGAGAATGTCTTTGACAATTTCAAATGGACAGCTGAGGAGGACACAGCTGAAAGGTATCTAAAACTCTTTGCAGTGTGGCTATTAGTATGTCCAAGTGGGAAAGAGGTCTGCATTTGCATGAGAAGCATGCTTGGAGTAACATCACTTCTGCTGGATCCTCTGAAACCACTTCACTTCCCTGGGTTTGAGAGGTCTTCTAGAAATCCGTACAAGTTGTGCAAGAACAAGTGCGGGTCACTATATATTCTCCAATGTAGGTTTTAATAACTGATATTCTAGTTTTGTCTACGACTTTTATCTTTTTACCCTGGCTGATACATACCACACATGGGATATCATAGTGTTGAATTACCTTCTAGAATGCTAGAATACCCAGTCCCAACAAGCAAAAGATAACAGCATAGGGATTACTTGTTTGATTTATAAAAATTAACAAAGTGTTTTGGCTTTTAATGAGGCCTTGAAACAGTAGAAATAAAATAAAACAAATAAAATGAAAAATAAAATGAAAAATAAAATAAAATAAAATAAATAAAATAAAATAAATAGACAATTTGTGTGCATGGAGAAGGCAAACCACAGAGCGTGTATGTAAGATTGCAGTTACACTTCAGCAAACACAGTACCTTGTCTTGCTACTATTAAGCTGGCCATGCAGTCTGGGACACTTGTTCCTGCAGCTAGGAAAGTAATGCCCATGATCACATCTGGTATTCCAAGGGTGTATCCAATCACAGTCACCTGAACAATGAGGAAAGTAGATTAATTTACCATATTTGGAAAGCCTCCTCATTCCAATACAGTTGTGGCATACCCTTAGATTTGATTTCTGGTGTGAACCCTAAGAGGATTAGACTCAGGATACAGAAAGCTAAAATTATATTAATTAAGAGTATGAGCTGAAGAGGCTGTACTACAATTACATGCCTTTCTTTAACAAATGAACAAAAGATCTATTATCTATTTTGAGATGCACATTTCACTCAGCATGAGTCCTGCCACACACACACTTACCATCCACACCATGAAGTAGGAGAACAAGGCAATCCAGAAAGTGGAAAAGATGAATGTCAGCATAAAGCACTTCTCCCAGCGTGGTTTGCTGCAGTTTGGAATGGTGGCAAAGAGCAAGAATATCAATGGCCATGTCAAAACCCATTTAATTTTGTTCACTTTTCCATCTGCAGGACAAAGAAAGGAAAGAAACAGTTTAGCTTTCCCATCACTATCCCATGCCCAGTTACATGCCTTTGAGCACAGCAGATGATCCCAGTAGGATGTTTACAATTGTGCATGTCAGCTCATTTTCCAGCATAGCTTTCAACTATGCTTGGCTTCATCACTCTCAGCCAAGTTCTGCATGCACATCCAGAATCTCACAGTTAAGCCTGCCAAGGTCTACATTAATCCTTGACAGAATTACAATGAATTAAAAGCATGGCTGATTTTAAAACCAAAATTAATGCAGGTTTGTTGCACTTTCAAAGTCTGTATTACTATTAATCCAGAATTTAAAAAAAAACCCCAAAAAACAAAAAACAACAAGCCAAACAACCAAAAATCCCCTCTCCTCTCCTTAAAAGGAATATTGAAATAAAAGTGGTAAAAACAACTTGTACATTTTGTGCAGCAACAGAAAATACTCTCACAGAAAACAGAAGCAAAGACAACCTATGAACATAGCAAACTTTTTTCGCACACCTCACTGTGCTCACTTGGGCAGAACTTGAAATAAACTGATAATTAGGAGATCTAGACTTGTTAACTCTCTCCAACTGCATACAGCACCACCTTAAGATGGTCTCTTACATACTGTAAAAGGAAACAATATAGTGACTTTCCTTGTACAGCTCTCCAAAATCAACTGCTGAGATTTACCAGAGAACTGTCATCACTGAAGACAAGTACACACCTTCTCATTTTTAAAAGATTTACAGTGTTGTAAATGTGCATATAAATCTGAATGCATAAAAGAGAATTATTTTATAATTGGGCCATAAGTAAATGGGTTACTGATTATATAGTTCATGAGGTATCCTTCAAATAGGATAACAAATTTGTTTATCAGACTAAATAAGAGTATCACAGCCAACATCATGGTCATTTTTATTTGGGTTTTCTTTGCATTGTATTAGAATTCTGCTAGCAGAGATTTACATCATTAACTGATAATGCTATGCATGAGATCAAGTAAAATATACCATTTTGAATAAAGTCATTGAAGAAAATTATCAGGTATACCTTCCAGTGAAATTACTTAGCTAAATTATAAAAAGCAGCTAATAATCAGTGAAAGCTTCTATCAAGTTTTCCAGGAATTTTCTTTCAGCAAAGACTGAGATTTAGGATGTGTTTAATGGGAATTTTTATCAGTGAATTTAATTAGGTTGATATCAGTCCTCTGGACCCATGTACACCAGATGCAATGAAATTAAATATTAAACATTTAGAAATTAATAATACTTTTCTAATTTATGAGACTACATACTAGTCTAATTTAACTTGGTGAGTCCAAAAGTAAGTCTTTATTCATTTATTTTGATACATATTCTAGCACTAAATTTTCTTGTTTGAGTGACGAATCAGCTTCTTGAGATTTCCATGTGAATTCTAAGATGTCATCAACCCGCTAGGAAATCTTAGGCTAAGCTTGGCTCTTTATTCACATTTAGTAGCTTGTGGCTGTGGAACGTCTAGTGCATAAAACTACTGAAGCCTCTCAGGGTCAATTCTAATTCTAGAATCTTACTTGTCAGTGGGGATCTATTAGAGATTTTACAGAAAAGACCTTTTCCCCCCTGGTTACATATGCTGCTACACAGATTTCTTTTAGAACAGTTATCTTTTATCTGTTCTGTCCAGAAAATGACACTTCTTGGCTCACTTCTCACTTTAATTCTGTTAACAAGGCTGTGAATATCCTACGAGATATCCTATGGTAACTTATACCTCATCCTGTCTAATTTGTTGCAGTTTGGCTCATTAAGACTCCTAGCTAGCTAATTTGTCTTTGCCTGCTCAAGTTGCTAGACTTGGTTCACAGTCAAGTAAGTCAGCATGGCCTAGGCCAGTAATTTCCTCAGTGTGTAATTCCAAATGCACAGTCAGTGGATGATGGACAGGAAAAAACTATGGATCCAGTTCTGACCTATGTGGATGTAATCTGGGTGACTTCGGTGCTGCTACACACAGGCAGTGCCACTTCTCTTTTCAGTAACATAAATAAAAGAAACTGGATCACTTGAAGAACAAGTAGAGAATAAACATACTCAGCCTCTGCTGGGGAATACTTACCTTGTCAGGGCTACTCTGTCTAGTACCCTGAATTACTCAAACAATGCTTAACTGAGAATGCACGGAGCCTTACCAAAGTACTAGAGGAAGAGGGCTTGCATTTCCATTACCTTTGCTGAGTTTGAATGGACATGTGTCAGATTAAAATTCCTGGCTCTGTTAGTGGTGATGCTTTATCCACACGTCATGAGTGCAAACTGCCTTTTACAGCAAGATGGTTTGTGGAAGAGACATTTGTGTTCATTACAAGGCAGCTAGGCTCGAGGCTCTGGGGAACAACTGCGGCGTGTGATTCTGTGTTTTGCTGGGTTACCAGAGAAGCTGAACAGCCATTTGTGTGAGCCTGGCCTAGTTCTGAACCACTATGGTCAAAGCAGCCTACTTGACACATTCTACACTGGCTTCTCTCTTGTGCCAGGGTTTGCTTTTATAACTTTTATATAAAGCCCTAAGTATATCTGGCCTTGGTTCTGCCTCAGGCCATTTTATTCAGTTCTTACTGCACTGGGTTGTGGAACCTGTGTGGCACCCAGTGCTAAAGAAGTCTACTCTTAAAATGTAACTTAGCGTTTTTAAGAATTTATTAAGTATATTTAGCAGCAACCTCAATGAAGTGAGATTATTTTCTCAGGAAACTGATTACTTTATTCATTTCACCTGGCTTAGATGAATGTTAAAACAATACATATCTTGAAAATGTAAATTTTATTTTATTTTCTTTCTAATTCTTTCGAAATGACTTCTTTTGCTGTTCTGCTGTTTTGCTTTTGACCACCCACTCTAAAACAATCCTTAGAATGATTTAATGTCAAATTTGTTCAAGTGAAGTATGCTCATAACTCATGTCAAATTGTTCTACAACTGCTGCATAGCTCCCTAGTACACCTGCAAGGAAGAAAATTATGTCTCATGTGACACATAGCTGTTCTGTTGTTTTAATAGTGGCACCAGCCCCTCCTGTGAGCCCTGGGTGTAAAGGCTCCTGCAGCAACCCACATAACTGAGCAAAGGTGTATTCTGTGCTCCCCACAACAATAATGAAAGAATATTGCTTTATTATAGACAACAACACTGGTCTCTATTCAGTTCACTCTACTGTAAAACAGAAAGATGAGGATTTTTTTGCATGAAGTTGCTTTTACTACTTTATACATCCATTTTTTTCTGTTTCCACAGATATTTGGAAGGCTAGCATGCCAAATATTTCAGAGAGGTATCATTACAGAAGAGCTTGATTACAGTGTTTCTGAAAATGAAGCAGCAGCCTTACAACAAAGAGCTCTTTGCTAATCTTCAATGCATTTCTGGGCTATTCATCTTGCCAGACATTATGCTCACAATAATTACTCTCACATACAGATAGTATCCTGGTGAACAACACCCACCACAGCACTGAGAAGCAACGAGTATTTC
The DNA here is from genome assembly GCA_035583155.1 of Acropternis orthonyx. Classification (NCBI taxonomy): domain Eukaryota; kingdom Metazoa; phylum Chordata; class Aves; order Passeriformes; family Rhinocryptidae; genus Acropternis; species Acropternis orthonyx. Next base: position 48,787,044 of record JAWWEU010000158.1, on the reverse strand, counting down.
CTTAAGGCACTAACCTGGTCTAGTGGAAGGAGTCCCTGCCCATGAGAGAGGGGTTGGAACTAAATGATCTTTAAGGTCCCTTCCAACCCAAACAATTGTACAATTCTATGATTAATGTCCTATTCACACCATTCACACAGATCTGAGAAGAGCTCAGTATAAAAGTATGAAACTACATTTGTGTTTACCTTCAGATCAGAAGTGTTCTCTTGACGTAACTACTGACTGCCCTCATTTAGTGTATTTTGGTTTGCAGTTTACTGTATTTTAGTTTACAACACAGAGCAGCCTTGCATCACACCAATAAGATTCCCTTGGTATAAAGCTGAACCAGAGATACAAACTTGAAAGTGCTCCGAAGAACAACGGGATCAGGCTAGACCTAGTCTGAAACAGAACTTTCCAAGGCATATAGTGCAGACAGACCGCATGTCCTAGTCAATAAACCGCACTTTTTTAAGTTTAGACAGACTGGAGTCTGCAACTACACCATCAGGAGTCACCTCTAAGGTACTGCAGGTAGTTAAATTTGGTAGCTTTTCACTTAGTCTTTCCTTTAAAAGCATGGCAGTCAAGCACAGACCTCCACTTCACACTTCAGAACATGCCTAAACCTTCCCAAGTGAAAGAAGATCTCCTTACACAAAGCAATTATTAGCTGACTGATCTAAAAAAAATTGTAACATCCCTGAAAAGCATGAATCTACTGGGCCCACAGGATTTTCTTAACTGTATATTTATGAATTCATACAAATCTCTTACTTAAGGTAACCAGAAAACTGGGAAAGATTTCCTCTAATTGAAGTCTACCTACAAAATGAGACAGACTTCCTGGAGTTTACTATTTATTTCTGTTTTTCCAGGGTTTTTGCATTTTGTCATTGGTAAATTTACAAGAAAAATAAGGCATATCCAGGCTTGCCTAGAAAGAGTATTTGCTGCAAATTCTTTTCATGGCCCACTTAATAATGTTAAAAATTTTTAAATTCCTTTTTTATCTATGTAAATCTCTCTACCTTTTTTTATTGAAGGGAAGAAAAAACAAACAAACAAAATCCCCCAAAACTGAACCTGATTTCCCCCCAGTTAAAAGTGATTTTTACATCACCTGTCGCCCTGGTCCTAAATTAAGCTTTATATCTACAAAGATGTATTTACACCCACATACCGTTATCAGTATTAATTCAATTCTCAAACTGAAGATGTGTAACAGTAACATACATACTTCCACACCAGGAGCTTTGTAAAAACCCAGACAGTAGGTAAATTTCTGCTCAAAAATGCTGTTGTTCATCAGAGCTCAGACTGATTAGAAAACCTTAATATATGTAAATTAGACAACCTGAAATCATGTCAAGTTATGTGCAGTATCCAAAACACAAAAGAGAAATATAATTTTTTGTCCCAAGTATGGGACTCAACGTAGAAACAACTGAAACAGATGTAACAAACTAGATCCATTGTGAATTTTCCACTGAAAAATGTCTTTGTTGCAAAATAAGAAAAATTCTAAGAAAATGGTTTTCAATTTGCTGTTAGGAAAATTAAGACAGCAGCTGAGTCTACATCTTCTTGGAAAATCCTTTTTGATTTCAGCTCTGCAACCTTCCTTAGGAATTGTGGTGGCAAGAGACTCTGTGTTACCACACAGGAAAAAGGTTATGTAGTGTGTAAAAGGGTATTCACCCTTCCAAGTGGGCAACACACATATTCAAGTGTTTTTATTGAAGTTCTCCTGCAACAGACCTTTGGAAACAATTTTTTTTCTCTGGAAAACACTGAGGTTTTACTTCTCATCCTCATCCAAAACAGACTATTTTCCAAGCTACTGATACAGTTCTCAGAAGCTCCATTTTCCAGAATAGAAGTTCCAGATTCCAGACCATGAGATCTGTCCAAAACTATTCAGACTTCTATTTTCAGCCTGTGCCTTTGCCACACTTTGCATCTTTGGATTTATGCCAATAATTTTCTCATAAATACACATTTTTGGTACAGTGGAAAGTGGTAAAGAAAAAAGAAATTGCTTCAGTACAGACAAACAAGCTTTACTCTCAAAGTTACAATAGGTTTACACAGGACAACATTCAACAAAAATAAAATGTAACTGAACACAGGTACTCCCCATATCTTGTTAGACTTGGTTGGATATTGGCCTGGTATATTTTGTACGTTTTAGCCTAAGTTGTCTACTTTATCAATTTTTAAGGGCAAACTGGTATTTACAGATTTCCTCAAGTCTCTCTTTTGCCATTTCAGAATAAAGTGATGAGTTACTAAATTCAGTCTTTGACCAGTTCTTTTCAATCTATCCAGTGCATCGTCCTCCAAGGAGTACACTCATTGCTCTTCTGGAACACTGTTTCCAGTTTAGTTTTCTGCAAAAGGGGTCTGATTTGTGAGCTCCAAGAATATGATGCAAATCAAAGCACGGCACATGAGGACAGCAGTGAGATGTGATCCAAAAGCACACCTTTGTTCTGAAATAAAATTCTAAGGTAGATGTGCTATTACGCAGGCAGTGGCAAGACGAGGCTCTTCCAAAAAAGCATTTTGGAATACTACAGTTGGGTCCCCCTCTGAACTACCTTCTTGAAAGAAGAACTCTCTTGTAACATCAAAGAAGTTAAGGAAATCAGCTCTCTTCCTAACTCCTTAAGCCACCTCAGTCATGTTTCCAGTCTTAGAGAAGGCCAAAAGGCCAGCCTGAGGAACAACTACAAAGAAGAATCAAAATTCACAATAAATCTTACTTAAAATACATTAGGAGCAGGAAGTCTTCTGGGTCCACTAGTGATCAAAGGATAAAGGAGCACTGAGAGAAGATGGGGGCATTGCAGAGAAGCTAGAAGAACTCTCTGCATCAGAGACAAACTGTAGAGGTTTCTAAAGGGAACTCTTTTCTGTTTCTAGCTCAGCCTTGAGGACATGAAGCTCCACAGGTGATGTAACAAAGAGACAAAGCATCCTGAGTATTCAAGTGAGGTACACCAGGTTTGCCTTGTTCATTGTGTTTCCAGTAAAAGACATAGTGAAGTCAGTAGGAGCCAGGTTCAAAGGATGTAAAAGGAAATGGTTCTTCACAAAACCATGAAACACCTTCCCAAAGGGTGTTGTGGGTGTCAAATGTTTGCAAAGATTCAATGAGAATTAGATAGGTTATGAAGAAGAAGTACACTAAGGAATTTTAAATTAAAATTTTACACTGAGTCCAGGAAGTTCCGTGAGCTGAAAACATCTGAACACCAACTTGTCCTGTCTTGTTCTTCCCCAGGCTTCTTCATAAAATCATTGTTGGAGTCAGAATACTGAGTGAGACAAACATTCAGCTTGACCAAGTGTAAATGTTTTAAATGCTTTTAGTAGATCCTGGTAATTTTTTTTGCTTCTATCCTACATGTTATCTTTGTATTGTGGATCCATACAAAAACGGGCAGAATTGCTAATCTCCTTTATTGCCATCTCATTTTAGCTCAAGGAATTATTATTTCTATTTTAGCTAACACCATCACGACTTACATAAAGCACCCATGCTCCAATCCTGCAAGAGAAGGAGTTCTTCTTTTCTGTGAAATGAGCAGGAGCTGAGAACACGGAGTATTTTAAAGGGTGCTGAACATGTGACAGTGGAAGGGATTTAAGCATCCATTAAGAGCTGCACAGAAGTGCTTTTCTGAGTCTGGGCTCTAAAGGACTACTGAGCTATGTAAGGGCTTTAACACATCATTTTGTTGTCAACATATGCCTGCTCCATTTCATCCTGCTTTATTCTGATCTGGGGTGTTTTTTTTAAAGTTTAAGATCTGTTTCCAAACAACTGCAGAGTAATCAAATTGTAAAGCTTCAAATGAGCCTTTCTCTTGGAAGATAATCATCACAGCCTAAAGGTTAGGTCAAGAAAGAAATTCCTCTTTTAAAGAGAATGTTTTTTCCACACAGAAACCAAAGGCCAAGGCTGGTTTGAATGATATCTTATGCAGTTTCCACAAAAACTATATGTTGTCTCCAGTTTCAAAACGGGCCTGAACCACACCCTAGGGGTGAATCTCTCTGGTTGTTTGACAAAGGGGATCTAGGCTGAAATAGCTTGAGACTGTTTTCATGTAACAATTTTATTCTCTGTTTTTGCATGCTAAAGCTCTACATTTGAGCATTACTGTTGACAGAAGACAAAAAAGAACAAAATGCAAAATGTGAAGATGCTAAATAATTACTGGGAGTCATTCAGAGATGGTGTAATGCTTTAAACTCCACTTACATTTACTTCTGTTTCAGGAAAAAACCCAATTTGTTCTTGCAAAAGGATCTAGAATATGCAATTTGAAGGGAGAAAGTAAAATCCCAAACTAGGCTAAAAAAGGTGACTATAAAACAGCATAAGAGAAGGGAGGTGGGCTAGTTCATAGCCATTTCAGTTGCAGCTCCTAAAATACTAGTGAATTTTCTACTTAGGACACAGCAAGCAGTTGAATTGGAAAGTCCTATTGAAAAGTGAAAGCCTGTTCTTCACAGAACTCTTTATAGTACTGAAAGAATACATGAACTTCTGATCTTTAGAAAATGTATGTGCCTTCCTCCTGGCCTGAAAATATATCAAAGCAAAACAGAGGGGCATCTGGGAAACTGCCTGCAAACTACCTTTTCCCTAAAGCTAGTTTTAAATGTCAGGATATTTTTAGGCTACTGATTGTGCCACAGTACTTAAACAACAACAAAGCATGATGCTGGCTCCTCACATTTTCTCCAAACTGATTGAAGTGGTACTTTTGAAGGCAAAATAAAGGAATTCTTCTCAGAATATATGAGCTAAGCAATGAGAATCCAACCAATAGATAATCATCTCCAGACAACAGGAGTAACAAAACCTGAAGGTAACAATGAGGATATTACACAATCGCTTTACCACTTTTACACAACTTTTTTCACTTCATGTTGAACTTTTGCTCCATTCAGTATCACCTGTAGCATCAGTGGTTCCACTCTGGCCTGTTACGCCTCACTTATCTTTAAAGACTTTCTCAAAACTGCAGAAAAACTGCATTTAAAGAAGACCAATGACGTAACTCCCTCCTTAGTTCAAAGCATTGTACCTATAGTGAATGTCACACACTCAGGAAGCTTTGTTTGAAATCTACTGCCTGGAATGAAGCTACCTGGAATGTAAGAAGAAATGCATGATTGCACCACCCTAATCAAAACTTGTATCCAAAACTTGCTAAAAACATCTCGGTTTAAAAATCTTTGCCAACACATGCAAGGATGTCAAGGTTTGGAATAGGCTGCTCGTGGAAGTGGTGAAATCACTGTCTCTGGAAATGTTCAAAAAGGTGCAAATGTGGTGCTCAGGGACATGGTTTAGTGGTGGATGTGGCAGTGTTGGGTTAATGGCCAGACTCAATGATCTTAAGAGGCTTTTTCCAACCTTAATGATTCTAGAATTCTTTGATTTTTTTTAAGTGGTTTGGGGAGACATTTTTGCTTTTTTAGAAGTTGTTTATTACAGCCTCTGTTATTATTATTATTGTGATTAACAATGTGGTCATGTGCAAAAGCATATTGGTGACATGGATCCTCTTATTTCACCATAAAATAAAAATAGTTTTTTCATTATCTCATGAATTATCAGAAGCAGATCTAGTGAGCCTGTCTTCAGTGAATTAGTCTGTTTCCATTTTTCACTCCAATCCATAACTGCTGACTGCAAGAAGCTCCAGTGGGAGCACAGTAACACATGAAAACATACAGCTTCATCTAGTCTTCACATAGTATGCTTCAATGTTTGTTCAATCACAAACATTTCTTCTAAAGCAATAGCAACTGAAGCAATGAGATCTGTAAGAAACTAGAATCATATGAAACAAGGCAAATTCTCCCTTCTTTTTCACTGCATGTAATATTCATTTATGCCAAGCAATATTTGTGTTAACCAGCAACTGTGTGATAGACAACTACTGACTCCCAGTCTGTGAGGGGTAATCAAATCTCTGCTGTCTAATCTCCAAAGCAAGTGGGTGAGAGACAACCTGCAATGTGCTAAGGGCACCAGCATAAGAAGGTTGGTTATATAGATAGCCCTTCACACCACAGAATTTCAAATAAAATTCAAAAGGTGAATACTATTGCATACAGTTATTCTAACAATTTTAAATATTCCTTCTCCCCCTAAATATTTCTTACCCTTCATCCAAAAAGTCTCCCATACTGTCACTAACTGCCTTTGACCTGGCCATTTCCAGCACAATATTATTAACAGTTGACTTAAAAACTAGTAGTAGTAGCTCATCAGCTAGGTCTGGCACATTTTCTAATATAAACCCTCCTTAGCTGCTTTCAATTTGCCTCTGGCAAATCAGCACTTCCACTATTGTTTGTGATGGCTGGAATACACTTTTAGCCACACAGCCTCCAGCCCAGTTTTACTGTCAGCAAATCAGCCTTCACATAGTCAAACCAATGTCTTTCCTCCTCTCTCTCCACGTACATTGTCTTTTCTTACAACCCAGTGTTTGGCATTTAAATTATCTTCTGTTTTGGTACTATAAACACCTGAAAAGTGTCTTACCTGGCACTGAAAATGGAGACAGAGTGTCCTGTTCATTCTCTTCCTCTTGGTTCCCCACAGGGATGTTTCCATTTTCGATATTCTCTTGTCTCCTGTTCTGAAGGGCTTTGCTTGAGCCGTTGGCAGACTGGATTAACCGCTGGCGCTGCACAAAGACAAAACTGCCATGGTTTGGAAAATACTTATTTTGCAAAATCTTAGTCTTGCTGTCTGTCCAGCACCAGCCCCATGAGCCATGAAGTTTCTCCACAAAGCTTTCCTTTCAGTCAGCAACAAACTTGTCAGTGGCCTACTGGTCTTCAGCAGGCTAGTTTTGACCATCCACCTCAAAATTAATGGCAGGAGTCTTTCAAGCCATGATGGAGAAAGTTGTAATATTTGTTCTTCCACACCATGTTTTAATGAACACAGGTAGTCTCACTCAACAGTTCCCACTCAAACCAGCAATAGCACCCTTAATCTATTGGCAACACTCAAGACATCTCTGCTTATGAATGACTCATTACCCAGGAACTCTCCTCAGATCCAGCTGTTCTCCGTCCCTCTCATCTTGATTCACTGAGGTAAATGTAAACATCCTATTTTTACTTTCACACACAAGACTAGACCCTGCTGCCCTTGTCCCAGTACATACTTCCATGAAGCCCATCCCTGGCCCTGCAGGCATGTACAAGACTGCTACAGTTCCAATAGACAGTACAACAACTACAGGGATAAGTTTTAAACATCAGTGTATATATACCCATTAATGCACTGGAGAATGTGAGATGTAACTCTACATTCTTACTTTTTTTAGAAAAACCCCAAAATTTTAGTTCATTAGATTAGATATTGCAGGGTCTGTAAGTGTTCTCTTTCCATGACAAATTGTTGCAAATTCCTAAAAAGTGCTCTGAAATGCCTTGAAAAATAAAGTAACTGCACAACATTGTAAGAAAAATTCTTAATGCAATATTAACACACTATAATGAAAAATAGAGAAAACTCATATCTAAAATATTTGTAAAACTTGTGAATATATACATAAGACCATAGATGCAAAATACTCTAGTTTAGAGAAAGTCTTTTTGCAAAAGCTGAAAGAGCAAGTATAGCTTTCTGTACACAGAGCCATTAAGAATTTTTCTCCTATCAATTAATTGACTTCAAAGACTACAATCAACTGTTGCTACGTGTCCTGGCTGATCTTCTGCTTTTGACCCTAACACCACCAACCTCTCACTGTTTTACTGTTAAACTGGACTTTTGTTACAAACATATTAATGGTGCTTTCTTTTATTGGGGTATTCAAAACGCTGGGTAGACACATGAATTCTATTATGCTGTTCAAATTCTAAAAATTTGCTAAAACTTGTATTTTCTAACTACTGAAATCTATTTGTTTGCCAGAGTAAATACCTCTCATATCTGACATGGTGGGAACAAATGATAAAATCCTGCCTTCATAGAACCCAAGGCTGGCAGGGCAAAAATTTCACCCCAAGTGCTTCACATAAGTTGCATCACTTGGCCAGTCCTGCCACTTCAGCTGAGGGTAAGAAACAGCAATATACCAAGTATATATATATATATATATATATATATATATATACCAAGACAATATATCAAGTAAGAGTTAACTGAAGTTGTCCAGGACAAATTCCCCTCATGAAAATATTTTGGTCCATTTTCATTTTGAGCTGAGGACTACAGTAAATACTAAAGAGGCAGGCACATCTCTACAGTGATCTTGAAGTGTTGCTAATACAAGAGCAGTTCTAATAGAATTTTGGTTGCCCTGTTCATTATCCTTCCTTAGTCTATCTCTTTTGTAATGATCAAACTAATTCTCCTGCTGCAACTAAAACCCAAATGTGCACACATACACACACACTCCCTGAAATAAACATCTTCTGTCAGGGAGATAAGGTAGTCCCTCCTTTTTGGCTGTTGCCCCATGAAAAAAGGCAGCTTCACCAGTAGGGAATCAATCTTCATGTCTGCTGCAACATAGCTCTATCCGATCCGTAGGAACAGGGGAGAATCTAAATTCCAGAATCACTATGAGCACAGCTCTTTGGTAATCCCTCTGCCTCATGGTCATTTACTGTTTTCTTAATGAACCTACCTCGTTAATGATGAGTCGGCTTGCCATTCGCATTCTGGTCCGTGGTCCAAACTTGTTGGTTATCATAATCCGTAACCCAGCTTCGGGGAACCGATATTTGGGGGGGCTGGAGCAGATGATCTCATCCACCATCACAACACTGTTTTTGCCATACTGCTGTATCCCCTTCACTAATGATCACAATGGACAGAGTTAGCAGTGTAACTGACCTTACCATGCTTCCCATCACCCGGAGTCCTTCTTTTCAGGCTCAGGTAGGGGGAATAGTCATCTGAATGCTTGAATTTATGAGAGACTTTTCTGTAGTATTTCTGCAGCCTGGTGAATCTCCTCATCAGTTGTGCACTTTGTTCAGATCACATGCTGGAAAGGGATTTCACTCTACTAAGGTAGCCCTCAAGCCACTCTCAGGTGAGTGGGAGCAGTTTTTACCCAGCCATTCATGCTGTAGTACCAGTTTTCTTGGCTTATGTCCCACTATGGTTTTGTACACCTTCTCTAAAAGCACTTGCACTGTGGCAGTGTAGACAGAAGTCCTGAAACTTCTAAAGCTATCCCACTGGATCAAGGTGCTGCACATCCAGCAGTCCCTAATGTTGTGCTCAGTCCTTCTGGAAATCTTCACTTTACCTTCACAGAATACTACCAATATCTCTAGCATGATAAGATTTGAAATGATGAAAAAATAATTGTCAAGAACAAATGTATGCTTATAGGTAAGCCTTTGTCAATATAAAGGAACCTATACCAAAGTTAAGCTTACAGGTTTAACCAAGTTACACCATATTAAGAACACAGAGACAAAATTATATTGGGAATCACCACAAGTACATGCAAGGACTTTAAGAGCTCAACAACAAGCCAATATTCTCACAAATGCTACAGACTACACACAGAAAGCAGAGCAAGGCTCAGCAGACAGGAGACATATCCGTGTGGTGTTAGAAAGCAGGGCAGGAAATATGCATATGACTGTAATAAATATTAATTATTACATATAATACTGTACAGAAAAAAAAACCTTTGCTGCTTGTTTTCTGCTTTGCTTAGCTTGGCCTCCCCCTCTCCCTTCCCTTTTGCATTGTTACTTACATTAAGAAGAGGAAGACAATTTAGGAGGTAGAAGTGAAAGATAATTAGTGCATGGTTCCAGTCAGGAAGCAAAGGAAATCTAAGAAAACATTCAACTCAAACAATGGGATTAAAATGGACCAGTTCCAAACACACAGTAGTCTATACTGTTATTCTCTTGTATTGTTACAGTGTTGAAATATTTTTGTTTTTCAGGAAAAAAACAGGATCCATGCATGCATCTAAATCACATCATACAGTAAATGCTTTGCTGTCTCAAGCATTGTCTAACATATCTGAAGTTGAAGAAATATATTCTCCATTACGATTCAGAAAAAAAAACTTAGCAAGCCTTGTAAATCACCAATAAACATCTGTAACTTTTACCCTTCAGCATTTGAGTGTCTCGCTTTATTTCACTAAAATGAGTTTTCAAAGAGTACACTGGGGTCCCCTGAAGTGTCATAAAGAGATCTTTGGTTGCACAAATAAATGTTTCCTACTCAAAGAATCCACTCTGCAGTCTTGTCTTTCAGCTTAATATCTGTAATGCAGAATAGAACTAGTAGTAATTTTACATTTGCTAAATGTAAAGGAGTCATTATCCTTCCCCCACTCCAACATCTAAGCCAAATTAACCTCACGGAATACCGCAGCTGATGACGCAAATAAGAAGCACATCCATTCCACTGACTCTTACAGTTAGTTTTCTGTGAAGGAATATATAGCCAAACAACCTTCCTAGGAATCAATCCCCACAGAAAAGGTTACCCAAGAACCAATCCTCACTGAAGAGGACTCAACCACATCAGCTTAACATTTACTTTAGTTAGAGAAAGAAAAAGAAATGTTTGACAGTAATGCTGGTAAGACAAAAAGGCCAGATATTAACAGTCTCATCAGATTAACTGCTTTCAAGTGAGTTTCTCCAGAGAAGTACCCAAAATGCTTCATCTTACAATGTCATGAAAAAATGGAAGGACTGACATTACTCTGAAATTGTTTCTTACAGCCCTAAGAAAACAGTGAGCAAACATACTCCCCTTTATAAAGTACCATGATAAAAATCGATATAGAATACCTCACAATAAATATATATATATATATGTAATTGCAGCTATTTTGACTTAACTGCAGCACATTGCTGTTATTATTTCCATAACAGCTTTTCAGTCTGACTCTCTATGCACATAAATATGTATCTTAGCCTCATTAATACGGATTCCACTTAAAACGTGCTTTAAGAAATGTGAAACAGAGAAAAGCCTTTTGCACTGCTCCTTTGTCATAATCCTTAGTAAAAACATCCACTGAGAACAGCTTTTCTTTTCAACAAACTTACCTAAGCATTCTGCTCACTACAATGGCTCATCACCAACAACCCTGTCAAAATCAACAGAGAGCCTGATGACTTCAGTTCGGATCAGGCCCTCAGAAACCCACTTTTTTCCAAGAGTTTCTGGTTTCAGGCAGGAATTGAACCATGCCATCTGGTGGAAATTTGGGTCATAATAAAAGCCAAGGGTAGTACATATTTGTACTTTGAAAATCAGAGCAGTATTTACAAAGTACAACTACTTCGCCTTTATCTGTATGTGTAGAACTCACCCTTGAAACGAATTTTTCTTACAGTGAAAAGCTGTCCTTTTTCTCTCTGAAACTTGAGTGATGGAAGCTTTTATACTGTACTGTAGGAAGTTTACAAGTATAAAAGAGCTTTGCAGCATGTGAACCCACCTTTTACTTGCACCCTGAGCAAAAGACTTAACTATCCTTGGTAGAATGACAGTTCTTCACCCAAAGCAACTGTTCATTTGTGGGAAGTAATCAGACTTTCCTCCTGTGGAAAGTCAGATTAAGGTTAGACCCACACTAGGTGAAGCCAAGGGAGGTTTTTTGGTGAATCCTGAAGGCTGCTAACCACTGGTTGAAGGTAAGGCCAGCTCTAGTTCTCTAGTTCTCTCCCTGCTACTAGCAGTGCTCCTTTCTGAAAGCTGCTTCTGGGGAAGCTGCAGCTCATCTTGTGAAGCCAGCCAAGTGTCAACTGACAGGGAGTCACTGACAGGTCACAGCATATTTCGCCTCAACAGGAGGGAGAAGCAAGAGGCAGTCATGTGATGGTTTTCTAGGACAGCTTCTTGACACATAAAGCATCTATCTACAAAGCAGCTAAGATAACACTGCCATCCTCCTCTCCCACTGCTCACTCCAATCCCTTAATCTCTTCTTGCTCTGTCTTCTCTCATGCCAGGTAGGTTTGCTTCCACACTTTGAACAATGGTCCCTCCAATGCAGCATGTATTTGTGTAATGGGTGCTGGAGAAGGCAAAAGGAATCTGACTGAAACTGCAGTCCCAGTGCATCTTTGAGGAAAAAGAGAAGAAATCTGCTGTGGACAGGTGCCAATGGAGACACCATTCTCATGAGTCCAAGTTTTTAATAGCTTTCTTGCTTTTCTGCATGTTCTTCACAAGCATTCAATAATCTTCAGATTTCCTGAAAAGGAGATGGGTGGACAGGCAAGCAGTCTGTGCTGTCATCCCTTTACCACAAGGGCTAGAGAGGAGAGCCTGCTGGGAATGGCACTGGAACCCAACAGAGGCCTCAGAAGTAAAAACCACTAATATCTGCGTTCTTTCGTTGGATCATCCTTTCACCATGTCCCCACTTGAATACACAAGCAATTCCTGCCCTAGGAGGTATCCTCTGAACCTTGCATGTATGCACCTTCACATCCAAGTGACAGACTTCATGATATCATAGTCAGTGTTCACAAAAGTTCATTATAAAATGAGATGGAAGTATTTCAAAGACATCTTCATTTAATTCTGCTACAATGCTCTACAAGAAGTGATTTTAAATCAGTATTTTCTAAACACCAGCTAATACCAGAGTAGCAGTGTGCTGTCACTGCATAAACCTGTAGTCAGTGACAGTACCTACCTTAAAGAAACTCCAGCCTAAACACTAAAAGCAGAAAAGAGTGAGATTCTCTGAGTCTGCTCTAAATTCCTGTTTGCCACTATGTGTTATTACATGAGGACCTTTCCAATGCTATCTACATTGCTAATGATCTCAGCCTCCTAGAATGGGAGAAGTTTGCAAAGAAAAAAGCAAGGAGACCTCACTTGCTAAGAATAACCCAAGTGCTCACTCAGTTACATGGTTTGTGCTTTGAAACTAGAAATGATTTGCTCTACAGTGAAAAGAGGGAATGGAAGAGAAGAGGGGTAAGACCAAGATAAAAAGCTGGTTTACAAAAAACCAAAAATACCCAAGTATCTTTGCTTATTTTCAGTACCAGAAGCTGGGTATCATCATTCTGTTTATGACAAAGAGACAGACAGCAAAGAACCTGCATTTCTCTATTTTCCTTATGTGCCTGGCAATGCATACAGAGTTATTTAGTCATGTGAAAACCAGTCTTCTGAGGATCTGAACTCAACATGTAATCCCTCTTGCTCACTGATCGGCCCACGTGCTTTCCTTCAACACCACCTCAGCTTCTAATTCCAAACTAATTTTTGAAGTGAAGATTACCTTCTTCCTGGCAAGACCCCATATTTCTTTCACAAGGTTGTAGCTCATCACTGAACAGGAGATAAAAAGGGAGCAAAATTGCCAATGTGCAAAGCAGCTTTTCAGAACATAAAATTCTTTTTTTTAATCTGGCAGTCTGACTACTGAATTATCAAGTTAACACTGCTCATGATTGAATAGCAACCACTGTTTTGATCCACATTACAGAAATAAAAAGGATATCCTGTGAAATACAGTTTTTCCAAGTCCTGTCTGCTCAGCCTTACCTTTCCATAGTAATGGAATGGATGGGTCATCACAACTAGAAGCATAACATTTATTACCATCCTCCATCTCATTGTTAACTGTGTCACCATTTCCAACATTCTTGCTTCTATGGGTGAAGAAATTTTGCATCCTCACATTGTACCTGAAGTGCAAAAGAAAGGTCTGAAAAGGTTGCATTTTGCATTTCTTGGCAAACGTTTAAGTGTCTGAGATCAGCTTACGCAGGCAAGCAGTAAAGCAAAGCCCAGATGCATGTTCTCTGACAACTAATAGGAAGTGAAGTGAGAGGACTATCCAATTTAGTGGCAAGCTGATACTAAAGCAAGAACTGCACCTATCTCTCATGACATACAGCAAACTGGAAAATGGCACTAGAGCAGATTTAGTGAAGGCAAAACATTGGAGCTGTGGATTTTGGAGCCAGAACGCTGACTGTACAGCAGCTTCTTTCCTCCTGCATCAGCTCGCAATTCCCCCCACTGTTTCTCTCAGTACTGTGCTCCCTTTAGGGTTCTTGAGCATTTCTGGGACTGCTGACCATACCCTTGTAAAGATAGCATTAATCTATTTTAGCACTAGGGTGGGATCTAATCATGAACTCTGCCAAGACTTGATGTAGGAGAAAAGGGAATTCCAAAAGGGTGCTTTGTGAGGGGAAGGCACCAAGGCATGTCTAAGCAACTTCAAATAATAGGGTGGACTCACAGACACTTGTAGTAACAGTCAGACCTCTGACTCTCCTGTCAGAGGCAGTGACACAAAAGAAGAACATATCAGTATACAAGCTGGTATGAGATGGTCTGAAGATAAATACATGCTTAGTAGTCTGTCTGATGTTCCTTGACCTTGTTCTCCAGGGATTACAAGATATGTGTAACAGCTGACACGGTGTGCACTCTCAATCCAGAGCACCCAGTGGACTTTTCATGTAACTTTGTCTAAATGACATTTTCTCTCAGCTTTTTCAGAAGGCTAATTTACCTTCATGCACTATGAAAAGGATGCATGAAAATATTTGCTGTTGACTGAGCACAAATCTAGAAAGAAACTGAGTAAGCATGAAAAAACAAGGGATCTTACACAGAAACATGATTGGCTGTATTGTTCTCATGCAGGAAGGCCAAAGACAAAACCAGACCAAAAGAATGATGGCCAATTAACACCCAAAAGCCATACCAAGGAGACACACTTACTTCATGATAAGTATGTAGAATGAATACATAATGATGAGTACAAGGCTTTCCCACCTCAAAGAGACAAAAAGAAGTGTTAGAAGGCCATTTAAACAGCTGTATGCTTTACAAGTTTTATGTAGGAGTGTGCCTTAAACATCTGGTATGAGTCACATTTGTACACAGAATTCACGTCATTAAGATTAGATGGTGTCTCAGCAGAATGAGCAGACTCTCAAGTTTTAATAAACATGCAAATAAAATGCACTGCATATATTTCAGAAATGTGCTATGCAGACTGAAACCACAGCCACCCTCTGAGGATCATAATACCAAGGATTTAAGTCATTTCAGTGCTGGAGCACAGGCCAGGCTCTCTGAGAGCACTCTTTTAGAGGATACTTCTGATCTTCCACTAAGATACACCTTGGACTGTTCTTTGTGACACCTAGCATGTCCATAAAAGTTAACAGTCAGAAGCAGAGCAGAAGAACTTTGGTTACCTTCTCCGCACATGTGAATCTTCAGGCCTTATGTATTGCCTTTGTACTTTAATGCTTTCAGGTTCTTAAATTTTCTTTTAGTTTTCCCTGATCCTCATAAAAACTAAACCCGAAGAAAATACATAGAATTTCCCAGATGTCAAATCCAGCTCATACTCTCAGTGTGTACAAATGAAAGTCAATTACACTACAACTCTATTTACTGATCAGCCTCATGGCAAATACAAGACTGTATGGAATAATTTACACAACTTACCATTCTATTTTCTCATCATATATGAACTAGAAGAAGGAAAAAAAAAGAAACACATAAATTGACCATTTCTCTGACCTATCTTGCAAAACAGTCAAATTGTTTAGCAAATATCAGCCATACCTAGCCAGACCTACTTGAGTTTTGACCCTTTCTAACCAGAACTTCCGCTGTATGTAGTGTGTCCCTCACAAAACACAAACCTTGTGGAAAAGGCTTCGATCTCTGTCAGTGACTGTTATAAATACTATTTAGTAAGATGGTGCAAGCATGCAAAAGACATACAGATATGCACACACCTACCCACATGCTGTGCTGTGTAAATGACAGCAAAGTCATTTATTCTGAAAAGACTTAACTCTGGAGTCCTTTTAAGAGCTAAACTAGTTTTAGTAAAAAAGGCAGCTATTTTACTTCTACTCTTGGGCCAAGGGGTTGTACACATTTTACTGTGCCCTATGTAACTCCTGTAACTGGATACAGAGCTAGTGATTCATTTTTATTACAAAATACAAACTAAATGGATTCTTCCCCTGCCTTGCCACCAGACACATTAAATGTGTACGTTCAGGAACTACCACACTGCTCTGGATGAATAAAGTGGTATCTCACCTGTGCTCTACTTGGAAAAACTTACCCAGCATCTGTGAAATAAAATTACTGTGTAGGAGCAAGTAACAGCCACCTTCCCTATTTAAAATAGAAGTGCAGCTCAAAATTTTGCATCTCCACAACAAGCAGCCCCCTAAGTCAGAAGAGAGTGCTAAATGCACTGTTAACAGTAGCCTGCAGAACTTCACAAACCATAGATACAAGATGAATGGACATTGATGGACATGATGGATACATATTCTGTGGGCTCTATGAAATGTTCATATTTGGACCACACACTGTGGAGCTGAGCCCTCACTTCCAGATGTCAGTTGAACTAGTTAGGAAAATAACTATTTGCTAGCGTGTATCAATGGTTAGTGGACTGGTCTTCCAAAAATTCAAGCAATGAAACACATTAATTGGTAAGAGAACTACTTACAACAATAAGTATGACCACAGATATTGTGTAGTATACAGAATCCCGGAACACAGCCCACTGGGTAAGACAAACCACCTGAAAAATACCACACCTTCAGCCAACAAAAATATTTGATTCCAAAGACAGACAAAGCCCTTGCAATAACTTAGGTGTGTGAGCAGAATTGTTAGTATTATTAGCAAAAATTTCAAAACCAATCCATTTTATGCTAACAGAAAGACATACCAGTCTGTTAGACAATGGATCTATAATAACCACCAGTAATAAAAATCATACAGAAACTTCCATTAATGAAATACCTTTCTTACTAATAATATTTTATTTGGTCATAATTCCAATTGCAAAGTACAATTCATTGTACTGCAGTACATCAGTGGTTCCCTCTTCTTTGTATTTGTATCTAGTACATTGGACTTACTACCTGAAAAAATATGGTACAGTTTAACCAACTACCGAGTAAATGGAGCAAATCTCATGTTGTGTCCTGGATTCTTCAACCATCATCAGTACCAGAAAGGATCAGCAGATACCACTGATCAGTTGACTGTAAACATATTGTATTGTATGAAGAGGAGTCAGTTTCCTCTTTTCCTCTGTATGCTACATGTTCAGAGTGCTGAAAATACAGCTGAACTTTTTGGAAACATTTGCTATTTTTAAAGCATTTGCGAATTCTTTGTAATAGTTGACATTTTTCACAATGCCATTTTTGTCTTTGACTATTATTCTGTTTTTCTTTTTAACATTTGCTCATGGAAACACCTAAATTGTAAGCAATTGAACTGTATAAAGATAAATATCTTACTAACCTGTCCTGCAAACAATCCACAGACACCAACAATGCAGAGGATGTTGAAAACTGCTGAACCAACAATGGTCCCTACTCCTACATCTCCATGAGTGACAAATACACCTGCAGAGGGAGCAAAACATACATAATTACCTCTGTCATTTCATTTTAGGTCAGTTAGAATATGTGCTACTTGAAGAGACTGTTTGAAAGTTTAACCACAATATGTTTCATAATTAATGCTTGCTTCTCTGTGTAATAATTTCTGCTTTAGTCTAGCTAGCAACTCCCCCAGTTTTGGCTTAAAATCTCTACACATATACTTTCATTAAAAGTAAATTATTTCTTAGCTAGTTAGTTCAACAATAAGTCCTCTGTTTCACAGTTTGGTTGCTAGTCGTGCAGTAATCCATTCAAATGAGTATAAAACACTTCCAGTCAGTCACATTAGAAGCATGGAACTTATTTCCAGTACAATAAAGCACAGAAATCTTTCTCCCAGGTGAGCAACCAGATAACTTTTGTTAAAGTTATATAACTGCCAAATGGAGCCTTAAAGGCTTACACTTGCTTTTCAGTAAGTTGGATATGAGGTTATGTTGCACTCCTTTAGACAGTATTGTCCTAACATTTGTAAAAATGTCAATCAGGATAGTTAGTAGCAGAAACACAACAAAGGCTTTACTAAAGACCGATTTATCTAATTTAAGCCATCACGCTGCTAGAAAGCTACAAGCTAGTTGCCAAACCTAGTTGGACAAATGCCACACTTGGCAAGCTGCTGTCAGTGGCTACAGGCTGTTCAGAAGGGAGAGGTGAGGACAGAGGGGTTGCCCTCTACATGAAGAAATGGATAGACTTTGAAGAGCTGTCTCTGAAGAATACCCATGAGTGGGCTGAAATGTTATGAATAGGAATTACAGACTGAGCCAACAAAGGGAACCTCTTGACTGGTGTCTACTACAAGCCACCTGGTCAAGGGGAGCCTATTGACAAAGCCTTCTTGCTCCAGCTACAGGAGGCATTGCGCTCACAGGCTCTCGTCCTGCTGGGGGAACTTCAACCATCCAACATGTGCTGGAAAAGCAGCACAGTGAGCTGTGGGCCATCCAGGAGACTCCTGCAGTGCATGAAGGGTAACTTTTTAAGTCAGGTAATAGACAGCCCTACCAGAGAGAATCCAATACTGGACCTGTTGGTCACCAATGCATGTGAGACTGGAGGCAGCCTGTGCTGCAGCAATTGTGCACTGGTGCAGTTCACAGTCCTGAGGGACATTGGTCAGGGAAAAAGTAAAGTCAGGACCCTGAACTTTAGGAAAGCAAACTTTCAACTGTTCCAGGAGCTAGTCAACAGGACTACCTCCCTCCCCACCCCGCCCCGAGAAACTCCCCCACAGGGACAAGAGAGCAGGACAGGGCTGAATTTAAGGATGTTTTCCATAAAGCACAAGAGCTCTCAACACCCATGTTGAAGGTGTAAGAAATCAGGAAAAGAAGGCAAGACACCAGCACAGTTGAGTCAAGACCTGCTGGTCAAACTGAAAGGCAAGAAAACCTTCCACAGGCAGTGGAAGGAGGGACAGGTACCCCACGCAGAATGCAGGGATGCTGCCTGGTTGTGTAAGGATCAGAAAGGCTAAGGCAAGGCTAGAGTTGAACTTGGAAAGGGACGCAAAAATAACAAAAAAGGCTTCTACAGGTATGTGAGTCAGAAAAGAAAGAGTCAAAGAAACCATATCCCCCGGATAAACAAGGCTGGCAAACTGGTAACAACATATGAGGAGAAGGCTGAGGTACTCAACAAGACTTTGCCTCAGTCCCCACGGGCAACCTGTCTTCCCACACCTCTTGAGTAGATTGACTGGAAGATGGGAATGGGGGGAGCAAAGTCCCTCCCACTGTAGAGAAGATCAGGTTTGTGACCACCTGAGGAACCTGAACATGTCTATATCCATGGGACCTGATGAGATGTATTCCAGAATCCTGAGGGAACTGGCTGATGAAGTTGCCAAGCCAGTCTCCATGATATTTGAAAAGTTATGGTAGTTAGGGTGAAGTCCCAGGTGACTGGAAAAAGGGAAATATCACTCACATTTTTAAAAAGGGCAGGAAGGAGGACCCTGAGAACTATCGAACTTGTCAGTTTCAGCTCTGTGCCTGAGACGACCATGGAACAAATCCTACAAGAAGGGCTGAGGCACATGGAGGACAGGGAGTAGATTAGGGATTAGAGACAACCAGCATGGATTCACCACAGGCAGCTCCTGCCTGACCAGCCTAGTGGTGCTCTATGGTGGAGCAACTACCAGAGTGGACAAGGGAAGGAAGAGGTATGAACGTCATCTATGCGTGACACAGTCTCCCACAACATCCTACTCCCTAAATTGCAGAGATATGGATTTGATGGGTGGACTGTTCAGTGAATGAGGAATGGGTTGGATGGTTGTAACCAGAGGGTAATGGTTAATAGCTCAAAGTGCCCATAGACAGTGGTGACAAATAATGTCCCTCAGGGGCACATACTGGGAAAACACTGTTTAGTATCTTCATCAATGACATAGACATGGGATCAAGTGCATCCTCAGCAAGTCTGCAGTCAACACCAAGACATGGTTGACACACCTGAGGGACAGGATGCCGTCCAGAGGGACTTGGGACAAGATCAAGAAGTGGGTTCACATGAAACTCATAAGGTTCAACAAGGCCAAGTACCAGGTCCTGCATCTGATTCATTCCCTGGTACCAAAACAGCCTGGGGAATGAGCAGATTAAGAGCGGCCCTGCCAAGAAGGACTTGGGGGTGCTGGTGGATGAGGCTGGACATGACCCAGCAGTGTGCACTTGCAGGCCCAAAAGCCAATGGTATCCTGGGCTGCATCAAAAGCAGCGAGGCCAGCAGGGCGAGGGAGGGGATTCTGTCCCTCTGCTCTGCTCTGGTGAGACCCTACCTGGAGTGCTGAGTCCAGATCTGGGAAGGACATGGACCTGTGGAAGTGAGACCAGAGGAGGGCCACAAAGATGATCAGAGGAGTGGAACACCTTTCCTAAAGGACAGGTTGAGACAGCTGAGTTTGTTCAGCCTGGAGAAGTGAAGGCTCTGGGGAGACCTTGTTGCTGCCTTTCAATACTTAAAGTGATCTTACAAGAAAGATGTGGAAAAACTTTTTAATAGAACCTCTAGAACAAGGGGTAATAGGTTTAAATTAAAAGAGGGTAGATACAGACTAGACAAAAGGAAGAAATTTTTTACAATGAGAGTGGTGAGATGATGGTACAGATTACCCAGAGATGGCCACACCCCTGGAAACACTCAAGGTCAGGTTGGATGGAGATCTAAGCAACCTGATCTAGTTGGAGATGCCCCTTCTTACTGGAGGGGGGTTGGACTCGGTGACCTTTAAAGGTCCCTTCCAACACAAACCCTAGAACTGGAGGCAGTACTCTAGGTGGGGTCTCATGAGGGGAGTAGTGGGGCAGAATCACCTCCCTTGACATGCTGGCCATCTTCTTGTGATGCAGCCCAGGACACAGTTGCTTTTCTGGGCTGCTAATGCACGTTGGGCTGCACACTGACAGGTCGTGATGAGCTTCTCATCATTCAACACCCTCAAGTCTTTCTCCCTCAGGGCTGCTCTTAATCCATTTCCAAATACATCAAATTATCTCTCAGGGGACTTCAATGAATCTCTTCTTTTACTTCCTGTGTTCAGAATCAGACATTCCTCTCTATTGTTTTGAGAGGAGACTCACAGTTTCATGAGATATTTTGAGTAGTTAATTATACCATGAACTACAGACTAGCTGACAGCTGCAATTGCCGATTATAAATTGACAGAGGAATGGTAGCACTTTCGGGTACCTGTGCTTGATCTGCTGCTGATTTTTTAACAGCAGATCTAATAAAAGCTTGGGTGTGGGCTCCATACCTATAACAGACGCAAACAGTTCTGGAGTGGAGCTCCCTGCTGCCATGAATGTGGCTCCAGCAACATCTGCACTCAAATGTAGTTTCTGGAAGAAAACAATTGGTGATTTCAACACTGCTACTGTACTTACATTGTGGAGTTCTACAGCTATGTATGTAACTGCATACTCAATTGGGGCTTACATGTAGCTGAGCAGGGAAAAGCATCTCTGCAGATTCAAAAGGATTGTAAACATCTAAAACTGTTTTCATTAATTTACTTTTGAATCTCTAGACACAATCATTCAAGAATTAAGGGCAATTATTGGAGTTTCTAAAATTGGAAACCAAAAATCTGTAAGAGAAAAATACAACCTCTGTGAATAAATCTAACAATCAGCTGGTCTGATTTTGGCCCCACTTTACAACTGTGCTAATCAAAAGTGAGTCCGCTGACACAGATAAAATTAGTCCAATTAGACACAGAGAGGTCTGTGTATGGCAGACAGGTCTATTTTTATGACAGTGTCTCTTAAGCTCTAATAGGATATAGATAACCTAGAGTTCTCAGATCAGCATAAACATGTGTAGCTCCACAAGTGGGCTGCATCAATTTAACACCATCTGAAGATCTTTCCATTGAACTATAAACAGGATTTATGGAAGACCTTTTTCCTTTTTGAGAGTCTCCAGGCTCATCCCTAGTACGCTATTTTTCTTTCAAGGAAAGAAAAGTAATTAGTGACAAAAGGACAAGTATAAAAATCCAGTACTTTTCATGTAATTTGACTGAAAACATTTTTGAGCTGTTGACAAGGGCATCCTGCAGAACTTGAAAAAACAAACACAAATCTCATCTATTACCAGTCACACGGTTGCAGGAGCTTAAACCTAATTGTGTTATCTGAACTCCTCTTAGTTGTTCCTAATGTTCAGCAGAACATGAGACAAGAGGTAAAGATTTTATGAAGGATCAATAACCAGTAACTGGTACAACCAAGTGGTATAATTTAAATGTGGTGTCTAAGGTGCATGCTGAAAACAGAATATCTGAAAAGGGGAAGACGCCTATTGAGTATCTTACTATTATTGACCATCTCCCTTATTCTTCTATTTGTTCTTCTACTGATGTGTGTAAGTACATAGCTCTGAGTAATGCTTACAGGAATTTAGTGCATATAGCCATAGGAAAAAAGACTTTTTAAGTAGCTACAGGAGTTTTCCAGAAAAACAGCCACTTTTATTTTTATTTGAAAACAAAGAAGATGAGTTTTTCATTTTGCCATCAAAAAGAAAGTAATATCTACAATTTATATTTTGTATTCATTTTGCAGTAGTTCACCAAAGTCTTACTTAACATCTACACGCCAAGTGTAAACGCCACCTTGTCCCAATCAACCCACTCAATTAGAATCCCATGTGCAATTTTTGCAGTCTTCTCAAAAATTATGCAAAGGAATTACATTCACTTTTTTTTTTTGCATATAAAACATGTATTATCCTTCCATATCAAACCAAGGTGCATACTTTTCTCACACACTCTCTCTTTTCTCAGCTTTATGCCAGGACCACGTACACTTCCGTTCCCTTTGCTCATACAGTGGTAGATGTGCAATAAGATTTGCACAGCCAATATATTATCTACCAGTAGTACAACAATAAACCCAACTCATCCATAACTGATATCTCTCCTAGCTACATGCTTCAGGTATTTTAAGAGTGCATTTTGCCATCTGATATCAATAAATCTCTGACTTTTTCTGCTTGAATGTGGCCAGGGGAACAAGTGTGCACAGACCACAGGTTCATTTTTTCATGGAAGCTCAAATAACTTGAAAATAATCAAGGCCAAAAAGTTGACAGGAATGAACTGCAAACAACAATGACACAAAATGTCTGATTTTATAATATTCTCTAAATAAATTTCCAAAAGAATAATAAAATTCTTTAACATACCTCACAAATTTTCTCTAAGGATGGAACAAAGAAGTCATCACACACTATGGCCAAAGCATAGAACATATAAAGAGCCTGTAAAAAAAATAAATTCAGAAAATGTTACAGATTTTTCTTGTACATGAAAAGAAGAAAAAAGGTAATGCTACCTTTATTCAAACTAGCAGAAATATATAGCCTCATTTTTTATTCTATTCCAAATAAAAATCTCCCTGCATAAACCCAGATTTTTTAATGTAAGATTTAATTTAGAACAAGAATGTTTGTCAGATCCTAAAATATGAAAGGTATCACAGTTTGACAGAATAGGGTGCCACAATAGACTTGATATAAAGAAAAGCAATGGATAAGGCTTACAAAGATATACAGTCATCTTCTACATTTTCAATTAATTATCAGACCAAGTAATTAAATAGAAAGTAACACCAGGCTGATTAACAATACTCAGGAAATAATTACAGCTGGAAATAAGGAGATCCTGGCCATGGATCACTGCACCAAAACTCTTAGGAATGATCCTGGTTCCCTGCATACATGTGATACTTTTACTGTCTTCTGTGGCTTTATATGCTGTGATGATGCAATGGGCCTAATCCTGCTATTGTCCAGCAAAACACAGTTCCTTTTTACTTCACTGTCCCTGAGCTGTGAATGAAAAACTGGAGCCTGCAGGACTTACTTGCTTTGTGTTTTCTACAATAAAATATAAAACTCGATGTATTTTCTGTATTTCTTCTGGGTTGTTTGTTTTTTTTTTTAATTACAACTTTTGCATAGAGGCAAAAAAGAAAAGAAGGAGACTCAAGAATCTTTCACATCATGCTCGATGTCATCAACAAGGGAATCCCAAACTATGTCTACGCAAGATGAAATACAAGCAGAAGTTTGTGATCCATGCTTGCCAGGATTTTATCTCCAAGAGGATGAATCAATAGGCACTGCAAATTCAGACTTGCATTATTTTCTTAAATAAATGAGTCATAGAATCATTTAGGTTGGGAAAGATTCTCAAGATCACCAAGTCTAATTGTTAATCAGACAAGACCAAGACCTCCGCTATATCAACATCCCTAAAATGTTACCTTTTAAGCATTTGTATTCTATATATAGGCATATTAGAAACACTGAAACCCAAGTATTAGAAACATGTTGATAAATATATAAGTCTACTTAGTAAGGTCCCTATGATGATTAGCATCTTATTAAAAAATAAAACAAGAAACAAATAAAGTAAATAACGTGAAAACAAAAATGAAGCACAGTAGAGAAAAACTTACAGCAATGATATGAAGCAGAACTCCTCCTTGCTGACGTTCTTTATTTGTAAATAAATCTTGAGGAAACTCATTAATGGCTGAAAGAGAAATACACTTTTTTTAAAAAAAATTATAGCATCTGTAAACGGAAGAATGAAAAACAAGGATGCATCTGTAGAAATATATGACCGAACATAAGTGTCTCTTCTGAAGTACTACATTATAGCTTGCCAGTTCAGAATTTCACTTCTCTGCAGAAAAAACAGAGAACTGACACTGATGTGTTATTATCATCACTCCAGCGACTTAAACCAACCAACCTCCATTGTACAAAGTTTCACATTCTTAAAGACTCATTTTATACTATCATCTCCTCTGTGATAGGTATAGGCACAAAAATTCATCCTGAAATAGTATTTCTGACTTTAAGTGTGTCTTGCCTGAAAAAAACCTTCTATCAGTCTCTTAGCTATAAACTATAAGGTTCCACAGACTTGCAAATGATTTCACAAAGATGAAAGTGATTCCAAGTACTTTCTCCAGAAAGTCTACCATGTCAATGTGTTGAAGGAAGGAATGAAGAAGAAATGGTAGGTGAACAATAGAAACATTCAAAGACAGGAGTTTTGGGATAATGTCTGACTGACAGGGATTGACAAGACAGGTAGGGGTAAAGATTTAAAGTACCTCAGAGAGAAGTCTGGGAAATTTAAGGGTGAAAATTATTTCATAGAATCATAGAGTCATTAAGGTTGGAAAAGACCTCTGAAATTCTTCCTGATGTCCAACCTAAACCATTTCCTCTCATTGCTGGTTGCCTGAAAGAAGAGGCCAACCCCCACCTGGCTACAACCTCTTTTCAGGTAGTTGTAGAGGGTGATAAGGTCTCCTCTGAGCCTCCTTTTCTCCAGGATAAACACCCCCACAAGCTTCCTCAGCTGCTTCTCACAAGGCTTGTGCTCCAGACCCTTCACCAGCTCCATGGCCCTTGCCTGGACACACTCCAGGACCAACCTCAATGTATTTCTTGTAGTGAGGGGCCCAAAACTAAACACAGTACCCAAGGCGCAGCCAGTGCTGAGTAGTGGAATCCACTGTAATACAAGTGCACTGAAATCAGTAAATGACTATTTAGAAAGGGATGTAGCTTGACAACAAGATAAGTTCCAGAATGTTCTTACAAATTTACCATAATGTACTGAAATGCAAGGAAGGAAACAGAGGGAATAGATGAGTATCTTGGCCATATTGAAGTCTGTAACATTAAAGAAATGCTTAGGAGCACAAGGTATGATATTTATGCTGTTCCGTTTTCAATTTCAATGTTGTATTTTCTCTATTTCTTGATATAATTCTGCAAAGAATAACCAAGAACACAGAAACCAAGAAATTAAGGTATGGTTGATGGTTTTAGCTACTAAGCTTCAAACACACTAAACCAGCCTAATTTTCAGGAACTGTTGCACTGAATCTTTGAAGATTACACTTTTTAGAGTATCTTAAATTTGAATTACCTGTAATCACCAAACACCCTTGAAAATCTTAGCTGAAGTGAGAGGATAATCTAGTTTCAAAGACCCAAATGACTTCTCATTTGCTCAGTCTTTCAGTCTTACAGAAATACAAAAATGTCTCCTCTCTGTACTACACACACCTACATATATTGCATATGTCTAGCTTGACAAAAACTTCATCAATGTCTCCATACCTTTTAGCTCTTTTTCCTTAGTGTCTACTACCATAAATATATATATATATTTTAATTAACATAGCGGCAACAGGCAGTGTTTAAAACCTTATGTGTAAAACCCATACCTTCCATTCAAAAGTCAAATTTACCGTTTTGTGAGATCTCTCTACATTCTCTTACTTAGTATTTGAGAACCACTACAGTGGTGTTAAAACTACAAACAGTCTACAGAATATTTAGCATAAAATAGAAGTTCAGCAGCAATGACTGACTGTAATTCCTTTACTGATTTGCATTAGGCTTTCCATTAACATCTATTCTTACTGCTATATTCTTACTGGAATCAGTATCAGTATGTGATATGCTGAATAGAGCTTTCCAAAGATACAGGTCCATCTTTTCTTTCACATCTCAGACAAGAAAAACTATATAAAATTGTAGTAAATTTCGCTTAGGTACTCCTGAATGTGATCCTACTGCTGGACAAATCTTCTATTTCTGATCCTCCTTTTGTCATCACCAGGAAAAATGAAAGCATAAATAACATGTAAATAACAAACATTTGCCTATGGAGCCAAACAAATTCAAGTACTTCTAAAATCAAAATACGTGAATAAAACTTCCTCTTTTCTGTTTGGCTTTCATCACTGTTACCCTCAAACAATGAAAAAGACAGTGGAAATATCCATAAACCAGGAAAAAACTGTTTGCATTTTAGTTTTGAGACACTGTGTATTCACAGTTGACATTCCTACTCTTACTGGAAGACAGTGCAAGATAATTCACAAACTATTGGTTAGGATGCAGCAATCTGCAATGCTTTTGTCTAAAGATAATAATTATAAGATGCCAAGAGAAGCTTATATGCATGTAACAATCAAGCAGTCTTCTTGTAGTGATATTCTGCTACATATAGTAATATTTAGTATAGTAAAACATGGTAATATTGTTCCCCTTATGCAGCAATTAGAGTGAAATACTCTTCTGGAATAATATTGAAATACCATCAACATCAAGAATTTCTTATCAGTTGCACTGGCTGCCAAAAGCAATATTTCTCAGAGAAGTTATTTCCTACCACATGAAATAAAGAATGGCAAAAAATTAGTAAGCACCCAAAGCATGTGGTTTTAAATAAATTCTGCCTATTAAAAATTAATATTAACTGAAGTGATTAGTAACTAAGGAAACTTCTCCTTTGGCAGAAAAGATACAGAGCTACAGCTGATGGTGATAATAGTATTAGTAATAAATAACTGCTTGTAATAAATACCTGCTTGCCTCACAAAGGTAATATTAAATGAATTAACATGAAGATAACTTTTCTCTCTGCACAGAACTCACAACATGCAGTTGTTCTCACAATGAGACACTACAAAGTCTTCTTTAAAAATCAGGGAAATGAAACAAAGTTCTGGAGCTTGGTAAACAAGATTTCTTCCTTAATGAAATGGCCACCTACCAGTGAGTTCTAAGGTAGAGTTTGGAGTCTTCCAGTATAAATATTTTCTGTCTTTATGTCTTTATTATCCAGATAATCATAGGCTTTGTCTGTCATCTACAGATTCTGTATACCTTATCTACATGCACTGCTCTTTATTTACTAGCTGTACTGTGATTTTCTTACCTACTGCTTTGATAACCTGTTTTTTTTTTTTTTAAGAAAAAAGCTGTTTGGAATCTCTTGGATCCCAGCTTAGGCCTGGGAATTCAACAACACTGAACTGAGGGGGGCAGTGCTATTCCCTCATCTGTTTAAGCTGACAGAGGGGATATGACTTTATCAGACAGTTTGAGAGAACACAGTCTGCCCTCATGGTACAATGTGATTTGTGTGCACAGCAGGGCACTGCTCTACTTCACACAGAGATATTTTCTCATCTATGGGAGACAGAGCTATCTGGCTGCTTGAGTGGGAGCTACATCTCCTTGGTTTCTACTGAAAAGAGAGAGAACAGATGGGAGAAGGAGATGAAATGAAGAGCACTACATCTAATGGGGCTAACCTATGCCAAAAAAAGGAAGGGAACATACACCAATCATCTTAAAATCAGCTAGAAATACAGAAATATTTATCCTGCTGGTACTGTTGCAAACTCATGGCTCCTGCAGCTCATCTTAACCAGCATAGATTTGAGGAGGAAGGGAGGGCACCAAGAAAGCCAAGTCTATATTGAAATTGCCATCATTCTGTAGCTCGTTCCCTCTCTCCAATCATGAAATGATTGGAGAAACAAAAGCAGCTTATCCAGCTATTAACTGAGGGGGACACCACCACCTTTTTCTCTGAGTCATGGACATAAAAAAAATCCTTGATCATGGCATGAAAGAAAGGATGATTCACCTTTGATACACAGCTCTGGCTGAGCTGTCTGTGGCTCAAAAGCTATAGAAGGCATGCAAATAGCAGGCCTCAGAAGAGACTCTAAGAGCAGCTGCACAGCATAAGCTGTCTGCGTGGCCCTAGAGCAAAGACCCAGCATCAAGCAGCTGGGGTAACCCCAGCACGCCAGTGACACCTGCCCAGGCTCAGGCTGTTACGGGATTAATTCCGGGTACCGTCAGAGCATTGTTCCCACATGCCCTATCCATACTGTGACAGGCCAGCTGCCAATGAAGTTACGTTTCAAAATCTCCTAAGCCTGACAACCACCTCAACAACCACGTGGATCTGTGGTTTTATAACCTGTCTTGACATGTGATTTCTTCACCTTATTAGCAGTTGATTTACTCACAACAATCATGCCAACCCTGAACACCTGCTAAGCATTCAAGCCTGCTACAACTCTTAAAATTTTTCCTCACAGGGATAAGGGACCTGTAGATGTTTGAAGGAAGGTGTGCCATCAGCTCCTGCCTTTGCAGGAAGCGGGTTAGCCACATGATGTATGCAGAGCCCCTTCTGATGCCTGCATCTTGCTCCTCTGCCCATGTTCCTCTGTCCCTTCAGGTCAA
This sequence comes from Acropternis orthonyx, assembly GCA_035583155.1. Lineage (NCBI taxonomy): Eukaryota > Metazoa > Chordata > Aves > Passeriformes > Rhinocryptidae > Acropternis > Acropternis orthonyx. The sequence continues at coordinate 48,757,983 of JAWWEU010000158.1, read as the reverse complement.
GTCACATTTACAGATTGCAACACCTATCTTTTTGCTCTGGCATTCAGGGATTGCTGATCATCAGACTCACCCAGGGCAGAGGTAAAAGGGGAAGAATGACAGGCAGAAGACAGAATTACATAGTTCCACTTTTACCCCCTTAATAATCATATTCACAAGCCAGCTTGAATATTTCAAGTTTATATCATTTGTTTAAGCACTGCAAGCCACTTCAGGCACCTCTGCACTTAGTGTATTTCTGCTTCTGTGCAATTTGCTTTTCACATTCCAGATCCTCATCTTTCCAAGGCCTGGTGTTGTGTTCATACACATATAACTGTGCCTCAGTGACAGTGAACAGACTCCCTAATGCATGCAGAAGTGAGCTTCTTCATGCCTAACAAGCAACTGCATGCACTGTTACCTGGTGCCCGCAGCAAAATATCAACAGGTTGTGTGACAGGAGTTGAACTTGCAACAGACTTCATCATACTGCAACTTGCACTAATTTATAATTCTGTTCTAATATAATCTGTTAGAAGATTTGATTGAAAGCCAAAAAATCATCATTTCTTCCAACATCTCCCTGAACGCAAGGGTCCTATATCAGTTGAGTTGCAATGAATAGGACAAGTATGTCTTGGAATCACTTTTGCTGTCAAAACATTTGTGACTTTAGCCCATACTGCTCTTCAAAAACAGTGCACTGGGAAGATTTTTACAGAAAGACGGTTAGCCACTTTGAAAGCATCCTGAAGGCAATGGGAGAAATTCCTCCCATATTCTCTTTACCACCAATGTCAAAAGGGTCCTGTCATGTTTCATGTATTAGCTCAGATGTTGAAGGTGACAGTCTTAGATATTACTGTGGTGACCTCAGGAAATGACATAATACACTTAGCTGATCCTCTTGCACAACCTGTGCACTGTCAGTATGGTGCTACTAATTGTGTACTTTAGAAAAGAATAGCAGGTTGCTTTTGCTCACAGGAAAGTATTGACTTGTTTTAGTTATGTATTCTTGTGTTAACACTGGAAACAAAGTCAACCCAAAGATCTTACCATCACAGTGAAACTAGTTTACTCAACTATAAAACGTATCATATGAAAGTCCTCCTTTTAATACTTCCCAAATTAGATATAATAAATTTGAACAGTCATTAGAAAATCATAAGTGTGCCATAGTACATTAAAGGTATATTTTAAAAGAATTACAGGAAGTCTAAATTAATGAAAAAAAAAACCATAAATCTCAAATTTTAAAATAAAATCACAAGTTAACATGCCCCTAACTCTAAACTGTCAGTGAACAAAAATGGTATACTCAGCAAGTGCTTTCATACAAGAAAGCTGGTAACTTAGAAATATTACAAGAACCAAAGAAGTAATAAAGAACAACTCGCTGATAATGTTGGATGTTCTCTGGAAAAAATAAGAATTACCAAGCCTTAAACTTCCATTTCCATTAGACAGCTATTTCCAGTTTTCCATAGGAGGATGACATGGATTTTCCCTCAAATACTCAGTTCAGTTTCTGCTGGATACTAACCTAGGTACCAGTGTTACAGCAAATCAGGAATGGGATATTCAAAGAAAAACACACTTCTACTTGAAAAATTTTGCAAGGACATTTCTAGAGCGATATCTCTTTAGTAAACTCATTTCATGGATTATACTACCTGGACAGCAACAAAGCAGCCAAATGAAGTGCATAGAAATGATACAAAACACCACCCAAATTCTTTGACAGACATTTGTGCATCCACGTGATGCTCTGTGATGCCAAAGATCAAGGCTGCTCTTTGCAGGCAAAGTACCATATGGCAGGAGGCACACTAAGCATCCTCCTCCATAGCCCTCACCTCACAAACAGTAGAATTACGAGCAAACTTTATCTCTGTGGTATATTAATTCAATTTGCATTGCTCAATCAAAAAGAGGACTGCCAAATGCAATTATATGTTCAATGGGAAGTGGCAGCTTATGAAGCTAATAACTGACTCAATTCTCAACTATTAAATCCATTTGATATATGATTGTAAAGGATAGTATATTAATTAAATACTTGAAAAACTCTCCTTCCATCAGTATGAAGCTATGAAAATATCTATACAAGACTGGATTAGCTACAATAAAAAGTAAAATTAACACCTTATTAAATCCTGGACTTACCTTGAGTTTCTTTTCTCTTTTATAAAAAAGAAAAGTATTTGCACTCATTAAAACAATGTCAAACAATGAAATAAGAACACATGAAGAATTATCCATCAATGAAAATTGAAAGGCACAATGAAATCTCAACTCCTGATTTAGGGAGTCAGTGACGACACATGGATGCACAAGTACTGCAACATGGGGATGCATCGGCATATCAGATGGCAGCATTTCATGTGTACTGGTCTTTGTGTTAATGGCTTTAATGTCCTCAAAATAACTCTAAAAGGCTCCCAAGGTTTGGGATCATGTTTGATTGGTTTCTTTCCTCCCTGACCTTCAGACCAGTCACAGAACTTCTGAGCTCTTCTAACTCCTCGCTCTTCTGTGATTATGGCCCTGACTTTCCACAAAGCACATGTGTATTCTTCAAAATCCCACCCATGCACACCAACCTTTTTATTTTACAACTCAGATTCCTAAACAGGGATACTAAAATAATTTTCACCTTCTCCCCTTTTGTACTTACTGTCTCATACTGTCTCAGCTCCATTTACACTACCCTGAGCCAAGGCTGGCAAACCAGTTCAAACACTGGCAAGGTCCAGCACTGGTGCAGCTTATTCAGACATGTCATTTCCCGGCTCCGGGGGAATAATTCTGGTTCTCAAGACTGAACAAACACTGTGGAATAATATGAACAGGTTTAAATTGTACTACCTCATGATTGCTCTACGACTTAAACACAGATATCTAGGACTTAGACATCAGTAAAAAATGGTGGTTTCTACATGAAATTTGCCTCTGGTTTCCCACTTTGAGCTTCATGCATTTGCATCCTCTCTCCCCTTCACCTTTCTCTCATTTTTCGCTTCTTGAAAGTTGATGGTTTCTATGCTTTACAGCATCTTATTTCATTTGAGAGATAGAGCTCTCTGGCTGTGCAGTGTTTTGGACTCAGGTTGACTGTGTCCTTTTTAAATACAGATAGAAAGTGGTGTCCCCGGCAAGATCACTGCTTGATAGGAAAAAAGGTTTTAGAATAGGGATAATGACTGGATTAACTATCAATACTGTGACTCACATAAGAAAGGACAGTTTATAAAAGGTCAGGCAATGTTTCATCTCCATAGAAAAGAATCATTCCTTATGTTTTCCACAGGTAAGCCTTCCAGGTGCAAACAAGCTGGAGAATCAAACATCACATTATGAGTTTTTGGTATTATCAGCTCAAGCTCAACAAGATCTTGGTTTTTTCACTCCCAGTCAGACTCCAAAATCTCTTTCAGAACTAAAGGATGCAAAGTATTTATGCTCATCGTTCAGCCTTCCCATTAATAAACTCAGTTTGTTCACCTCCCATTAAAGCCAAGGAGAGGCTGCCTCGTCTGACATGTCAGTAGCATCTGCAAGGGGATTTCACTACACATCTATGCATAAACTGCACTGCCAGGGAAAATGACAATCTGCTTTCTGTGACACTGGGCTTTGAAAATCAACTGGACAAGTTGCAGCACTTCACTGAAAAGATTACAAAAACTGTAGCATAGTTTTAAGACACTGTGGACTAGTAACCCTCTTTGAAATGACCCACTCCATCTGGCACAAAAGGACACTTTTACAGATAGTGGGATTTTAACTCCCCAGTTTTGTTACTGGATATGCATTAGAGCTGCTCTTAAATATGCGCTGTTGTTGTATTATGCCTAATGAATAGCTCAACAGTCAGAATAAACCACTATCTCTTCCTTGGTTCCCAAAGTGACTCTCAGCAGGCAGGTGTAGAAGGAACAACCACCACAGAAGTGGGCCTTGACACATTTCCCTAAACTAGAGAATTTCATAGCAGGAAGAAAATCTTTCCTGTGCCGCTTGAATATGCAAGCAAGAGGGATCAGCTAAGTCAACCTGATCCAAGGCAGAAGTCTTCTTCCTCTCTGAACATCTGAAGACCTCATTTGGCAGAGGTCACCCATTGCAAAACTGTGATGCATTATTATTCCACTGATATCACATAGCAATGGGATCAAAACTGCTCTTCAAAAAGAAAATCTGGCTACCAGTAACAGAGCTGACATAAAGACAATGACATTTATCAATGGATATAGATGGAGTTGCAGGAAATAACATCTTTCCTTATAAAACATCACTGATACTTTTCCACGAACATCTCTGCTGGCAAACTGACTACACAAGTACTTTTCTGTACAACCGAGTTCTTTCTTCCGACCCTTCTTCAGTGAATAAAACAGGGTGCTTACTACCTCCTTATACCTGTTGGATGTAGACCTCAAATAACATAGAATATGAGGCAATTTACTGCCTTGTTAGTGCCCCAGGAGAAGTGACAACCACATTCAAATGGCAAAATGACTGGCAAAATTTGACTTGATCCAAGTCAGACCACAGATTAAGTTTGAACTGCTGGTAGCCAGAAAAGCTACCAGGTTACTTGATCACATGTAGAAAACACTGGGAAGGAACAAATAAGCAACTGCAAGAGCTGCCAGAGCAGCTATCATTCAGAACAGAAGTGCACTTTAAATGAAACTGTGCTATTGTGCCTTCAGCACAGTTAATGCATAATAATAGGCTTTTGAATACCTTCTACTTCTGTAAAAGCTGAAGTATGGCTCATTTAAAAGCAGCTGTATTGGCACACACTATTCTTTTCCTCCAAATGCATGGAAAAGGAAACAAAACTCAATATTTATAATATAACCAATATAATCCAAGTAGGGATTTTAAACTATCCAGGAAAATTGTGATATTCTCCAAGTTGAAATAGCACAAGAACTATACATGGCTAAGACCCTACCAGGCTAAGATTAAGTTAAATAAACTGCTTTTCTAGAAATAATGGGCATGAGATAACAGAGCAATAGCAATCTTTAAGTCAGGCCTACAAGTACCAGAGAAAGACAAAAAAATAAAGTCAGACACGGGTATTGTTTGAACTTTCCTTACTTAGAAGCTTTTCTTTCTGGATATAGAAGGAAAATTATGGAAGACAGCTGTAAAAAGACCTCCACAAACGTTTATCCACCCCCTGCCAATTTAGGATTGCTTCCAACAGTGAGTTTTCTTGTGCTTTGTTCAAAAAGTTCCTTTAACCAAGAGGAAACAGGTAAAATTCAAAGGCTCTATAATAAGGCAGAGGAAGCCCCTCAAGGCTGTTCATTAGGTGACCTTTCTGGAACCAGAGTTCCCAAGAGAGTTCAGTACAGGCAAGCCAAGATTTTCAAGGAACTCAGACACCATGCCCAGACCTTATAAAAATGAAGCTGTTGATGCCACAGGCTGGAAACAGCTGATTAATTTGCTGAATTTTGGAACAAAGTTGAATTTTGAAAAATTATTTCAAGTTGCACATATTAAGCTCTCAAAAAAACCCCCCTAATAGCGTTAAAAAAGACTTGATCTATAATAAAGTCAGGTTTTGAAGTCGAGTAGTTAGGATAATCTTTTGTTCCATGTACCCTTGTTGTTCTGAAAGACTCATTTTCATATAGAAAAGAGAAGCACAACATTTTCTCCCTGTGAGCCATGCTCATGTGGTATCAACAATTCTCATTACTTCTTTGCAAACCTTGTAATAGCCAGTTTTTTACTTTTTCTGAAACCTGGAATCATGCAATTATATAGGAACATCAGCTTTCACTTAAAAGAAAAAGTCTGCTTCTAGCCTTTGTGTTTGTAGAAGAGGGCCAAGCCCATACAAAATGTGGAAGAGAAACAAAAAAGAGACCCCGGCTTGTTGATTATCTTTCCAACAAACATCACAATTTTGCAGGGTCAGGCTGACACTTTCTGAGCACCCAGGATTACTAACAATGCTCCTCAGTTCATATGCTTTAGCTCAAAATCACAAATATATGAACATTTCATCATGCAGTTTCTGCTCAATAATATAAAACGATGTCAACATGTTTCCTATACCACTGGCTAACGTCTACTTCCATCTTTTCCACACAAGTAATCCCATCTAAGGCAACTGAGATTTAACACTCCAGCTCCTATGTCATGATCTCTTTACTACATAAATAAATATTTCAAATGGCAGATTTGCACAGTTCTCTTCTATTTTTCCCCCCAAATATCCCTTGGGCCATTTTCTCATTTCACTAGAAACTCACCAAGAAGCTGCAAACACTACTGGCGTACTTCAAGAATGATCTCTGTTTAAGTTCTAGCCTCTGCTATATACTTCAGCAGGCTGGCATTTGATATGAATTCTGGTAAGAAAAAACCAGCTTCTTAGAAGATTTGGAGACTTCCATGTATGTAGCAGCCTGTTAAGCAGCACTGGACATTTGAGGGAGGGTGTCTAAATGCGTAGTAACTATTTCAGAAAAAAAAAAAGGAATCTTAATGCAGAATAGAGGCAAATAGCAGGATAGTCCACTGCTGGAAAGTAATAAGATAAACATTACAATAATTACACAATCCAAAATTGCAGTCCTTCTCACACTGTCTTCGACCATGTGAAATCTATTCCGTGACTATCTAGTACCTGTAAAGGAATGCTGAAATGAAGCTCATACCAATTCACATAAAGAAAGGGACACATATCAAACTGCACTTGGAGCATACACAAAGCTGAGTACAAGGCCAAAAGCCACTCAAGTGAAATGAGCAAAAGGAAGGAAAGAGGGGGAAAAAAGGTACATTGATTTAGTAATGTCACAGCCCAATCATGAAAGATCCATAGAGGGTTTTTTTAGACTTCAGAAGTTAAGCGTAGAAGAATGTACAGTTTAACACAACACGCCTCTCTTTAATCTAGCCAGGTCAGCTACCATTAACAGGGGAACTACTGTCACACAAGCCTCAGCACATACAGCAAAAGCCCAGCTGGAAGACTGGATATGTAGGTCAAAGCTGGAGCTGCTGCTTCATTGTTGCTGGTACCACAAATAGTTCACTTAAACTCAGGTACTGCTCTATTACTGCCAGAATTCTCAAGCTGTAAGTTTGGAGTGTTGCTTTCTAAAACCAGCCATCCCACTGTCACAATCTTGCATGCATGTACGGTCTGAAACCAAGCCAGAGAGCAGTGCTTCTCATGGCAAAGCAGCCACCAGAAGTGTGAACAATTTAAAGAGTGATAGCAGATTTGATTTTAATTTCTTTCCAAACTTCACTGCTTGATGAGCAAATCAATGAGTTCTCTCCAGCTTACTCTGTGCTGGTTTACTACACAGCATGCATACAGACTGTGGGGTAACCCAGCAGAGAATCCTAAATCAGCACATTAAAAATATATTTGTACCTGATGGACAATTGCAGAAGGCTTAACAGGCACCAAACTATATTGTCTGGCCTTGAGAAGAAGAAAAGTACATTCATCTGGACCATCAGAAAGGCACCCTCGGGAAACAATCACTGTCTATAAATATCACTGAGGCAACTACAAAAACAAAGGGAATTATGGAGAGCCTCAGACCATGGCAGGAAAAGGATCAATGTCTGAAAGCTAAGGAAGGGGTGAAAAAATCAGTTAAGTATGTGTACTAAATTCTCAACAAGAAGAGAAAGACGAAAATTATGTACTCCTCATACCAAACAGTAGCAGGAATTCAGGCCAGATACATTATAAAGCACTTTCTGAGACCACATACATTGTATTAAAAGAATATTTCTCAGAGTACCATTCAAAATATACTTAAGAAATGTCACACCAAGATGGTGCCCACAAAATATAGGCAGAAATAGCTAGAAATAACTCATTCAGGGGATCTTTTTTAGTCTGGTCTGAATGAGGTGAGAGTCCAGTGTTACCCACATCATATTTTGTGCAGTGCCACTCAATGCACCTAAACACGGACCTGCAAAACATACAGAGTGCTCTGCACATTTTGGAACACAACTGCATTACTCTTCTGTCTTCAAATAAGCTGGTGCCATCTTCATCTCAGTACATCAGGTGGTTCAGAAACTGGTTTTGCACTCTGGTTTAGATTAATTGAAAAGGAAAACCCACCTTTCTAACATATATTAGAAATACACAGAACATATGTATACATTCTGTTTGTATTCTCTCTACATATACCTATTTAGATTTGCCTCAAACAATTAGGTGAAAAAAACCCAGCATGCACAAATAAGGTGGTTCCCTGTATTCCTGCTATACACCGAAAACAGAGCCAGTATTAGCAAGAAATCTGATATAATACAGCTGCAGGAGCAGAAGGGTGCTGAAAAGACTCAGGAAAAGAAGAAATGTGGACTAGGACAATGAGTACTCTAAGACAGTAGAGCCTCACCATAAACTTCATCTGCTTTCAGCTGATGTAAGGAGAGCAGAGCTTTAAACTGCTGATCTGATCAATCATATCTCATCTGCCCAGAGAGCCAGACCTAACATTTCAACAGTTATTTATATGCCCATTTTGGATTACTAAATCTATCAACTTAACTTGGAGTGTCACTATGTCACATAATACCAATCTTTCACAGCCAGAGGGAGGACAGAATGTATGAAAACGCCTCATACTCTTTGTAACTCCCTTCAGCAGCCTGGCATGATGTAGCCGATGAATACACTGAGCTGACTGACCTGTTCGTGTATTTTGATTTACTTGGAATCAAGAATTTGCAAACCAGTTACAAACACCAAGGGACATTACCAGATGAGTATCATTTTTCTAGTCCTTTTGTCCTGTGAAAATGCTTCTTCTGGTACTTTGCAATCATCAAATACTGGGCATAAAATGTTGTACCTGGTCTGTGAAACAGTAAGGTCTGGGAAATCTTTCTTGCTTAGTAATGGATTATGCCTTTTAAAATCCTTAACTTGGGCATGGCAGGGCTTTGATTCCAGTTGGCTAGTCTGTTAGAAAGCACTAGTTACAGCTTACTTCAGCACATCTCATCAGCTGCTAACAAATCACTCTGCAGTCATTCAATCACCGTGTGAAGCTCTTATTTTCCAGTGCAATTGCTCTCACTGATGTTAAACTAATCTGAGACAGATCTTTCAAATTAATTTTGCAGTAAAGACACAAGCTGAATGATAGAACATGATTTCCCCAAATGCATGGTGTGGTTAATGCCACAGTTGGGAATGACATGTACCAGTTTTATTTCCAGAAGTTGTTCCATCCACTAGACAAACCTCTTCCCATTCTTAAAGTGACAGCATGTATTATGGTTTAATACAAGACTGGGCAACCTGGGCAGCTGACCAAGTAACAGCTTGCTTTTATCAGTTTGGTTTTTTCTTCTCAAATTTAACAGTTGGGAGATTTTGAAATGTGTCTGCAGATGAATAAACAGCTTAAATGGTTCAGTGAGCAAAATAATTGTATGGATTTTTTTTGTCAGTGTGTGGATTTTAACATATTTGTACTTTGCAGACATAACAAATTAGAGTAAAAGTCATTTCAGTTCTATTTTTGTTCCCTTTAACTCTCATTTCTTAACCATATTTCTGCTGAAAGACTAATACTGAAATTAAGAAGCATAGCTCTACAAAAGTTAATGGAACTCTGCTGATTCACATCAGTTTGAGATTCCAGCCCACATATTTTTCTTTAATTAGAAAGGTTCAGCGGCATAAACAGTGCCAACATTGTAAGTGCATGATGTTGTTCTCAAGTTTGAGTTTAGAACTAGACAAAAGAATTCTAAAGTAGAAAAAATATGTGTGAATGGTGCATTTCAACAAAACAGAAGAAGTTCGCATGATGTTTCATAACAACTACAAGACACAAATCAAGGGCCTAGATTCCATAATGGACTGTGAGTACTCTGTCCATGTAAGGTCATCAGCACTAGTCTGGCCCACCTGTTACAGAAGTTACTATTAATATTGGTCTCATTTCAAATTGACCTCTTATTTTTAAAATCAGGTACCTATTTAAGTAGTCTGATAAAGCTCCTGTGATGATCTTACATAAAATAAAGTCATCGAGCAAAGATATATTTGTCTTTGCAGTTTATTTCACTGAAGACAGTTTGAGCTGTTCTAAACAGCAAAACTACATTCTACTAGATTACAGCACTATTTACACTGGGAAATAATTATATTTATATATTATACCAGTGATATTTATATATATATATATATATCACTGGTAGGCAAAACAAAATTCTACATATTGAGAAACATATGTTGACATTTTAACCATTAATTATACTCAATGGGACTAGTGCCCTTTTCCAATGGATTCACACCATTAAGGGTAACAGTTTATGCACATACTATAAAAACAGCACTGACAAAAGAAAGGCTAAATTTTCAAAGCCACCATATAATGCTTTCTACATAACTGATGGGGAAAAGTACTGAGATATCCATGTCAGACTGTGCTCCTTATTTCAGTTTTCAATCGAGGCATTGTGGACACTGTGCTCTGCTAATTGAGTGGTGAAACCAGTGATAGCCCTGGATAGGCGTGTTCTGAAGTACTTAGTCACACTCTTAAAATGTGGTGCCCCATCCAAGATGACTTTCTCATAGAAAGCAACCAGAATATGGCCCCTTAAGGAAGCAAGGGTGATGCCCGAATATTGGAGAACTCCAGCCATATCCAGTAACATGCAGTGACAGCAGCCCAGCCTAGGCCTCATCCCTTTTACTTGAGGGGTGCCATGGCAGCTGGGAATGTGATTGCCAGACTGAAATAAACTCCACTTTTTGTGGCAATATTTGGAGCACAGGAGATCATCAGAGAACTCAGACACAAGTGGCATTTCACACTAGAAGAGACCTACCCTGGTGTTTGGATGTGACACACCACATTGAGACGGGGCTGTGAATGGTGAAAATGTAAGGAAATGACACATTCTGACACAGTAATAACTGTAGGCTTTAACAAATTCCAGCAATATACAGTAATGACAGAAAAGGCTGCAGCCAAGGAAGAGTGATGGGGTACTGTCCACAGGGCTCCTCTGCCACTTCTATCAAGCAGAAAGAAATTTGTTTGAAAACCTAAAGCAGGCACAGCTTCCAAGAAAAGGAGGATGGCACAGCTGTCCCAGCAGGCTGAGGTGTCAGCGGCAGCTGGAAGAAGCTGAGAAGGGGGTGGTAATTGTCTAAAATTAATGTGTAAGAGGGAACACTGTACCCATGAATAACAGACTTGAACAATCACAGGACAAGTAGAACCTTTTTTCTAATAAGTGCAGCTACATAAAGGCAGACTAACCTTCCAAATAAATCACTGGTAAAGGTATTGACAGCAAGAGTGCTTTAGGAAAACTAGATATAGGATACAGAATAATGTTAATGACTACAACAAAAAAAACAACACAGTCTTGACAAAGTCACAGTTCTCCAAACATTTGATATGCAATCAAATATTTGATTTTCCTACACCAAAAAACCCCACACCATCTGGCATAGTTATGGGTTAAGGGATACAGAATACAGACTACAGGAGGGAAGAGTTCAGAGGAGATGCAGCAAAGCCAGTTGGTGTGCATTTGGTTTAAATGTCAGCTGCACTTTAAATAAGCCTTTAAACGTTACCATACTGACATGCTAGAGATATGAAAGTGAGATCACAGGCCTGTATATATTACAAATAATCAAAGTAATAGCCTAATTTTGAGAGCAACTTCCTACAATTCAAATGCAACAAAGCAGAGCTGCTAATCACTTCACACAAAAGTCATGCCATCAATATGGCATGTTCTCCTTGTTATGAAAAGCTGAAGCAGTGGATTATCTTCCCAGCATTCTTAAAAGTCACTATAACATATACGCTATTTGTAAAACACATGTACATAATACAACTAAGCATATTAGTTAATATCATAAAAACAAAAAGAATTCATAGACAACACTAGACAGGATTAAGAGATTACTGATAAAGTAGTTGCTATGAAAGCAAAAGGCTTTAAGGAAAAAAGTAGCATGTAACAGAACAACCACAGAATACTCTGAGTTGGAGGGGACCCACAAGGATCAGAGTCCAACTTCTGGTGCTGCACAGGACCATCCCCAAGAGTTCCACCATGTGCCTGAGAGTATCATCCAAATGCTTCTTGGACTCTGTCAGCTTTGCTGCTGTGACCACTTCCCTGGGGAGCCTGTTCCAGTGCCCAGCCACCTCTGGGTGAAAAACCTTTGTCTAGTATCCAACCTAAACCTCCCCTGACACAACTTCAGGCCATTCCCTTGAGTTCTGTCACCACAGAGAAGAAATCAGTGCCTGCCCCCACCTCTTCCACTCACTAGGAAGTTGTAACTGCAGTGAGGTCTTCCTTCAGTCTCTTCTCCAGGCTGAACAGACCAAGTGCCTTCATGTGTTCCTCACACGGCTTCCCCTCCAGGCACTTCACCACACCACCCTTGTAGCCCTCCTCTGGATGGTCTCCAATAGCTAAACATCTTTCCTATATTGCAGTACCCAAAACTGCACACAATATTCAAGGTGAGGCCACCCCAGTGCAGAGCAGAGCGGGACAATCCCCTCCCTTGCCCGGCTGGCAATGCTGTTTCTGATGCCCTCAGGACACAGTTGGCCCTCCTGGCTGCCAGGGCACTGCTGACTCAGATTCAACTTGCCATCAACCCGGACCATGAGGTCCCTTTCCACAGCATTTCTTTCCAGCATCTCATTCCCCAGTCTGTATGAACGTTCGGGGCTGATAAAGAAGAAGAAATCAGAGACTTTTTATGAAGACACAAAGAGTCAAGAAAAGAGAAGAGACTGAAACAAGTGCAGAGCACACAGAGAGAAGTATAGAAAATTGAGTGGGAAATTACACAAAACATGCACAGTAAGGAATAACTACTAAGAGGCAAAATCATGTGCCATTTTTGACTAAATGTTCAGGAATGTGCTAATGAGACACGAAGACAACCAGGAAGAAAAATTTGAAGATCTGAGAAGAGAAAAATGTGTGAGAAGCAGGCACAGATACACATACTTGAAAATTAACCACCAGAGAAGTTATGATTGAAACCAGCAGAGCCGAAGATGTTATAAGGAAGACAAGGCAACAGAAGGAAGAAATACGAATTATGCCAACAAAAAAATTAAAAGGAGGTCAAGAAAACTATGAGTAAAGCTTAAGATATCCAATATAGCATGAGAACCAAGAAGACAAGGGGAAGAAACAGAGGTAGTGACAGTAGTATCAGCAGAAACATACAGGCAGATGAGGAACTGTCCCAGCAATCTCCCTAAGGACACGGACACACAAGCAAATTACCCCACATACTTCATTAGGAGTGAACCTATGGGAAACACAGATGTTAAAAACATTTTAACCAAAACAGTCAAACTGTAATTCCCATCAAAGATCCTGCAAAACTAACTAACACATAAAGAGCCTGATCGAACACTGTCAGTCAGGTAAAACTTGCAGTTCAGGGCAGGTTATCTGCAAGACTCCAATAACTTGCAATACTGACTTCTGAAACACAGTACGTTAAACCCAGCAGTATTTACTTAAACCCAACCATTGTCATGGTAGCTCTTCCCTGAAAAATGACGGTACATTATGGCCCAATTCAACACCGTTTTTCTCTAGAATTTAGGATCTTTTCTCTGCCAAAATTTAAATTACTTGTTGGCTGACATTTGAATGGTATTAATTAATAAACTGTAACAGTTAGCCTACTATTCTGTACTCAACTCAGGTAATACCCTGAACACATAATCTTGATTAAACCACTTGGATTCAGGTCATTCAGATCACTCATTTCCCGTCTCACCATTTTGCCACTCCTGATGATTGGAATGCAAAGAGGTTTTACAACCAAAGATTCGGTAAATAATAGTATCTACATTAAATAGCAAGAAAATACTTTCCTTATTATCAAACAGAAACTTGCCAGTAAGGATAAACAACTTCAAGACATCTACTAAGATGTAGGAGATCTGGATCACTTAGATATTTCTTAGTTGGACTTGCTTTTAAGTTTGATCTTTGTAAAAGCTCAGTTAACAATACCAAACAGATGTGTGCTAGCTGTGTTTTTCTACGTCTGATAAATGTGTCTGTAACGTGTGTGTATTATTTTGGTGATTTCGCTGAAAATATTACCAACTTTAGAGATACCAAACATAATACTTTCAAGATCTTACCTCTTTCTTACACAGAAATTCAGGAAAAGAAAAAAATACACTCTAATGTGAGTACATGCTGTGCAGAGTCACAAAATAGCCACTGTGGTCTCAGAGACAACAATATTAGACAATGCTACATTTCATGTTTTGAAGTGTTAAACTCTTCGAAGTTTGAGACTATCTAATCCTGTTATCATCTGCCTTTCCACCAGCAAAAGGAATCACTGAATTGCAGTGGAAAAACCAATACTGCTTTTTATCAAGTGAGCTGAAGCAGACTCTGACTACATTGAGCAAAAAATGGAGTTGAACAAACTGGTAGCATCCTCTTCTACTTGGACTTCCCTGAATTGCATAGCCAGCTAAAAACAGCATGTTAGCTCAGGTTTGAATCACCTGTGCTACCACATACAAGTAAACCACCACTTAACTCAGTATACTAACACATCTTCCCTCTCACATTCAACCATATAAACTATATAACCCTCCTGAAGTGTGTCAAATAATTTGCACTCTAGCTTTCCTTAAAACAATCAATATAATGGGTTATCAGAGACATATCAGAAGACTGTGTTGTGCTGAATGACCATATTTAAAAGCAACTTCTTATCTTAATAAGAAAGGAAGAACCCAACATTAAGGTAGGGTGAACACTTTCACAGAATATCAAAGTTCTAATTATTAGAAATCTTGCAATCCTGTTTATGATGAACTAGCCACTAAACTCCACTCTAACTCTATGACAAAACTTCAGGGCGGGGGATGCGTTTGTGTGTTGTGTTGCACAGAAGGTATTTGTTCCAGTTCCATCCCACAGACAGTCTAGATGACCTGAAACTTGACTTCCAGCCCTATGTTTCTGTGACTGGAGGTGTAGAAAGTCCATGTGGCTAAATTACTCAAATGCAGATGCCCCCAAAGAAATCTGAGCATCATCACCATAGATGCCTATTTTTGTGTAATTATCTGGCCTGACCATTTGCTGTCATTTCTCTACCTCTCAGCTTCACATTTCCGTCTTGTCACCCATGCTCACCTCAGCCTCCCACTCTGCACCAAACACTCTCAGACATTTTTAATTGCACTTCTAACCCATAACCTGTCTCTCCAGCACTCATGGGATCTTCTGCCATCTCAGTCACTTTCCTATGTTTTATTTTAGAGCCTAATCTTGGGAGTCACTTTAAAGCATGAGTAAACTTGCTTTCCCTAATACGGAAGACATGCTATACTAAGGCAAAGTCTTGGGCTATGCCTTCTCTTGAAAGATGGGAGGGGACATTCAGTAGGGATGAGTATCTTTCTAGGTATTCTGTTTGGCATCTTGCAAACTTACAGACCCCTAGAAGTAAAAAAAATACAGGAGAGAATAATTTTTCAGGTTGCTTTTCATTTACTGAACTAGAACATATTTGAAAGTGGTTATGAAGCACAGCTCTAAGAAAGCAATAAAGACTGCATTTCGGTTTTGATTTAGGCCTTTTTATTTCAAGAGATTGCTGGCCAGAACAAGGACATATAACACTTTCTGACATACTTTTTCTAGTCTTTTCAATATGCAGCTCTCTTTTCTATTATAATATAGCCTTAAATAACTAATAACTCCCTTTTCTACTCCCATCTTTTAAAAGTTCTCAAAACTTTTTTTAACTCTGGTCACAACAGGATACAGAAGGACTGAGATAAAAAGCTTTTGTCCCCTACAGTGAAATGAAACAATTAAGAAGTCAGAAGCATTATTCTTGGCCTGACAAAATTGCAGGGCAGAAGAGGAAATCTTAGTAGCAAAGGAATGAAGATGCAAGTTCTCAAAGACGACTGGAGGATTTAGTCCTATTTTGATTTTATTCAAACTGCATATCCAAATCCTTTCATCAACAGTTCAGATTTCAGCTAGGAAGTTCAGATTCCATGATACTAGAGGGAGAATGTCTAAAATTCTAATTTCCATGTGCACTGTAATGCAACGTAATGCAAGATACTACACTCCAGGGGTCTAACAAGAAATTCCACTAAGACTCTGAATGTTTTCAAGTAAAATAACCAACTTAAATATTTCTAACATGCCAATTACCTCAGAATACAATTTCAGATGCCATGCAAAACAGAAAAAATATCTGCAGCTGAAAAGCTGCAATACTGACAGTCTAAGAGTTCAGCTCCTAGTACTGTATGCAAAGAATCAGAATCTCTAAGATCAAGGATCAAGATAAGTCCTGTACTGCTTCTACTATTCCCTGAGAGAATGTGGAATAAAAAATAAAGTGCCAATATACAGTTTATCTTTGGAAGAAAGCATTAACTCGCTAGGAGTAAGAATTGCAAAGCTTATGTATTACAGCACCACCTGGTGTGGATTGCCATGGATACAGATTGCAAGTGGACAAAACCTACCAGGTCATCTAATTTTGTGTCAACCAGTGCAGAATACATCACTATAACATACCTTTGGTGCTGTCCATTTTCTTTTTCACTTTAAATTATTTGTTTTGGAGGACATAATTCATATCTACTCAGATTTCTGAGCAATATTTCATGCAGAAGGAGCTCATAAAATTCCAGTCACAAGACTGATTTAATTAATTAAACAAGACAGTTTTAATTAACAAACATGCTGTTTGTAAATCCTCTGACTTCCCACTTCATGATGACTGTCAAGTATGCAAGATAACAGGCCGCTATTTTCTTAGAAATTTAAGTTTATTAAGTGTTGAAAGCAGAAAAATGTGAACTCTCAATGTGAAAACATAAGGTGGATTAGCAAAGATCAAGATACAAAGCAGCATGACCCCTCAAATCCCATGAGAGAAGATCTTTCTATCAGGTGATGAAGGGGCATTCTGCTGAGATTACATAGAGGACTACACAGCACACTTAATTGCTTTGTGCTTACCTGTTTACATGCTTAGCTGCTTGGCAAGTCATAGAAGATAAATTAATTCTCTCATTATTCTATCAATATTAGGATAGACTGCCTTAGCAAAGCATGTCTGAAACACTCAAAAATATCTTAAGTATCTGGTACACAGGCACCCTGTGCATTGCTTTATGAAGTGTTCCTTTCCCCTCCAGCTTTCTCTGCTAAAAAAAGAAACATTACTGTATGACACACATAATCCAAAAAGCAAAAGGCCTTATTTAATTATTCTGTTGTCATAAACGAAGAATTGCATGAAATTCAATAGAATGGGAACCAGTATAGTTTAGCAGAAAGTCTGCCCAAAAGCATCTACTCCATCAACCAGACCATTCTCTTGCCAAAGACAAGAAATGAGTTGGTGTGCTCAGCTACATCAATTGTCTCAGTCATGCACATATTTGAGTGCTTATGTTTATTTTTTGTCCCAGGCTACTGGTAGGTACAGAGCATGCCAGCATCTCTCTAGTCAAACAAAAGGGCTGAAATTTAGTGTAGAATATAGAAATCTTATTTAATCTGCAAAATTCTAGTATCTAAATATTCCACAAAATGGATTTTCCTGTACACAGTAATCCACTGTCCTCCATTCTGCCAAGGGAAAAGCATTCTTAACAACAAATAACAATACAATTTCCATGAATAAGTTGTTACATCTCACTATAAATATGTGCAAAAGAAAAGGTAAAACTAAGATGGAAAGATGGACACAGCTGCTTTCTAAAACACTCAGTAGTAATATTATCAATACTCTTGCTCTGTCATTGTCATGAGTTTGGATGAAGGCCAAGCAACTTGCAGACAGGCCTTTCTTTACAATCAGAAGCTTGCTGAGTTTCTAATTACCTCTCAAATTCTGCCAGACACTTTTGGCAATTTTTAAATGGATTTTTTGTAATTGCAATGCCATTACAAAAAGGAATCTGATAAGCTAAATCACTTCCGTAAGTTCTGAGTCTGTATGCCAAAAGCTTGTGCACACACATCACCCATTGTCCTGTAAGATTACCTCTTGAAAACAGACTGAGCATTAACACTGTCACTCAAGCTGAAACAGCCTAAAGGAACCAGTAAATTTCTTTCATTACAGTTTTAATTTTGAAGATCTATTACCCAAAAGACACCACCTGCCAAATTCTTCTGAAAGACAGAGGGGTATGTTTCAAAGAAAGAAAAATCATGAATGTTAGTCACAAATACACACTATGCTCAAGTGGCAATTGAAAATTCATTTTGCTGTGTGCTTATCCCCTTCATTTCTCATGTTAAGTTTCGCTTAGGATAAGTCTTTGCTTATTTTTCAGCTTCTTTTCTTTGAGGTTGAAAGTATGAGTTGCCAGAATATCATCAACTGCCAGCAACTAAATTAGGCAAAACAATATCAGGCAATTTTGAAAATAATTTTCAAAGAAACTACTTCCTCTGCAAGAAAATTAAATGAGCAAAATATCTGTAAATCCTTGTCAATATACTGAAAACCAATTAGGTCTATGCTTTTGATAAAATAAACTGACAAGAACCTTTCACCTCTTCTGTAAGATCCAATTTGCCTTGGAAATTTCTAATTTCTCTTTTGATATACAAAACAAAGAAGAAAAAAGACAAAATGAAAGATCAAGTCCTTTTGGACTTGTACTAATGAATAATGTATATCATTATTTCAAACACTGTATAAATTTTCTATAAATTTTCTAAACCTAAACTTATAGTTTATCAAACATTCCTTCAAAGTTATCATAAAAATAACTCAAGGATGATTTTTTACCAGAAATAGCTGCCTGAAAAGTGGTTAAAATTATGATCTCCATTCTACTGATCTATCACCAGAATCTAAACATTACCTAATAACACCAAATAAGTACAAAAATGGGCTTACAGAAGTCTCACAGTTCTTGGGAACTGCTGATCATAGAAGGTATCCAGCTTGCTGCAGTATAATTTTTTGCCTACTAATTTAAACTCATCTGTACGAAGACCTTGGCCACTCTTAGCACACAGGGATCTTGGAAAAACTGTCTCCCAGCTTATTGTCGCTACTTTTGGTGTTAGAAGGGACAAGGGAAGCCATTTAGTTTCTTACTAGAATTACACATTTCAGAAAGGCTGAAACCTTTAAACAATAAAAAAGACTCAACTGAGATCGGTCATATGTCCAAGAATCTGAACATCTCCAGTCCTCCAAAAGGAAGAGGCAGAGTGCCCATTTTCTCAGTTACTCTTAAATTTGATTTCAGCCTGTTTTCCCATTTCCTGAGAACCAAGTTAAAAAAAAACTAAAAAGAAAACAAAATATCAAGCAGTGATCTACTTTCACATGTTGGGCAAGACTTTTTTTTTTACAATCAAGTTTCTAAATGCTAACTACTGTTCTTGCAAAGAGAAGAAACTGATGTGGCTTCTTTTAAATGGTGCTTTGATACGGGTTCTTTTTTTCAGTGCTCTCCCAATGTTCAAATCAGAAATGCAATACTGTTTGTCCTCTGAATATTTCAGATCAAATTAGCAAACACATGCAAAAACCAGTGAGGTGATATCCTAGAAAAAGACTCTATCACAGCAAATGCTTTTTCCCCCCTTTTCCAATTTGTTTTTATAGATTTGCACATTTTGAAGTGAGAAAGGACCTTTCTGATCAGGTATCTTAATATTTTATTTAGCCTACTGCAGGATAGGTTGTGCCAAGAAACCCCACATAATCATTTGTTTATTAATCCCCTAGGGATTTAGAGACAATACATTAGGTTGCTAAGTAATCTATTTTGAAGCTGGATTATGTTCATTGTTAAAACATTCATTTGCTTTTTACTGTGAAATTATCATAGACTCGATGGCGATTTCCATTTCCTGCCAGATGAAAGTGCCAGTTTTTTAAAGGCTTCAGGACAAGTTATACTCTTTTATATCAGGTAAGGATCTCATATCCCAGGGTTTAGTTCAGCATCATTACTGCTTAAGACTTGGTGAGATATAAAACTGCAGGATTTTCAACCGCTTATTGAATAAATTATTTCAAATTTCTGGTAAGCATATGGGCACTTAGGCACTCAGTTCTGTAACAAGAAAAAAGATGTTAGGCTATTTTGGTCAGGTACAGGTATTCCTGTGTCCCTGAGTCACAAGGACGGACACAGGCTTATCTCCATAAATGACTCTAAAAAGCAGATTCTGTTCCTGACAGGGGCTCTTGCTGGCTAATGCAGTATATTTCCATATTATAGAGACAAAGAGCGTTACATTTTGTGCTAAAAAACCTTATTACAATAGAATAACTTAGTTGCAGACTCAAACATCACTATACAAATGTGATTACCAAATGCAGCAAACTAATTCACTTATTATTTAGGCAAAATAGCAGTTAGTCAAGGATTATATACATGAAGCAGCTATTTTATCTGCACTCTTCTTCGCTGTTTCAGAAGGGAAATTATCAGCTGTACAACTGTTTCTGATTTGCAGTTCAGATATGGAGAGTAACCACAGCAAAATGATTTCACTAAGACTGAAAAGAGTCTGTGGCTTGCAGTTTCCCTTGATGGGAATGGCTGCTGCCTTCCATACAGTCCAATCAGGCTGATGGTGAGATGCTGAACCCCAGCTACACCACTCAAGTGTGACAATTGTAAAAACTGTAAATGAAGAAAACAGTTCAATCAAAAAAACTATATATACTCAGAATCATCTCAGGCTGGTGGGATAACGGCACATTTTAGAAGATCTTACTTTTAATAAAATGTCAAACTCTGTCATCAAGCACATAAGCATGAATAATTTTAATATGGAAAATGTAGGCTATAGTTTACACCATAAACTTTCAATATTGAGAACAAGAACATTTCAAAAGTGAGGATTTCAACATCAAGAGAAAAAATATATCTGAATTAGCTAATAGTAATTAATTACTAACCAATTATTAATATGCATATGAATCAAAAACATGGTGACTGCTGTGTTTACATGTTTTAGCTCTTTTCCATATCTGAAAATAACAGTGCTGAAGTTGCAAGCATAAATGATTACAGACTCAGGAGTACAGGAGGAACAAATATTGGGAATGAAAGAAAGGATAACATTTAGAGAAAACAGGGAAATGGTCAGATTCAGCAGCTTAGCAGTAATATCTACATTAGTAGAGGGATAAAAATAGAGTGAAAGACTGGGAGAGTGGGGGGAAAAAACCCCCACAGGTTTGCTGAAAAATGGGCCTTCCCCAATACATTTGTTAGCATGGTTACTTCCCCCCATTTCTGATTGTTATGTTAAAAAAGATGTGGTGTCTGACTACAAGACAGATGAGAAAGAGCCATAAGCTGTCTCTCTGGAGGTCTCACCAAAGGTGACAGCTTGAGTGAACAGAAGCAAATTTTCCAATACTTCCGGAGAAGAGACAATTTAGGTTTCGATGACACTCGGGAAACAACTCAAACAGGAAGATATAAGAGCCACTGCCACAAAGATGGCAACGAAATAGTGAAGAGAAAAAGGAATATCAATGACAGACATATGAGGGATCCCAAAGGACGACAGCAGTGACAAATGACTTTAGAACAAAAAAATGGAGTAGTACTTCAAAACAAACAAAAATGTCATTTACATGTTGTGAGAAGGTCCTTTAAATGAGCACATTTAAAAGAGGAATAGGTGCAGAGATCCTGCTCTTCTCATGCACCAGCACTCTTTCCAGTCTCTTCAGCTAGATGGCTAGATGTACAGGAATTCTCTGGAAATAATTCCAGAGTGTTAGGTGAGAACTAGGCACTACTGTGAAGAGACCGCACTGAGAAGTACTTATGGGCTAGACAAAGACATGCATAAGCTTGAACAGCTACTAGAACACCTAAACTAGATACTCATGGATTGAAACAAGAGTTAAGCTTTTTAGTAAGAGTGGAGCATACCTATAGCACAGGAGTCCAGGTTATTCTGGAGATTAAAAATACTTCTAATTGCAAAGAGAACGTGTATCAAATAGACCAGCATTACTTCTTATCATTGCAGTACCAGTATTCTACTAACAATAAAAAAATCAAGCTGTTTCCTTAAACAAAATGCTTACGCACCTCAATTATTACATACAACCAAATAATGGGAGCCACAGTGTGGCCAAGAGTGGTAAAGCTAGTAATAAGATAAAATAAATCTGTAATGTTCCTTAGTTACGAAGTGAGTTTCATCTTAAAGGCCCAACAGTGCTTCCACCACTGTCCCAAGCTCTAAGTCATGAAACAAAAATCCACACTAAACCCTGGCTGAATGTAGCCAAACGGAGCTTTTATGCAACATAAAATAGACTCAGTTTCATAGACAATGAACACCAACATCTTTCTAACAGGCAGGAGAGAAACAGCTGCAGACAGGTCCCATCTAATGCTGAAGGCACTGTGCATAATTGCAACACTTAGACATGCAGAGAGCAGCAAGAATTCTGTCTTAGCTTTAGTTCTCTGCTTCCAGTGGCTTTGGTATACTGGATGCCAAGGAATGTTTGACTGATGAAACTGA
Source organism: Acropternis orthonyx (assembly GCA_035583155.1). Lineage (NCBI taxonomy): Eukaryota > Metazoa > Chordata > Aves > Passeriformes > Rhinocryptidae > Acropternis > Acropternis orthonyx. The sequence goes on along the minus strand of JAWWEU010000158.1, from coordinate 48,735,405 downwards.
GTAGATTTCAAAAATTCTGCTTAGATGGAGAAATCCTTGTCCACTGCAATATAAGAACCAACATTTTACACATAATCTAGTCAATAAAAGGAAGGAAACTAAGTGCTCCTCAGATACAGAGTCTCTGAAATGTATTGTCTTTCCCCAGAAGACAAACTTTATATGCAGTATACCAACCTACAGCAAAATGAAGAGTTTTATTTGTCTGACTTTGTTACAACCTATATAGTATGTTGAGCTGAATCAAGAGAAGAAACTAATAACCTAACAGTAGTTTTCAGTGATAAAAAAAGGTTGAGTATAAACACCTGTGTATAACTTTGATGCTTGCATTTCTTTATTGCATTGTTTCAACAAAGCACTAAAATTGCACAAAACAGTAGCTTAAATAGTATCTATAATCATTTTTGAAATGGGCCCTAAGGCAGTGTAGAGAAGGCCCCTATCTCGAATGAAAAGACAATTACATAGTAGACTGCTTCCCAGACCAACATTATTCTAAGCTCATCTTCAAAATGGCAACAATGGCCTCAACTAAATCACATGTCTGCTGGTAACATATTTACAAACTTTTCACTGTTTAATATTCAAAGTTTCCTCATATTGTCATGGAGCTATTTCAAATGGAAAATTTTCATGCCCATGTCATCAGAAAAAAATTATCTGCAAGACTACAGTTTTTTTTTAATGTGACACAGAAAGTAATTTGTTGGTATTATTTATGCCTTTAAAAATTGCTAATTTCTGCAAGAACAAAACAAGCTTTCAAAGCTCTAGATGCTAGAGAAGATAGTGTTTGCAAACTCTATTCACTAGATAGGAGCAAAAAAGAAAATAAAACATCATAGTAATGAAGTATGTAGAAACAGCTCTGTTCTACTCTCTGTAAGTACATGGTCACTTGATATACCTGCATAATTGTGTTTATCAGAGCTGTTGAAAAAATGTTTAACCTTAAAAAATACATCCTCAGTATGGAACAGTTCATATTTGAAATACCCTGGATTAAAGCAGGAATCAGAGGCTCATGATCTTCAGATTTCAAAATACAGTATTTATTAAATCTACACTCAGTATCTACTCTCCTTCTAGAAAGCTGAAGCCATTCTATTGCTTTTAATATCTCTGGAGTTGCACCTCAGAGCAGAAAGTGTTCCTCAGTCCTTGGTTTATCTGGGTTAGGGAGGGAGAAAGAAGAATCACATATAGGCTCAGGTTTTTTTGGAAGTCCCCAAACCAGCAAAACACTTTTGAGGACACCCTGTGGGCATTTCAGTATTGCACAACACAGGGCTGTGCAGGCCTGGGGACCAGATTAGCCTTTCTTGCACCAGTGCTATTACTCCATATGTAATTAAAAAAAACCCCCCAAGTCTCAGGTGGTGACAACACTGGAGGAGAAAGCTCCCGTCTTGTATGTGCCTTGCCACAGTTTTTTCCTGCTCTTTTTCTGCCTACCATCCAAGCTGTGAATGCACACTATGCTGAGATGCCTTCAAACAAAGACAGTTCTTTATGCAGAACTTTACCTGAGCTGCTTTACAGCACAACAAAGGTAGCACTAAATGGGAGTAAGGAGTCATAAACAAGAGGTCAAAGATTAGGTCTTTTTGAGTCAGTTTTATCACTGTAGCCAGCATCTCACAGGAGCTTTAAGATTTCACATACTTCAAGACAAATCCTACCCAGCTGCACTGCACCAGAAGTAGCAGCCTAGCACCATACTCTTGCCTAAGGTCAGGCTCTGACAGATTGCCTGTACAGGCATATGGGAAGTTGTATAAATCCCTTTTACTCGCCCATACAGACACAAATACTATAAAAAGAAAAACAGGGTCTGCTATAGATCTCCGTATCTTTTATGAGGTTAGATGGATTTTCTTCTCTCATTCAGTTGTGTCCTATGTAATGACTGTAGACATGACTGTGTAATGGATGTGTGACATCCAGGCGTGTGTATGCAATTAATGCACATTTCAGCAACTGTGTGTAAGAGCACCTTGCACTACATTTTCTTATGCTATCAGCATTTCTCCTGTATATATATGACCAGAAAGCACAGTATGAACAGAATCAAAACACCCCCCTTTATAAGCTGAAAAATATTACGTTGAGAACAATTTCAGCTACATGCTTTACCACTGTAAAATAGCACATCTATTAATCTGTAGTAGTAACAAACAGCAGGCATTATCTTGCTTACAGTACAGTAGGTACACTGTTTCAAGAGACATTTGGAAAATGGTTCACAATTACAATGCTTTTTAGATCAAAATGTACTCCGCAATTTCTTCTCTTTTAGCATGTGTTCACAGATGACTCAATTTTCTGACAAATACTTATTTAAAACTTTTGCTTAAATAGAAAAATCAGTGAGAAAAACAGAAAAATACTGATGAGTGATCTCTAACAAGGGTAAGGTGCATACTCTTTCAACCTTTTTCTTCGCTTTCTGCAAGCTCCGAATGTCTGATTTATTGTCTGCTGGCCAGTTCTGCAGATACTACATGATCTGTAGAGAGATTGAGCAAGGGCCTGGGAGGAATAGTTGGAATGAGATCAGTAGTTCATGCAAGTAGAAACCTCCAGCTTTGGCTGTAAACTCAGAAGAAATGAAGTGGTGACATGACATTCAGTCCTGAAGATTAAAAGCATGGCTCTATGCTAATCTTGAGCATAATCCTATAGACGCATGGAACACATAATTGTTACAAGATAGATTTTGTTTCTTCTTATACAAGCAGTCTTTCTTTTCAATGCTATTGTTTCATGGTTTGGGAACGTGCATCCCTCTCCCACAATAACATCAGTTCAAAGATAAGAAATTAAACTTTCTCCAAGCTCTCTGTTAAGAACACTTCAATTTCCTACCTTCAGCAGAGCCTGTTAACAACATGCTTAAATGCTCTCCTGAATTAAGGCCATAAATTAATTATTTATTGCATGAGATCAAGCTGGCAGCTTATTTTAAGATATTTCCTTAAAACATCCACAGATGTAGATTTATATAATTAAGCTCTTTTAGATCATTTAATGAGGCTGTAAAAATGTACTAATAGTAATTCTTCACTTGGAAGCTTGTGTTGTTGGACTTACAGTTACTAAGGCTGCCTGCTCTGTAGAACAAGGGGACAGGAAAATACCTATTTGTGAAAGAAATAGCACCTTCTAAACATTTTACTTAAGAGTTATTTTGCTTTAATAACTAGAGTAAACAAAATCACAGTAGGATTTTATCTGTATTCACTTTATGACTTCTATTACCCACTAGCAGATACAAACACTGGAAACACTAACCAAATGTTCACACAAGTCCTATTCTGTTCCTGCTTGGGCCCCTCACCACACATGGACACTTCAGTGACAGCAGGTATACCACAGGATCTCGCAGCTGGGCAAATTAGCACTATGGGATTTTAGATAATTATGCCAGAGGAACATAGAATACCAGGTTGGAAGTGGATCTGAAGGATCATCTGGGCCAGCCTTTCTTGGCAAAAGGATGGTCTAGATATGTTCCAGCACCCTGTCCAGACAAATCTTAAAAGTGTTCAATATTTGAGAATTCATCACACAGTTCTCTTAGCCTTTCCTCATGACAGGCTTCCCAGTCCTTGTATCATCTTTGTGGCCCTTCTCTGGACCCTCTCCAGCCTGTGCACAGCTTTTTTGCATAGTGGGGATGAAAACTGAACAAATATATTCCAGGTGTTACCTGACAAGTGCTGAGAAGAGTAGAATAATGACTTCTCTATCTCTTCTGCTGATGCCCTCATTGATGAAAACCTGTAGGCTCTCCTTTTTAGCAGCAGTGCAATGTTCACTCCTACTGAGCTTGTCCAGGATCGCCAGGTCCCTTTCCACAGAGCTGCTCCCCAGCTGGGTAGATCTCAACCTGTGCTGCACTCCTGGAATACGTTTTCCCAGGTGCAAGACCTTACACTTCTTGTAGAGCTTCCTAAGGTTCTTTTTAGCTGACTCTTCCAGCTTATCCAGGTCATCCTGCAGGGTGGCTCTCTCTTTTGAAGCATCCACTTCCCCACTCAGTTTGGTATCATCAGTGAATTTCACCAGGGTGAAATGATCCCATCCTCTAGATCACTTATGAAGGTATTAAAGTGTTGTGCCCAGTATTGATCACCAGTGGACCCCACTTGTGACAGGCTGCTGGTTAGAAAAGGAGCTACTTACCCCTCCACTCTGGGTGCTGACTTTCAGCCAGTTCCCCACCCACCACACAGACCACTTCTCCAGACAAAAACACATCAGCTGCTCTAGGAGGAGGCTGGGGGAAACCATATCAAAAGCATTGAAGAAATCCAGGTAGACAAAGCCCACTACTCACCCCACATCAGCCAAGTGGGTTACTTTGTTAGAGAAGATGACTGAGTTTGTCATGCACAATTTGCCCTTGCTGAATCCCTGCTGTCTTTCCCCAGTCATGTCCTTCATCTGACCTGTGACAGCCTCCATTGAGGCTGAATGATGGATTCATTCCGTAACTTTCCCAGGGACTGAAGAAAGACTGATGTGTCTGATTTCCTGGATCCTCCTTTAAGCCCTTCTTGTAGATGGGGGTGACATTAGCCTTCTTCCAGTTCTCTGGGATGTCCCCTGATCTCCACAACTTCTCAAAGATTATGGAGAGTGGCCTCACAATGACATCAGTCTGCTCTCTTAACTACCTTGGGCAGATATTGTCAAGGCCCATCAATTTGTATGGGTCAAGCAACATGGCTTGCTCTGCAATCTTGCCTCTCAGAGTTCAAAATTCAGAGTTCCTTCCCAAGGAAATCTATATTTAACAACTTCTTCAGGGCATACAATTTACATACAAGTGTCCAGAATCATAAAATTAATGCTGCCCACTGAATGCCTGAAAAGGACAGGCTTAGTTGCTATTCCAAAGGTAACAGGACATAATGAAATGCTCTGCTGCAGCAGAGAAATATGCTATAAGCACCACTCTTGAGTGTGTCTACTTATATACTATCTTTCCATTTATAATTTTATTAGTTTGCTGGTCAGACAAATTTATACTTCCTGTGCTACAGTGTACCCATCTGACTGATACAAGGTGGACTTGCTTTTCACAGAGGGGAGAACACAGAACATGGTAGGACTCTGATGACTTCAGCTTTGATGTTCAACGAACATGCACACCTCCTTACAGGAAAATAAACCCCCATATGTAATATTCATTTTTTAGTCAAATACACTCAACGACAACATACATACTACTGAACAGACAGAACCATGTCAGTACTCATACACGAGTCAGGGAGGGGATGGACATTCCCCAGAAAGGGATAAGATAAATAAGTGAACATGAGGGGGAGCTGTAGGTGTAGAGGGAGACAGGCATAAATGGCACCACATCAGTTTCCTGTGATGGCCCAATTTCCTTAGATTTCCATGAAATATACTCTCTCAGTTCAACTCCTCTAGTTTAAAAAAAAAGCATTTCACACTACAGTAAATGCTCAGAGTTTATTACAGTCGCTTCCATTCTTTGGATGAAAGAAGCATTGCTACATGTGCCCAAAAATTCTGAGGTCTAATTACTACCTCAGCGACTCATCTGTAAGACACTTGACAAGTGAAACCAATAGGCAGTGAGACATGCAGAAAGCCTGCAGTCCATACACATTAGTAACATTCCACACAGGAGGTAGTGATAATGTACAATGAGGTTGTAATGACTGGGAATTGTTTAAATATATAATTAAAAAATAAATAGTATGAAGAAGATATACAGTGCTACTACTGAAAGATTAAGTGTGCATGCTCAGCAGATGAACAAGAAATCAATTAAAAAAGCACTCAGAGGTGCACTGTAGAAGGTAACAACCAGTAAGACGATGGATGATACAGTGTCTAAGGAACAGTCTTGCCTTCTGTACACTTGGACTTCTGAAGAACTGAATCCTTCAGTGCAGGTTTCAGACATGAGAGAAGAGCACTGAGCTTCTGCCTGGGGCAGTGAGCAACAGCAGCACTGGTGGCTGGGCTGTCTGACTAAAGGAACCTGCATGGCAAATTTGGTGATGAACAGCATTTGAGGAGTGAGTCAGCAATGCCTGCTTGGTGAGAAAAGTAGATTTGGAGCAATCCATATTAACAATGCTTCAAATATGAATTGCCATCCTGGAAGAGCAAAGAGAATCCTAAAATATTTCTAGTGTCCAATATGAGAGCAAGCTAAACCCAGGCAGAAAGAACCAGCTGCCATTTTGAAATCACCCTCCCTATATGCAGATGGTGACAGTAAGCACAGTATCCTAATTTTTACTTTCTAAACTTCTTTACTATAGGTAATCAAAAAGAAATTAATAACAGAAATGTCCAGTTATGATACACCTCTTGTCACTTCTCTATGAGAGACTAATGATGGCTGCAGCAACACAAATTCGACAACAAAACGTCATTCAAAGTCCTATGTACACAAGTTCTTCTAAAAACATTTTTGTCATAGAAGAGTCTCTTAGAAAAAAGCAATTCACAAAAGCCTAAGACAAATCAAAGCAAAAGGAAGTCATGGGCAAAATGTAAAGAAATGCCATGCAATATCAAATTAAGAAAGAAGTTGGTCACATTTCTTTCTACCACCTTAGCTGGGCCTTTACCAAAATGTACTTACAATTGTGTCTCTGCAGACTGAATTTCACTCACGTACACTGACTGTGAAGGATGCTTGTTTTAGAACAGAAAAGTAAGACACACCAAATTTATCTGACTATCAGTGTGCAAGGTATTTGGGATGCTTGTCTCTACTGAGGGTAAACATGGTCTGCATGACTAACAGTCTCAATTTTAAGTGGTTAACATCACATGGAAGTTACTCTCATCATAAGCAACCAATATAGCATGCATTACAGGGAACCAAACTTTTAATGTAAGTGCTCATTACTGCCTAAAGAGCCTAATATTCAACACTTCAAAAAAAAACAACGAAAAAAACCCAACACTGTCATCACTGTTTTTGAATGGGTGAATATTATTTAAAATCTGCAGCTAAAATACCTATAGCATAAGACGTGGCATGTCATTTGAAACACCTGTAATTTTGTCATTAAGTATTTTCACGGAGGAGTTATTTCAAGTGCAATGTTCAATTTGAGAAAAAAAAATTGAAGTATCTTGGGTATAACATAAGTGCCTAGTGTCAAGTATTCTGTGGTTATGACTGTCTTTCTGTTTGTAGTATTCTGGAGCTTCCATTACTGTAGTAAAGCATTTCTGTCTAATACACAAAACTTCAATGTACTCTTGTATTTTTAGTCAAACTCCACAAAAGAGGCCCGTAACATGGAAGATTAGACCAGAGCCACCATATTTAGGGCTAAAACAGGATTTATACAGAACTTGAGTAAACAAATGATCCAGAAAGTTTGTGTCAGCAGTCCCCTATCCCTGGAGGAAGCAGGGATTCAGCACTTCCCTGTTTATCTTGCAGGTTCCCTAGGCAATTTCCCCTGCACAGAGCTACTACCTTCACGTGGGGAAGGAGCCAGCTGGCTTTTACCTGAGCAACACCACTCTGAGTAACTGGGCAAAACAGCACCGAAATCTGCCAAAGCCTCTAGAGAGACTAGATTGATTAGGTGTGCTTTACACACCTCAGTAAGACTGAATTCAGCACAAGACACTGTTACTAGGGCCATTTCATTTAAAAAGTTAAACCTAAATCCTTCCATTTCCAGACTAGCATTCTCACATCTCACTGCTCAGTAATTCTCTCCTTAAAAAAACAAACAAAAAACAACAAACAAACAAACAAAAGGTACAGATTGTAACTGTCTCAACTACAGACTTAAAGTTGATTCATACAGTGTAACAGTTTTACATCTTTGCACATTTACTAATAAGTCAGTCCAAAGGAAGTGAGAAAGTGTTGCTAGCAGGGCGAAACAGCTTCACAGTTCCCAAACTGCTCCGCAAGAACTGCTACCTTTTGAACATGAGTCTTCTTCCGAAAGTGAGAGACTTTTGGTCTCTGCTGCCTCACTGTCCCTCAACAGTTGTTTGTGCTTACTGGGTAAGATTCTGAAGTGAGGGAAACTCATCCAGTCTTATCTGAGGCACTTGTCAGAAGCTCATTTTGTGTTCAGAAGTCCTCACCGGCTTCACTGGACGAGCTGCAGGTATGATTTGGAATTTGAGACCTACATCACTTCAGAGAGAAAGTTTTCTAAGGGTGTGCTTACTGAGATTGTCAAAGACGTCTAACTTCAACTGAGATCCAGAGAACTGAGAACACTTGCTCCAAAGATTTCATAGAGAATTTGTCTATATCTAAGTATGGAGGCCTTTAAAATCCCACTCTACACCCCATTTCTCTCTCCTGTTCAAGGGAATTTTCCTTAGTGACTTTTACGAGAATTGAATCAATTAGTTTTCAGTAATATATCCAGTTATTTCACTGTCTGAGAAACAATTTCTATGGACAGGGGTGAAACTTACATCAATTCCACACCTTTGGATGCACAGAAATAGGTAAATAAATTAATCTTTAAGGGGGGTCACAGTACTTTCAGACCATACGGAACACTTGCTCATGTCATCTGGCACATTTCCACAGACCAAGGACAACAAACAGCCTCGAGCACAGAGATTTACAGTTTCTGCTTTACCACCCAAAGTCATCTACCAAGATCCAAGGTACTTCTGTGCACTAGATAGCACAATAAGGTTGCCTGGAAGTAATTAGTTTTCATCATCTGAGAGGGAAACACTTCAAGCAATGGCTGTGTTACTTTCCACCAGATAAATTAGTTTCACTGTGATCTTTTTCAGATGTATAACCCATGAATTTTAAGTTGGTTGTAGAAGTCCACAAAAATGCAGTTAAGTATCTCCCATCTGTATGAATTTAAACACTCTTCTTGAATGGCAATTACAATAGTTTTTAAATGTCCTTTTCCTTGGTTCCCTTCCTTCCTCCTCCTTACCTATACACTCTCTAATAGTTTTGACGACACAGGGATATTTCAGTATACAATATTTCATAACAATGAAATTGAACATGTCAATTTTTTCACTACGTATTTAGTGGAGAAAATACAAACACCTGAGAGTAACACAGTGATTTTGTATTATATAGTATCAGAACAGAGTTTCTCTGTTTAAAATTATGAATAAGCTTCACAGACTGCTACTAGTCCAATTGTGAAAGAAAAGTTGCTTCACAAAAAATTATGAGAAAACTTTAAATTTTTTTCTCTTTTATAAGGTGCATTAGTAACATGAATTAAGAGTAACAGTTAAGATGCCAAAAAAAAGGATATTTCTCTCAGTGGAATTAAGATTTTAATACTTTGCCTTTGATCTGAATTACACAGTATTCTTAAATCCAAGAGGACAGAATTCCAGACTTCCGTAAATAACCTGGAGCTTGCTAGCACAAATCTGTCAACTAACAAATCCCTCTTCATCTCTCCAAAGGCTGCATTTTCAAAGGTCATTAGATGGTCAGCTCACACACTAGATTTACAGTCCATGTAAATATAACAGACAAAGGACAAATAAAGCCTCCACTCCCCATTTCAAGCAGCAGTGGTCCTTAAGAGTGTACATCAGAGAACCTGCATGCAGGTAGTGCAGACAACAATAGCAAGATCCTACCTTCCACTACATGAAGCAGTCCAGTGCTGCATTTACTGTGTTTGGAGAAGTCCTACTGGCGTAAACAGTGGCTTAGGAAGGGCCAGTGGGGCCACAACACTAAAACACTCCACTGAAGGAAAAAAAAAACAAACTCAAAAACATTGATTCCTGCATGAGTCTATGTCCCTATTTTGTCTAAACACAGATGGAAACGTGGCTGATCCTTCCTGATGGGTACTCAGGGCATTGGAAATGTCTCGGTTCAAAACAAGACCAACAACTTGAAGCCAATTACATGTTCAATGTTACAGTTCCGCACATGTGTTGTACTAAATCAGAGTATCTGCTCAAGTGAGCCCAGTGAAATCATGAATTAGATCCAACTTGAGTACACTTGAATATCTGCCCTTCAAACTGAAATGAACACACTGTAGTACAGAGTGTTGTAACAAACTTCCAGTTTTAGATAGCATTGTCCTAGGCAGAAATATTCCCTTCCAGGCAGTGCTATTTGTGTGCTGGTACCTCAACTGCAAAACTCCATTCTGTAGTTTCCATTTCCAAAAAGGGGACCAAGAAAATGTCAATTAAATTAAAAATTAATCCAGACACCAAAAGTAAATAAATACAAAACTTTAAATCTAGCCATACATTTAGACTAACTTTGAGAGATTGGACTATTTCTGTAATACTGAAGTGCAACCATGTTTGTGTGGGTCATTTCACTTTGGCTGTCCCTCCACCCTGTCCTCAACACTATGTGGGAGGTTTACACTAATCAGCTTTTTCTGAAGTTTAAAATTGTAGCATCACATCAATAACTGTTACACAACACCAGGAAACAGGAGCTGTGATGATTTATGAAAACCAACCTGGTCCTATTTTCCAGCATCTGAATCAGCAGATATTTTTCCCCACAAAATTATTTAACATCATAAAGTTAAATATTTTAGTTAAGAACTAATAAATAGAGTGATGCATGATGTTCTAAAAAGCCAGGGCTATCTTATAGTTAGTACAAACTTACCAGCAATTAATATCTTACAACAGCATGATTTTTCTCACAACTTTAATTATGTGTTTCTAACTTCATATACTGGACAGTGAACATTTTCCCAGAAGGGAGAAAAAACACACTACTTTCCCGAGTTTGTTTCAAAGAAAATCAAATGATTTGAATTATTTTCTCTGAAACATGGACCACACAACAGCCAGTAAAGACAAATTTCTAATCTCAGTTTTTGTTATTTTGCAGCAGTAAAGCTGCCTGGCACTCACAGCAGCATCTGAAGGAACACCCACAGTATTTAAGCCTTTTACATTCTTTGAAAATCTTTCAGGTAACAGAAATTTTTTCTAAAGAAAAAGGGGGTGGGGGGGAAACCCCAAAAGAGATAGAGAAAATAACATCAAACACATTTCCAGTCAAAGTACACGTGTTCACATATCAAAACTTCAGGAAGAATCCAAACACAGTGTAACTCTTGTTAATCTTATAATTGCAAGAGGCTTTTATCCGTGGTTGTTAAATAATACGATCCAAATTGCCTCTCCAAGATTAAGTGTATAAAGTCACTGTGCACCTAAAATAGCAAGTCACGGGCTACACTGTTGACATAGAGAAAAGAAAGATTACTACTGTTTCCCAAACACTCAAATGCATTTACTAGCAGAATATAAACACGCTCATTGGGAACATAATGACTGTAGCACTTTGAGTTTTTACTACTGTAAATGCCTAATCTGATTACACTACCTTAAAACAAGCAATCCATTTCTTTTTTTTCCCATATATAACATAAATTTTACAGGCAGAAAAGGAGTGAATGTATTTTTGCAGAGGAGAAAAAGAAATAATCAGAGCAATGAACTGAATAATCTGAGGGTAAGAAACAAGGGCCTCACTGACAAGCTACACCATATTTACACTCACTCTAAATCAGAATTCATACAGTGGCATCTAAGTAGCTGCAAATCTACCCTTGGGAAAGCCAAGATCATCTTCATTCTCTATGAAGAACAAGGCTTACTATTATAAAGATGCTTTTCACATTCAGAGCCCAATCTAACTCGGCAATATTTGTAGAAGGGATAAAGGGATCAAGGTTCCCCACTAGTGTTCAATCATAATTTTGCTCCCTGAGGTAAAAAAAATAAACAAAAACAAAACAAAACAAAACAAAACAAAAAAAAAAAAAAAAAAAGATTTTTTTCTGGAATGAAGGAATATAAGGTAAAATCCCAAAGGGCAGTCACTGCTGCAGGCACAGCTAGAACAGAGGATTTCCTGGTTCCCATGCCATACTGAAACACTGGGTCTCAATCTCTTGCAGTAAAGATCAGTGTATGAGGTTATTATGCAGCCCTGTACATTTCACATCAAGGCACAGAACTACTGAACACAGACTTCAGCTACCAGACTAAAACTGCCATTAAAACAACATACAAACAAACCTGTAACTTCCAAAAAGAGATTCAAGATTTTGTTGTAAAGAACTCCAAACAAGATGAACAGAAAACTCTCTCCACTTCATACAGTGACTGAACTTGTTTCCTATACAAAACTGATGATAACCTGTATTTTTATAGTAATTCTCAAGATGCCAGTTTGGGGTCATGTCTGTAGGCACTCCAGAATCAGGAGATATCATCTTCTACTACAGCCTGATCAGAGTGAGATGTCACAGGTCTTAGCACAGACAGGCACACAGCCAATGTTGTCCAACATAGCCATTTTCCATGTTACATTTTAGATAGAGGAGGTTCTCATCTCTTCAACAAGTTATCAGCTGTGCTGCCTCTGACAGCTGAAAACCCCTTGGAGGACTGAACTGACTCACACACCATAGCTGATCCCGTCAGAAAGAATCTGGCAGAAGTGCAATCTCTCCTCCTCAGAGCTGCACTGCAGTGCTTATTTCAGAGTCCCATCTGGAGTCAGCAGTGTGGCAGGACCAAAACACTTGAAATTGGTCACTGGATGGAAGGAAAGAACTTTAGTTGTGAAGATTACAGTTTTATTCATAACAAGCATATAGTACATGCATCGCTATTCCCATCCCATCTGCAATCTCATCCCAGGATAGTAATGCTAGTGGCATTTGTGTAGCATTCAACTGGGCAGGGGCTGGAATAGGGAAGAAAACACCGAATTTTGAAAGTGTTCAACAAAACCAAAAGACTCTGCAAATAATTTCACGCATTCCACCAAATCTAAACAATTTCAAAAGCCACTGAGTTTATAGAAACATAGTACTTTTTAAGACCCTGAAATGCTCATATGATATGGGAACTATACTTTTTTCCATGTGACATCTCTATTATATGTGCACATTAGTCTTGTGGCTACATCTATAGGCACAAACTAGTGAAATGCTGAGTAAAAAGAATTCCACAAGTAGCTATTTAGCAGAGACTTAATCATTCTTTAGCCAGTCTGCAGTTTTTTTCTTTAAAGAGAGTCCAGAGTGCAAAATAGATATCCTGACCATTTCAAAACCAGCTATAAATACTCCTTTCAACATAAGCAATCTGAGCTAGTTTTGCTACCTCCAAGACTTCATGAAAAGTAATGTTATTTTGACTTTCAAAACCCCATAAGACATTAGAAAAATAAAACTCTGAGTTGGGTGGGACCAGACTCTGTGGTATACAGAAGATAACATTGAACCAAGTTGACTAATTTCCCACTACCCGTCTGCTGTCTTGCAGAGAAAGCAGCCCAGCCCCAACCTTTAATTACCTAAGTAGTACTTACTAAACTTAGTTGCCCTAAATATGCACAGATTAAAGCAGTTCTGGAGATGATCCCAAAGAGCCTTTCCAAATAAGAACTCCCTCATCATGTGCTATTACTAAACAATCCCGTACAACCAAATAACTATAGTAAACACACATGGTATTGAAAAGCACAAATGATTAATTGATTATCCTCAAATGTGAAGTACTTGTTCTGCACTTGAAAGTCAGTTGGCCTACACAAAGCCTCTCTTCACACCCTCATGAAATAAAAAAAACCCCAAATTTTCAAAGACCTTTGAGTCAGGCACAAGCACACGTTGGCTCACACACAAGAAAATACTGCGCTCCTTTCCTTTTTCAGCCTGCAAGCAAGAAGAGGCCCTTATTTTATTCCCGGTATGGCAGCAGAGTGTTGGTGTTTTATGCAATCCCTCTCACCCAGCACTCCCAAAAAGCATTCCTCAGTGGTAGAACCATCACCATAGCAGAGACCTGCAACTTCCCTAGTCACAGTTTTTCAATCCCATTCTCTGTGGATAGCAGTTGGCCCAAGGATGGGCCAGCCAAGCATGTACTCAACCCCTGTAGGAGCAAATTAAAAGATCTGCACTTGCCAAGGTTTCTTCTCCCTCTAAATAGAGGACATGGAGAAATTATAAGTGCTCTGTAGCGCAACATTGAGCTACCAGTTACAACTAGCTGGGAAGCGGTAACCGCCTTATTTATCTTGAAAAGTTACACTTCTCATTTTAAAAAGTGCAATAAAGTTGTGAGCTGATCAGGAGAACTGAAAGAGAGCTTAGAGGTGATGGTGGCAGCAGCAACAGCTCCAGGCTCAATGAACTTTATATGGCTATGATTTATTATTATGGAGGGGAAAAACCCACAGCTTAGACCCTGACCTTCTCTGCAGGTTTTGGATATGTCACTTTGCTTTTCTCAGTATTCTTTTCCTTGTCCCTTTCCATTAGGTGCTCTCAGGGACTGCCACTGCATCTCACAACAAGGACAGACAACACTATAGCTCTGTAGGGATCTTCTACTCTCAACTAGCAAAACAAGACTGAAACAGTACTAATTAATATGCTAGCTTTGACTTCTTCCCTGTCTAGCCAATTCTGGCTGGACAGTCTCCTGAGAGCACCCTGATACTCATGGCTCATGAAGCGAGATTCAAGAAAGGAGAGATTGATAATATTCCAGATAGTTTCTTTCACATACTAATCTGGAAGGGTCTACATAAAAATAACAAGAAAAGGCATATGGACATTGGAAACATCTCAGTTTCAGTGCAGGTAAAGGAAGCAAAGGACAGCAGCAAGAGGGCAGAAGAAGGATTTAGCAACTAACAAAAAGGCAACAGTAGTCAAAGATCCTGTGGAGGGATTTAAAAAAGTGTGACATAATCAGGCAAAGAATGCAACCTTTGCAAAGGCATGAAAAGTAAAGGGAGAAAAATCTCACCAAAGAACTAAACCAGAAACAGCATCTCACCATCCAGCACTAAGTCTGTAGGGCAGAACCCCAGCTGCTGTAAACTGTCGAGGTGTAATGACAGTGGAGTTAAGGCAGCATACACCAGCACAGAGGGGGTAATAAATCTATTTTCCACATTTCAGTCGACTTAAGCTTCTAAACATAACTTTCATCCAGAAATTCCATTCCAGAAATTTAAATGTTTCCCACCATCTGTGAACATTTTACATGTTGCTGTTCAAAGGTTTAAATACCTCTGTGATAGATCCAGTCATATTACCCTCAATCCACTAAACAACTGAGTGCATCATATGCAGGGGAAAAATAATTCATCAGGTTTAGGTGATCTCAGAGCACTGTCCAACAAGCAAGTATGTATGGAAACTGAACAGGCAGAGACTAAATTATCATCTTCTTCCTCCCAGGAAGGCACATTTACTACTGTTCCTCACTATGGGTAGAGAATGTCACTTTAAATATCATTACTGCAACACCTGTCCTTAAAATTAAATTGCTAATTTAATGTTGCAATTTAAGGTTGCAAAATTTAATGTTGCAAAAAGGAAAATAATTGAATGAGCACATAGACACATAACCTGCATTCTACTTGAAGTGTCTGCTTTGCTGTACTGCAGCTTACCAGTAGAGTCCCAGCAGAAATGAATTTGGCTCAGTTTCTAAGGCTATTACAATTTCTACTATAATGTCTTCAATGTCTGTCAACTTCAAAGAATAAAGAAAACCACCACTCTTTACTGCCTGAAGGTCTTGCCTCCCTGTAGAACCGAAGTGATGCCAATTCAATTGTCAGCAGGTTCATAAAGCATTTTCAGTCTGTTAGGTGGGTAACCACATCTATTCTGTAAAATGTCATTGGCATTAATGAATGCAGAACTAAATACATATAATAAAATTTTGTAACTTTTGACAAAAAAAATCAATTATGAGGGTTCTTACTGGAAATATTAGCAGAACAAAGTTTAACATTAACTTACTGTAATGAAATTGCATACTGTGTCTAAGTGTATTTTTAAATCAGTCATTTTGACCCTCAAAACAACCACTGAGATCCAAACTGTCTGACAGAGTTCATGCTCAGTAGGGTCTGGTTTTGGTGAAGCTTTCCAAATTGCTGTGTGTCTACATCCAGTTTTACATGCCAAACAAAAGGCTAAAAAGTAGCCCTTTGGTAACTTAAGCCCTTTTTACAGGCTCCCCTTGCTATTCATCTTAGATTTCTTGCCCAACCAAAACCAAACCTCTCACCACATTTTGATTTTTCACTTTCTTTTATCACTTTCTCTGCTTACTACTTCTCAGGGCCTGCCTCTTTGCCTTGCTACTATGAAGATTCTCCCACTCCTCACTATTCAACTTTACTCCTGTGTCCCTTTCACCTATCCTCCAACTCCAAGCTCCCCAACTGGATAGTCTTTATAGAACACAATTCCAACTCCCAAATTTCTCTCTCTCTTTTGCAGCTTCCAGTGACAATTTTCTACCTCTGTATGCTTTTCACAATCTAATTCCCTGCAGCCCAGTTCTGTGCTCGTCCAGTTTAGTCTGAATCCTCCACACTGGTGGTCCAAGTTATGGACTGTTAAGGTGCTCAGAGCACAGAGATGAAGAAATTAATGCAGAGTTTTAACATCCACCAAACAATCTGGAACCTCACAGACTGCCCTAGGCCAGCCCCAAGAGTATGGATTAACGCTTACAGGCTGATTTACAATGCCTTTTCAACCCACTTTCTGCAACACCTGATTTTACATCAGCTGTGGTAAGAACTGCACATGATACAAAGCAAGACACCAGCACTTTGTCTCAGCTGCAGTACGTGGCAATACTGTAAAAAACAAGTCCTGAAATCGAAATTGCCATGGATAAGGATGGGTAAATTTAAATGCAGCTTTTATACCAACAGGATTATTTTCCGAGTTGAAAATGGAGCAGATATCCACACAAAAAGGTCTATCTGCATGGTCATACCAGTGAAGAACCCATCTAAATACACAATACATTATCCCACAGGGTGAGTCAGTCAGCAATACCATGGAGATCTGCATGTCCAACTCTCATTAACTTTGACTCTAAAAATCCCCAGTTCAGGACTTCAAATATGTCCTGAGTGAAACACTTAATTTCCATACCAAATCACAGACAACTCAGATTGGATGGAACCTCAAGATATTAGTCCAAACTTGTGGTCAAATATAATTTTGGAGGAGCCTAGATCAAGACTGAGATATCTGGATTTGATTCTTTATTCTATCACATATTTCCTCTTTGACCTCAGGCCAGTAATTTACACACCTGCTGTCTGCCTGAGTTGTCTGCATTTAAAGAAAAAGAGAAGTTGCACTGTTACTACATTAACATTTGAGAAATGCTTAGGTAATGTGGTTTGAAATATAGGCAAACAAACATCTAAATACTAGAGCTGGGCTAATATGGGAAACTTTAGTTCTTACTCTTAGCACTCTGGACCATTCAACCCGGATGTTTTGTTACAGTCAAAGAAAGCAAGAGCCTGTGCCCACAGATGTTAAATTTGGTTTTGAAGTGGCTACATTTTAGAAATTCTCATTTTTGTTTCAGGCCTGTTTTTTGGTTTCAGAGCAAAGACTTAGCTTGTAAAAGTCCTTATCCACAGTGTGCTTTAACTAGATGCAAACCAACTGTAAATAAATCTGAGTCATATGAAAGAAAGACTATATCAAGTAATATTTTTATTAGGTCTAAGAATATACAGTAATATAAAAAAATACTACTTAATATGTTTCATTTGCCTTTGTTTACTACATATTTAAATGGCATTTTAGTCAGACATTAATTTACTGTGTGTTAAACTACTTCCTGCAAATTTGACACCTAGACCTGGGGATATAGATAAATCACCCTGGAGTTCATTTGTTGTTCTCAGCTCTCCAGGGGATGCTGCTGGCAGGTTGAGCCAAAGCACAGAGAGATGTTTGTCTCATTTCTTCCTACTATTTTAGATGCCAGTATTAATACGCTGCTAGAAAATGAACAGCTCAGAGAGAAGGATGGTTATTTTTCAAATTCTAACTTCAATCAAATCACATTTCCTACACTGGTTCACAAAAAAATAAACAAAACACTTCTCAACTAATTTCAATCTACCTGCATATCCATTTAATACCCACATTCATAAGCCAAAGAGTGCCAGAAGTTCAACCTAAATCTAGGTGTGAGTTCTGATTAGGAGACCTTGGGATTCACATGAGAAAAACTTCTCATTACATTTTTGTCATTTGCTCCCAGCTAGTCCACTAAAAGCGGTTTTAAATCATCACACATCTGTCTTCCCCAGGAAGAGAAACCACTGAGATCACAATCAATAAAATTTACCACTCCACAGGGACAAGAATGAGTCTGGAGACACTGGGTGAGGGGGAACAACCCAAAGTGAACCCAAAACAAATAAACCCCTAGCAGCATGTGACAAGTGGCTACAGAAATAAGCTACCTGCTAGCTGGTTAGCAAGTCTTCCAACTGCATAAATATATACATCTGTGTATGCATGCACATTCACAGGAAACTGCATCTGTATGTTATGTGAGTACCACATGCATAAAGCAACTAAGAAATTTTTTCTTAAGCCTTTCCTCATTTTCATTTCCTTTTAGATCAACACAAGAATAGGATGTTTAAGGCTGGTAACTTCCCTGGTCTTTGAGGGCCTAAGACACTGGAATAACAAACATCTTAAAACCACACATATGCACTGTCAGTGAATATGTCATACTACAACAGTTGCACATTTTCTATGCATAAAGGCAGAGAGTAAGTCTAAGTAATAGGCAAGTGGGGAATATTTTCAAATAACATAACCCAGTAACTGTCCCTATTACCTCAATGAGAAGAGTCTTTCTGCACCAGGTATTGTATGAATGCATAGTAAGAGAACGTGCAGGTCATGATGAGCTTACTAATTTAGGCTGTTCATGAAACAAAGGTTTACAGTGAAATTATTAATACCACCTCCTTAAAAGTGGAGGTCTAAAGCATTTATCTCTGCTACAAAATGGAAGCTTCATCCAGGGAAGATCATGAGTGTATTGTTTAAAGAGAATTTCCATCAGCACAAAGTTATATATTTCAACAGTATTTATTACACTAAGTTTATGATCTTATATATTAAGGTGTCTATAAGTATTAAGGAAAAAAAAAGTATATCTCAATCCAGCATGTTGAGAATTACGCACTTAAATAAGCACTGCATTTCTTAAACAAAACTGATGGAAATCAATGATTCCTACAGTGTTTTTACTACAAGTGTACAAGGAATAACTTTTTCTCTCCCTTTGGAAAATTACTTCGAAGAGTCAGTCCTGTTTTTACTAGTCCTCATTGATTTTTGTAGAAAAAAAAATAACAGACTCTTGTCCTATCTATGGTACATTAACAAAACTGTCCAAGACTTCTACAGTTTCTCCACAAGGCATCACATCTTAGGTGAGTCCCCAGGTTATAACTAACAGCATAAAATATACACAGACTTAATGATTTTTGATCCTGACTCAGAATTCTGTTATACACATGCTACTGAGAAACACATTTTATTTCACTGTAGAGGACTGATTTTTTCTCTCTCCCTGCATGAACAGGAAACACTGCTACAATGTGCCCTTTAATTCCACACTAAAAAGGCAGCATGGCTCAGGAAGAAATGTTAACCCTGTCTTTCCCCCAAACCATAATTCATCTTTGCCCACTGATAACAATGGGAGAAACACATCTGAACAACACTGCCAGCTATTTAAAATCAGCATAGCTCATGAACTGTCCATGGTCAACAAACTGCTGGACAGAAAACAGCACTGCCTCTTTCAATTTCAAGGCCACTTACTGACTAGTGTCAGAAGAGAATGGAAATACATTTCCAGATATTTCTAATTCAGAGAGGGAAATTTAAGTATTTTCTGTACTGTATCCAGGGATTACTTGAAAATATTCACAACAGTGAAGAGTCTGGATTAGTTGTTGAACAGCCTAATGTGACGTGGTGAGAAACATCATGTCACCCAGTCACTGCACCTTGTAAGTGCTCTGAAAACATTACCTGGAGTTCTGGAGGACAGGGAGTCATGGGAATGTTCTGAAACAAGAGGCAAGCCATTGGAGCAGAGAAGCTACAAATCAGACTTGCTGGGCAGATGGCACTGCAAGCTAGTGAGCTGATGGCAGATGGAAGCAAGAGCTTCCATAAGGCAAAAAACTTGGTTGCAAGCTAGTGAGATATGTTAAGATGTTTGAGGCAACTACTCCTCCTTTCTGATTGCTCTGCTTTAAGTAAGGGTCAGATCAACTTCTCCTCCCACAGAAACCTACCCACAGTCATAAAGAAAAGGTAGTTTGGTTTCCCTCGAAGAGGAATACCCACAGCAGCCATCCAGAGAGTAATTCAATGCCAAATAAGCATAAGATTTGTAATTCAGAAATTCCAGGCTTCATAAAATTTCTAATGTCCAGACCCTTCTACATGTAATCTATAAATCCTCCAGCCTTCAGGACAATATAAAGACCTCTATCTTATCATGGCAGAGGAGCTTTCCACAAAGGGGAAGTTTAAAACCAAGAAGGATCTCTAGTGGAAAAATGCTACCCAACACATTAACCATGGTGAGGATTTGGTCTCAGTCCAGACTAGAACCAAGGTTGGTTTGGTGCTCACAAATGCTCTTATTCCTTCCTCAAGCTGACCTACAGTTTCTTTGCTGCTGTTGTGGGATAGAGAACACCTACAACTCTTACGACTGCAGAATAGTTGTTCTCAGAAAACGTGAGTAGTACCTCTTAAGATACTCACAAATATCAGTCCTCTGATAATAAAAGCAATCCTTCTCCTCTTGTTTTATATATATATATATATATATATATATATATATATATATATATATAAACACCAAAATATATATATTATCTGATGT
>JAWWEU010000158.1:48702735-48714527 GCA_035583155.1 Acropternis orthonyx | reverse complement strand
TCCTCTTTTTTTATATATATATATATATATATATATATATATATATATATACACACCCATATATTTATTTTCTGTCCTTTGTCAGAGCCTCGAGGTTCTTTTTTAAAGCTGCACTGCCCAAACTTCTGATACAATGGCCCCAGAAACAATGTTTCCAGAAGAACACAACACAAAATTATCTACTTCAGCAAATGAGACTGTCTCAGACTGTGTAGGCTAAGTGAGCTTCTAGCAGACAGCAGCTTCCATGACCTTCTAATGCTACTTCTAGAAGCTTATGGAGTTTTTATCCCAAGATACATTTCAAAGGGTGAGCCTTTTTTATGACTCTCATGAACTGCAAGGATCTCATGGTCTTACAAACTTCTATAGCTGCAATTTCTAACAATTGGGGATTTTTACGTTCTTTTTTTTTTTTTTTTGCTTACATGTAAGTAAGAAAGCAGGGTGAAGTGGTAAATTAACTTTGTTGAAAGTCTTTGGAAAAAGGAAGTAGAACTGCAGGCTTGTGTGGGAAGCTAATAAAAAACAGAGCACAGCAATAGCACTGCAATGACACAAAGGATTAACAGGCTCTCAGCAAGAACTCGCATTTTCCAGGGTACTGTGAAGTTCTTATATCCCAAACACACACAGAAAACCATCCACATAACGTAAGAAAATTACTGTATACACTACACACCCCCACGCATTTGTAGGGCCCCTTGTGCTTAAAGCAGACACAGAGATGGTATAGGTAAGGATAACTACATCTTATAAGGCTGCCTACAGAGAACAGTGTATTCATATTCCAGCTGAAAATCCACACTCTCTCATCAATTTTCTATGCAATCTTCATCAAGTCTCTTGACCTTTCCTGGGACTTCTCTCTCTGCAGTCATGTGATTACAAGCTACATTCCCATAGAGACAAGATCTGCTACTTGGTCCTTTTTGATAGGTTTTAGATCATTGTACCTTATTCTCATTACATGCCAAATCTCAATCCCCAGCTACCAGACAAGAATGAAAAAATATAAATAGAAAAAAAGCAAATCAACACCCCACATGCTAAAAACAAAACACAAAAAATCTAACCAACCACAAAAAAAAACAACCAAACAGAAACAATAGCCCAGACCTACAAAACTTATTCCTGAGCAGTAACAATAATGGGTTCTTATGGACTCACTCCTTTCCAACACACATCAATTTCAGCTGCTTCCTTTATTTGCATCTATCTCACATCTAGCCACTCTTGCAGCATCTCAATTCCTCCTTCAGCTGCAGAAGATACACAGTGATAAGCTGTACATAACTGCAGAATAACAGGAAGTTACTAAAAATGCTGCAGTTGCAATCCTGTGACAGATTTGATCTGTAAATCTGTGTTCTAACAGAAGAAACACTTTTTAAAAAAAAGACAAATATCATCACTGTGACTAGAAATCATTAATTTAATGCAAGTCTTGTGATATTTTTCTTAGAACTTCACATCCTGAGGCAGATTTGGGCCTCCCCTTGTGTCCAGCTCTTGTGGTTACAGAGAAGAGTGCACCTTAGTGACCTGAATTTCAGAAAGCACATCAAAACGACCAAGCTGTATTTAGCTATTCCAGTTGTTCTTAAACTAATCTTACAATTTCAAGGAATGGAAGGAGCTGAATTGTTTGTTCTAAACATGTGAAGAAGTCATCACTGTTTCTGAAATTCCAATTTACATACAATCACATTTTCTCTTGTCATTTTATCATATCACTGTCAAAAAGTTCTCATTCATGCTAAATGGAAATTCTTATCAGAACTTGGATAGGCATCTTTCTGACCTAGGTTCTACAGTTTTGTGGCCTCTGTTGTCTTGGCTCCAAGGGTGTTGGCAAGTACATGCTCAGACATGATCATACTGATGCATCCACATACATGGAGGAAAACAGAAGAGGAGTAGGAAAGAATACTAAGCGAGGGGCAAGAGTACTGCTCTGAACTCTCCTAGTGCCTGAGGCTGACTGTATCCTAGAACTCATGCTGTTGCTGTTTGCAAGAAGGCACAGACTCAATTGCCATCAAAGAGTCATATTAAAAAAAAAAATCTCAACTTCAAATTAACTTGGCTAGTGCCATTGGCAAAATGTTTCATCTCCCACACACCGTAAACCACAGAGAGGCAAGGAGAGAGAGAAAGGAAATACACACTGAAAAGACAGATGGGAAGATGAAAGCATTGTGGACTAACACTGATACTAAAATGCGTCATCTATTTCTGCCCTCAATCAATTCTTATTGCCTGGCCAAGATAGATATCCTGAAGTAAAATGGATTCCAGTGTTTCCATATCACTTACCTCATCATCCCCCTTCACACGATATAAATTCCTACACTGAATACATAGTTTATCATTAAACTAACTAAGCACAGTTAACTGTGTAATGGTAAAGACCACAAATTAGTGTGCTCAGATGTCATCTCAAACACAGCATGTTTAGCTATCCATAGTTTCAAGAAGAGCACACCTCTCGTTACTTGTGCAATACATTCATCATGAGCTAGACAGAAATTAATAAGCACCAAAAGAAACAAAATTAAAGAAATGAAATTGCCAGCACTAGTCTCATAATGACCCCCCAAAACATTCTTTTATCTGAACGTTAACTTCTGCCTTTGATAGATAATGTCAAATCACTACCTAGCACAATAAACTTTATTTCTTCACAGAATGGTCCTGAGGGGTTTTTTAAGTTTAACACATTCACATTTACATATCGCTGGAGCCTGTTCATGATGACACTACCCAATATGTGTCAAGAGCTTCTCAGACATGGTAAAGTTTCCCGATCTTACCTGGCTCTGTACAGTTCTTCTGTTCATGTGTCCCATTAGGTGATGCCATCAACCTTCTGTTCCTCCATAGTTCTGATACAGTGCTTCTGTCTGCAACATTTGATTCTCGTCCTGTATTAAACAGAAAGAGGTTATGCCGACTAATGCTGATTTTTTCCTACATCATCCTAACTGGACTGTATGCACCCACTGGTGAGGGGCGTGGACAGACCATCAGAATTTAAGCACGGCAAAAATCAAGGTGTGACTGAAGCATGTGCCAACAGATGTAGGCTGGGTCCTCCTACCTACAAAGGGTGTAAGTATCTCTGAAGGTGCAGTATCTGAGCTGTTATCATGCTCTGACCATCAGAACACCTGGCTGTGACCCACAACACAAAAACTATTCTGCAGCAAGCAAATGCTGATGCGTGTAACCTGTGAAAGACAACGCTTAGTTCCTGCAGATGAAACCAGCCCAGCGATGGCGACACAAGCAACAATCACACTTCTGTGTAGTCATCTGCAATGAACATACTACATTACTCCTTTCATGGAAAAATAAAAATGCATACGGACATGTTCCAGTTACATTTTAGTTTATCCTGAGTCTAGAGGCTGAACTTTTCAGTGTTGGGTATACTTGATAATATAAAATCATTCATAGCTCATCAAAGAAAATAGAAAGTAACTGCAAAGTGAACCCTTACAGGTCTTAAGAAAAACAAATTTCTTTAGAAGTCAACAGAGTTTTTGCCTCAAGTCATATTCCAGAAGAATACTCAATGAAACCTGCTTAATAGAGTACAGGAGCACTTGTGACAATGTAAGGTATGCAATTATAATAATCAAAGACAGAATAGAACCTCTTAATTAAATCACTTCCACCTCAATCTTATCCATTTCAAATGAACATACTATAATAATAACAAATATTCTTCCATGGCTGATCTTGAAGTTTATATTCAGTCATCATGTAATGGCTGTGTTTTGTTACAGTGACTCTTGGAAAAAAAAGCTAGCTTGGAAGTTAGTTTTTTTAGAGCATTTGCTAAAATATTCTGAGCCACAATTATAAGAAACATAGAGAACAGATGGTCAATGTTTATGGATAATATGTACTGTAAATTAGCCAGCTGAAAAAAAAAAAACTACCTGATGCAGCATACCATCAAAAATTAGGTTATGAGGGATTTAGTTGATAACCCAGGAGATTAAAAAACTTTCATTACTCATGGCATTTTTCATGTAAACCTAAAAAAGTTCTGGGAAAACCACTGCAACAAAAAACACACTCAAACTATGCAAACATATTCATATTCCCATTACTTATTTTCACAAATCAGTACGTTTTTTAAAATAAATGGCTGGAGCAAGAAAAAAACCCAAGAACCATAGGCATGATAAACAGTTCTAAATAAAGAAAGCAACACTATACTGTAAACCTACAATTCATAAAACAAGTCAAAAGTTTTAAGATGAGCAATATGCTAATATGGTCTAAGATGCTGAATGCTTATATGGATGGCTTGTTGCCATCCTAGATATAGCTCAAACAACCCAGGCAATGATTTAAGCACAAGAGCATTACCAAGTATGACAAGTTCCAGCAGACTTTACTTCCCTAAAGCACACACTTGAACTTCAGCTCTAATTTAAGCATCCTAATTGTGCTGAAATATGATTTTCTTATATTAAATGTAGGCATAAGATCTGGGCTTAGCTGACTTTGTTCTTAAATCCTCAAGGACTGTTGGAAGCCCTACCTAGAGACCCAAGTGCTGTCCCAGCAACCTTAGACTTCATATTTGAAGGATGCAAAGCATATTGCAGGAAGAGGGCCTGAAGCTGCACACTTACAGCCTAAACTGTGCCAGCAGGCAGGAAAAAAACCCAATCAACATATGGGAATGATGTGGTTAATTATAAATGCATCAGTTTACCAACACAGCACTTGCACAAAGGAACCAAAAGACTCTCTATAATACGCTCTCTACAAAACATGATATTAGTACTGTTCCTTGGCAAAAATGCAGAATCTTCTGTCAAATTCCTACTATAAAGAGGCGTGGGGGGAGATGTTGGATGTGTGTGTGAGAGACTGAGAAAAGAAGCAGTTGTAGCTGATGGAGGTTTACAACCTAAGGACAAAATGAAAGGTGGCCCGAAGTTCCAGCGGGAACCACCAGCGGCTGGAGAGAACTCAACTCCGATGCAGCGGCAGGGGGGAACTCCTTCAGGGTCGTTCCCAGGCACGGAGCTGCCCCGTGATGCCCCTTCGGTTCCTGGCCCGAGAGGCACGGCAGGCTCGGGAAGCCCTGGACCACCGGGCTCCAGTGGCGCGGCTGCCTCCTGTCCCCGGGGCTGCGGGGGTTCCTCCCGTGGAACCCGCGCTGTTCCCCCGCCTCGCCTGGGAGGCTCCGACCGGGAACAGCCACCTGACCCCCCCCAAAGCCCGGCTGCTCCCCAGGCAGCAGCACTCCCGGGCCGCCGGTCCCGCTGCCACTGCCACTCACCCGCCCTGGAGAGCAGGCTGGACATGCACCAGGCGAAGAAGAGGATGGCGCAGATGAAGCCCAACTGCTGCAGCAGCATCTCCCGCCTCTTGCGAACTTTCCTCAGCATAAGCAGCATGGTCTTCGGGGGGGCGAGCGGCGTCTCCTCCGGCTCCATCCGAGCGAGCGCGGGCGCCGAGGCGGGGTACAGCGGGGCGGGCGGGGAAGCGGGGATCAGTGTCGGCATCTCCCCGCGGAGGGCTCCATCGCGGGCGGGCTGCAGCGCGGCGGGGAGGCGATGCCCAGGGCCTCGGGGAGGCAGGGGCGGCGGGGGGGAGGCGGCGGCAGCCGGAGCGGGGGCCGGCTCGGGCTCAGGGGCCGGGCTGAGCCCCGCGCCCCACACGCACCATGGCCGGCGGCGGAGGGAGCGGCGCTCCCCGGGCACGGCGCGCCGCGGGATGCGGGTCAGCGCCGAGCGACGGGCACATCCACGCGGCTCCCCGCCCGCTCGCCCGCCTGGCCAAGTTTGAAGTTTATCCCTTTGCTCCCTCCCTCCCTCCCTCCCCCGCGGCCGGCTGTAGGCGGCAGGTGGGCGTCACAGCCGCCCGCGGGCTCTCAGCGCGGCGCCCGGCGGCCACCCGGCCCCGGCGCCTCCTCCTCGCCCCTCTCCCGCAACTTTCGGGGTGCTCCCCCGGCGCCCATGGCAACGCGCCGGTGCCCTCCCCTTGCGCGGGGCGGGGGCAGGGAATAGCTAGCGAAATGAATCCTCTCCCCTGCGCGGCGCCGGAGTGACCCGCTGTGGGTGCCGCGATCGGCCGGGCCATCCCTGCGAGGGGGGCAGCGGGATGCGGGCCGGGGGTCGCGGCAGGGCTGGGTCCGCACGAGGTGCTGGAACGGGGCTGGAGGGGACGCGCCGGGCGCTGATGGCTCCGGCTTCTTCCACCTGTCTCCAGGAGATGCATTTCAACATGGATTTCCGCGGAGAGAATGGCGCTTCTGCACTCAGTTTGCACTGCAACGAACGTGTGATGTTTCGGACGACGAATTAATGACCCATTTTGTGAAACGGTGGTTAGTTCCAGACTGTGCCACAGCGGATTTTCCTTCTTTTTTTAAACTAAAATTTTATATTTACATTAAGTGGTTACTGTTAGCCAACGAAAGCAGTTCTGGGAACTTCCTCCTATAGCACAGGCATCGGTTCTATATTCCTCCCAGAAATGCTGTGCATGTGAGGAAGGGCATGTAGACAAAATGGGATTAACTCATCTGATCTTCTCTTCGATACAGCATTTGGTTTACAACAGGAGGCCTTTCAGGTGGTTCCCTCTGGATCTTTGTCCATGTGCTTTAGAACATACAGTACTTCGTATCTGGTATTGTTTCTAATGGTGTTCATAATTACAATACAAATATCCTTCCTACAAAAACAAATCATCAGAAATAAAATATCACCAATCCTCTGCTTTTCCATCATTGTTCAAATGTGTTTTTTTATTTTGCTTGGGAATTCTGTCTGCTATAAGTGAGATGCAGCAGCACAATGCCCAGGATGCTGTGAAATTGCTCATGCTGAAGACTGTCAATTGTCTCAAGTGAGAAATGCATTACTTAAGCTGGGGAACCAAAGAGAAGCAGTTGTGTTAACCTTGTGCTTACTTGCATGCGCATAGCTACAGAAACTTGTGTGTCATAACTGTTCAGGCTCCAGGGGCACCTAGGCTCTGATGGACCTTTAATTTTCTGATTTACATTAAAGCAGGAAAACAACGGCATGTTGGAAGAATGGCACTGAGACATGCTCCAGTCTCCTCTCTTTCATTCCCTTTATAGCTGCTGAGAGAGAAAAAGTAACACTGAAAGCTCTTGCCTACTACGAAAAAGGCAATAGAGAAGATTACAGGTCAGATTATGTCCCTTTATTTGTCTCCATGGCCACACAGGAAGTCTCACAGCTGAAACCAGAATTCTCACCATTCTGAACCCAGAATGGTAAAAGCCACCCTTGACAAAAAAAAACTTAGAGGCTAGTTAGACACAGAGGCATTGGAATCTGGATATAGGCAACTGAAGGTCTTTGGCACTGTTATTTATAGCGGACTGGGTTTTATTCCTTGAAGACCTTTAAGCTCCAGTGAAGGTGTTGGTTGGCCATGTTAGTAGAGATGCCACCTCATACCCTGTCAGTTGTCATAATAGTTGAGATCTAATTCTTCACATGGCTTTCCATCACCTGTTTTCTGGGACTAAAGCCTCCACTTCCATCCGAAGTGGTAATGTGAACACCAGTCTGCCATCCTCTTCTTCTGTGTTTAATAAGTGTTCAGTGCTGACAAGATTGTTGTTTTCTGTATGAAGATTTTATCTAGCAATAGAAAGATGGTGACACTGGAGCGTATTGCAGAGGTTTGTTGTTTTTTTCAGTATCCACTTGCTGTAAGTTAGTAATCTTCTTAG
The DNA here is from genome assembly GCA_035583155.1 of Acropternis orthonyx. Taxonomy (NCBI): domain Eukaryota; kingdom Metazoa; phylum Chordata; class Aves; order Passeriformes; family Rhinocryptidae; genus Acropternis; species Acropternis orthonyx. The sequence goes on along the minus strand of JAWWEU010000158.1, from coordinate 48,706,780 downwards.
AATCATAGCGTTGTTAAGATTGGAAAAGAGCTGTAAAATACTTGAGTCCAACCACTAACCCAGCACTGACATGTTCACCACTAAACCATGTCCACAAATGCCATATCTACACATTTTTTGAACACTTGCATGGATGGTGATTCCACCACTTCCAGGGCAACTTGTTCCAATGGCTGACCATTCTTCACTGATAAGGGCCATGGCTTTGGAGAGGCTATCCTGATGGCTGGGTCTCTTCCTGAAGCTGATGGAGGTTGCTTGTGATTTTTATATTCACCATTTATTCTCTTACTGTTTACACAGTTTCAAAGCCATGCACTCGTGATGTGAAAAGTTATGGATGTTAAGCCACACAAAGTTTGTTAGAATTGAGGCAAATTGGGGTCTGCAGGTGAAGCTGTGATTCGCAGGTATGCCGTATTTGTGTCTGTGGGTTGTTTACACAAAGACCATGGAAGTGAACCATTGTTAGAGATCCTGAGTTTCACATGGGAGGGATTTTCATTAATTCTGTCGAGTCCTGTGAACATCACATGGATCAAACCGAAGCACATGGTTAGTAACAGGAATGCAATTATAATATTGTCTTTTCTGACACAGAGGTTTTTTCCTTTTTCTGGCTGTTAAAAAGTTGTCTGTTTTAGAGGTTACAGAGGTAACAGTGACTATAGGAGCCCTGAGGCCTTCCCTGTGAGCAACTGAAGGCAAGAAACAAAACCCAAAAAAATGAAGAGATCTTTTGCGAATCCTTGTACAGAAGAAATCTGCTACCCATGATGGTGTGTGTCTCTCCTTCTCCTGCGTACACAAATGAGGCAGATCAAAGTTCAGACAGTACTAATCTCCTAATCATACAAGCTTCTGATTAGCATTTTTAATCAGTCTGGTGATCACAGGGCAGCCTCAAAATTGTTCTCAAGTACTAAACTTTCAGAACAGAATTCCAAATCACTTTTATTTTGGTGGGGGCTTTTGTGAAATGTGTCAGGTAACGATTTGTGCAGGATATCTCAAAGGGAAGTGTGTGCTGCAGAACTGAGCTCCAGTTGCCTCTCCCCACCAGCAGTCAGGACTGGCAGCTGGAGGATCTGTTTGAGTGCATTCAAGACATTCACATGGAGGTTCTTACTGCAATCGTGTCCCAACATTTTCATCTGATTTAAGACATCCATGCTGTGTATGAGGGTATAGTGATACAGTGTCAGGGGCAAAAGAGAGGCAAATGCTTTCTGCCTAAGGTTTTACATTCATTTTTTAAATCTTAAATTATTGCTATCTCTTACTGCAAACAGAGCAATTGTATATAAATTCAACAGGGTCTTCCATTAACAGTCTCATAAAAAAACCCCAAAAACAAAAGAGAAAGGCTAAGACAGACATGGTTTTCTGAGTGATGCCTTCACAATGAGTGGTTTGATGATAGCCTGGATGTTCTGTTTCCATTATAGTCAGAACAAAATGTTTTCCAGATTAAGAATTCTGAAAGAATGACATTTTGAAAATTAAAGGTATTTGGGAAATATCATCAAAACAAAGTGTAGAGGAAGAAAATATTAAATAGCTCTTGTCTTTAGGCCAAATGCAAGAAACAATCCTTCTTATTACTGTGCTTGTAATTGTGATCATTTAACTTTTGTGTATGTCCTATGCCAAAATGTCTCACTAGAAGCACATACTAATGCTAGTTTCATCTAGCACTGCCAAGTTTGCTTGTCTTTCATCTCAAGAACCATTAGTATCTTGAACTGAGTAACAGCCAAAGGCTTTGAATTAGGAAGCATCTCACCAGAGATTCATGAAAGCAGCTCATCTGAGAAGAAAGTATTGATGCTGCTGAGAGTTGAAGGAGAAGTATGTTTGGATTAATTCTCTATGGCAGCCCCTAAAAGGAGCAGAAAAAGCAGCAGCACAGCAGGGCTTTTTCTCAGGAGACTGTTAGTTGTCCATGAAGACTGTTCCAGAGCAGAAGAGCTGCGAGTGCATCAGCTGAGAAGCCTGGATGATTTGGAGGTGACTGTGACAGTCACTCAACCAGCCATAGGAGCCTTTTCAAGTCCAGCTTTTCCAACTGATGTAAACAGCATCCCTGTATCAATCCCCCTGTCCTGTTGATGCCTTAGATCAAGAGATACTATCAAAGAAAAGCCAACAGTGTTCTCTTAAAAAAACACAGGAAAATCTCCCATAAATCATAAAACTTCAACTGAGAGGAAAGGCATTGGTGAGAGAAGAGCTTGGGATCCTGCCTTTGCTATTTGGTCCAGGTGGTTTGTATGAGGGAGCCATGGAGAGAACCTTAGCTTGGTGCTGTCCATAATCACCTGACTGTCAAGGAGGAAGCAATCCTGTGCTTATTTAGGACCCAGTCCCTGGAAAAGGAGGACACACAAATGTGACTTGACAGTACAAGCTTGCAAAAAACATACAGTAGCATGTCAATATTTAAATACTGGACTGTAATTCAGGCCACCATACCTCCCTAGGTATAAATGTATTTATACACATGGTTCTTTAAGCACTGGTGAAAGGTGCTTTGCTGAACCATACTTGGAATTTAGAAAGCAGATCCATTATTGTCATCAGCAATGGAGGATTTGACCAGAGTCTCTGTGATGGGTAAACCCTGAACTGAGACCACTGTATTTACAGAGAAGCTGCAGTTGTGGTACCCAGGACTCGTCCTTGTGTTAAGATCCTCATGTCTTTCTGTGCATTCTCAGATTTTAATCCTTTTTCCAGTTCTAGTGGACAGTTGTCTGTTGTATTACATATTACACATTACACTTTTGCATCCTTCAAAGGCAGAAGTTTTCCTTAACGGAGAGTTATTTCTGTGTTTTAACTCAGCCCTTTGTTTTGCATCCAAGGCTGCACCTAACTCAACCATGAACCAGAATTTAAACGCTATGAAGAAGAACTTAGTCTCACATTGTAATATGGAACCACATTTTCCTTTAACTTATCCAACTCCTCCCTTGTGTTTTGTATCTTGCAGTCTTCCTGCTGCTGATTTCTCTTTAGTAATCTTGAGTAATGCTACTTAGATTTCTGATGAGCATCTGTGATTACACCCTAGATTCAATGCTTAGCTAGGAGCCACACACTCATCCAGACCCTACTTGAGAGTTTAACAGTAGTCAATCAAAAATAATGTGACTCTCCCACACTATGCAGAGATGTTACAAGCAAGAATTCCTCATATCTTACATGCCATAAACAACCTCACAGAAGCCCAGGAAGGAGGTAAAACTGATGAATATAATCTTCCTGCCATACGATAAGAATAAAAGATACCAACCAGATGTAAGCACTTGAGGTGATCTCCTTTAAGCTACAAGAAAATAAGATCAGTTGACTCCTGATGTCCCACATGTGCTGTTAACACATTTCAGTGTAGGTACATTGGCTCTATTTATTTCTCTAAGTCTGCCGAAATGTCTTCTTGTAGGACAGAATGAAAGATGTTATACATATCAGTAGTATTCAATGTGTTTTTCTGCCCATAAGGTTTCAATCAACATCTACCTAAAAAAGGGAGTTTGTTAGAAAAACCTCAATATTTTCCCCCTTAAATTAGTGTTGTCTAAGCCCTCCAAATACATCACTGATTTGTGTTGCATGCCCACTAGGTTTCTCAGGGATATAAGAAGTTGCTTCAATGTTTGCCAGATTTGAAGAACTCATATACATGCATAAAGCCATAAGGAAATGGGGGTTAAATTGCGGGGACTGTTACACAGCATAACATCCCCTACACACATAACATTCTGTCCTTCTCAGCTTCTCAAGTTTGCTGTCTCCACTGAATCCTAGTGTCAGCTGATCACACTGTGTTTTCATTTTGCCAGTGATTTTCTAGTTCTTTCTGCTCTCACAGTCGCTTTCTCTTCTGCCTACTTCTCTGCTTCCCCTGTGCTTTCCCTCTGTTTTCTATGCATGACTTTGTTCCTCACCTCTTGATCTTCCAGGCTGTGCTGGTTTAAAGGTAAACCAGCAGGAGGAATGAGTCTAACTCACAAACAGATTACAAGTCAGAATTATAGTT
>JAWWEU010000158.1:48682410-48702635 GCA_035583155.1 Acropternis orthonyx | reverse complement strand
GAGACAGAGGGTGATTCCTCTGAGGTGCAGGGTTGGTAGATGAAAGAAAAATTCCATGATTTTAAACCCATAACACAGGCCCAGTGCAAATTTTTCATTTGTTCCTCTCTCTGTAAACAGAATTCCTTCCCCCTCTTCAAATCTACACATGGGTTTGAGCTTGCTATTGATTCTAAGCCCCATTCCCAGAGGATTTGGGAAATCTGACTGTGCTTAACCGTAACTGTAAGGAATGAGGTTAGCTGGTATCATGCTAAACACAAGGGATTGGGGCTGGTCAAAGCTCTGCAGGCTAATCACAGCACATTTTTCCATCACTACACAACACATTTCTTTGCTCTCCATAATCTCATTCCCCTCCTAGATAAAGAAACTAAATTCAGTTCCATAAAATGGTCTCCATTTGTTTTCTTTCAGGTAGTTCTTGTATGTCTGTGAAACAAGTGAAATTCAAAGCAGTTACTGAGGAGACATCTTCACACACCTCAATCAACCACACTTTTGTTCAGCTTTCATACCTACTGGGATCTGTTTCCAAAACCCTTTGCTAGTCCCTCAGAATGAGAAGGATCATTAACTAAGCAAAAATTGATTCATTACGGTGAGAAAAATTTTCAACAGCTACATGTTGTTAGCCCAAACCACAGGCTGCTGTGATCTTATGAATACACAGGAGGAAGCTGTGGAGAATTCTTACACAAAAAAGGCCTCAGACGATGTCAGTGCTTGAAAGCATGAAGGCTGAAGAGGTTCAGTGAAAGAGCTGTTGGGGTAGCTGGGAGAGATTTAATAGGGCAGCTCCTTTCCCTCATTAGATTAGGGAGAGAAGAGCAAGTATTCATCGTAGTGACGGTGGAAAAAACAACTGCAGACTTCAAAGGCTATATAAGCAAGGGCAGGAATGTATGTCCTGGCAACTGATGTCCTTGAAACAACAACATTGAAAAGGTGAGAACTGTCTAGATACAGAGACCTGTAGAACATATGCTTGAAGGAACCTGGAAAGGTCATGCTGTTCGTTCCCTTTTCCTAAGGCAACATCAACTCTTCCCAATGTTGAGTGGGCTTGCTCTGAAACTTAATATCCATTTTTATACTGAAATTGCTGTTTGACTGCCTATCAAAGCTTTTAAAATAAAATGATGGTGAATAACGTTGAGAAAATTTACACCTCCTACTTTGGCTGGCATCTTTTTTTAACACCATTAGTGAGCAGAGCTTGAGGAGTTCTGGGAATTTTCCCCCTAATCTGACCACAGACTTTCAAAACAAAAGTTTATTCTATTGAAAATCTGTAATATTAAAGCCCAGAGGAATCATAACTGTTAGTCAGAGAAGGGGAAGAATATTCTTACCATTTATTTTTGTAAAGTTAGTAGAAATCAGGTTCTTTCATAGACAGTGGGAAGAAAACAACCTTGGCCTGGAAAGACAAATTCAGTGTATAAAATAATGTAAAATGATAGTCTAGAGGGAATGGCAATCAGAGAAATCAAGTGAGTGGGAACAGTGCTCAATGGAGTGTTTTCTATGAGGAATTCAGGGCATTTATTTCATTGCTGTTTCACATTGTCTTGTGTGAAAAAGATAAGAAAGGAGGGTTAATTTGCTCCCCTGTATGTTCAGGCAAGAGAGGGGAGAACAAAGAAGGCTGGTTCAGAGTCCAGGTTCAGAAGAGTGAGAGGAAAGGTATTTGTCTAAGGAGGTGTTCAAGGGAAGGACAGGAGAGCTTTGGTACCCAAGAACCAGAGATGGTTCTAAGCAAGTAGGCTGGGCACAGTGGTCTGGGGAAGCAGACAAAGGGAACCTTAAACAAAGTGGATCAGGAGGGTGAGTGAAACAAACTAGAGGGGGGAAATAATCACCACTGTATCCCCTTTGAAGGTCAAGTCTTGTACTGTGAATTTGAAAAGGGTTGGTGTAGCAGAAGAGAGACATTGCTGTAGCTGCAGTACTTTAAGAAGATTGTCCTTCATAAAAGCTCCCTTCAAGTCTACAAGAATGGCCATGTCTGCAGCATGGCTCCTCCAAACCCAGATAACTCATGTTCATTACCAATAATGAAAAGACACCATCAAATCAAATGTTGGTGTCTTTTCAAGCATTGGCAAGAACACTTTTTACAGTATTTCCATGTTAACTTCTTAACAGACTTCACAGTAAAATACCAATAACATTTGTAGGTACTGCCAATTTTTACAAGAAATATTTATCACTGTCAAATAATAAACAGAGCACTCCTGCAAATTAAGTTCTTTGCTATTCCTAGCTCCTTGCAGGGGTTAGCAGCTAGCCTTGCTCATAAGTGTGCTCAACTGCCTCTCAGCACCAGGACAGCCCGGGTTCGGCACAGCTCCTCTCAGCTGGCTGCTCTTTTCAGCTTGCAGTAGGAGAACAGCAAAGGCAGCACTGCCCCATAGTCCAATTTAATAGCAGCTCTTGTGGGTGTCACCTACCTGTCATGTCTGACTCACTCCACCATTTCTCTGTTGTTTTCATTTAAATGTTTAAACTCTCAAATATTCTAGCCACTTTACATTTCATCTCCTCAGAAAGAAGCAATGTTTCAGGGGCGTTGCCATGGAAACAATGGAGTGAGGAGGCAGCTAAACATAAAAGTAAGTCATCTATCAGTAAATCCAGAGGCATGCTTTGGGGTAACTTGAAATTAAAAAATGGATAATTAATTTGGCTGTTGCTGAGCATCTGTTTGTACTTACTGCTTATAAGTGACAAGAGGACACCTTTTTGTCTGTGACAAGAAAATAAAACTTCCCTGTGCAAACTTCTCAGTAGTTAAAGTCCTTTCTGACACAAGAGGTAACACCACTTTGGAGATGACCACCAGAGTTACTTATCAGCAAGGTCAGGCAACTGAAACATGTTGTTAAGGGTCAGCAATGCCAGCTTCCTCAAACAAATCAATTCCTTCTGATAGCAGTGAGCTGTGAATATTGGAGAGTTTTGACCCAAGATACTTGCAAAGCTTAATCAGACTATGGGAAAAAGAAGATTAGCATTACTGGAAGTAAAAATGCAGTGAGATATGGCAAACCCCTTCCAATTGTGTGAATGAATACACAGAGCCATTCTGCTCAGAAGTGGGTATTAAATTATAATTCTGAATAAATATAAAAGCATACCTTTGTCCATCTGTCACTATGAATCCTGAAATACTATAATTACCTCTCTCAAGCATGGGAAGGAGCAACTTGTGGCTTTTGCCTATGCTCACAACATAAAACATTTTCCTGTGACTTTCTCAGCCTCAGTTTTGCTGAACTCTGTGTTGCCTGTAGTGAAGGTAACAAAGGGAAATCCATTGTTTCAGCTGTGTTCTGGCCAAGAAAAGTTCAAATAAACCTCTGTAATGAATATCATGTTCACTTCAGGCATCAGCAAATTGACCACAGAAACACTTACAACATTTAAATACGCCACACAAAATGTTCTGCTCAGGACAGATTCAGAAACAGACCATTAGAGATTTGGGATTTCTTTGCTCTTCATAATTCTTTGGATCATGTTTAAAACCATCACACTTTCACCTGTGGGCAGAGGAAGTGTCCTGGGAGATGTCTAAAACCTTTTCCTGGCACTGAAAATTATCTTGATGATTAAGAATCATTCCTACTATCAGTAGCCACTAGAAAAAATCCAACCTAAGTCAGATGTGAGGGGAGCATGAGGGAACTGGTCTACTGAGGCTTGGAACACTGGCAAGACCTTGCTACCAGCAAATCCCGAGGAGCAGATCCTCTCCATACCCAGCTGGCTTGGGAGCACATGGAAGCAAACAGCCAGGCCAATTCACAACTGGCTGGCAGAGCATCAGGGCATCAGATGGGTTGTAATGGTCATCATAAAATATATACACTCCACAGCTCTTGAGAAAAGTTAATTTACGCAATTCTTTCTATGCACACACACACAAAATAATAGCATAACAGCACTGCTAAATAAATGTTTAGCTGGAGAAAACTGATCTGCTGTCTGTTTCACAATCATTTTAAAAAGTTGCATTTAGCCTGGTGACTGATGGAGTCTCACAGAATTGGTTATGCTGTTGGCACTGACTGTGCAAAGGAAAATAAGAGAGGTGGGCTGTGTTTTATGCAATTTGTTTTTCTCCCTGTTGGAAATCTATCATAATTTTCCTGCCCAAACTATCAAGATGGTTGATAGGCTGGAAATAGATCACTGAGGTGAATGTTTCATAGCAAGCTATTGTGTAACTGAACTGTATTTCCTATCTTAGCCTTCCAAACCCTAAAAAAAAAAAAAAAAAAAAAAAAAAAAAAAAAAAAAAAAGGCAAGAATTGTGGAAGATTTAACTAGCCTTAACATTTGTTTTCAGTTTTTAAATTAACCCTAATTAATGAATTTTTTTATTATATGCAAAGCAAACCCACTAAATCTCCAGAGGCTTAGCTGTGACTTTGCCAAGAAAACCAAGTGAAAGAGCACAGCTTTGTTTTAGTTCTTTTTGTCCCCCCAGAACAGATCAGAAGCTTCAGAGCGAGGCTCCCTCCTGCTTTCCTTTCGCTCCATGCCTGACACAGCGTACTCTGCCATGTGCCATGGCTGCGTTAGCTCCCATGGCAGGCATCCTGGTATGCTACTTGTTTGAGGTGGGAATGCAGCAACCCTCAGCCTTCAGGATTTGCACTGCTGCAGGGTTTGTGGTGCTTAGGAAGCTTAAAAGCACTACTCTTTCCTTGATATTTATATCAAGTACCCTCTCTGAATGAAGACCCATTTAATTTCTTGTTTTAAAAAAAATATCTTTACCTTTCTGCTTTTCTTAGTGTTTCTGAGTTGCTGCTCACTGACTGATGGTCCCTAGACCAAAGGCTAAGAAAAGAAAAATCTTTCAACTCATCATCAAGTCTCTGAACAAGCCAGTCATCCAGAAAAGAAACAACACTTAAAAGTCACACACAAAATAATAATGTGCAGGGCCTGATACTTTTCCCCACATTTGAACAGGCAGATGAACCAATTAATGGGAGTAGAGTTACATGAAATCCAGACTGTGTTTTGCTGTCCCTGAGATAGTGCCTCCAGCTCAGAGCTTTATGGATGGGATTACGAGTTACTTGTGACCAAAAGACACTGAGCATTGGCACCCTCATCAGTGATTTCCAAATGCTAACTTACAACAGGTAAGTATCCTAACTGGTACTTTTCTTACTTTTAGGCTGTTAAAAAAGCCACAACAGAAAACCATTTCAAGAGAATCCAAAATGCTGAGAATCTTTTCTTTGCCTTGATAAATTATCTGGCAAGTACAAATGCTCATGATTTCTCTGTGGAACTCAAAGGTACTAAGGCATCATCACACTTTCAAAAATCTAATGCTACTTAGCAAGTCAAGACTAAGACTTTGCTGAGAAGCAGGTTTTGAGGGAAGGAGAGAAAATGTTTTAGCTCTAGCTCAACTGCACTTTTAGACTTCTCAGTCACATCTCTTTTGCTACCTGAGGAATTTTAAGGAAGTAAATCAAATGTCTACCTGATATTGGGTGATGAGCAATATTTATTCTGAAGGCTCCTGCAGCTTCTTTCACTCTTGAATTATTTACAACATTCACACACTGTCATGTCTCCATAGATCACTCTATAACTCCATCAAGTAAAATTAAAGTAATTGCACATTGTAAATATATACCTCTGTGCATGTGTATGTAGAGGCTTAGTAAGAATCAGTATTAATGATCATCCATCCATACAAAAAAACTAAATAATTTATTGAAGATAGGGAGAGGCTTTGCTGATGGAAACAAATATAAAATGAAATTAGTCCAGCATGTAGGTTGAGCACCAGTTAGTACTGGAGGTTGCAAAAGAAAGTTGAAGAAATCGAGTCTCAACAAGAAGACTTGGGTTTAGTGTCAGATAGCTGGTAAGTAGTTTAGATGTTGATACTTGGAGGAGTTGGATCTTTCAGTAGTTCGTTTGTTTATGAAAACAGAAGCATGAAGAAACCATGTATCTTTTCTAACATCCTATTTCCTTTTGCTGGGCCAGGCCGTCTATGCTAAGGAAAAACAAAGAATAGCCTCCAGGCAGATGCATTAGTCTCTGCATCAGTATCAGTTTTTCTGCTTCTCCAAAAGTGATTTCATAGTAGGAATTCCAGTAGGAATTAAAACATTTTCCTACAAAAGACAAATAGAGAGTGAGAGCTGTGTGCTGCAGAATACAGATGGGACTCAGAGGCGCTAACAAGGCTGATCATTTTCTTTGGTCCATACCAGCACATACACACAACCATATAACCATAAAAAGCTCTCATTAGCGAGCAAAACGTTGAAACTTTGAATGGCTCCCAACACTACAGTGCAACATTTTTGAAGAACATAAAAGCTAAGGATTCATTTGTCAGTTAATCAACTGTTACAGCTCTCAGCATTCAAACTCTTTTTGTATTGTTCAAGGAACTTATTGTTGTGATCAGGACTCTGACAAGGTTATGACTAAAATGGAACACAGAACCTGCATCAGCACCTGGAGAAATCAGTGTGGGTTTTTCTTTCTTTTTTAATAAAAATCAAATCTTTTCCTTACACCACAGAGTGCCATAGGAAAGAGATGACCATGCAGAAAACAATAAGAATAATAAATTAGTTCTGCCCAATCATCATTATTCAACTATTCCTTGTAGTCATTCCAGGAATAGCTGCCTTGGATCAATTTGGAAACTGCTGTCTCAGGACAAGCTGAGAGAGATGAAAGGAAAGACTTTGCAAACCTCAGTTGATATTAACAACTCTGATGGATCCAGGCTTCTGAAATCACCATCTGATTAAATAAACTTGTACATAGGGTATAATACACATCACCAAGCCTCTCCAATGCTCTGTTTGAGCATTTTTGAGGCTTGTATAACAACACTATTTCAGAGAAGTGGGAATTAAGAAAAACCTTTATGTAAAGCCCTGGGAACATATTTCTGAGTAATAACCTGGTATTAAAATTCTATTCTTTCTTTGGAGAAACTCCAACAAAACCAATAGAGTGAGCTTGGACAGAAACTGCAGAGTTTTGTTTTCTTAGTATATCTGAGGAATTCCCAGACAAAGAGTTTCTTCATATCTGCATAAGAAGATACTGCTTTTTTATACAGTGGGTTTCCCTATACACCTTTACAATGTTTGTTTCATATTTGGCTTAAGAAAGCAAAAGTTTAATAAAGGTAATATTTCAGAAACAGAGAAATAAAAATGAGATAAGCTTAGCTACAAAGGGACCAAAACAACTGCCACAGAGCTTACATATTTGGGATAGAAATCCTGGCAAAGTTAAATGGAAAAAGGTGCTTAAACCAAAGAGTGATATCACTGCAGCCACTATTGAGAATTACTTCCAAAATTAATTGAATTTTTTAACAAAAAAAAAAAAAAAAAAAAAAAGAATAACAAAAAACAAACTAGGACACTTAAAACACAAGTCTGTGTGTTAGAAGGAGCCTCCAAGGAAATGTAGCAATTCCCCTCAAAACTGGACCTCATTTATAGGATATGCCACTAATTAAGTCAGCAACTACAACACATGAGGGGAGCATGACTTTCCAAGTTGTGTATATATAAACAATAAGAGAGGAGGAAGTCTCTTTGGAATGCACATCAGTTTCTGTTACATCACTCCATTCCAGCAAGTTATTAAAAGAGTAAGAGAAAGATTTATTTTCCACCCCTAGAAAATAATCACCATGCACCAATGTGCTCAGCAGTGCAGAAAACACTTGACAATTCTCCAATTACCAGGGCACGCCTAACAAGTTAACCTTTTGTATTCACATGCTGACTCCCAGGCAGGAGGTGAGCCATGTTTGTCTACGTAGGACTATGGAAATATGGGTTGTATGATTACAAAGTGAGAACAGTGTACCATCTGTCTATCTAATACTATCCATGCAGCAGGCACATCACTATTTTGAGCCTCAAACTCCTCAGTACCGAGAAGGTAGAAGGCAAGTGTTGCCATTACACTGTAGTTATATTTATGATGTGTGTACATTTTGCCTGGGAGTGAAAATCTAAGACTAGCAACCAAAAATATTTGGAGAGTTATCACAGTACCGGTGCATTAGACTTTCCACTACACCAGATGATACTTCATTATCCCAGAAAGAGGTAAATTGTTACCTAAAGCTGGCATATTTACAAAATGCAAAATGCAGAACAGTTCTTGTCTGAATCTGTGAAGACTGAGTTAAAGAAGGGACAACAGTAAGAACAACTCAGTGGCTAAATGTCACCTGCATAAGAAGCCAGAAAAATAATCCAGATCAGCTATCACCAAACCACATGCTGAGGTGCAAAGACCCAGGCTTTGCCCAAAGGTAGAGAAGGAACACCTCCCCACACAAACCAAGAATGGTGGTTACTAGAATCTAAATAGCAAAACTAAATATGAAAATCGCATCTATGAAAGGAGTTAATCAATTCATATAGCAATCATTCTATGAATGTGCATCATGAGACATATTCTGTATTCTGTATATATGTGTATCCACTATGAAAAAAGTGATGAGTTAACTAACCCCTCTTCCCTTAGCAACAGAGAATATTTTCCTCTCAGTTTAGAACTGTAGCTCTTTCATGCTTTATTACCATATAGTTCTCCAAAGAAGTTACTTGTGGCAACCAGGAACTGCAGGAAATCCCTGGCAGTTGGTCCACTGCAGTTCTGGTTTGAGTGCTCCCTCCAATAGCTGTTGTTTGGTCTTTGACTTTTTAAGAGCTGATGCTTAAATCTCAAGACAGTGAATATTTGACCATCTTTCATCATTGTGATTTTTGCCCCATATTTGTGCTGACTATATCTATATTCATGTTGTGATTAAATGTAATTCTGTCCTTTTCCCGCGAAACAGTTAGATCCTTAAGCGATCCCATGGTTCTCAGAGTGCTTTAGTTTGCGTATTGGCAAGTGTTTCTCTTCCATCTTTGTTAACCGGAGTATTGCTGTTACTGTAACCCCAGCTACAGGATCAGATACTTTAACAGGTTACGTTTTATTCAAGATGTTCTTCTATCGGGGAACAGGTTATTGCCCCGTTTCTTTGCTTTTTGCAGACCTCTTTAAAAATCTTAGTAGTTTTATCTATCTGTTCAGCTTTGCCCATTCTTGGGTCAACATCATTGCTTAGGAATTGCACAGTATTTTTGTTGCTTAATCTTTTGAAATTAAAAATGCCTTAACATTGTATCAGATACCCCCAGATAGTTTGTTAGATCTGTGCTATCTTTGCTTATCTTGCTTCAGAAAAGAAGTGTCCTCTTTTTTCTTGGTACCAATGTACCTGGAAAATTGATAGCTCATTTTCCAAGTATCAACGTTTGAGTGATTGGAAGGTATATTTGAAAGAATGAGTGAGTATGAAGAGTCAGTTGGGTTTGTACAGATATTGTCTTTGTCTCACTGATGTTTCATAAGAAAGTGGTGTCTGGATTGTTTTGCATAATTTATTTTCTGTTGCTGTCTTTTTATACTAGAAGGCTGCTCTAGATAAAACAACAGTTGTCTGTCTGTCCCCTGTCATTCTCTTATTTGTAATGTAGTGCAGAGTTGCAACTTAAAAAAATAGTTTGGTTGCCTGTGGCAACACTGAAGGGCTTTGAATCGCTCCCTTATATATGTGAGTTGAAGTCCTGACATGGAAATACATTATTGCAGGACACCCTCCATTGTGTCAAGGGTATTTTTATTCTGTTGGCAGTACAGAACCTGTTGTCTACATCTCTCAGCTGAGTTCACATGATTCTGAGCATTCTGACTTTGATGAGAAAGCTGCCCATCTTGACTGTGGTCCAAAGTCTCTCTTACTCTATTCTCACCATTACATCACTCATTTTTGCTGGGTAACAGTTCGGTTTCTCCTCTCGATAGTAAAGAAACTGTTTACTTTCTCTTGGTGTTGCACTACTTTTACTTTTCTATCACTGTCTGACCTTTGCAGTTAAGGCCAGTCAGATGTTTGAAAGCTCTTTGTTCTAGCATGCCATATACACATCAGATCTCATGTTTGAAGTTGCTGCTCTTTGTTTTTGTATGATTTTTTTTATTTTTCATTTTATTTATTTGTAAGCTCTGCAACAGTTATTGCACAGGACTCAATATACAGAACATTTTCCATCAGCATTTTCCACTCTCCATCATATCTTCATGGGGTTTTTTATATGCAGTTTGTTAACTCTGCCTTTTGCATTTGCACGAGTATTATTGTATTTTCCTTATTTTTCATGAGCCAACTAATTACCTGAGTCTCTTCACCACTTATGCCCTGCACTTGCAGATGAATGTGTTCACATGTACATGTCTATGGCTGTTGGAAAAGTTAATGTGAGCTCCATAATCTGTCTTAGTCAAGCACATTTATCTTGTCTCTATCATTTCTGACACATTCACCTTTTTAGAAATAACATTGCAGGAGCTGAAGGTTTTATGATATGCTGGTTTATTGTTTTTCCAGCTCTTTTCTAACAAAGAAATCTTTTATTTATGACATCTTTTGAAAGATTAAGTGGTTTTTAAAGCACCACTAGGGTTTTAGAGTTTGTCTTGTTTCGGTGTTCCTGCTAACACAGGTAGCAGTTTTTATCAGTTGTGGCTGATGGCTCATGGTGGGACTGAGTTTACTCTGATATCCACTATGTCTACATATAAGTGCTACTAAACCAATCCTCTCTTAAGTCCAGCCCTGCAAGGGTAGATAGTGAACAGTGTTGCTATAAATATGTTTCTCTTCTTTTCTTTTTTCCTTCTTTTCCTTTTTTGCTATTTAGTATTAAGAAAGACAGACATCCCAGGCCATGCAACAGGCTAGTCCTTTCTCCAGTTACTCTGTCAACTCATCTAACACTTCCAAACAGTAGAGTTCCTAAAACTTGGAGGCACCTATATGGAATAATGTCTATTGAAAACCACAGGTCAGTGCCCTGCTCAGTTCTATACTTCCTGCATGACCTTTGATGGGTCACTCATCTTGTCTGTACCAAGATGATTAAATATTTAATAGTGGTATTTATGTCAAAAAAGGACTGTTCCATAGTGATACAAATGTACAGGGACGATTATAAGATAAAGACAGTTTGCTGCAGAGGAGTCACTCACAGGATCACCTATAGCTTCAAGTACCAGACCAGTTTTTGTGGGATGAGCCATTTTTCTCTGTTGTAGGCTTAGTTATGAATGAGATTGACCACATTCAAGGCATTTTCCCTTGCCCATATGCATTTTCAGGGTTTAACTCTAAGCAATGCATGGACAGCTTGAGCAAAACCATGCACCAATTTGTCCTTGCAAGTCTTTTCAAGTACCAGAAAGGATAAACAATGTACAAGAACTTTCCAAGCAACCAAATGACCAAGGAACTCTCTTCCCCTGGCAGCTTTACATAACTAAGCTAACTTAAATCTAATGATAAAACTGAGAGTTTAAGGACTTCCATGGGTATTGTAGCAATCTCAGAAGAATCACAGCCTGATGGAATGAGGATCAACTCACATTCAGCCAGCCAGATAATCATGAACCCCATGGAAAGTCATTTTATCAGCCAACCAAGTAGAACTGAGCAGAAATTATTAGTTTTTTCTCTGAAGGAAAAGCAATTCTGTTTTATATAACATTTTCTTAAACATGCAAGAGACGATGAAAGGCACTTGGTTTTAGTGACATCTAACTTTAATGCCACATTTCATTATAAACTGAGTAGCAAACACAATCCCATCTGAAGATGATGTTAACAGTGTTAGCCAGACCTACATTTCTCTATCCTGTTACTCTTAGATTGCCTGAATTCAAGCAGGATTTGTGTTCTGATGAACACTCTCATCCAGTCTGATTTACTAGATAGGAGTTAAACCACCTCCAAGCCTATATGCAAAGATTTGCTGGCCCTTAGCCATTAGAGGGATAAAGCTACCACCCAAATGAAAGCTCAAGTTAGCCGCACTGTACAGAAGCACATTGCACAGGTGAAGGGTACGTGATAATTGTTTGCTCAGTGACACCCAATGACATCAATATTGCTTAAAATGCAGGTGTTACATCTGGCTATTTGGCTCAGGGATCACATGACAGTTAAATTGGACTGGCAAGAGACGAGGAGTTTTTAGACAGAAGAACAAGTCCCAGGTGGCAGGTAAATGGGACTGTGTCAGAGCTGTGTAATGATGAGACATTGAGCTGTACACACACCCACCAAGAAGCCAAATGGGTGCATCAGAGAGATACTGCACATGGACCATAGGGTCACTATTAGAATAAGAGCCACAAAATAAAGAGCATGTCACTTTTTCTGAAAGATTTATATTCATGTGGTTCGCTGTAATGGTAATTTGTTACTCACAGTAGGTTTTTCATATGTTCCGGACAGTTGTTTCACTGAGGCTATCAGCAGTAAAAAAATCTTTGTCCTTCATTAACTTCTCATGCAAGCATTAATTATCCCACAGATTCTAGTAATAATAGGCTTATGAAACTGATGTTTGAATGTGCCCATAACCTCTGCAGTGAGCTGTCCCATCCATCAGCAAATCCAGGAAAGTAACTGGGGAAGGAATATACTTTTAGAGAATTTCTACCAGGACCTCTTTTCCTCCTTCCAAGACAGTTGGATAATGGATTGAGGAAGGCTGTTTTCATTTTCCAAGCTCATCTTTTCCTTCAGTAGCTTTTAGTCACCACGAAGTTAGTTATTAATGTCTCTGAAGTCAGAATCTGGCTATTTGGTGTATATTGCTGTGCAGTTCTTTTGAAGCAGCACCAAACACAAAAGGTACACTGTTCTCTCCCTGTTTCTGTTTCTCCTGTTAATCAATGGTAATACTGTGCTGGAGCCTGTGGTGTTGGGCACTATTAAACATGACAAAGCTGCAAGTCTCTAGGAGCTAGAACAAGGCAGCTAGTGAGACACACCGAGGAAGCAGAGCACAGGCACCATGGAAGCAGCACGAGTTAGTCTGACAAGCACTGGTTCTAGCAGATGAGCAGTCCCAACTCCTGGGCTGGTTACTGATGGCCCTAATCCTTGGAAGGTGCTCTGTATCTGCAGCTCCAAGGTGGCCGCTGAGGCTGCTGAAGCCATGCACAGACACTGTGGTGTTCCCACAGGGAGTACCTTTCAAGATCAGGTCCTCTAAATGCATAAAAATGCAGATCTCCCCAGTTTCCCGCTGACCTTTAAGTAGCACATGATCATGTAGGTGAAGGCAATATTTCCTTGGAGTAGGATAGGCAGAGTGTTAAGAGTGCTTGTTTTCCATGACTACACACTTGGGTAGGGGCTTTAGCCCATAGTGCCAGTTTTTCAGCATTCCCTCAGGCCTCAAGCCATCCCTCTGTAGTTGGAAAACCTGTCAGCATACATGTTCTAGAAAGAGGAGTCCAGCAGAGTGTTCAGCAAATCAGTCTTCCCCACCTGTGGGCATTTATTACAGTGGCTGTTAGATGCCATAGACTTGAGAAAGCATCACCTTATGCTGTGAACTGTGTATTTATGTGCAGTCCTTTATGCCACCTCTCCTATTTGTAAAACTCTCATCAGATCACAAGTTAAAAATACTTGAAGTACCATTGCCTGTCTAATTTGCCGTACGAGAACTGAGTTCTCTGTCAGCACCACGCAACAGTGAAACCTGCAGTGTCCTTACTTTAGTGTGCTTCCTGGTGCTCTGTGATACAGACACTAATGAACTGTAACCTGGGAAACCACAGAAAGTCTCTTGCTTAATGTATGTGAGATGTTTGGTTAGATTAAGGTGTCTTTCAGAATGGAAACTGAAGAGATCTTCAGCCCCCACAACCTCATGGTCTTCAGGGTGTTCCTTTAGAGTATCAAAGTTTCTTGAAACTCATGGAGCTAGTTTGGGGGGGCTTTTTTCTACCTGCAATGAAGCAATAGCAGGTGTCTGGAAGTGGAAGAATCTCCAGCTACCAAACTAATTTCAGAAAGAAAGAATGTATTTGCAAGATTAGGGTAAATAATATTTTGCACTTGGATAACAGAATCATGCAGAAGTTTCTAAGCCCTGTACATGGAATCACAGAATGTTAAGGGGTTGAAATGGACCATAAAGATCATCTAGCCTCAACGCCCCCTGCCACTTGCAGGAACACCTACCACTAGACCAGGTTGCTCAAGGCCTTATCCAGCCTGGCTTTGAACAGGGCCAGGACTGGAGTATCCACTGTTCCAGTGCCTAATCACCCCACCATGTATCAGTTATTCCCCATACTGTCCCACTAACACTACCCTTACCTTCCACAGGCTGCTGAATGACAGGGAGTGTAGAGGAGGGTAAGACATTCATTCATACCATGAACTGGACTTGGACTAAAACCAAAAGTCCCCAATCTCTCCTTCTGGTCTTCTCTCCATAAAAATGCTGCCCTCCCGCATCTGGGTCTGCCTTTCACTTGCATGCAAATTTGTCTGTCTCTCTGATACCTCCTTATAAACATGTGATATCTAACACAGAGTCAGCAGGGCTACAGTCTGTCCCACCATGTCTCCTTCCTTTTCTCTAGCTTGCTTGGGACACACTGCCATCCTCTCACCCCTGCCATTCTGTGTCTTGTCTTTTGTCTCCCTGTACAGGTGACATCTCAGCCTGACAGGTTGTTTTTAGCAGTATCCCGCCTATCTATTTGTCTCATTCAAAATCCTTCTAGAAAATAATTTTCCTGTGCTGTTGTCTGGATCCTTCACTTTCTCCTTCTCTTGTATTGCACTAATGCTTTTTCTTTCTCATCTTTTCATTCCCAGCTCTTCCATCCTCTACCCCATCCTAGCTCTTGTCTTCCAGTCATTCTCAGAGGCAACAAAACATGCTCCTAATCAGACTGTGTCAAGACCTACTTATATGGAGTCCTAATATGCATCCTCTCTCTTTATTTTGCCCTCACACAAAAGAGACATTCTATGAAATTCCATAGACAGGCTTATGTGCACCCTCAAATATTTCTTAAATTCCCTTTGGCTAGGATGTCACCACAATGTTACCAGCTAGCTAGGCTGCTGGTAGCTGGGGCAACCTGCCTCTGATATGAAGCATAATGTCTCCACTGGATCCCACATATTCCTATTTAGCTGTCTACATCCTGCTGGGTTGTATCTTATTCTTAGATGGCAAGCTTGGGCTCAGAGATAGAAATTGCCTTTTTTGTTCTGTGTTTGCAGAGTACCTACCACACCAGGAACTGCATCCATCATTCCTGAGTCTTTGACATTAAAGTGATAAATAGGAGTGGAAATTACAGTCACAGAATTGTCATGGGGAGAGCAAGTGGCAGCACTGACAACAGAGCAGCAGCATCCTGTCTTCCCTCCTTACTGTTCATCCTCACTACTCGTTTCAGTACCTCTGTGATTCTGCACCTGCACATGTGCAGCCAGCGGAGCAGTAGGATTTGTCACCATCTAGATGTCTCCTGAGAATTCGACAAGTAAGATCACATGGCTTTCTGCCAGCCAAATAGTTGTAAGCTCTTCATTTACAAGAAGCTTTCACTTGAACTTAGCCACCACAATCCAATTTGCTCAATTTCAGTAAGGTTTAAATTGTTCTTCCTGCTCTTTCCACACTAAGAGTCCCAGAACAGTATGTTAAGAAGATGTAAATTATATGTCTGAGTGAGGTTTTCAATTGGATGTGTTAAACTCTTCTATTTTGCCCCTAAAATTGTCCTGGCAAGAGAAAATTACTAGTTGCAGGCACGTGTTTCTGTCATATCTATCAGCAAGCAAGCTAAGCTGATTTGCAGCCTTGGACACTAACCATCACTCTACTTTCAGGTTGCTGAGGACTTGATTTATAAACATGACAAAAACTAGGATGCTCCCAAAATAAAATATGCTTTAGGATTTGGCATACTTAAAGCAGAACATTAAGGTGAAAAAGCAAAGTGTTGATCATGTTTAGAGTGGAGTGTAACAGCACACTCCAAAGAAAGTCAGTCACCTGAATGTTGTATAAGAGAAGATCACTTGGATTTAGTGAAGATGAGGGGTCAGAGGAAGAGGCAGAACTGGAAATAACTGGATGTGTACAGAACAGGAAAAAGAAGTGCATTTTCCCCATCTTGAAAGCTGTGCCATAGGTGTTAAGTGGCCTCCTGAGCCTAAGCAGACTTTTCCTATAATGAATATTTTCTTTCGATGTTTCTTCATCTAGGGCGCTGACCGTCATAAACCTCTTAAATTTCAAGTGCTATTTTTATGGCCTCTTTATGATTGGAGTAACCTCACTTAAAGGATTACAGGGGTTACTTCATGTCTTTCTAGCCAAATGCATTCTGGTAAAGATCAGTTTGATCTGAAGTCAGCTGTTATCTTTAGCTTTGATTGTTAATCATTACTAAGGCCTTTGTTCCTTGGTTGTAGCTAGGGAATCCTAAGTGCAGGGTATGTTAATTACTACCTGGCTTATCAGCAAGATGTGCATCATCAAATGCAAGAAATAGATCCCTGATATTGTTAGGAAAAGTACCTGAAAGTAAATTTAAAACAATAGTATTCACCTGATGATTCCCATAATGTTTTACTGATTTGACTTTAGTGTTTGCAACTGTTTTACAGTAGAGGTATTTAAAAGGGAAGGCAAGTAGGGTGGTTTATTTTAAAAGGTATGAATGCTCTCTAAGTAAAAGAATGCACTGCCTAGATTGAAGCATTTAGACAAACTAAAGTCAAATTAACAGTTTAATATATTTGTGACATTATTCAGAGGTTATTCTACAGTAGAAATTATGCAGAAACTGCTTTCCTATTATATGGCACGTCCCAGCTGATCATCAGAAAACACAGTGGTGATTGATTACACTTGTGTACTAAAGCTCTATAGAGTACAACTCTGCAGAGTGTACTTTGAAAAGCACAGTCCATGTACTGTGTCATGAGACCCTTCATAGTGTAAAGAACTCCTTAGTGACTGTGTACAGCTCTGCTCTCTGTAAGACTGCCTCGCAGCACTTGCTGTACCTGGGTGTGCCCAACCATCAGCTGCCTGAGTCTCACCTTTTGCTAAATTGCTTCACACCTTTTAATTTTTAAGAAAGATGCAAGATGCCAAACGCTGTTTTCATGTTGCCCAAGCCAAAGGGTTTGTCCAGAGGAAGCTGTGGGTGGCAAAGGAGGAACATGAATATGTGGTGTGTCATCTGGCACCCAGAAATGCTCGAGTTCATCTCCTACATTTATTTTTAGAAATTCTTCCTGTGGGTGCTTTCTTTAATCCCAAAGGTCTCAAACAAAGGATTCCTTTAATACACTCCAGTCTGAGCTATTTGATCTGGGAAAAGAAGTACACCAAGAAATTGTTCTCATATATTAAGTTAGCTAGAGCAAAGAAGCCCAGTATTAAATTTGAGTGATAAGGTCATCCTCTGCCTTCACATAAAAGGGAAAGGTCACAGAATTACAGAATGATTGAGACTGGAATGGACTTCTGGTCCAACCCTCTTCTTACGCTGAGGTTGCTGAGGACAATCATCTATCAAGACAATCATTTCATCATGGAAGGCTACCAGGTTGTTCAAGCAACATCCACTTGGTGAAGCCATGCTGAGTGCTCCCATCACCTTCCATCACAGCAGCCTACCTATGGGATTAAAAGCTCTAACAGCAGTATAAAAATCCATCAGCAGCTTCTCAAATCTTATCCAAACTCAATTCCATTTTCATTAAAACGCATTGGTAAAACACCTTTCTTCATTAAGTAGAGTGTGGAGTGTAAAAATACATAGGCCCTTTATTAAAGACATTTCCTTTTCTTTCATTCAATTCCGTTGTCAAATCTTCCATGCCACTGTATCTTCGATCAGTGTATATTTTTGGCAGGGTTATCCCCCAAGAGACAGAAGCATTCCAGCCTCACAGTTAGACAGATAATTAGGCAACTATTAAAGCTTGGTTACCCCCAATTCACGTTGTGAATAAGGGGTAGTTCTGAAATAAGAAGTGTTTTGAAGTCTGTAACATTAAGATCAGGAGACACCAATAGGATCTTTACAACCTGTGCCTTCAATGGGATTGAATTCTGTGGGTTATTTATATACTTTTTCAAAAGGTGATCCCTGTGTAATGTACAAAATTCTCATTTTAAAAGGCACTTGCTTTTTGTGGGGGGTCTTAGATCTGTCTGTGCAATGGAGACACATAGACTCATAGAATCAAAGTTGGAAGAGACCTTTAGGATCAGGTCCAACCATCAACTCAGCACTACCACTGTAACCCCTAAACCACTAAATCACTCAGCACCAGATCCAGACACCTCTTAAACACCTCCAGGAATGGTGACTCCCCCACATCCCTGGGCAATTCCCTATTCCAATGCCTGACCGCCCTAACAGTTAAAATCTGTCTCTAATATCTAATCTGAATCTCCTCTCTCAGCTTTAGGCCATTTCCTCATTCTCTCACTGCAGGCACGGCAGAAGAGACCGGCCCCCCCACCTCACTGCAACCTCCTTTCAGGTAGTTGTACAGAGTGATAAGGTCCCCCTGAGTCTCCTCTTCTTGAGACTAAACAAACTCAGCTCCCTCAGTTTAAGTTTGTACTCCCTTTAAGTTTGAGTACAAGCTCCTTAGATCATTACAATCATTCTCAAGTATCCTCCCAGAATCATGTAGAATACATAATAAGGACATCTTACCATGTTTTTGTCAGAGTTTATATTTTAAAAAATATTAGAAGAGTGCCTGTGTACCAAAGATATCTGAGACCTAGTAATACTGTTCCAATTTAAGAGTCTAAATTAAAAGTTTTCTTCTTTTCTTTTGACTGACTACTGCAGTCAGTAATTAGACTGCAGAAGGAGTTTTGAGGATGCTTTTCTGTAGGGGATTCTCAGGCCATGCAATAACAATCCTTGTCATCATTTTAATTTAAATTTTTATCTGTGTAGCCAGGAGAAACACATTGGTGCTATATTTGCATTGTCTACAGCAAGGAGTGCATCTCTCTGCAGCACTGCCAGTCTCCTGCCTGACTGGCTAATCTGAATTGTGGTTATAGCAGATGATGGTGTTCTGATGCTTCAGCCTTTGTCTTCTGTTTTTATTTTGCTCTTTCCTCTTTTTCTACCCTGTTCCTCTTTACAGGCTTGTACATATCAGAAATACCCTCTGGGAGAGAACAGGCAGAACTAGTCAGCAAAGGCTGCTTCCCATCTTGAGGCTAATGCTGATGCCAGTGCCAGTCATTGCCTTCTTCCACATCAGCAGCACAATTTGAAAAGCAAATTAAATTGTTGAACTGTGGTCTACCTGCTCACAGCAGCCTCCTTTGGAGAAGCAGTATCTTGTCCTTAGTGGTCAGGAAAAGGTAAAGTCTGGTGCCTGGAAAATAGTTAACACCAAAAGCTTGAAGATAACTGGAGGTTTATGTTTTAAAGAATGGGAGGAATTCGCAAAATGTGGCCCTGGTATGTGAAAGCCCCAGGAAGCAAATGGTCCAAGCACATGCACCAACTTACTGCTTCGTTTTGAACTGGGCAGTATTAAGTCAAAAAATTAATAAACTGGAATGTTCCACACTGGATACCAAGAGCTGGATAAGTTCTGCTTAGAGTAGAAGTGAATAATATTCCACTTCCCTGCTGTTTAGCCTCAGCTCCAAGGAAGTCTCCAAGGTGTAATGATTCAGGCCTTTCTCATGTGAGCTGAACAGACTAGAGCTGCTTACACTCCCAGAGGGGGAAAAGCAGGCAGATACCTGCAGCACGATGAGGCAGGACCTGCACTGCCCAGGGACTGAACAGGGCATGGACCAAGGGAGACTGACACACAAAGCACAGAGCAGTGACAGCAGGCACAGGCTTGTAGCCACAAAGATCTGGCTACAAACTCTTCATTTAGTCAAAACAATTCCTTTGCTGCTTATTAAACTGATTAGAATTGATTACTTTTTAATAAGGTTATTGCTTCGATCTTAGGCTCAATATAAAGGAAATAAAAGAGGCAAACTCTTATTATGAGATAAAAGACTGGAGCTCAGTGAAAAGGTAAAGGCTTCTTTCTCCTGGTGTTTGATTAGGGATAGTGTTTCAAATGGAGGGTGTGCTGGTTTAAAGGTAAATCAGCAGGAGGAATGAGTCTAACACACAAGCAGATTACAAGTCAGAATTACAGTTTAGTAGAAAGATCACAATAAGTACAAGGGTACAGAGGAAAAGGTCCATTTAACCCACAAAAACAAGTGTGTAACCCAGCACCC
>JAWWEU010000158.1:48613988-48677572 GCA_035583155.1 Acropternis orthonyx | reverse complement strand
CCCCCCCCCCCCCCCCCCCCCCCCCCCCCCCCCCCCCGTGCTGTGGAAAGCCAAAACAGACTCAGTCTGTTGACTTTTCCCAGAAATCCCAGCACAAAGGGGACAGCCATTCATCCATGTGCAATTGTTTACCTGATTTCAGGATGTGCTTCACTTTACTAAGATCTAAAGATCTTTTAGACACCTAAAATGGGACATATAACTCATGTGACTTTTGCCCTAGACTATAGGCTGAGGATCTGGACAAGAAGCACAGATAAATCACAACACGTGGAGACTGTTTCAGCCTTCCTTTCAGGGCAACACTTTTTGCCTGCACCATCAGCTTGCATAAATCCCAAAATTACATTACTGTTGGCCCAAAAAAGAGCTTTTTGCCAGTGCCTCTGTGTTGCAGATGGCTCTTCCCCATTTCTCCTAAACACCAGGAGCTCTCTAGCTCCAGGTCTTACAGTCAGCACCCCTATCATTTGCCCTCTCCCCACAGAGGTGCCTGGCTCCAGCTCTCCAGCCCTGCCTACACCTGTACTGCTAAATAACAATGGGACAGAGGCTGAGGTCAAGTGAACCACAGTGAGTCATAGAATTATAGATTGGTTTGAGTTGGAAGGGACCTTAAAGATGATCTCATTCCATGGGCAGGGACACCTTCCATTAGACCATGTTGCACAAAGCCCCATCCAGGCTGGCCTTGAACACTTCCAGCTTCTCTGGGCAATTTGTTCCAGTGCCTCACCAGCCTCACAATAAAGAATTTCTTTCTAATATCTAATCTAAGCCTGTCCCCCTTCAGCTTAAAGCCATTACCCCTTGTCTTATCCCTACATGCCCTTGTAAAAAGTCCCTCTCCAGATTTCTTGAGCCCCTTTATATATACCGAAAGGTGCTCTAAGGTCTCCCCAGAACCTTCTCTTCTCCATGCCAAGCAATCCCACCTCCCTCAGCCTGTTTCCATCAGAGATGTGCTCCAGGCCCCTGACAATCCTCACATCCTCACTGGATAGACTTGGCCATACATGTCCTCTGTGGCCTTTGTAATGCTTTGTGGCCTTAAGAATTGAGACAGGGGGTGGTGTTTAATTCAAAATGTCTGAAATCATGGAACTTAAACGTATTAAGTGATTTCAGCAACATGATAATTTTATAGCAAGTGCAGGTGAAATATCTGTGTCATGCAACGTGGCAAAGGGCAGACAGGAATGCTGGAGTGAGCAAGGTTTGCTGAAGTGCATCAGGGGGCTGTGGAGGGGTCAGACACTGCAGTGTTTTCCATCCTGCCTGTGAGGGATAATCTCTGGAGCATCATCTCCCCTTAGCCATGCTGGCTGCCAACTGGCATAGCCCAGCCACAGCAGGCAGTAACCTGCCAACTAAGTGACATGGATAATTACTGTCCTGTGCTTAAGCTCACTACCAGATGTTGGTTTATTTACCATTATGGACACAGAGTCTTATACCCAAACACTTACCCAGAAAAGGACTGTATGTCAGCAAGAGAGGGACAAGCCCTAAAAGTGCAGATAACCCTACATCCCCAAGAGCCCAAATCTTAAGGATACTTTTGCCCTTTCTCCCTCCCTCCCTCAACTTTCTATTTGCAAAAAGTGAGTAATAACAACTCAGGGATGAAGCAATCAATTCACTGCAGTTCACAGAGCATGGAAAGGGCAATAAGCATCAGGAAAAAGCCTGTCCAGAAAAGACCAGTTCTGCTTTCAGAGGGGACTCAAAGAGCAAACAGGAAATCATGCTGCAAACCCTACTGTGAATAACAAGAGCAGCTCCAACACACAAGACTGGGTCCTGTGCTATGTGATGCTGTTTTTAACTCCCCTACAGATGCACAAAGGGCACAAGGCAGTAACCTGGATTCATCCCACCACACTTCAGTCATGTAACTTGAGTCAAACAAGTTAGTACCTCAGTCACCCTTGGATTCTACTGCTATTGAAGAGAAATTAGGTACAATTTTGCAAGACCCACCTAAAACCTCAATTAGGTTAGTTATCTACAGTGGAGAAGAATGAATCTACAAGTGAATGGTTGATTTTGCAGCAGAAATTATCTCTTCAGGATGTTTTTCTGAGGAGGGTCATAGATGAATTATGCAGAGCCAGCAGCATGGTGCATATGAATGCACCAGTGTCTATGGCCCTACAAAGAAATCAGACAGCAGAGAGGCTGTTTAAAAAAGTTAAACAAATTGATTATTTTTTTTTCCAGGCAAAATTTAAAAGGCGATCAGGGAAAAGGAAGTGAAAATTTCTTACACAATCCTATTTCCTGTAATCTGGAAAACTATTAAAAACTGAAAGCAGGAAAGGCATTTACAGAACCCTATGCTGTCTCTGCAATTAAGAAAAAAGAAAAATAGTTACTGAATAGCTTTTGCAAAAAGTTTTGAGATGTCCTTTGCTTCAGAACAGGCCCACCTCAAAGCAGAGCTAAGTAGGTTGCTCTGTTGCAGGTCGGCACAGATTCCTTCACCTGGTGTCGCTTATAAAAAGACCAGAAGAGGGTACTGATATTAACAGTGAATAATATATATGGCTGTTCCCTGTCATATTTTTAAAACTGTTCTTACAAAAAGGTTTCTAGAAAACAACAGCGATCTTTTCAGGTGCCATCTCCACTGAATTGGGGCACTGAGGAGCCAATGGCTGTGAGAGCGATCGGTGAGGCACAGCAAGGACGGGGGTGCAAAGGCTTTTTTACATTTTTCTTTTATTCCAAATGCTCTCAACAGATTTGTGATGGATTAAAGAAATTATTTACCACAAGATGATGGAGGAAGAAGAATAAAACAATTACTGTAATTATCATAAACAAATCATTATTTTGTTAGGAAAAATACCCAGCTACTAAATCTGTTTCAAAATATATGTAAATGTCTTCATGGTGTTTGTTAGAGGATCTGTCCTTCTATTCAAAGATCAGCTGCAGAAGATGCCCTTGTCTAAGATCAGCAATGCAAGACCTTCATCACCAATGACATCACAACTCAACAAAAACATGATTGTTTGTCTAGATACCATAAGTTAAATGTGTGCTTTCACTCTAAGTCATGTATTTGATGAAAATACAAACATTAACTAGCCCACTAAAGAGAGAAGCTGACCTCATGGCTCTCTTACTGACTTCCTCTAAACTAGGTTCAGACTGTCAAAACAGTACCCATGCACAGCTCCAGGAGCAAAAAGAAGCTGCAAACCTGTTCCATGAAGCAGGTACACATTGTCTCTGCATGGATAAATCTTCAGGCAGTGTTGAGAAGACAAGACAAACTCTGTGTGCTGTTAACACCCAAGGGTACAAGCCCTGCAGGGAGAAAGTGCTTGCAGAAGGGCCCTGGGGAGATCTAACCAGGGTAAAGTCGGGGGCCGCATTAACACTTGCCAGGAGAACATCAACACCCTGGGAATCACAAAGCTGTGCTGGGCTCTCTTTATGCATGTTAGGTTCCTCTGTCGAGTACAACTGAGCCTGACACCCGGGCTTTGGGTTTTCACGCTCCTAGGCAGCCTGCTTCCTTGCCTTTGGAGAGCAGCGCTCGCAGAGCTGGCTATATACAGCACAGGAGAAGGGCTCGGGTAACACGCAAAGCTGCTGCGTGCCAGGAACTACTAGGACAAAAATACTCGGTGAAAAAGCAGCAACTTTTAGAAACACCGGAGGAAAGTAATTTGCAGCATGACTACAACCTGCATTCTGCTTGATGCGAGGCCTCAGATCAGCTGCAGTCTGTAGACTGAGGCTGGCCACAAATTTGATTTCAAAACTTTTTTTCAACAGACAGTATACACTTTATATGAAAGATTTATGCGATCTGAAGAGAAACTAGAGCATGTTTCAGCCAAATACTTTTCTGTGTAAAGCCCATTTTTAAAAAATGCATTTTTCTTTGGAAAGCAAAGATATGGATATACTTGGCTAAGGTGAAAAGCTGACAGTTTCCTGGAGTCCAGTTGCAGAGAATGAAGAAAAAAACCCACTGATTTCTATGAATTTTATTTTTAATTAGCATAAAAGAAATTCTCACCATGTGCTAGTTGGCTTCCGTTTATCCAGCAGCCTTCTGGTCCTGTTCTTCCCAGTATAACTACTCTTTCTCTTTGCCTTCCACAGCTCAGATTGTCACGTCAACTTGTGGACAGTAGAGACTAGTAAGAGACTTAAGTGCGGGCTTTACTCTGAGAAGCCATGTGTGACCCAAAGTAATATTGAAAATAACAAGAATAATGGGAAAAGAAAGAAAAGTACTTGCTTTGTACCACATTTCTTACATGCCACTCTTATCAACAGTGGCCACACTAAACTTTCCTAGGCCTTGTATCTATTTGCAAATAGAAACATTGCAGCTCCCCAGGTTCCTGGTGCATACATCTAACTTCCATTTCTGTAATTGCCATTTTCAGGAGCTGTGAAGGCATTCTGGCACAGCTTCAGCTCTCAAAAGTGTAAGTGCAGGGAACACTTCAAGGTGTTTTTTGTTTTTTTTTTTTCCAAGGATTCAAACAGCAAAAGCTATATGAAATAGGAAGGATTTAAAAATATGCAGCAGTTGAAAATATGCAGAAAGTTAAAAAGTACCAATGGGGCTATATATTGTTCAGATGACAAAACACATGTAGAGCAACTTACATAGTTTGGAAAAATACACTCTGATTTTGTAAGAACAATGTAATAAAATACAGCATGACCTCTTTTCCTATGTTTCACATGGCTGAACAAGCAGATAGCTTATGCAACTACACAAATCTCATGATCTTTCAAGTGGTCAGTCTCTCTTTCAGCAGTGTCTGCACTACCACATCCTGACTGAGGTCAAATCCCCATGGGCATGCCCTTCCTTGCTCTTTCTTCAAGAAAGCATCTTCCATCTGATAACCAAACTGTAAAAGAAAGTGAACACTTCCTCAGTGGTACTTAGTGAAAAGCAAAAGTACTTCCCCATGACCTGGGTCTGGAAAAATTAAACCAGATCAATCCTACAAGTCCTCTCCCTCAGGAGCAGGGTTAAACACATGCAGGATGAAAGGCTGTTTCTGCTGCAAGCATGGGTTAGACCCATGGTATTGGAGATTACCCCTGGACAGCAATATTGAGGAGGGATAAAGCTCTAAAGCATAGCATCGGAGCAGTAACATTTGGTACTGCCTTCCCTACAGAACTCCTTACACAAGGTCCAAGACAAAGCTCAGTCTTGAACATATTAATGATCATTTTTTTCCAAAATATATTATCATCTTGATTTCCCAAAGTCTGCATTTTTTTCATTTGTGGCTTTCTCTATCAGGAACTGGAGTGAAAAGCCAAACTATCCTTTTCCATCACTTAGAAGACAGCTATATCTTTGAATGTGCTTTCATTTAATTCTTATACATAACACCACTAGAAGAATTACCCAGCTTAGTATTGGGAAGATGCTGTATCAGATTGGAAAGTGTTATTAAATCTACCCAATAGCAAGAGTGGGATGAAATGCAGCAGTTCCCACTTCACAGTGGGAGAACATCAAATGGAAACCAGCCAGCAAAGATGAAAGCACATTTAGGGTGATGAGGTTCCAGTTGAAAGACGTTGAGGCTCAGCAATGATGTGGTTCAAAAAGATTTATGCAGCCACTCAGAACGTAACTGGAAAAGGTACATAGCACACAGAGACCAGCAGGAGCTTTGGGGCACTAAAATAAATTTCCTTTACTTGATCATGTGAGAATCTGGAGACCATCCTGTGACTTGTGAGCCATGACACACCATCCATCACTGAAAAGCAGCAAAAAATAATTGAAGGCAACAAAAATCTGACTGTATCCGTATGTTTGAAAAGTAGCTGCTCACATCAGACAGGACACACACACACAGAGGACAGACTTAGAATAGCAAAGGTGAAAAAACAAAATTTGAAAGTGCTGTTTACTCCCTAGACTAAAGCCTCTCAGTTACAAATATTATTGATAAATATTTTGACAGGTCTTCAGTATGATAGATTTCAAAGGGGAGATAGCAAGTCCCTGTCATAAATATCAGATCAGTCAAGGCTCACAAACAAGGCAGCAGAGTCAGCTAGTGATACTATAGGAAGCTCATGAGCCAGCTTTTGCACTTTATGACAGCAGTGGCAGTGTTGAGAGATTCCAGCAATTGATTTTCATAGGCACAGGATGAGAGGTCCCTTGGGAGACCTGTACTGGGTACACTGCTCTAACCTTCCTTCACCTTCTCTCTTTTCCTAGAAGAGGAAAATAAAAAACCAAACCAAACCAAACAAAACAAAACAAAAACCCAAAAAACAAAACCCCCCCACACAAAAAATCAGGCAGATATAACGAAATCCAGAGTGGAGGCTGGTGATGAGAACCTGCCAAAAGTGATGAGTTTTAAGACATCTATTAAACAGAGAGGAGGAGGCTAACAGAGAAGTTAAGAGAAGTTTGAGGTGTGAAAATCTGCATGTCTTTGTATTTATATAGATGACATTAGCAAAATCTAAAAGGAAAGAACGGAAGCTGGAAATTCCTGCAATTTCAGAGTATCTCATGTTCCCAAACATTACACTATGTGTGAGGTTTTGACACCTTTAGCATCTCCAGCAGCAAAGAAATTTGCTGTAAGTATTGGAAACTACTGAAGGTCTAGTTAACTGACTAAGAGCAAATGACAGCTGGTTTTCTTATCAAACATTACGTAAAACATTAACACATAGGCTTGTCCATGTTAAATCCCCCCTTGGGGAACTTGGCCTCACATGTGTAAGCCTAAAGCAGCTTTTGCTGGAAGCAAATGAAGCTAGAAAATCTATCCCAAAACTACGTCTGAAAACTAAAACACTAATGAGGCTCCAGCAGATGCTGCAATCAGCTACAGCAATCATCTGGCTGCTTGGCCCCTCTTCCATTTGGGTTATATTTCAGATGTAATGAGTTTATATGATTGGGAAAAGGTGGCAGGAAAAGCTCAGGAAACTTGTCTACGCCAGCTGAAGTTTGCAGAAGATAAGAGTCCTGCTCCAGCTGTGCTACAGCAAGGGGAATGTTATTGGGACACCTCCCATCACTCACAGTTCTGGATCTGACCGAGGGGGAAGAAGGAAAAGGGGTAGCGATCTCAGGTGCTTTGCTGGTGAAAACAGCAGTAGGAGACCCAGCACAGTGAAAGGGAAGAAGATGAGTGGAATATTCCAGATCATTCATTGGAGTAGAAAATAAATACAGAGAGGTTAAAGCCAGACATCAAGGGCGAGAGCAGCAATGGAGTTTGCACATATTCATAGGAAAACTGTGACCCCAGTCACCTCTGGAGGCACTGGGGAGGAGGGCACAGGTCCCTTCTGGGGAACACCTATGAAGGGTCAGGACAACTTGCCCCAGACAACCCACCAGAAGCCTGTGGATTCTCTGGTCATTCCTTTGAGAAGGAGAAGGGTTTTACCCCTATTCCTCCTTTGCTGCCACAGTGTTTATGCAGGGCCATGAACACTAGCAGCAGAGGTAGAACAGAGCCTCACACTCCAATTGAAACCCCCATCTGAAACCATAACAGTCAGAATGTTAACCTGTGTATTTTTCATCAGCAAATCTCAAACCACCTATTCTCAGTTCACAGATACAACAATGAATCAATAAGAGACTTTCCTAAAGCCAGAGAGAAAGGGAGGAGACTGTAGAAGAGCTCTGTTTGAGGACTGCCAGGCTCGTTCCTCTTCAACCAGAGAGAAGGCCACAACTCAAGAAAAGACCCCCTCTCTTTTTCACTTCTGTTCTAAGGCTGGTTTGCATATCAGAAGTGACCAAATGTGGCAATAGCAAGTCAAATTAAGCATAAAATGGTTTTGATAGCAACAATATACCTTTTGTAAAGAACTCATACCACTACTTTGCTGAGCAAATATTTGAATGGAGTGGAACCAATTGGCAAGTGTCATGTGTTATTTCAAATGAATACACCAGATCTTTTGCTGCACCGAGAAAACAAATAATCAGACCCCAAATTCATGTACTTTCCCCTTTGCAAGAGCCACATTGTGCTGTTACATCAGCAATTGAAATATGACAGGGTGCTGGTGTTTATACTCAGAGAAGTCATATACAGATTCCATCTGTTCAACATTTGAAGCAAATTTGCAGTGATTACTCAAGCTGAAAATTGCTTTGGAGTTTTGTCTGTTGTTTCTTTGAAATAAATCACCGATGCAGTGCCTTACTTCTGAGCACAGACACACATCTCCAAGCAAGAGGACAGCAGATGAACTTTGGCTATTCTGATTTGCAAGAGATTCAGGTGCTGTTGACACTGAGTGTTTTTCTCAAACAGGCTTTGGAGAAATTGAGGAAGAACTGAAGTTGCTGCTGAGGTGAGGAATTCATATCTTGGAGTTTGCCTCTGTAAACTAAGACTCATTCCACTTTGAACAAAGTCCATCCCATGTCATGGGTTCTAGGACAGAGCTGTCAATAGCCAATGTCTCATCACAGAGTTGCAGCTGCACTGCTGAAAGCAATTGCCCAGTAGTCTGAGAGGGGTATGAGTTAAACTGAGGCACAGATGATTCCCAGCTATTTGAACTCTTCAGGTCCAGACTTAGATCCAAGCTTTGAAGAAGCAATCTCTTGCTGAACAGGACATAGCCAAGACTCTGGATCTCAACAATATCAAGGAGAATTAAGAAACTTTGGAGTTTCCTACAGCTTTGCTGATTGGGCTCTAAATCAGAGAACTAAAGAGATGAATTTCAAACTCAATCCTTGATATGGTCAAAGAGAAAACCACAGAAGAGAAAAATTAATTTCAGTCATTCAAATGTAGTTGAATATGCTCAGCTGCAATTTCAGGGAGAAATCAGAGAGTAAGAATTTAGCTGATTGGATTTTGAACCAGAAACAACTCCTATTAAAGTGCCAGATGTTCAACAGTAGTCACAAATAATAAGGGTTAAGCCCTAAATCACCATTATCCAGTCCTTCAGAATCCTTGACTGATGGGAGGCTTTTTACATGAAGGTAGGCTATTCTTCCAACACTGCCTAGCTTGAGAGGTCAAGTGGAGTAAAGGAAGAGAACTGGCTACCTCAGCTAACAAATTAGTAGGATGAGACAGTGAAAGCATGTGCTGCTCTGAGAATCAGGCTAACTGTGTGGGTGGCAGAGAGATGGGAATTGGGTTGGAGGGAGTCAGTATGCATTACCAGCCCCTGATCCTCTGCAAAAGTTGTTGACAATGGTGCTGCAGCCAGGCAGCTTTGGAAGATGAACAGCTTGGTTGGTGGAAAAACCTGTTCTCTGGCCACCCACGCCATGGAAACCAGCAAGCAGTTGGATTCAGATGGATAAAAGGTTATTTCTATGGATGAAACACACTCAACAATTAAGGGTAAAGTGGCAAAGTTAGGCATCAGCTGAGCCCCAGCTAGCACCCAGTGACTGCAGCATGACTTGTGAGACACTGACACCATGACACCATCTGTTTATGATTTATGCTGAACAGACTGCATATAGAAACAGATGGGAGGTGTCAGCTTTGATCAGAATTGTTATGCCGGTGATTCCACAGCACATTATATAGCTGACAGCCTTACTTTCCCACGTACTTCTATAAAGAAGAAGGTGTTTATATTCATGTTTCTCAGGGAATTATTCTTGTTGAATTCTCAGTGGACAGAGTCCTGAAGTTATACAGCTGGAACAGGCCTTTATTGATGTATTGGATATGTTCAAGCAAGACAGCCGCTTTGTCTAGTTCAAAGTTCCTAAAATAAGTCCCAAAGTATCTTTTTCAGGCTATCTCTCAAGGTCAAGTCAGAAACCTGCTGAGATGGTGCTCAAGTTTGCTATAAAGTGACTTTCAGGCCCCACTGCTCTTTAGCACTGCCATCCTTGTTATTTCAAGAGTCAGCCTTAGAAGGTTTCCCTTATATTTTCATGACTTCATGTAGTTGTAAAGGTTAATTTTAAGTTTTCATGACTGTGGGGAAAAACTGATAAATGTAATTCATATTCAAAATAACAGATATGCCCATTGGAAGGGACTGCTGGACAGCTCTTGTCTATCTGTCACTTGAAGGAGGATCATTTCCAACACTGGAACAGGTCAACCATTGTTTTGTCTACCTGGGGCTTGAAAGCCTCCATATTTGAAGACTGCTAAACGTCCTTGAGCAGCATGTTCAGAAGTCAAAATGCAGATATAAAAAAACCCTAAACCCTGTATTCTCCAAGCCTGATTTATTATTTTTAATCATACAAACACCTGGCATGGATACCTTCAAGATTTTTCTAATATAAATAATAGACCATAAGGCAAATTTTCTGTGTTATCGCTGTCTATGGACTTTCCTGAGGACATACATTTATTAGAAGATTCAAGGCAAAAAATATTAAATCAAAATAGTTAAAAAGAATGCTACAGGTGAAGGCAACTGTATGAATGTGCCAGAACTTCAAAGTGCGGATCAGTAAAATGACACAAATGTGGTTCATATAGCATTGAGAAATCTGGCCACCTTTCCCAGGAAGCAAGGAGGTCCTGCTAGTGCTGCTCCAGGGCACAGGACAATTGGTGGTTAGCTGCAGGTCCCCACTGCCACTGAGAAAGCAGGCACCTGAGCTGCTGCTGAGCTGTGTGGTTCTAGAATAAAAAGCAGCAGATGGCACAGCAAGTCATTATAGAACAAAACAAAAAACTTCTTAACTTCTTCCTTAAACTAATCAGGTTTTCTGAAACTGTCCCAAAATGGAGCATTGTCCACTCTGTGCTGACATATCCTTCCTGGATATTGTGCCTTGAGGCAGGGATGCACTGGGAATCACCTGTGCTGCACATACCCAGCACTGCACTAGTAGGACACCAGCAGACTTGGGGATCACTTGTTTTAGTGATTGTTTGTAATTAGGACATAGATAAGAAAGACTGGATTAAGAAACAGCCAGGTTTAGGCTGAAGGAGTTTTTCCCAATTTTCCCCAGGCCCTGGTAAAAAAACTCATTATAATTCCCAAACATTACTGGCTTCTCACAGTCTACACTGCCTTACCTACCTGGCATTATCACAACTGATCCCAAAAATCACCTGCCAGATCAATCACATTAACCTGCCAGGGCAAGATCTGATTTTGCACAGTAAAGATGCAGAATGCAGCTGACCTGAAGGCAGACAGGTACAATGGATGCACAGGGTCTGGCGAGGGGGACAGTCAGTGAAACTCCCTAGGAGCTGCTGTCTCATTAGTCAATGCAGTAAATGGTTTGGAACCAGGGACAGAGCTATGGGAAGCAGGTACGGGCAGGGAAAGTTCCCCCATGTGTTTAGGGCAGAGCAGGGAGGCTGTGGCCTTTGGCCAGATGTCCTCCTGTCTTGCTTCTGTGCTTGGTGCTGCTGGTAGATTGCTTTCCCTCTGCTCAGCCACAGGACTCCCTGTGCTGGTGGGCTTAGAAGAGTCGCAGTTCAGTGCTTTCACAGACACAGAGGGGGGTGCATGCTTATGGTAGCATATCCAGTTTGCAGTTCAGGGAGCAAAGCAACCTCCCATTCCTCCAGCATCATCCAGTTCCCTCAGTTCAGCTTTACAAGGCCTATACACAGGCATATAGATACAGCACGGTCCCTGGTACCTAACAAAAGACAGGCAATGTTTGACTGCAATAACTTTTCCCAGCCTCATCTGCACTTCTCAGACATCTTGCAGGCAGGTCAGCAGAGCAGGAACCTGACTAGGAAGGATTTCAGACTTGGCAAAGTGTTCAAGTAGAGAGGAAATGCTTTCATTTCTTAACTTTCCCTTAAAATAATGTGCACGATCTGTTCTGGGAACACCCACCCAGTGAAAATCCCTCCGGAGACTGCCTGCCAAAGCCTGTGAAAATCCCTTCTGGGAGCCGTGTCCGCTATTTCAGACACAGCCTGTTCATAGGAACATAAATCTGCTGTCCTCACTGATGAAGATTATTTGAGCTGGATTTAATGTGCCTAGGCACATCTTTCTTAACTTAGCTCAGATAACCACCTGCTACCACGTGCATTTGTTGCTCAGCATAGATCTCTTAATAGAGTCACCCCTCCTGCTGACAGCTGCACATTTTCCCACTGCCTAGCACAGCCTATGCACAGAACTGGTGCTAGAGAAGCCATTTCTCTCTGCTCTGCCCAAATATTCTACCTTGGGATTCTCTTCAATTAAAGTATTTTGCCAACATGTCAAATCTGGGGCAGAGGATACCTGATGTTTAGGAAAGAAAGTAATAGAGTATGGCACAACTTCCTAAAAACATACTAGAGATGACATTGACAGAAATTTAACAACAGCTGTAAGAAGTTCCCTACCTATATGATTTACAAGAGAATGGGTTTCTATGCTGAATCTGTCTGAAAGTCCATACTTCTTGCTGCTGGTATTTCACTTGGGGGTCATAAGCACTGCAGGAGAATTCTGAATTCTACAGGACATCCCTGTCCATTACTGCAATTTCTATAGTAGAGAAGAGAGGCAGGGGGGGTATGAATAAACGCTGTATTTTAGCACTTCTGCTGGCAACTTGTTGAATTGTTTAAAACCAAAGGAATCCCCACATTTTTTTTGGACGACAGAACATTGGCACACAAGAGACCTTAGTAAGATTTGGCATAAGATGACACTGTTTTCACCCATACCCAAAAGTAGCTTGTACTGGTAGTTCACCACCCGCTCCAAATGCAGTGCCATTTCAACACGCTGCTGGCACTGACTCCACCTGCTGGAAACAGCCTTCTGTCCCAGCTGGATTTAAGTTTTCTGAATGCAATCTCTATATTTGAGAACTTGACTCTGCTACATCCCTGGTGATTTCTCAGTATTAACTCCCAGAATCAGTAAGTGCCTGGTGCTGTAAGGTTTCATATCTTTCCGAATTAACTGATCAGAAGTCAATCCTCATTCTAATGCAAGGATTTAATTCTGTCCATATTCTGTATAATTCACCTCTTTACCCATATATATCAGAAATATAAATGTAAGAAATAGAAAGTTTATCTACACCCTCAGTTTTTAGATAACTTAAAGGCAATAAATTCAAGCTGATTTAGTTTATCTAGTTTGATACAAAGTAGATGAAATAATCACAGTAGTCATTTGTGTCTCTCAGCCAAGGCTCCTGGAACACATTATAAGCATTGAGCATCAGACTTCATATTTGCAGATCCCTACTAGGGGATGATCATATACCCATATTACCGTCATCTTATGTACAAGTACTCAGCACAGAGGATATCTCGGGTTGTTCCAGTGCTGAATTCACTATTTATAAGGCTCATAACTTTGAATTGAAACAAGCCTTCATATGACTTTCACCTTCAATTTGAAATTCTATCCAGTGGGGAAACTACACTGCCAGCTGCTATTGCACTCAATAGTTAATTACCGTCACTGTTAATGTTTCACCTCTTACCTCCAGTGTAATTTCATTTCCAAGAGATGATGGGCTTTTATCATCCCTTTCAAGCAAAACACAGTTAGTAGAGGTGTCAAAATGTGGATGTTTATCAGCTGGAAAAATTATTACTTAACTTTTCCTTTAAGTAAGCCATATTTTTATTACTCTTGTGTTCCTATTTTCCAATTGTTAAAGAGGAAAGAGGGATATAGCTGAAATTTAAACAAGGCAGCAGCAGAGTCAAGCATACCTTGCAGGATCTTGATACTCAAGACTCTATCCCTGATGCTACTTTCCTCTTAAAGCAAATCCTAATACTATTTAACAGCAACACAACAAGCTGGTATGTGCTGGAAATTCCAAGCATACAGACTGCAAGGTGGAAGAATACATCCATTATAAAACCAGTATTTTAAACAGCTAGAGATCTGTTCACTCAGATGAACTAATACAAATCTTGTGATTCAAAGGATAAGAAATAGTCATTATGAGTTTTAGTGAATATTGTAGCCAAATCAAAATTAATTATTTGCAAAAACAATTGTTTGATTTATTTAACCTGAGAATTGGTAGTAACACCAGGATTTTTTAAATCACCCACTGTTCTGAATACACAGTTTTCTAGGTTTCTCTACATATTTGCTGAAATCAAACACAATTCAATCCTTGGAATTATCTGGAAAACATCTGATTTTATTCTTTTATTCTGAGCTTTTCAAAATAATGTAAATGAATACTCAATGCTCACAAATATAAACAAGAATAAGAAAGTTCACATAACGCTGTGTTACTTAGTTCATTATATTGATGGCATTTTCCCCAATAATTTGGTGATTTTATTATCCTAGTATTCTTTTTTTGCAACAGACAGATTAAACATACTCTCTGAAGATACATCAAAACACCTTCATTAGCATTCCCTATGATTCAAAGCTTTTCTCACAGCTATATATCACTGCAGTAGCTATGATGGTGTAATAACATTAAAGATAAAATTTGGTGGCAAACCCAGAATCTGTTATTAGAAAAAAATACATGTATTTATTAAACTATTTGTATTTTCAAAATCTATCACCTAAACTAATAAAAGAGCTGCTGTCTTTCTACCACATTTTCAAAATGTCTTGCGTCACTTTTAGATCATTCAGGTATCACAGAATTTCTTTGCAGTAGAAAACCAAAAAGGTAGTTGCAAACATATTCCTCAGAACACTTTTACCTCTATTTATATCAAACTTTGCCTTCAAAATTATATGGAAGTTCCTCTCACCTTATATTGTTCTCAGTGTATTTTTGCCTAGAAGACAGAGGCTGTGAATTTGACTCAGTGTCAGGAATGATTTTCTACAGTTGTAGCGCTCTTTCATCAACACTCGAGATGTCATCCATTAACTATGTGAGTGGAACAACTAGCTTTTTGTTGTTAAAAAAAAAATCTTCTATGGAGAGCTTTAAAAAATAAATTTCCTTTTGATTAGTCTGTCACTTCTGGAAAGGCATTTAATCACTTTCAAAGACTGTCAAGTGATAATCTCAGATGTGGCAATAAACAGCAGGCACAACTTTGATGCAACACCTCACACACACAGCAAACAGATTTCTGGAGTTTGTTCCAACAATTAAAGTCTTCCTCCTTTTGCAGGAGCTGAAATGCTGTGTGAATAAACTCAGGACACAAAGACTCAGCTGAAAATGGGCTTCAGGTCTTCAACAAGCTTCCTAGGGTTTCACATCAGGCCAGGACTGTCCCGCCTGTGGTTTCGGTGAGACCACTGTACCAACACCTGCCGCAGCAGAGCCTCTCTTACTGCATCTGTCTCAGTGTGGGCATGAAATAATGCTGTACATTGACTGCTGGGACTTCTCCCATCTCTGGAGTCTTATCAATACCAAGAAAATGTTGACAATTTGATAATGAATCTTTATCATTTGGGGAAAATGAGAGAGAAATTGAAAGCAAACATCTGGTAAATAGAATTAAACATATTCTCTTATCACACATTAAATGTGCTCAAACCACAGAGTATCTGCTGCAAGGCTGCTCAGCATACACGTTTACATCGTGGATGACAAAACTTTTCTCCTTTTATATCAGCATTGATTCTGATACAACTTTGATAAGTGCTCCAAAATCGCTTACCAGCCACTGCAATGCTGAATCATATGCATGTAAAACACCTAACATCTTGTGGCACTGGATGCCTCCACATTTTTTAACATCAAATTCTTTTGCCTCCCTGCAATGCTCGCCTAGTGACTTTCATTTACAACTCCAGCATCAATTCCTCCCTTTAAACAGGGCAAGATCTTGAGCACAATGACCCATACTTCGTGACTGTGGAAATTTTGTCATCTTATTCATACCACACCTACTAAAATCAGTCTGCAACAATGTATGAGGACACAAGAATAAGCATTACTTGAAAACACTGGAAAGTATC
Source organism: Acropternis orthonyx (assembly GCA_035583155.1). Classification (NCBI taxonomy): domain Eukaryota; kingdom Metazoa; phylum Chordata; class Aves; order Passeriformes; family Rhinocryptidae; genus Acropternis; species Acropternis orthonyx. The sequence continues at coordinate 48,661,732 of JAWWEU010000158.1, read as the reverse complement.
TGTTTTTGCACCTGAATATCACATTAAATTCTTCCATACCAAACAAGTAAGTTTTTGTAGTCCTTTTCTGAGTTATGTTACAAACATTATCTGCTAGTTAAGTAGTAAAGGTCCATGTAATTTTTCAAACAGCTGCTTCTTGCCAAGCAATGTACTTACTCGGTGAGTTTTAAGTTAAGTTTGTTTATGGAACTGTCATGAAGTATCCACTCACTTCTTTAGGAAGTCCTTCAAAATTCCTCAAACAAATAACAAAGAAGAGGAAAGCAGCATATTTACTTTTTTTGGCCTCCTTTTTAATTTCCAGAGGTAACTTACCTGATAATAAGCTGCCATTAAATGTTAATAAAACAAAGGTTACATAATTCACTATCCAGCAAGGACTAAGCAGGATAAATCCAGATACTAATGATGGTTTGTTTGGGATTAATGGTAAGCGTTGGATTAGTTGAGGGCTTCCTGGTATCTGCATTTCCCTGCTCTCAACAAAAACTCCAGCTGCAAAAGACTAGTGCCACCTTTGGATGAAAATGCATATTAGATTCCTTAGTCAATCTGATTTTCTGTTCTGCTTTTTGATTAGATGCTTCATCATGCTTTCAGAAAGTTTAGTAAGATTTAATCAGAAAAGCATTTTTTCCTTCTCTCTCTCACCTCTCTGTTTTCTTTTTCCTCCCATTCAACCTTAATTTTTAATCAGTAGATAAAGAGTCCTTCCCTCTTCTCAGGTCTGATATGAAACCTCATTTCTTTGGACTTAATTCGTGAAAATGTATCAAAGTATCCTATTAATTGTCATGATACTTGATTAAGGCCAATTTGTAAAATATTTCCATAAAATTGTTAAGCATTTGAGGAAAGAAGATAGGAAAAAAAAAGAATCAGTGAAAATTTTAACCTAAGTTTAGGTAAAGGTTTATATAACTTTGATTCTTATTTTAATACTTCACCCATTTCCAGACCTATCCTTATTTTACCTTGCTTCAGATAGCCAGAAATATCCTCATCAGTCATCAAACCTGCAGCACTTCATTCATCTAAATAAGGAAGGACTGCTTCATTTTGAAAGGCTGTATCCAAATGTGGTGTACCAGTCCTGGCTGGCTGGGAGCTCATTGTCTCCACAGCAGACCATGCCCTGCTACATTTTGAGTTTGTGACTAGAACAGCATTGCTATCACACAGTGGTTTTGGCTATTGCTGAACAGTGCTTGCACAAAACGAAGACTTGTTTGTCACTCTGGGGGTGGACAAGCATATGGGAGGGAACATGGGCGGGGCAGCTGACACAAACCAGCCAAAGGGATGTTCCATACCCATACATCTCCATGCTCAGAGATAAAAGTCTTGGTGTAGGGGGTGGAACATTTTCCAATGCAGCCATTGCTCAGAGACTGGCTGGACATCGGTCTGATCGTGAAAGATGGTGGGAGCACCTTTGCAGCACTTTGCCTCTACCCTCTTTCCTTCACTTTTCAAGTCTTTACCTTGATCCAGGCATTTTCTTGATTTTGTTTTTCTTATTCTCTCCCCCACCCCACTGTGTGAGCAAGCAGCTGTGTGGGTGCTTAACTGCTGGCCAGAGTCAGCCCACCACACCATGGTTTGCAAAATTTCTCTCTGCAATAGGCACATGGAAGCACAAAGCATCTTATTCCTTAAGGAAAAATGGTACAGCATCACTGGCAGTCAAATCTGCATTCATGTTTGGGATTAACAAAGAGTAGAGACTGTAAACTAAAATCCCAGAAAGGCAAAGATACTATTTGTTAACTGGCTTTGGTTTTACATCTCTGTGTGGGTTTTACCTTTACACATGAGCTTCATTTGATTTCAAGGGCTCTGCTTTTATTTCCAATAGTAGCACTTTCCAGTTTTTATTGGATGATCCCCTGGAGACCTTGCACTAGAAAAAAAAATGTGATCAATCAAACTCTTCACTTCCTATGTTCAGGCATACTTCTATAGCAACACGAAACAGATGCCATTTAATCTACCACACACACAGGCAAGTGACAACTTGAGAAAAACAGTCTGGAGTGAGTCAAATCAAAAGAAGGGACTTCTCTTGATGATTTCCCAGTGCAACCAATTAAGTCCACTCCCTGCACACCACATGGCCTTGTTTTTCAATTTTTCATGATTTCGTTTTCCTTAACAATTTCCCTCATCCCATTAGGGGTGAAAGGACAAGTGTTTGCTTTCAGCTGAGGGAATGCTCTGACCAGTGCCCTTCTATGGCCATCTTCGTTCTAAAGCTTCTGATTGCAAAGCTGAGCAAATTTTAGCCAGCTGACTGCTTTTGCTCTCTGCAAGTATCTCCTACCACTTTAAGAGAAAATTCAGGTTCATGTGAAAAAAAAAGCTACACACGTCACACAAAAACATGGAACTGATCACTAACAACCATTTATTAGGCAAAGGGCTCATGTTCCCACTTTCTCCATATGCCCCTACACTAATGCCTGAGTGCCTGCAACTCACTTACCATTTGAGTCAAGGTCAGGTGAATATTAGGATGGTATATATGTCAGAAGACTCCTTAATTCCTGACATGTTGGCAAGATTTAAAGAATAGCTAGAAATCATACTTTGTATTGACAGCATCTCTTATTCATGTTTTATTTACTTGAAAATCAGTCAAGGAAGTAAAGTGCACATGCAATGCTACTACTAACTCTTATTTCCCCCATTTTCATCCAAATGAATTTAGCATATATCCAAAAAGGAACTCTGGAGATGCAAGCATGTCTGTGTACGTTTAGTAAAATGAAAACTGAAGTACATAAAACCCACCAAAACAAACAGAAAATGCTGCTCTTTCCTCAGTTCAAGCCATGTTCCTTGGCCCATCTGGTACTTAAAGCCACATTTACACTTCCACCAATCCAAGGCCATGTGAGCAAGATTATATTCCAAGATAAAAATGAACAGCCCCAGACTGTGACAGCTAGATTGAACCATTTGACACATAGTTCATCCCTGTCCTCCCAACATAAAACGCAGCAGCAAGAAGGCCCTTTCTGCCAACACAAGCCATTTATCTTATCACTAGCCCAGCACATGCTTGCAGTTCCTGTCCAGGTTATTTAAATCAAGGCTGCCATTCACTCATAGTTTGATCACACCCAGCTGTAGTGTCATGGTGGGGCATACTCAGTGACTGACAGCCAATCACTTCAGTATTCACAGTAGCATGGACCATCACTAGTTTTTACCTCTATGACTGCAGTCAACTACTTTGAAAAGTAGTTACCCAAGTCAGAATTTTAATACAGAACACAGATCTCAGCAGATGTAGGAAGAATGCATCCAAAAAGTGGGGTGAATATTTGGCCAGAGGATCTAGCCTCCCGAACTGGCTAGTTTAAAACATCAGCTGCAGCAATAGAGAAAATCATTTGTAGATTCTCATCAAGTAATTAATCAGAGCATGTAGCTCACAACTAACAAGCAATACTCTACTAGACTTAAATACCTCAATCCTAAGCATACACAATACCAAAACCATGAGCTTGTGAACATATCATGGTAACTAAATTTCTGTATTACCTTGCCCACGAAGCCTGACACCTTCCTCCCTAGCCAACATGCTAACATAGGCAGGCAGAAGCTTGTAGGCTGACAGTGAGTCTTGCCCCTCTTCTCCTTCCCTGACTAGGCAGGAATCTTTCCTTTCTACAGCAAGCAGCTAGAACTGATGTGACTGCTCTGATCTGAGCAAAGGTAAAGGAGTAATTCTGTTCAGACCAGGAACACGGAGGGGACACTCTCACAGCCAGCACCATCTCAACTTGCAGTCCTCCTGGGGTAGGCTCTGGCATTCCAGCAGCCAGATTAACACCTCAGCCCCCACAATAACCTACACACTCCCCTATTCACCTGTCAAGGAAACCATTAGGCCCTTGTCCAACAGGTTTAATAGCAGCACAACTGCAAACAGTACAATACCAAAGAGAAGCATCAGTATCGTGAAAGATACAAGAAATGTGTAGATAACTGTGTTTCAAAATTTAACAACATGGTAGGCAATGCAACTCTAAAAAGTCAGTAAGACAAACTCATAAAAATTTAGGGACACAGAAATGCAAGTGGACTCCTCATGTCTGAGGGTTTAAGTACCAGCTGAAACAAAAGAGTTCTTTCTCTTGCATCAGCATTAAACCCCAACATTCAATGTTTTGTTCTAATAGCTTAGCCCAGCCAGGACCTCTCCATGTGCCTCCTCCAGAGAACACAGTGCATTGCAGTGCTCAGCTCAGCAAGAGCAAAGAGAAAGTCACGACTGACACCGTAAAGATGTTTGTTCCACATATGGTTGGAGCTCACACTTCATTAGTGCCTGTTCTTAAACGACATGTTTATCTGCTGCTTTGACGCGAGCTGGCTCACGCCTGCCTAACCATATTGCAAGCACCACGACTAACCCAACAGCACATTGGTTCCAAGAAACTCCACATTCCATGTAATTTACTTATCTGGTGAAAAATCATATGCTGGTAATAACCCTTTCAAAGGTGTCCATAGCAAATGGGATGTCTGATGAGGTTTGTAATGCTGCTGATCAACCACTAATGGCTGACACCATTGGATGTTTACACAAGCCTGTAAGTCTCCCTTTCACTCACTAGGTCAGTGGGCCCAAAGGAACACTCTCAGGGTGGACAGTCACAGGCCTTGGGTATCTTTTTCCTAGTGTAATTTATTGCCAGTTAAATGCAACTTCTGATCCCTCATCTGAGTGCTGGGGGAGTGGGAGAGCATAAACACCTCCATGATCAGCTCTCCACACCCTTTCTAGCCTCAGCTTCTCATGGGTCAAGGGCCAGTTGGAGCCAGCCCATCCCACTGCCCTGGTGAGGCAATGGATGAGGCAGGCAGTTGGGGTTGCATGCTGAGTCTCACATGCTGCTCTTTCCTTCTTACTGTTTTTCCATTGCCACTCCACATCTTTATGTCTCCAAGCCAGTGGTGCATTCACACTCACTGTTCCTTAGATGGGTCCTCACCCTGGCATGAGGTGCCCACAGCCACTGTCCCTCAAAGGATCCCTCCTTTGGCATGGGTCACCTTTGTCCAAGAGCAGCTGCCCTCTCAGCACAGTACCTCTGGCCCCTCACAGCTGCTGCTCTTGCCCAAAGGCATGAGTGCTGATGGTCATGGGCTGACCATACCTTGGGCAGCAGCCCGGGGTAGGGGATGTCCACATGCCAGGACAGCCCACTGGCCCACACTGCACATGGCCATGCAACCACCACCTGTTCTGCATCACACAGCTTAGAAGTCACAGAGACAAACTATTAACAAAAAAACCCCAACACACAAAAACCAAAACAAAACACCACAGTCTATACCCTTGCTCTTATGCCACTAGGTAAGTCAAAATATTGAACTAATATTAAAGTAGAACAGCACTAATACTTGAGTAGTCTTTGATATAAAATGGTGGAAAATCCTCTCCTGATTTACTTTGGATTTGTTTATCTGTTAAAGATTTGGGGAATTTTTTCCTCTTGCCCATTTCCATTTGTTTTAGCACATATACCAACACTGGACTGCTATGGCTATGCAAATTGTTTCATTCAGATTTCTTTTTATAGTTGCTTTTGTTTCAAAGGCTTGCATAACATGCTAAGGAACTCATGCTTTAAAAATATACATACTGAAAACAAATTAACATTTTCTGCAGGAGGCTTCAGATAACCTTACAAAGGGGATCTAAATAGGAAAAAAAAAATCAATTATCCTATTATCCTTTTAAGTGGTGTATCAGAAGTGAGACTTTTTGAGTTACTTGAAGGTTAAAATGGAGGAGTTCATTCAGACACAGAATGCAATTTCAAACACAATGCAATTTCAGCACAAAAGTATCTTTAGTTCCAACTATGTACTTTCCTGAAAAAAAGATTTTATTTTGGGCACAGAGACACACATACACTCTGCTTTTCCAAAGAAGCTTCCTTAATGCCCACACTGAGCTGTGACATCAATGTCCTGCTTTGGCCTTCAAAGCTCCACCCTCAGACCACCACCGAGACACAACACTTGCCTCGTGGCCCAGCACAGGCTTTCCATGGTGGTGCTGAATGTTCTGCAGTGAAGAACCTCAGACTGGCAGGTGAATGTGGCAGGCAAGACCCCACACCCAGACAGAGCATACGGACACTGAGTTGGGTTTACATGACAAAGGGTTGGGCTTCAGTAACATTAGCCACACCCATTTTTATTTCTGGCCAACTTGCATCATAAACTCTGCTTTTTTTTTTTTTTTTAAGGCAAAATGACATGCACTTGAAGTCTTTTAAATTGGAAATTCAAACACATGAAAAGCACAGAGGAGGTGTTTACACTGAAATTCTTCACTTATTTTCATCTGACTGTAGCAAGAGAATGTACTTTTCACCTACAAACTACAATGCCTTCTACCATATTCTTTTAATGATGTGGCTACCAGTAACTATCCAAGAGAATGCTGAAATTATTTCTACAGCTTCCGGATACAATGAAAAGCACTCAGAAAAATCTAGAACCTCCTGATATTTTACCATTCAAGACAGCAACATTATCATTAGGAGTGCAACGTTCTGAAAAGACAGGGTTGGTAAGTCATGGAAAATGGGACATGTTTTTTACTCCTAGAAAAATACAATCAAGGGAAAGACTTCATGGTTTAAACACTGAATGATAGTCTTCTAACTTCCACAAATGTTGTGACTATATTATGGCCATGTTTATTCCATGAATTGCACTAGTTTAGTCAGACAGTAAGGTTAAAGAATAAGCAGTAACGCAGAGGGAGACAATTTCTATTAGCCTAATATCTCGTTTCTTGACTGAAGAATTGAAATCAAGGACATCCTTGCCCCAAACAGGCATCCTTGCATCCCCAAAGAACAGCAACTCCTCTCTCTATGAACAGTCAATATGTCACAGCTGCTACGAGATAATCCCCAAGCCTTCTGAGCTACTGAGACTCTGCATCCTAATTTAGGCTTGATTTCAGAATTGCCACTTTCATAAACGAAAAAGCCTAGAAAAGTAGAAACAACAAAGCACTGAATGAAAGAGTTCACAGAAAAGACAAAAAGCAGAGTCACTGAGTGTTCCAAATGAAGCAACAAGGTGTCTGAAAAAGCCAGAAGGTATGAAACTGTAAACTGAAGTAAGAAATTCAAGTTTGCTGCTTTAATGCACTCTTCTCTTAAGCTTAGTCTCCCTACAGGGGAAAAAAAAAAAGGCATTTAAGACAACAATCCATCCACTGTATCCATGAACAAACAGAGATTCTTAAGGGGAAGAAATGAACGGAGAACTCGAGAGACCTGGTGCAGAAACCCCGTTGATCTTAAATTCTCATGTTCTGAATTGCATCCTCCAGTTTCCATAGGCAGCAAGGGAACACTTTTACCTGGTGTTAGTAAAAGAGTAACTGCTCTTCTATCCACACACCATAGCAGATCATAGAGTGGAGGATTTGTACACATCCAGTGAAGATAAAAAAGCCCAGTGCTTGAGGAAGCAGTTATCCTAAAGCAGAGTATTATAAACATACATCACAAATAGGGTGAAGCTGATGATCCAGAAAGTAATTCTTCGGTATATGCCAGAGGAGTACAATTAGACAACCAAGCAGCAATCTGCCCATCTTCACCGGTTCCATCTTTCCCACCTTGTCTTCCCTGATGCACAACATTTTGCCAGCTGTAGATAGATGCCCAACCAGACTAGACACTAAAGACACCTTGCTAGCTGAATTTTAGCCACTTGCATAGAGACATATGCTACTTATCAATTCCAAATTTGCTAGGCAATGAAAAAAGAAACCTTGGAGTCAAAGACAAGCAGTTGACTTGACAGTTTTCAAAGCAGTGTAAATAATGCTGTACTTCAGCAGTTCTAACCAGTCACACAAAGGAAGTGAAAGCTCTGTGCAATAAGCAGCAGGCTGCAGTGCGATAGGAGAGAGATTTTACACTAGCACATACATCAGAAAGCAACAGATAGATTTTTCAGTGCAATACCCTATTCAGACACTTCCTTGCGTGTGCCCTTTCAGAGCCACAATACACAGAAGATGTGGCAGAGCACTTGCAATCAGAAATCAAGGCTTACAGAAGTATTCATTTAGGAAATTAGTACTGTTTTAAACACAACTTCAGAAAGCTCGGGAATTTTTAAAAAGGCAATATTATAACTTAATACCAAGACGATTTTTCAGTATTGAGCAGCCCAACTGTAAAGACCACCTCTAATACTGGATTTCATAGAATTACATTGCATTTGACTGAACCATCTAATGAATTATTAAGTGGCAGAATGGTATAATCAATATAATGAAACAAAAAGCAGGAATAAATACCATTTAGAACAACAAGTTACACAAAGCTATGTATTCAAAACCATACAGACTAACACTTTGTCAAGTGACAGTGGAGCACTGCATATATAAGAAGTTTATGAACAGACTAGAAAAAAGAGTCTTGTGACTTCTTGTTGGGGTCAACCCAGTTGGTGAGGCACAAGTTGCCAACAATACCCATGATTTGCCTTTAGTGCTCTGCTCCATTTGTATTATCAATACCAAACCTCATTTTCACTTCTCTCACCATGAGACTGTACAAAATTTAGATTCGTAACCCTGGTGCCCCTAACCTAACTATAAATCACAGAACACTTTTTAAGTGACTTGCAGCCATCAAACCTAGACCTGCAGACTCTGCTTTTGATCCATGAATTTAACTCTGATGCTGTTCATAATCATAACCTAATCTCATCCTGGAGAAAATCATACACCATTATCTTCTTCTGCCTAGACAGGCTTGCAAATACTGTAAAATCAGCCACTAAAATTTTCAAATCTTAAACTCATGCTTAATTCTATGGGGAATAGTTGACAAGACATCAATAACCCTCTCAAGCAAGGCAGAACATCACCTCCCCAGAAAAGTCATCATGGTTTTGATTATTTCTCCTTCCTTCCATGTTGTCTAAATCTCTTTCTTCATTCCATCTGTACCTTATTTTCAAACTAAGAATACCAAGTGAGATATCCTTCTCCAGTCTCAAAGAAATGCTCAAATTGAATGAAAAAAATACTGCCCAGTAGCTAGAGAGAGAACTTATATTAGAGCCATTTCAACATTGTTTGAGCCCATGTTATAACAAGCAAAGGAAAATTTCATTCACAGGTCAAAAAACTAACTGTATAATTTGGAAGCTATTTGTTTCTTAGAAAACAGTCAGCTGAATAGTCCTGCAAATGCAGAAGTAAAATTACCAGAATTTTGAAGCACTCATGTGCTGTACTCTTAGGTATGTAACTACTGACTCTTGTATATCCAGCTCACGAAATGCAGTCTCTAGCTGGTTTTGAGACCATGCACACATGCATTAGAAATATAATCTTCAATCATGTAAATTACCCATTTCTATACATGAAAGTAAAGGCACTCATTTTTATATGTAAATAGCAGCAAGACTACTAGTCAAATAGTCAGTCTTTCCAATGGGCTTCTTGAACACAAAGTTGATGATTTCCTTCACTATATATTCTAATACCTCAATCACCAGCAGTCTTTTTTTTTTGGTAAGCTGGCTTTTTGCAGCAAGCTGTCAGCTATGACATAAAGCTCATGTACATGGGAAATCAGGACTACACATTGTAACTGACCAAAGGCAATGCACAATATTGCAGGAAACATGCGATTGCATGACTTTATCACTTTTTTATAATAATTCATTTGCTCAAACACCAGGCTACACCGAATGAACAAACAGGTGCAGTCTTGCAGGATGAGGCTGTCACACAGTTTGAAAGGTACAGACTACATATATGCTTTCTACTTTTTCCAGTTTAACATTTTTCTTCTTTTTGCCTCTCCATACAAGAACCAGAAGAATTTAATACAGGGAAAAATATTAACAGTCCTGTCCTCCCAACCAATGGAATTGTAGCTTATGAGCTACTCAAATCACATTTTAAAAAGTCAAATATTAATGAAAACAACACCCAGAAATAATTAAAATCCTATTTCACACAACAACCAAAGTAGTATTTTGACACTTCTGGAAGAGAAATCAGAATTACAAAAAGTCACTACTGAATTTCTATGATAAACAAGATGCTAACTATTCAGTCATCAACACATAGAAACACAAATGCTGTGTTGAAGAACTGTTACCATCAACTCCAAGAGGAAACAGATTAGGATCATGGTTTGAAATACCAGACTGTTTTTTGACTGCAACAGAAACTAAATTTAGACCCAGTTACATAAAAAATACTAATAGCCTTAACACTTTTAATCAGCATAAGAGGTTTAGAGATACACAAATGATTTCAAGTCTGTTGACTAGTTTTATAGTGCTTTTGCAATATTGTGCATTAGTAAAATCAGGGAGATTATGAAAGAAATACTGAAGCATAATAAAATTACATAAAACACGAAAAGCAGGCTATACAGTGTCTCCAGCCATTGGCACTAATAGAAATTTTACTAGAATACGTCAAAAACGTAACTATAGATTGTCTATAGATTCCTGCAGCATGGAGGCTAATCTAAACAGGTAATGCAACACAAGCACCTGGCAGGTTCAGAAAATAGGTTGGACTCTTCACAAATGCATTAATAACTCGTGAGCCTACAAAGGGCAAAGAATAAAATGCTTACTATCTTCACACTATTGCAAACTGCTGATCCATGGCTAGCACAACAGCACAGAGCAATCTGGCAGGCTTTCAAATGCCAAGTCTGGCATGGTGATGGGCAATATGCTCTGCCAGCTGTGCAACTCCTTCAGGAGCTGCAAAACGGCATGAAAAAATAATTCCCTGGTGATTTTTAAGAACAGTGCGTTATTATGGCTTGCAGAGCACCTGCCAATAATTTATGAAGTAATGATTCCATCATGCTCAGGGTTTTTTCTCCATGGAAGCTAAATAAGTTCTCTGAAAACAACAAAAGACACAATATTATTGTGCTAATAGAAATAATTACTTGGATAAGCTACACCTGTTGCTCCAGGGATGCAGTAAAATTAGAAAATAGGTGGCAATGTTATCACACATCCCATCTCACACTTTTGATATGTAAACATTTTCAGGTTCACATATTGGAGCATATGCAACAGGCTAGTTAGCTAAATGTGGGTAATATTTTTTTTTTTTGGCTGGCTGGTTTTTTTTTGCCCAGTTCATTGCAGTGTCATCAGAAAGCATTCCTTAGAAGCCTGTTTCTATCACTGTGTACTAAGCAGATACAGAAATTAAGCAGTCTGACAGTCCTATCAAGCTTTAGCGATGACTAAGTGCTACCTATGTCCCCATTTTTTCCTTTCAATGATCGTTCAAAATCATCTTGCACCAATTTTCTATAAAATTTGAGTGTTATCACTGATAAAGGCATATTAGCTACTCGCTTCAGAATTATTTCTGAGAAATATTGGTAATAACAACTGAGATGAGCACAGTATAAAACATATCCAGATGGACTTAAAAGAGAAAAAAAACCCACACTTTGAAGCAACTAATGTAAAATATACCTTAAGGCAAGTATTATCACTGATACATGGCAGTCATTGCTTCTTCTACAAAAATACAAACATTTAGAGAGGAAGCAGTAGTTTCTCCAGATTAGATTAACTGCAAGGGTTTTACTTAAAACTACAACCTTAAATCCCACTAAAAGGCTAGCCTTCAACCTCTGAGCTATTAATCACTTTTCCTTCGCTAGACCTTGTTCTTGATGATTTAAACTGCCTCACTCCAAACCAGAGTTCTTGTTCTGATTTACATACCTGCAAAGCAGTTGAACAAATGACTGCCGTGTGCCACAGCCTGCCAGTTCAGGACTGGTGAGACAACAAAATGAGACTTCTCCCACACAAGGCAACTGAGTTAAGTGACAACTTTAAGAAGGAATTGATGGAACCACCAGCTTGAGAAACTGATCACTGAGTTTCTGGTGTTGCTAGGAGTTCATTCTTTGTAACTGACACTTAAATATTCCTCTAAACTAATTAACCACAAACAAAGGGAAAAACAATTTTGGTTGTATCTAAAAACAAAACCCTTCAACATTTGGGAGATGGAATTGTTATTTACTTGCAGAAGTTCTGACACTGTTACTGACATTAAATATTATGCTTTATTTTCTACATCTTAAATACCAGCAAGGGCATGATAGCCACTACTACACAACGTGATGAATTCTTTTAATTGGTTTCTCCATGTAATTTTCCAAAGTCAATTTTAGAAAAACTAGTATCAGCCTTTGGGCCAAGTTCAGTGGAAAGCTTGTGGTTTGGTTTGTATTACTTGTAACTGAAATGACCACCATTGCAAATTTCTTTAAAACTGTTTGTCAAAAGTAACTTTTTTTAGTGAAGTTTTTATCACTTTTGAAAAACTGCACTGAAAATGAAAACTCTTTAAGAAAAGCCTACGGAACTGAAACAATGTATTTGCTAATTATCAAAATTGGTGACTGCCAGGCTGCAGTTACAAACCATACTTTTTGGCAGACTGATAACACTAAAAATTTTGTTGATCTTAGCTGAATTTGTATCCATAGGTTAGAAACAAAAAAAAGACTGATAGGTTTATGATCACACTGCACTATCATCATCCTTTTCCTAAAAACAGTACTATTTTTACTTTGATTTCCTAAGGTTTTTTTCTTTATTAGTATATTCCATGCAGGCATGTGTCATCTCTTCCCACCCTAAGCCCTCAAGTTAAAAGTCCTAAGGCCGATATGATTATGTACAAAGAACTCACTTTATAAAGTTCATTAGCATCAGTAAAAATAGTAATACAATTGTATTCACCCACAAGTATCCAATATCATATAGATTTACATAGCATCGCTACAAAACCAGAGCATTTCTACAAACTTCCAGCTGCCAATATAAGGGAAATAAACATTTTTCTAGACTGTTAAGAAAAAAACCAACACCATTGACCATTTAGTCATCCCTAAACGAGATTTTCTTTGTGTAACAAAATACATTCCCACTCAGTATTTACATTTTTAATATATTGTTCTAGCAACTTTTTTTTGTTTAACATGGTCTTCAGTTTTAAGTTACTATTTTAAACAGCGTAAGTAGTCTGTAGATAAGATAGAAAACTTTTGTAGAGAATGAATTGCAAAGTAAATTATTTTTCCATTGACAGCCCACATGCCCATTTTTTGCCACTTTTTCAAAAGGTTTTATTTAAACATACACAAAGAGAACACATTGCTGTTTTATGTAAAAAGCAAGCAACCCTCCACTGCCAAAGCCAGTGTTTCACATGTGGACAGGAGAAAAAGGGATTAAATAAATTCTTGAGAGGCCATTTGTTTGTATAAGTTAATTTCTGAGAAATTAATACACTCAAAACTGTGCTCATCTTCACCTAAAAAGTAAGGTCAATTCCTAGCATCAGCAGCTACAGTAAGTCTCACTTTCAGCTAGAACAGAACATGGCACAAAACCATTAAATACATCACATGAACTCAGATTTCAAGATAACGGATCTTCCTGAACTTGGCTCATGGCACTCTGAACAAACAGTAGTGCACAGATAAAGACTTTAGACTTTGAAAAGTATTAAAATCAGAACTCAGAAACAATTTTATATAGTTGACATAATGTTGCAAAAGCTAGGAGTTACAAATTCTGTAAGTTTAAACAGAAGCTATTCTGAAGCACAATTACTGGATTTTAAACTGCCTGAAAATATTATCCAATCTTCTTAGAGATTACTCTCCTGAGTAAGTTTTTTTTATCCTGCAGATTAATACTTTCCATAGAATGTAAAATGCAGTTTGGGAACAAATCAGTAAGATGGAGCAGATACAACATTAAGACAGAGCCAGATTAGGGGAAAGTTTAGGTAGTCTACTTTTAAGTGGGCTACTAATAATGTAGTTCAACTAGCCTCCATTAAAAAAAACCCCAAAATATTTGAGACTGTTCCCCAAATCAAACTTGTTAAAAAAAAATAAAAATCAAACAACCCAAACCAAAAACAACCACACAGAAAATAAAAAGAACAAAACCAAAGAAACCTACAGTTCCTTAGCTTATTTTAGAACAAAATAATGACTTTTACATATTTTGTACTCTTTGGCAGGGAATCTCTGAAACCAGAGCATGTCCTGACAAATTGAACCTTTCCTGAGAAGTGTTCCTAAATTAATTTATAATGTGTTATGTGGGAGATGCCAAATCGCAACGGTTTGAAAGTCAACAACATGGAATGTACCAACAGACTTATGAAGGACAACAGTAGCAGTTATTTCCATGTTCAGGGTAGCTAACTGCTCTTTATGAATTACGTTTCCCTGTATAAATTAGAAAACTACAAAATGTCAGAACTGGGAGAAATCTCCATTGTCTGTAAAAGTTCAAGGGAAAACACCTTTGCAGTACTTTCCTCAGACAATTGCGTATTGCTCGTATAAAAGGTCTCTGATCCTATAGAAGTCCTGACAGAGACAGCCTTCCAATCCAATGCGCCCTGTTTCAGTCTGCAACAAAAGACATGTTTCAATTTATTATCTTTACACTAATGAGAAACTTAATTTTCTGTTAGAATATTATTTAGCAAAGAGTTGAAGACACAGAACACCTACCCTGCGAACAGCCACCAGGTTGTTGCACACAAGCACTCCTCCTACAAATTCAGCTTGTATACCTTCTCGCAGGAGAACCTGCTTGAAGTCAGACAGTCTTGGCTCATTCATAAACACAGACTGATGTCCAAGAACCTTTAAAAGAACACACTCCATTTTAATACTTCTATTTAACACCTTTCAAAGATCTTATTATTGTGTAGGCAGCAGAGCAGCCTAGACTACAGGACTATAAATTAGAAGAATGGCTCTACCTCTGTACATCTGCAGCAAGACACCTTCAGGATAGAAAGGCCTTAGAAGCTACTCATCAGGTAAAGCAAAAGTTTCTTTCTCTGCTCACATACTGAAGACAAATGGAAAGCTGACAATCACGATCCCTCTTCCAGCTATGCCAGGGACAGAGCTGCACGAAGCTGTATGGCTGATCAGTACATATTTCCATGATGGTTGTCATGGATCTTAACAGACTTTAGAATTGTCTCTATAGTTATCTGACTCCTAGACCAGACTACATTTAGGACTGTGAAACAGTACCTGAAAGCAACTCCAGGATTAAAAGGAATTGGAATCATTCAATCAATCAAGAAGTTAAAATGGTATCTCCTCACATGCAAAGTACTTTAAGTGCAAAGATAAATTCATAAAGAAACTAAATTTAATAAACTCTCAAATCACTACTGCAGAAGCATATGTATGAATGTCAAAGATCTGTATCTCAAGGATAAAAAGTATTTTTCATAGCTTCAACAAAACATAATAAAATCCAAAAGTGACTAAACACCAATTCATATGCTAATTAAAATGTTATCTTCCTAAATAGATGGTACTGTATGCTAGGCACTGCTAGTGGATGCGGAAGACTCTCCTCACTGAAAAGCGTAAGATCTGAACAAAGAACAGCATCAGATTTAGAAAAGAGAAAACCAAACATGAAAACCCAGTTCAGTTAGATTTCCAGTTGAGTGAGACCATAGTATGCACCTCTAAGCACTAGAAAAAGACAAATGAATACAGAGTTCTTTATAAAAGAAATTCAGAACAGCCTAATTTCTGTACCTCATGAGGTGGTAGAGGTTCCAAAGTAGGAATGATTTCACTCTCCTCACACATCTCCTTGTCATCATCACCGAAGAGGCTTTTCATGGCCTTCTGTTGCGCAATCACACTAGAGTCTGAAGAAGGCACATCCACTTGCATCTCTAAATCTTCATCTTCCCTCAACTCTCCCTCTTCCAAAATAACTCCCGTATCCACTTTTGAAACCCGCATGTCCAGAACACCATCTATCCAAGCCAACTCAGCATCCTTGGCTTTACAGAACTGAAGGGAGCTGACAAGAGAGTCTTTTAACCTGACCTGGATTGCACAAAAATACAAGCAGCAGAGATAAATACCTTTCTTGTCTTGGTTAAAATGAAAAAAATACCTATACTGCAAAGCTGAGTTAAATTTACAGCAAGAGCAACCATTTCCTTTCAAAAGGACAAAAACTTTTTTTGCAGCCATGGAATTTCTCAGTTGGTCTTGGCAAATTCAGAGAAAGTTTCTATAGATATATTTAGGTTACTGAAGAGCAGTTCCAAATTTCAAACCTCAAAAAAAAAATTGATAATTAATATTTAAGAAAGAGTACTGTAAATATCAGACTTTAACGTGACCTGACCATGGTGCACTCTAGGACTTTAAGCCCTACTCTTAGAGATTGTTATCCACACAAGATGGTGCACCATTCCCACAGTGGAATCAAGGCTGTAAATATTAAAGATACAGCAACTAACTACTCTCTGCAGCACAGTCCACTCAAAAGACACTGTGACTCTGGTGCTTCACTCATATCTATTATTTTAAAATTCAATGTCTCCACTGTACCTTTCCTGTGTCATTTCTAACACACTGGCAAATCTCACAGCATTAAAACAATCCCAAAGAAACAAAAAAACCCCAACAACTAACAGATCAAATGTAGAAAATATGCTGTTTCAAGTCTGTCAGAATTAGATGATTTTGAATAACTGAAACTTTACACTTCCTACAGGGTAATAGATTTTTCTCTGGAAAGATGTAATTCTACCAAATTCTACCAATGTTTTTCTATTCACTTTAAAAGGACAAAGGAATAAAAGACTAAGTCAAAAAGTTCCTGTGAGAAACTTCCTTCTAAACAATTTCAAAAACTGAATTGGGACCATACACAATTTCCACAAAATTCACACAAGTTATTCAAGTTTTCTTATTTAAAACTTAATATATTGCATTTAATTTTCATGGTTAGCACAGAGCAATACATTATCATAACCTCCCTTTTCAGGTTGCACCACATTAACCTTTTTTGGGGGTATAGGTGTCTTATTTATTTTTATCGTCAATTTGCTCCTAACTTTACATGTTATTTACAGGTACTATTTAAGTATCAAGGATTTTTTTTCCTGTTTGCTCTCTAAGGCTCCCGTTCAGATTCCAAAGAGAATCCTGGATTGCAACTAGTATACAATGGTACTCTAAATACAGGCATTATAAATGTATTAATACTTTAATAAAGCAAATTGATGTTCCCATGGACACAAGCCTTGCCTTTTGCAGTACATGTGAAAACACACTGATGTCATGTTTAAGCTTTCAAACACTTACGAATAATAAGCATGAGAAGGATGCTTACCTAGAGAACAGAAAAACACTACCAAAGCCTTGATCACACAAAACCAATTGTACACATAGGTAGTACAACCTCTCCTCTCCCAAAGAAGTGAGGACCAAATTAGAGTCTGCCAATACAGCTCTACTACAACCCACAGCAGTCACAGAACTAACAAATTCCAGTAGCTTACCTGGTAAATGTGAGTTTCGCTGGTTGCATCTACAGTTTCATGAAGTTTGGGCATGTAAACTTTAATATCTTTTCCACCAAATGCTCGACAACATTCTGCAAGGTCCTGACTGGCCTCAGGTGGTCCATGGACAATGACCAGTTGTCTTGGTTTCATTTGGTTAATAATTTTTTTAATTGAGTCCCCATCTGAGCGTCCTTCATAATCAATGTATGTAACTCTGGCTCTAGTTTGAATTAAAAACCCAAGAATATTAATTTTTAGTTTAAAAGATTAAACCTTTGGGTGCTACAAAATACTTCATTTAAAAAAGGAAGATATTTTTAAATGAATCTATATCAGCAAAAGCTGTCAGCACAAGGTATATTGTGGATCAGCGAAATACAGAGTTGTCAAATATCATAATGTATGTGTATTTAACACTATAAATTCACAAAATCCACTCACATAATTATCCAAAACATGAGATAAGCATATTTGAATATGTCATCCTTTTAACAAAATATGTTTAAGTGTCTATGCTGACATACTATCATATCATTTGTTCTACCTCTTCCAGTTGTCTGAATCAGAAATTTCTTAAAAATTTCTTAAGAGTGGGGAACCAAAAGACACCATCCTGTGCTCCCAGATAGACTACTAAAAAACTTGGTTTGGGAATAAAAATAAACAAAAAGCAAGTCCTTCCACACTTTCTTAAATCCAAGCTATCTTTTTGCCCAGTTCACACTGTACCCATGCTACTATTCTAGCAGAACTGACAAGAAACTAGTCACTCACTTAATTTCCATGGATTCTGTTGCAGAAATACATTTGGTAGGGACATCTGATAAATCCTGGTCCATAGGCTCCTCTCCATTTGTCAAACCAGACTCTAATTTGCTTTTTTCTTCTTCTGTTGCTTGAAGTTCTGGAACTAGAAAATCCTCAGGTCTAAAGAATGAAAGGTATTTTGCTTTTAATACTCTTGGAATAAAACCAAAGTACTTCCTAATATAAAAACAAACAACGCTGACTATTACTACTGAGATTTTTTTATAACTGTTATTGCCAACAATTTTATTATGCTTGCCTTCACTATTTCCAGAGCTCATTTGGGAATTATCACCTTCCTATCTTAAAAATGAACTTTCAGAACTTGGGAAATACTAGCAAGTCAAGAATCTCTAACAAATATTCCGTATGCAAAGAGGATAAATATCACCAGATTTTTCTAGGATGAACACAGTTTTTTCCCCTCATAGATTTATCCAACATTATTTAAAGCAGATTTAAAGCAGAATTAATGCAATTTAAAGCAGAAACAAGTCAGGTTAAAAGAATTTTAAATCTTTTATCTTCTAAGATTAAAAAAAAATAAAATCCCGGAGTGAAAATCCTAAGAGGTGTGAACACAGGTCAAGGATCAGCACTCTGCAGCTTCAATCCTATCATAAGCCTACTGTGGGACTTATCAGTTGAAAGAACATATAACAGTGCTGCAAAAGAGACAAAATGATGATTTTGTTTTTTAATTCTATTTTTTGTTTCACAGCTACTACATGTTACTATACACTGTCAGCACATACTTGATTATCTCGCCGTATTCATCCCATTTAATTCTTTCTTCAGGGGCTGGAAACATTGGATAAGATTTCTTTGCCTGTTTGAAGAAGCTTCCTTTCCGGCTACCTTCACCTTTCATCATCAAATCATGTTTGGTCTTATGTACAGTTGGCTGATCAATATCCTCTTCAGCATCACTCTCATCACTGGAATCAATATCTGCCCTGAAATGACATTCCATAAAAAACCCCTAGCACTTTTTTAATTCAGGTTTCATATTACATAAACACACCATTCGGAAAATAACAGCTGACATAACACTAACCAAGGCCAAGGGCATTTTATGTATCTGAGAAAGAGCTCACAGTCAAATGGCAGGTGAAACAGGCCTATCAGAACAGATTGAAGACAACCACTCCTGAATCTTCAGTGCCCCCAGACAAGTCTACCAAAACTATAATTTTCATTTATCCCTGTAAACTGCAAAAGGAGAAGAATGGTCACATAATCTCAACCCTGAGGCTAACAGCAGAATGCAAGAACAGCAAATATACTTACTCTTTAGACTGCTCTAACTTCTTAGCTGCTTCTTTCTTTAGTTTCTCCTTTTCTAGGTAATCTTCAAGTTCTTTTCCTTCCAATTTGACACGTTTTCTCAACTGCAGATAGAATTAAAATTAATGTTATTGTGAGTAGCTGACATGATTTTAATACTTCTCCTACACATTGCTGCTAAGAATATTTGTACTTTGGTACCAAGGGCAAGTACAACTTATATGTTGCATACAAGACAAGATTATGCAAACGTGCAGCACATCAGCACAGGAACACCATGATATTATCAATCAATAGAGTCTGCATTAACAGAGAAGCATTCCTAAAAATATTAAAATCAATTAAGCGCTACAAAAAGTTCTTGAAACATCTTCAGGAAATGTCTCTCCAGTAAGTGAAGGCAAATACTCTGAGATGAACAGTGGGTTTTAATTCTTCTATCAGTAACATCAAACCAGAAGAACCTGGCAAAGTCATACTAGCTGGCAAAACAATGGTAAACATTGTTTCTTATTTTCTGAAAATCAAATTAGAGAATAGGTCACTTTGAATTAAACTAAATTCTGGTAATAATCTAATACTGTAATTCAGTGATTCCAATCAAATCTAAAACTAAAATACAGTTGCTTCATTAAGATTGAAATTATCACTGCAATCACAGGGGACTCCCATAAATTAATGTTTACCAGACAGAGGTAGAGGTATATAGATTACTGAAAACAATTTGAAACCATGAGTAACAGTTGTGTTCTAATTGCTAGAGTTTGCCTATCTTTCTAATCCTGGTGGGATATATTAGACTAATTTGACTTGATTCTCCCTTCATCCAAACCGGTAGTATTTTTCACCAAGACTAATCCATTGTATATGGTGATCAACTGCAAGTAAATTTTTTCTATTATAACAAAAGCACAAAGGGAAGTGTTGTCTAAAGATAACATGATCAGCTCCATGGTTTATTAATTTTGCCACACCACCAAAATTTCCCAATATGAGATATATTTTTATGTAGGTTTATCCAAAATTGATTAAATACCTACCATACTAATTTCAGATTTCCCTCCATCATTAGATATGTTTTCAGATTAGAAAGAAAAATTAAATTGTTTTGCCCATATTCCCCCAGATGGTCCCCAACAAAAAAACTGTAAGATACAGAGACAGTTCTTACCTCAATGTCTATAACTTTTTCAGAAGGATTATCAATCAGAAATCGTGCTAATGTTCCAGGTGTAGTGCGGTAAGTTAAAATTATAGAGTTTTTGGAATCTTGGCACCATTGAATGAAAAGATCTCTAGAAAACCCACACTCCAAGTCAGGCTGACTGGCAAGGACAACTTTTGGACTAGGCACTCGAGCCAGATCAGACAGACTGTGACATAAGGAGAGATGACGGAACTGAAAAGGGTTGTTTCTCTTGTCTTCGAAGCACCTCATCAATTTGTCACTCATCCATTCAACCTAAAATATGCATTAAGAAGAAGTTTTCTACAGGAATACAAGTCACAATAATGTACAAACCCAATGTGAAGTACAGGATGCAATATGCCCACAACTACACCAATGTTTCTCAGCAAGTGTAGAAATAATGTTGAGTATAAACAACAACAAAACAAATACTCGAAGTCCTCCTTTTTAACAGCTCTAAACCATGTTAACAAGTGTTGTGATAAAAAGAGAAATAAGTATCAAGAAACATGTCCATAGCCGCAACTGGACTGTTACTTGATCAAGAGTTGAGACACAAATGTGCACTACAGGATAAGGACACTTCGCCGATATTTTGCCGTTTTTAACTGTTAAAAAGAAAAGCTTTTGCATACATGTTCCATTCCTCTTCATAGTTGCTTTTCAAAATCAAAACAAACCTGTGATTTAGAGAATTCCACTACATTGTAGCTGACGTTATTCAAAAGTGCTAAAGAGTAGACTCCTAATCCTGCATCTTTTGTTCTCCAGATCTGATCAAGTAGCTGAGCAAGTTCCAGAACTCTGCCTGCTGTATCCACGGCTATTAATACATTTCCATCACCTCGTAATGTCTCCAAAACATTAGCTGAGAAGAATTAAAAACAAAACAAAAGCCTACTTATACTTTGAACCAAAGTTAGAGTGTTTGTGCTGTGGCTTGGGGTTTTTTTGATAGTTATACCACATTAGCAATCATAATCAAAAGCATTCTGAACACAGAAATAAACTGAACTTCAAAGGCATCCAAATCCACACTTCCACCAAAACAAAAGGGAGCTGGAGTTTTCTCTAGCTCTGAAGATCTCACTGCCTCGATACTTTTTCTTTATTTCGTAGCCTTTTTACTTTAATTAAAAAACAACAGTAAAATGGAGTTTAAAAAAAGAACATGCTGAGGAAAGTAATTTAAAAATCCCTGAATAGTTTTATCAATACTGGGAGAAATACACTGCTTTCAAATACGGTTCATTGTTTTTAGGAAAACATTTAACTCACAAGATCAGTACCATAAGAAAAGAATAATTCAAAATTTGTTAAATTTTAATAAGGGTTCTTAGTTTAGATGCTAATGAATTTCTCATAGAATATAATTTACAGTGGCTAATAAATCACTTTATTGCTATTTCTCAAGCCCAAACAGTACATACTCAGCAGCTGTTCATCCCTTTGCTTCCTCCTGGGTTGTACATAAGTAGCATTAAATGAATCTGTAATAAGCAATGAAGGCCTGCTCAACATTTCCAAGGAACATCCGTTCAGATGGCTGTGGAAAAAAAGGCAAAAATCTCAGTTTTCTCATTTCTATTTTATGAGAAAAAATAAGACAGCTAGCTTCCAGATATTTGCATGTACAGAAGACAAATTTCTTAGCTGCTGACTGCTTCCTTCTTCAAACTTACACATAAGTAAAAATGAATGGAATAAAGAAACCCAGAGCTAATGCTTCTTTCAAACCAATTAATCTGGATGCGAGTGAAATTAGTGGTCTTATTAGAACTGGAAATGGAATTCTGCTTCCATAACTCTTTAACATACACTAAATGACATGATGACACCTAACACAACATATAAGAAACATAGCTATCTTGAACTTACATCTCCCTCTTGTGGTTGAAGTCAACTGCATAAACAATTTCTTCCTCTCCATCCTTGACAATCTTCCAAATTGTGCCTCCTATCATGTGACCAGCTGGCAATGGTGTAATTGACAAACCATGTCCTTTGCCTACAAAAGTTTTCAGTATTTTAGGTACATTACGTGTATTAAAATCGATTACTCTGTGGAAGAGATAGTAAGTTGAAACTATCTAATGATAAATTGAATGCCTAAATTATTACTGCAAATAAAAGTCAACTGAAGTATGAAAAAGCAGTAATATCTGTCCTTGCCATCTAATCAGTAACTTCAAAATTTGTTGCAATTCACTTCTGTATTTCCTCCAGAATAAAGAAACTAAAGGGAAGATGACTTCTTCCCTGCACCTCCCACTGATATCAAAGACACTACAGAGCTGCTGTAACTGTAGACCTAAACAGCAAATTATATAACAAACATATCACGTGAAAGTAAGTACACTGGTGAAACCCAGATCCCTCTCCCAAGCAACACTGAATGTTTACTGTATCATTCACTGCTGAGGTACTTAGACAAACTTACACAAACTGGAGATTTTCCAGAACGACAAAAACACAAGTCAAACCATAGCAGGAAAGATGTTCAGGTGCTGCAGTCAGGGATGACAGAACATTTTAGCACCTGATGCATTTTTTTAATGTGCTGCTGCTCCATGTCATTGATACCAGCCTGTATCTTTGTCAGATTAAAACCAGACCACCCATGGCCATTACTCGCTGACTGTGATGCATGGAGTGCACAGTAATAATTAATAATTAAACATACATTATTTTCTTAAATGCCCCCATTGAGTCTTTTCAAATCATCTCCATTAAATACAAAAAAGTAAGTTGTTTAAAAAAAGTTGTATATTAAAACTACTCTTTGGATGTAAAAATTGGCAGCACATACACAGCCTTGCTGCAAATATCTTGAAAAGAGGCCAGCAGTCTTTCAGGGATAACATCCTATTTCTATTTTTCCAATAACAAGGTAAGTATTTTGGCAAGAACCATTCATGAACTGTGAGAGACCGCATTTCAGAGATAAACTGCTGTTGGTCAGCTTGTATGTGTTCCTGTTCACAAAGAGGGTTTCCATTTCATTCTGATCTTTACATTCAACAAGAGTGAAAAGCTGCTGATTCTCCAGTTGCCACAGTTCCTAGCAATCAACTACACTGAGTATCATTCAGAGTCAGTGAAGACCACCTCATTAAATCATCCACATGCTGTAACTTCATCTCTGCAATATAGTCCTGGTCTAGAAACTTTCCGTTCTGTTCCTGGTTATGAAGACTTCTGAGGTATCTACCATTAGACATACATAATAAATGCTTTTGATAGACATGAGCAAATTCCAAGAAAAGTTACAAAAACACAAAAGAAAAACAAATGTTTCCCAATATGCTTTGACATGACCCCTCCACATTAAGTGAAAATTCTATCCATTTCTGCATACAATTACTGAAGCAAACATTCAGCTGATATAGACAGACACAGGGCTAAAACACTTCAAAATATATAATATTTCAGAACTTGCTGCCTTTAAAAATGTTACTTTAACTCTTAACGACTCTGTTGCCTTTTACTAGAAATAGTTTCTTGAGGCTTTTGTGCCAACTTTACCTTTCAAGTTCACAATCTGAGAAAACTTCAGCTGTTGTATCTTATCAAAGGCTGCATCCACATCATCCAATGTAAAGAGTGTGAAATCTTCAGTATTATGGCGGGACTAAAACAGAAAAGAGGTACAGAGCATTCAAACAACTCTGCTATGTCAAAGATGTTGGGTGTGAGATGTATCAACTTCAATATACCTGGTAGAGATCATACATAAACATCTGTCCCATTTTATATACAGGAATAGTTGCATAAATGGCACAATTCAACCCCATTTTTCCAACTGCATATGGAAGTGCACCAAGGTGTAGAGGGTCAGGATGAGAAAGAAGAACAGCATCAACCTGGTGTACATGCCTATAAAGAGAGGGACAACAAAAACCATTTGGAAGGTGTTCCATATAGCATTATATACCTCCCATTACATCTATTTTGAGAATACATACACAGTCTGAATGCCAAAAAAAAAAACTTAAACCTTCAAGGTTTGGAACAGCTTTAAAAATGATAATAAAAGTTACAGGTATTTCCTAACATTCAAGTACTTAAAAATGCAAGTGACTTCTGAAAACAAAAATTCAAGGTCTGAGAGGTGTAAGTTTCACATCAAATTCCTGATTAAAAAGACCTTCATGTACATGTGAATATCAGAAAGCAAATTAACTGACAGACCAAAAATATTATCAGTGCAGATGTGCTACAAATTTTTTACACATCTAAAAGCAGACCATAACTTTTCTTCTGATGAGAGAAAGACCAAGTAAACGAACAAAAGGCACAACAATTCTTAAACTGATGAGGATCAAATCAAAATG
Source organism: Acropternis orthonyx (assembly GCA_035583155.1). Taxonomy (NCBI): domain Eukaryota; kingdom Metazoa; phylum Chordata; class Aves; order Passeriformes; family Rhinocryptidae; genus Acropternis; species Acropternis orthonyx. The sequence continues at coordinate 48,636,657 of JAWWEU010000158.1, read as the reverse complement.
TATTTCTTTAAAACAGAAAAGGTCAAATATATAATTTAATAAAAGTGGTACGTCATTTGAGGGAATTTTATTAATTTTAAAAACTTTTATTTTTTTGCAAAGTGTTGCATAAAATAAGAACTCAAACTAAAAACTTTTCGCATATCATAACTGAAAAACTTGAAGTCATAAAATATATGTAACAAGTGAAAATCCAAGTTGGCTTGAAAGTTTTTTCTTCCCTTGCATAGTAACTGGGGCAAATACATCCTTCTCAATGGCTGTTATGAAAATGTGAATTTTTATCTAATTGCTTCTCACATTCTAAAAACATTTTATAAATTACCCTTAGTACCTAATAATCCTCCGTTAAAAGACTTGAAACACTGCAAGAGTGGCAATGCTAGAAAAGTGAATCTATAAAACTAGTATCACCAAGCTGTTTCTTTCATGAATTTCCATGTTTCAGTCCTAACTTGGTAATCAGCAAAGCTCCCTGCTGGAAATCTGCAGAAGTTCAGTACTAAAGTCTAGACAGATTTTGGTTTGTAGGTTGTTTTTTTCCCTTTGCAGGGCTGGCGAACTGGCAGAAGCTCTTTCCCTGACTGACAGTTTGTTCCACTTGAAACAAAAGGTGAGAGTTGAACTGCTTTGTATTCAGCCTACGCACACTTAGGCTTCTTCAATTTAAAATTTAGCTAACCATTCTAAATCAGTTTAGAGCCAAGGTCAGTCTCCCATAAACTCTGTTGTCACTTTTATGAAAAAAACCCAAACCATCCAAGCCAAAACAAGCATACCACAGGTTAAGAATTACAGTTAATAGATGTAACTCATTGGACTGACAAGAAAAAATCCCAAGTCTTTACTGGAAAGGCTTCAGCAATGTAATCCCCTTCACATAAAATACAGGTCAAGCAAAAAAATAAAAGAACAATTTCGGATTTAACACCACCACACACATACCATTCCATGAAATTGTGAAAAGTTTCAAGACAGGACAAGACCTATTAAAAAAAAACTCAAGGGGTATGAACTGAACTACTTACTTCCTCAGAGAATCAATAATATCCATAGAAAAGTTTTCATCCCAGCCACAGTCCAAAAGAAAACGAAATTCATCTACTTGCAACAGATAGCAAAGGGCAGATTCCTCCTGCACCCCTGAAAGCGTAGTCAACTTGATAATCGATGTCATTTTCCTCTCCAAGTGTTTAACCTCCAAAAGAACTAATCTGAATGGGGGGAGAAAATGTTTCATTGACTAACACAAAGAAAAAGGTCTATTTAGTTAGATCTACCTTCATACATTCCTTAAAATATGCAGGGTAACAGGGTTAATACAGCTGCTGGATACCAATTAAGTCTCAAATATTAACGTTCGGCCATTGTAGATATTCTGTTATTAGAAGGAGATTTTTGTTTGTTTAGGGTGTTTTTTTTTTTCCTTTTTTTTTTGCTTAGGTTGTTTGGTTGGGGTTTTTTTAACAATATATAACTATATAAAGTGTTTTTAAAAAACATGTAAAAAATAAAGAAAGTATCCACAGAAGCAGCGCAGCTTCCCGGGGCCGGACGGGGGGCACTCGGAGGTGGCGCATCCAGGGCCGCGACACCTCACACCTCGGGCCTGCCCGAGCAGGGGCACAGAGCGGGGGCTCCGGGGCTCCAGCGGCCTGACGGGCGGGGACGGCGCTGAGGGGGCGAGCCCTGCGCCCCCCGCAGTCGGTGACGAGGAGGATGAGGAGTACGATGAGGAAGGGCCGGTACCTGCCGCGCTCAGCCCGCGACAGGCCGCGACGCGCCCGCCGCCATCTTGCGGGAGGCGGGCCGGAGGGGGCGGGCGGAAGGGCGGAAGGGGGACGGGCGGCACCACCGCGAGCCCGCCGCGGGGGGGGGGGAGGGCCGCGTCCCCCCCGACTCTGCGCGGCCCGTGGTGCGTGCCGGTGCCCTTGGTGCGGCCGCGGCGGGGCCCGGCGGCGGTAACGGCGGTAACGGAGGGGCTGAGGGGGGGCACCGAGGGGGCTGAGGGGGACACAGCTGTCACCGTCGTCATCGCCCTTACCCTTGCTCTGTCCCGAGCCCCTCCGGCCGGGACTCGGCCCCTCAGCCCGCTCAGGCCTTACCGGGGGGGCCGAGCGGGGGCGGCGGGTGAGCGCGGCCCGGCCCGCCGCGAGTGGGTGGGCGGCCGGAACGCTGGCCTTGTGTGCCGTAACTCCCCGATCTGGAAGGCTTTGGTCGGGTTGGAAACGTTTGCTGGGCCTGTTTAGTCTGAGGCGGGATCTCGTTAGTTTGTATAAATGTCTCGAAGGCGAGGGCCGGGAGGATGGTGCCAGGCTTATTTCGGTGGTGCCCAGAGACAGGATGAGGAGCAATGGCCATAAACGGAAACGCAAGAAGTTTCTCCTCAACATGAGAAAGAGCTTTACATTGAGAGTGGCAGAGCACTGAACAGGCTGCCCAGGGAGGTTGAGGAGTCTCCCTCTGTCGACAAATGCAAAACCCCCCTGGACACATTCCTGTGTCACCTGCTCTTGGTGACTCTGCCTTGGCAGGGGGGTTGGAGTAGGTGATCTCCAAAGGTCCCTTCCAACCCTAACAATTCTGTGATTATGTGATTTTAGAAATGTCCTTTCTTATCTGCCAGCTCCCTACTGTCTTTCAGTCCTGATGCAGGTAATAAGGCATCTATCTACAAGAGTTTATATTATAGAAGTGTTTGTTTTAAATAGATGTCTTCTGTTTTACAGAACAGCAAACTTCTGTAGTTACTTTAATGGGTAGATAGCTCTAAAACATTTAAAAATGGAACTGTTTCACCAGGGATAGCTTAAAAGAGATTTTTGTATTTCTCGCCTGTTGGAGGATTAAATCCTCTTCCCCAGGGTCAAGAGTTAGGATTATTTCTAAGAAACACAGGTATGAGTTTGAGAACAGCACATATCTCTTCGGAAATGTTTGATGGCCCTTATGTTTATTATGCTGTTGTAGAATCCTAGTAAGCAAAAGTGCCAGGTATGCAACAGTTTTCATGTGCAGATTTTAGTAACTCTTACCTGTTAACGCTTTTCTTTCCAGCAGTCATGGTGAATTTACCGCAAGTTGTGCGGGATCACTGGGTCCACATCCTTGTTCCCTTAGGATTTGTGATTGGATGCTATTTGGACAGATGGAATGATGAAAAACTGTCGACCTTCAGAAACAAGAGCTTATTATATAAAAGGTTTGCTTTATGATGTCTCTTAAATTTATATATATGTAGTTATTTTGCAAGGTCCTTCTCTGTTCTTTTTGAGAGTTTTAAGTATGACCAGAAAACTGAACAGTCAAAATACTGAAGGGAAGAAATCCCTAAAAATTTCATCAAGCATTCATGAAGTGTTTCAAGTCCCTAAAGCCCTCTGAAAATTGGGTCTTTAGGAGCCAACTTTGTTATGAAAAAACTATAATTAACTGCTATCAAGTTCCTAATCATGAAATGTGTAAAACATTATTTTGTCTCTCTCTAAAAGTTCAGTGAGAAACACAGTGCTTGAATTTTAGTTTTCTGTCTTAAATTTAAAATCATCACAGCACTTTTTAACTAAATACTTGTATAAATGTGTGCTATTTTAATAATAACCAAGTTTTTGAAAATTAACTTATGTTAGGAACTGCTATATCTTCACTGAATGATGTGATTATATACACCTATGAGTTTGGATTTACTGGCGGTGACTTCTCAGGAGAATTTAGATTAGAGAACTTAGGGCATTGCCTCATCTACGTCAGTTCAAATTCTGTATTAGATCACAACGTTAACAAAATGAGGAAAAAATCATGTTGCATGACTAACAATAGGAATGTTGCCAGTTTGCAGGTGAATTTTTTTTTCAACTCTGGTCTCACATAAATTTTTGAGTAAGAAAGAAAATTTGTGACATAATCCCCCCCACTGGTACATTAGCACTTTTTGTACTGCAGTAGCTGTGAAGTAGGGCTGCTAGTCCAGCATCTTGCAAAAATACCCACTGATTTCACATCTGGTTCTCTTCCCACTAAAGTTATAAATTATTGTGTTTAAAAGAAGTAGAATTTTTCATTATTGATCATATTACAAGTCTGTTAACCCCTTAGAGGTCAGCTGTTCTGTGCTACCATTTAAATGAATGGAAATAAGAAGACTGTTTTAAGCTTTGGAAAGAAACAAGGACGTTTATCAGTATTGAAAGATTTTTAACGGACAACAATTGCAAAGAAAGTAAATTTATACATAAATCTCAAAATTAAGTTCTTATGGAATGATCAATTACATTTATTAATAGTTATTCTACAAAAAAAATTTCATAATTTTAGTCTCTTCCCTCATTTTTTTTTTGTTTCCAACAGGGAGTTGAAGCCTGGTGAAGAAGTGACATGGAGATAAAGGAGATGAAATGGATGACATGATTGTTTGATTCATCATCTTATCTCACATGTTGAAAGAAGCAGGATTATGATTTTTACCCTATGAGAGCATACTACAGAAAAGGACACCCATAATTCCTCAGTGCTAGTTTAATTTCCAATGTTACTTTTTGAACTTGATTTAATTACATGACTAAGAGGTGTCCAGGAATTCCGTTAGTCTATAAGTGTTGAGAACATTTTATCTTGTACTCTGGAAGGGAGAGGATGAATTATGTAATAAAGAAAAACTATGCAAAAATCATTTATGGTGTTACTTATCTGTGTGGTGTGGAATCCATGTGTTTACAGCTGATTTATGAACTAGCCTTCAAAGGAATACTTCACATAGTATCAGAACACGGTTGGTAGTTGCTTGGGTATTTTAACTGAATGTGGACAGGCTTCTTGGATTTGTGCTGTGGGCTTGTTTGGAACAGCAGCAAGCGGGTACTGCATCTTTGAGACGGGAGTTGGAAGGTGTGCGGGACGGGCAGGTGGTGAGCGCAGGGAGCCGGCGGTGCTGGGCGCTGTCTGAGCTCTGTGACAGGGGGAGATGGGGGTTCCCGGTGTCCCGGGGCGATGGAGGGACGGGCGGCGTGCCCCGCCCCGCGGCCCTCCCGCCGGCAGGGGGCGCCACCGCGCCGGGCGGGCCCCGCGCTGCGCCGTGATTGGGTGGGCGGATCACGTGGGGCGGGGCTGCGGCCGCACAGTAAACATGGAGTCGATCTTCCACGAACGGGTGAGTGGCGGGGCCGGGCCGGGCTCGGTGCCCTCGGCTGTCTGTGGGAGGGGAGCTGCTGCGCTGCCCCGGCCCGGCCCCTTCGGGCGCCAGCGGCTCGTCCCCCCGTCTTCGGGGACACCCGCGGCCCGTCCCGCTGGGCCCGGCCGACTCCGCGGGGAAGGGCAGTGTCGTTACCGCAGGTCGGAACGAGCCCCGTCGTGCCCTCTGGAACGGGCACCGTGCTTTGGGGCCCCGCAGGTGGGGGACGGTGCGGTGAGGGAAGGGGAAGTTTGAGCGTGAGCAGGGTTCTCTCTCTGCGCCCTCAGACGTCTCTTCACCGAGCCTGGCTTGGTTCCGGCTGTGTGATGAGCAGGGAGAGCTGTTAAAGAAACCCTAATTCGTATACTGTGCTTCTGTGTGCTGATGGACAGTGTGTCCTGTTTTGGAGCAGAAATGCTTCTATGAACTGCTGTGATTTATTCAGGTTCCCGAATATGAGCTTTTTATGTTTAAATGCTATTCAAATATCATTGTCTTTTTTCATGTACCTTGCCAATGTTTCTTCAACTTTATTGTGTTAGCCTTAACGCTAGTTCTGTTACACTGTTCTCATGTGTAGTGGTGGGTTTACTTAAGGAAGTTAAGAAAGATAACTGTATAACTTCCTTAAAAATAGAATTACTGTTCTGAAGTATATAGAAACTGAGGAGTGTTCTTTCAAACTCGGTTTAGGTTGCAAGAGTTGTGGTGCTAAGCAGGTGCTATTGAGAGGATGAGTGCTGGATTTCAGCCATTACGGCTTCTGCTACAGTGACCTTGAGTTTCAATCTAGACTTGAAAATACTTTAAGAGAAGTGTACCCTTCTCTTATCTGGCCTTGCCTATCACCTAATGAAATGATAACTTTCTCTAATTACTAAGTTGCTCTCTAGTTTAATAAAAAAACTGCTGAAAATGAAGTGACAGAGCATAATACATTGAAAATTACAAGGTGATGGTAATTTTCAGTTGCTACAGGTTTTGGGGAAGAAGTGTACAGTCTTTGGTCTCTCACATGTTAAACATAACTGCTCTCTGCTGAGTTACCCAGTTAAAAAGTTGCACCTGAGTGCCTGTTTTAAATTGGAATACCTAATGTTTTTATCCTGTTATTCTATGGAAAATGTAGCTGAATTTCTGCCTGTTGTTCTTAAGGGGTGTTTCTTCCCCCCGTCGAGTGCTGTCAATATGTTTTAAAGTGCTGCACTTACAGGCATGTTTGAATCCGCACAACTCAGATGTTTTGATAAAAATGCATGAGGCACACGTGGTATTTATAAAGGAAATTTAACAAAAGAAAATGCTGCAATTGCTTACTTCTTACAAGAGGGAAATGACAGTTGTAGACAGTAGGATTTAGGGATGGTGCTTCAGGAGCCCCCGTCTTGGAAGTTTGTCCTTTCTTAATAAGATACAAGTGATTGAAAAGACTAAAAGCAGGGCAGCAGTTTGTATCAGGAGAGGTTCCAACGAGGTTATGGGCAGTGTGATGTTCTTTGTACAAAACAATGAAAGTTAACGTCTGTAAAAAACTGTTAAGATCAGTTTTCTGCGTTTTGCACTTAATAGGTATTAATTTTGCATATGAAAACTAACACTTACTACTTTTAAGGTTAAACTGTGCTATTACAGAAAGGTCCTTTCAGTGAGCTAAGATGTAAGCCTGTAGTACAGCTAACTTTCAGAGGGATTTTAGTATCTTTCTGTTTCTAAATCAGTTTCATATAATTCTAGTGGAGAAACCCGTGATTGCTGAGCAGGTTCCGCTGTTACAGTTCTGTCTTATGACCGGCAGCAGGGATGTGGTCCGGAAGGGGCAGGATCTGGTGTTTAGTCTTGAGTTTCTTGTTGCAGGAAGGGCGTGAGCTGGAGGATGTTTCTGGATTCCGCTGAAGCCTGGCTGTACAGCCAGTCTGCTTTTAATAACTCATTGCTCAATTGAGTGATGAAGCCCCAGGAAGATTCCGTAATCTGGAGTAAAGTGAATTTTTCAAGATTCTGTTTTAAGGGAGAACATGCGAGAGACAGTTCTACATGGGATTTGTATGAAGCTTTCATAGAATTTTAAAGAATGTTACTCAGGCATACTCATTTTTAGTTTCTGTGTGTCTGGCATGAGGGAGGGGTGTTCTGTGTTTTTGTTGAGGGATTTTGGTTTTGTTTTCAATAAAAAGCATGCACGCTGGAGTTCTTAATGTAAATAAAAGTGAAAACTGATTAAAAGAGAAAAGCAGGATTTTAAAACTGATGTTACTTTTTTTGCACTTGAAGTTTAGTTATTTGTTAAAAAAAAAGATTTCTTTTCATGGGAAACTGTAATTTGGTTGGTTTGTGTTGTTTTGGGTTTTTTAATGTGGCAGTATTTTATCTGCACATACTACAAAATCATGGCATGGTATTTCTAATTCAGTTATTTTAAATTTGTGTTGATGTTCTAAAACTGTTACATTACATTTTAATTATCTCCAGTGCACTGAATATGTAATGAAATATCTGAAGCATTTTTTACTTCAATGATCTATCAAGAAAATGTATTTTCATTGTTTAATATGCTGAATTTAAGAATTTTTTTCTTGTCCCCTCACTATTGTCATTGGGATTCTAGAACTAGTGGAGCTAGCTTCATTTACCTTCCTATATGTAAACTTCACATGGAAAATGAGCTTTGTTGCTCCTCCAGCTCCAAATCACTTTCTCAGCAATAGTGTGGAGAGCAGATTTCAATAGCCACACCTGTCAGGGAAGAAAAGTTAAAAAAGAATGAGTGTCTGTTAACAGAAAACACTTGTTACTGGGAAGTAGACCACCTCTAAACTGTCTCCTTGTCATGTGGTGGTGATTTCGAAGAGGACCAAATCCATTGACCTGATTGATGGTTTCAGAGTTCCTGTGTGATTTGTTTGGGTCATTGGCAATTTTTATGGTGTTTTCAAAGACATTTTTAAATGAAATTTATTTCCTTTGAGGAAATAAAGTAGTATGTTTATTGACCTTTTTTTCCCCCATAAAGTTGATGGGAGGGTTGTAATCTATAGCTTGCAGCATAATAGATTCAAAGAACACATGGTATTCTGGGTGAGTGGGGAGGGCAGGAAGTTTGCCAGAATGAAATGGTTGAGTCATTTTACAGACTTTACATTAACTTGATATTTTTGTTGTTCTTGTCTTTGGTGGTTTTTTTCTCTTCCAATATTAGCAAGAAGGCTCACTGTGTGCTCAACACTGTCTGAATAACTTGCTGCAAGGGGAATACTTTAGTCCTGTCGAGTTATCCTCTATTGCGCAGCAGCTGGATGAGGAAGAAAGGATGAGAATGGCAGAGGGAGGAGTGTCTAGCGAAGAATACAGAACATTTTTACAGGTAAAATGATCTTCATTTAGAGCTGCTTGATATTTGCCTGAAATGTCATATTGTCTAGCACTAACCTATTCTTGCTTAGCTAGACAAGGTTAAATTTCTAGTGGTAAAAGTTCTTAAATTTATAGGCCTTTTCATTCATGCATCTTAGATTTGGCATTTTCAAGTGTTCCTAGTACATCTTTACAGTAATTTAACAAAAAGCTGCATTCATCTTACAAGTAGGAAGGTCAGACATGGTGAGGATCAGTGATTTGCCTTTGTTTTTTGTAAGCCAGCATCAGGTAGGAACAGAAGTTCCCATGCCTGTCTGACCTTTAAGGACCGAGCACTTCTAATTTAAAAGTTTGAGTTTTAAATTAATATGCCTGTTTTGGGCATTGTAATCACCCTAACAGACAAGGACATAACAAGTTGTTGCTTTCAGAATGTGCAGTTACATTTATTTTCAAAACTCAATTATTTTTTACCCTTTATGCTTACACCATTTTTCCATTTTCTCCCTCCCAATCTCACATCGAGCAGCAGCCTTCTGTAAATATGGATGATAGTGGATTCTTCTCAATTCAAGTAAGCACAACTCTCTTCTTACACAACTCTCTGTTTATTCAGTGTATGTTCTCTCATATAATTTAAAAGGCATTGAGCTTTTTCATCTAGTTTCCAGTTTATGGCTTTAATGGGATTAAGTGCTGGACTTCACATCTTCCCAGTGCTTTCCATCAAGAGCAGTGACTTGCAGTTCTTCAGTTCATGGCCCCTTAACACATGGCAGAAGCATGGAACTGTGAAACTACACCTGCTGGCAATAACCTTGATTGCCAAGCTGCTTCTTATGGGCACTTCAGGTGTAAACCTTGGCTCCCATGGTCTATAGGTGAAAAAGCAGAATTGAGATTGCTTGCTCAAATTATAGACTCTAAAGCCCTTAGCTATGATTACAGGGTTATCCTAGTGATCTGCAGAAAGCTGAAGTATCTGCATTCCAGTCGTTATAACTCACTCCAGGTGCTTCAGAGCTGGTCTTACTATTTTTCCTGTTGGTTGGGGTTTTTTAAGGGCTAATGTGAAAAATTTACCGATAATATTGATAAATACTTTAACCAGAAAAACAACAAAAATGGTTTTGAGCACCGGACTGGGGCTTGTGTCTAGACTAGAGCTTTAGGCAATGCTTTGCACCTTTGGCTATCCCCCAGGCTTTCAAAGGTGTTTTTCAATGTTCCAAACTCCCTCAAGAGCCTCTCTTCCTTATGGCAGGACAGGGCTGTCTTTCTGTTCCATGAAAAACCATGAAGTTTGCCTTTCCTTGTATTCTTGATTGTGCTGTGTCAGTATAGAAGCTGACAAAAATGTTTCCCCGTTCTGCTTTTTTGTCCTGTCATTGCTTTGATTACTTGCTGCACAGTTGGCTTGATGAAAGAAAGTTGAATTGTAATTTAAAGTTTCGTAGAGCATTATTTTATGTAGACTTAAAGAATTACTGTAGAAGAGTTTGTGCTCAGTTTGTGCTGACTGATCCTATGACAATCCAGCGGTACAGAATTTCCAGTAGTTACTGTGGAGTTTGAATTGAGGAGGGAGGGCAGAGCAGTGCACTGAGAGCAGAGATGACAACTACTCAGGGGTCTGGGGGAGCTGAAGTTACACCTTTGTTTGGGGGTAACATTAACACATCTCAGTTAAATCATAGTTTTGTTACTTCCCCTTAGATACAGTATAAGTATTATGTTTGTATGTAGATTCACAACAGTTGCATTTTGAGTAACTTGATTCTTAGGTTTCCTGGCAGTGTTTTGAAATCTAAGTTTTACAAAAACAGTGTAATTGTTTCTAGTAGCTAAGATGGTTTCATTGCTTGAATGTAGATTTGACCAATTTGACTCATGAAAAGTGCTATTTTTTTACAGGTTATAAGCAATGCCTTGAAAGTGTGGGGTTTAGAACTAATTCTCTTCAACAGCCCAGAGTATCAGAGACTTGGGATCGACCCTATGTAAGATTTCTTTAGCACCATGCTTTCATTTTCATGAAAAAAATGCTCTTAATCTATGATTTACTGTTGCAAACTCTGTTGCATTCTGATGTTTGTATTATCCTCTGGCTTTGATTTTTTTTCCTTATTTTTTTTTCTTTTTGGGGGTGCCCATGAGCATCTGTCCTCTGTGGCTTCATATCATCTTAGTATCTGTGCCATCACAAGTATGTGGAAATTTCAGTGATACTGACAACTTCCTAAATGTTATAAAAGCAGTATGAGTATTCTGTAATGTGACATCAACAGCTGTATTGCTGAAATTTTATTATACAAGTTTAAATTAGCATTAGCAAAGAACTTAAACATTAATATGTATTCTGATTTTAGAGTATTTAATTTTATTTATACCTTTTTTTCTTTTTACAGAAATGAAAAATCATTTATTTGTAATTATAAGGAACACTGGTTTACAGTTCGAAAGTTAGGAAAACAGGTGACATTGTCTTTTTTTATTTAAATACTGACTTCAGAATGGGTGTGGAAAAGTGGTTGCAAGTAGATCAAGTGTTGGCCTTTTGCAGGCTTTTTCTGCAGTTTGCTTTAATAGTATCCCATATTAAAAACAAACAAAAGTAAATGTTTATTTTATCACAAAAATGCCAGGCAACTCGTTATAATTGTTAGTCTGGGAAAGACCATAGGAGCAATTCCCTAGTGTACTTGTCCTTTAAGGAGCTGCAGCTCTTGTAGGGTATCTGTGATATCTTAAGCTATTTTCTTTTTTCTCTTCTGCAAGAAAAAATAGCAGAAAATTGGTATGGGGGGAGCAGCGAGTCCTAGGCAAGGATTAGGATCCCTATAGAATGCAAACTTATTTTAGTGCACTATATTATTGACATTGTAAAAGTAATTTTGCTTGTTTAAATGGATGGCAGGTATAAGACAAATTTCAAAGTTCAAATGTATTAGTATTTATGATTTTTAGTATTTAAGAGTATTCATTAGAATGAGATTGGGGAAAGTAGAATCACAACTTTGTACTGTTTTTGAAAACTTTATGTAACAATTGTATTTTGAGCAGGAAATAGTTATTAAAGTTAAGGGATGGCCATACAAATATTTGGTATATATATAATAATTCATATCCATGTCCCTTGCAACACCAGTGCAGTGTCTTATTTCAGTGACTAATCATTTTTCTGGATCGTACTTCATAAGCTTTTATACAACATGAGCTGTTTTGGTGTTTAGTATTTTCAGGTGTTTATTTTTTTCATAGAAAATATCCATGGAAAACAGCTTTTAGATTCAGTAATAGTGGGACAGGAGTCTCTTTGCCCCTTTGGCTCATTTTTGCAAGTGTTAGCTACCTCTGTTGTCATACAGATTTAAAAAATTTGAGAAAAAGTAACAGAGTAAGGAAACTGAACTTTACTATTCTGCTTTAGTTTAAAAGTATGGTAAACACTTATAGGCAGTTTTTGTTTACTTGATATCAAAAAGGCTGAATGCTCTCTTAAAATTATGGGAATGCTCCTTATAATATATACAATTACAATGGGTGGAATTTTGTGAGGGAGCATTCTAACCCAAAGCATCCTAAATTGGAGGGGAGGATGTCTTTTCCTTGTATGTGTGGCTTGTAATCCAGTGAAGACAATAATAGGTGTTTGTTACCTACAGGGTAATGAGGAAAGATAGACAAAATCGGTTGACTTCGATTTATTTGACCCACTTCTCTTCTATTACAGTTAAAGCAAAAACTTTCTCCACCATATTCCCTTTTAAAAGTTTCTGTTGTCTGTCCATCATATTGTTTACATAACTTTTTGTTCCCCAAATCTCCTACAATGTTGGTCTTCTTACCCTTTCCTAGTGGCAAGGGGTGTTTTTGCTAAATTAAGGGATTGCATGATAGAGTGGGTAGATAGTCACTTATATTACAGTATGGGTCTGGCTTCAGGCGCATGGCTGTATATATGGAAGTTTGGGTAGATCAATGCATTTTTTGTGAGCATGAAGATGGAATTCTCCTACTTTCTGTGAAATGGCACTTCCTGGTTAAAATTTGGTAATACTGAATGACTAAATAATAAAAAATAAATAATAAAAAGAGGTTTTTCAGCTTCATTGCAATATATGTAGGGGCGTAATAGTCGCATATTTTATTGCCCATGTTGTATATATTTTCTATCTAGACGTTTTATGTAATTTGGTTTCTCCAAAAGTATTATAAATTACTAGTTAGCTTCTTCGGGGAACTAGAAATTATCTGCATATATTTATATCAAGTGTCCCCTGTTGTAATATAGTGTAGTACTGTCAGCATATTAAATCTGAGTTAATTTTTTTTAATTTTTAAATTTAAAAATAATCTCAGAGGGAGTAAGCATCATCAGATGTTAAAGACAGAATATTTAATGAAAGTATTTAATGGAAATAATTTAACATCTATTTCCTGTGTCTATTAATTTCCTAACACACAGCATTAACTTATGAAGGGTTTCTTCATTAATTTCAGGTTTAAAAATAGGATTAAGCATAATTTTAGAATGATGTCTGAAATAAATCAAAATACAATTGTAGAAGAATTATCTGTTTTAATCGGTTTGCCTGGTACCAGTATTCAGTAATGGGAGAGAGCATGCAGTAATTTCCACACTTCAGATCTATTAGCTAAAAACTATTCGAAGGTAACCTTTAGCAGTATAGGTATTGTGCTTCAAAAGGCTTTCCTTTGCTAATTTATTTTACTAGATTTATTTGGATATTCCATCATAGAAAATTATCACAATGTACAGAAATTAATTATCAAGTAATCTTTATGCTAATTTGTTCTCTCAACCCTTTTTTTCTTTAATTACAGTGGTTTAACTTGAACTCTCTCTTGATGGGTCCAGAACTAATATCAGATACATATCTTGCACTTTTCTTGGCTCAATTACAACAGGAAGGTAATAGTAACTTGCAGATGTTAAATCTCATTCATTAGAAGTAGGTAATAATCATTATTTTGTAGAACTTATGTATTCAGTTAACTACCCTTAGTTTTATGATTGAAATAGTGAAATAACCCAAGTCTTTATAATGAAAGGTAGAGTCTTACATATAATAAATTACACATCGTCTTCCATACAGTGTGCATTGTATAGTGTTTATATCTGCACCTTCATGCCATAGACTTACGATTTCTTTTTCTCAGGTTACTCCATATTTGTAGTAAAAGGTGACCTGCCAGACTGTGAGGCTGATCAGCTACTGCAGATGATTCGGGTACAGCAGATGCAGAGACCAAAGCTAATTGGAGAAGAGGCAGCACAGTCAAGAGATCAGAGGTAAGGTAAATAGAGATTTCATTTTAATAATGTTAAGTATGATTGGTTTCCATGATTAATGCCACATGGAAACAACTCCCTTAAGAAGTAATTAGAAGTACTTTTAGTGAAATGTTTACTACTGTTGCACACAGTAAAGGCAAGTTGGTAGACTACAAATGATTTGTTTTTTAAGTGGGTAAAAACTGCCTTGGTAAAGACTGAGTTTTTCCATGTGCATAAGCATATTACAGTGCAGATTTTTAACTTCATGATTAAAATGGGTTAGCAAATCTTACCAAACTATGATGAATAGTAATTAACCTATAATTAAGAATGCCCTGTGCATTCTGTCATAAGTAGAAAAGAACAAGAAACCCATATATGAATTCCACATCATATAAATCATACACCATTCTCTTTTGGAATAATTTCACTCTAATGTTGTGGTGCTGCTGCTCAGTTTTGATGCATTCTGCTAATATAAAACATCCTTGAAAGTATATAAAGTACTGCTTCTGCAATAATTTTACTAAATTTTCATAGTGAATTAAATGCATACTGATAAAAAGGCTTAAGGCTTTTTAGGGGAATTCATTATTATTTCCTCCCCTTTGTAGGGTTAAAATGCTGTAAATTGATGGAGTAATTCTTAGCAGCATGGCAAGTGTGTACAGTTTACAGAGGATCTGTTGCTTTAGTGTGGTCATGAGAGCTTCCTGAGAAGGAGACCACATGTACTGTTATCTGCTGGTGTAACTGTTTAAACAGTAGTAGGTTTGAATAATATGTATTATGTTTTTTCATAAGATTATAATTTCTGAAGATTTTCCTATCTAACAACTTCTTGTCAACATGTCAGTGGCTTTAGAGATGCAGTGTGTTGCCAATGAGTGTTTAAGGTTGCTTTATAGCTGCTTGCAGCCCTTTTGTGCTTTTTCATGTAGGAAGGAAAATATTTTTTTATATAACAGACTTTCAGAATAGAAATGTTTTTTCCAAAGTTAAAGAATCAGCAGAAAATACTAATTTTAAGACAGAGTATAAAATCTAATATAATTTCTGTCTGAATTTTGCTATAAATATGAATTTCACAGGCTACCCAGAAGTGATGTGGACCAAGCAATAGAAGTTAACCATCCTTTTGATGGAACAAGCATGTTAGATGAAGATGAAGAGAATTTTCAGAGAGCCCTGGCTCTAAGTAGGCAGGAAATTGATATGGAGGATGAAGAAGCTGATCTTCGCAGAGCCATTCAGCTCAGCATGCAAGGTGCAGTGCTCATCTACGTTTCTCTTACAGTGTTTGTGTTGCTTATCCTTTAGGCAGCTACTGCAGTCAGTTTGTCAGGCACTTTTTCCAGCATGTGTCAAGCTCTCTGGAAAGATTGGCTTTGAAGCATGGAAGGATGATCCAGAATTTCCTGCAGCTATCTCCTTTCTGCTTTTTGAAAAGTTACAACATTCATGTTGGCATTGATCATTAGGAAGGAAGAACAAATTGGCAAAGGGTGGCAGAAGGGAAGGGAAACAGTCCTAAGGTGAGGAGCAAAGACAGTACCAAGTCAAGTTAGTCTAGATGCTTATTTCTCCAACAAGTCTCTTTCTTCCTCTTAAGCTTGAAGATGTTTTCTTTAGCTGTATTTCATTTACTAACTTCATTTTACTGTAATTAGTAGGATATGGCGTGTTCTGGTTTTAGGTAGTCGTCGAGGTGAGCTGTCAGGCTCATTACCACAGAATGTTCCTCAGTCGTCTCCCAGCAGTCAGACAGAGTCCCTTTCTTCAGAAGAACTGCGAAGGAGAAGACAAGCGTATTTTGAAAAGTAAAGTAGCTGATAGAAAACTGCATGTGGAAGTACATGTTGTATTTCTCAGTGCTTTTGGGGTGTGGATGGGTTCTTACTAAGGTCCAGCTCAATTTTTCTCTCTTAACACGATCTCCTAATAGTATCTGAATTTTACTATTCTCAGGTGGTTCCTATGAAGAAACCTATAAATAAGAGAGGTTTTGTTAGTAATGCAACAGAAGTCCTGTGAAGAAAGAAAACTTAAACATTATAGAAGCATTTTAAGTGAAATCCTGTAAATTTCTGTAATTATCTTCTTGACAAAACATTGTATTTCTCTAAGACTTTGCTTCTGGTAGTGATGCTGCTCATGTGCATCACATGAAAGCATTGTAGATTTTCTATGTTGCTGTTCTGTGTACTTTCTTAACACATAATTGTGTTATTGTTGTAGCTTTTCCTTATCTCTGTCTTCTAGTGATGGAGGAAAGAAAGACCAGGGAGAAATGCTATGGATGGGAGGAGTTAGACTTTGCATGACAGGATAAGAATGCAGAACTTCCAAATGCAGGGAAAACAATAATGTGGCTTGGAATAGAATATTGGGAAGATAGGTGTCTGAAGGTTAGCAGGGTGAAATTATGGAGGAGATTTTAGGTACAGGGGTGGTATTGTACCAAACAGCTTCTGCCTC
The DNA here is from genome assembly GCA_035583155.1 of Acropternis orthonyx. Taxonomy (NCBI): domain Eukaryota; kingdom Metazoa; phylum Chordata; class Aves; order Passeriformes; family Rhinocryptidae; genus Acropternis; species Acropternis orthonyx. Next base: position 48,620,356 of record JAWWEU010000158.1, on the reverse strand, counting down.
TGATTCTTGGCCTTCCTTACGATGAAATGAAATTGATTCAGGTCTCATATGGGTGTTAATTTTAGCCTCTTATAAATTTATAACACTTTCAGGCAGCAACAACAGCTACAGCAGCAAGATCAGATGCCAGACCTACATGATAAGGCAACTCTTAGCTCAAGCACTCGAGAAGCTGACCCAGGTATATTTTTTCAGACTTATATCCAACATGGAAATACTTGTCTATTTCATCTTTGTGTTGTGCTGTTTCCTAACTTCCCTTGTCTGCCTACTTCCTCACTCCAGCAGCCATTCAGACTATCTGTCACAGCCATTACTCTTTTGGCAGTGGAGGAAAGGGTCACTTTCCTGAAAAGCGTGTTCCTCTTTGAATCTCCATATCCTGTTTCAAAGTGAAGAGCATTGCTATTAGATCAGTTGAGTTCTGACTTTGCTTTTTGTTGTTTTGTTTGTCTTGAGCATTACAAATTGGAATCTTTGATGTGATTTGTGCCAACTATTTGTTTCCTATATTACCTTTAAAGTTGTATGACAACTTGGATTAATACCTGACAAAATTATTGAAACCAGTTTTTAGTAGAATTTAAGTGTAGGACTTACCAGTATTAGGTATTGGTGATCCAAAATTGATGCGTGTTATTTGTTACAAACTGACTGTTGTCGGTGGAAAATGAAGTGGGAAATGTTCAGTAATTTTAAAAACAAAACCAATTATGTGGGTGTGGTGGGAAAATGTGGGTGTGGACAAAAAGAACAACAGAGGCATTTAATTACAGTTAAGAACTAGCTCTGTGAATTTATTACAGTTTATATGTCTTTATTTTCTTTAGGAGGTGATATGAGTGAAGAAGACATGCTTCAAGCAGCCATGAATATGTCTCTGGAATCTGTTAGAAACCACTTGAATTCAGAAGAGGAGAAATGACATCATTTTTTCCCTCTCTTACTGTCAAAACGCTAAGTCTCCATTAAAATTCTACTGTGTGAATGTTGCACAAGCAGGGTTCATTTCAGAGTTCTGAAAGCAGGAATGAAAGGGGGGCTGCTGGAGGTCAGAGTTGAGAGGTAATCTACAAATACGAAAAAGATTGCACTAATTTAGAAAACCGTAGCACTCCTACTACACAACATCTGCTCAAAAGAGTAGTGGTGTTAAAATTACTGAAACTATTTGCATGAACAAAGATAGGCAAGTGTAGCATCTGTAACTTGCATTTAAAAAGCAAGTTTAAATTGTTTTGAAGAATTCTATAGAAGATAAAAATGGTGCCAAAAAAGCATCAACTGATTTCTTTCAGTGCTAATGGAAAAAGAGATAAAAGTAGTAAGTTGTGCTCATAAATTAAGTTCTTTATAATAAATCACTGCAAAATGGGGAAAATAATTAAATTCCGTTAATCTTAAATTTATTTTGTGAGCCCTGAGATTGGCTCAGTTGATTAGAGCAGGGTCCTAACAATGCCAAGGTGGTAGGTTCGATCCCTGTATGGGCTGTTCACTTAAGAGCTGGACTTTATGTTCCTTGTGGGTCCCTTCCAACTCAGGAGATTCTGTGATTATCGCTGACTTAACATCAGCTTTTTGATCCTGCTGTCCCCTTTTGAAATGACCCGTTCTGCAGGAGAAACAAGAATCCATAAATTTCATACTTTGCAATTCAAGATAAAATCTTTATCTTGTTTTGTCAGTTATAATGTTGCTCCTGAATCTTTCAGTGATTTCTGTCTTTCAAGCACTTCCTGGTTTTACTTTCAATTCCAACTGCAAAATTTTAGATCCATGTTTAACATGCTGTCATTTGGCAGATAACTTGCCTTATTTGGTGGGGGTTTTTGTTAGTTTTGTTGGGGTTTTGGGTTGGGTTGTTTTTTTTTTTTTTAATTTTGGGGGGTTTATGTTCTTTCTCGTTAAGCCACTGTCTTTACTACAAAAGTAGCATACAATCAACTGGGTTGAAGAGGTTTTCTTTTCTACCTCTTCCAGGGTCTTTTTTCCTCTTCAAGCTCAAACCTTCATTCTGGCCTTTCAGTATGAAAGAATTATAACTGAGTCTAGGAGAAAGGAGGAGGGGATATAGGTGCCATAAAGTCAGTGCCACACATGTGAGGTGCATTCCTGTAGTCTGAAATGACCCCTGTGCAAGTAGCTCTTTTAAGAATGAATATTTATGCCTGTGTGGATGTTCTTTCTGATATGCTTTTTATGAGTGTCTGTCAGAATGTTGCAGTTTTTTCAGGAATGGCCTTTATTCACGCACCTTACAATTTTTTATCATGCTGTTTCTGATCCTGCGAAAAATTAGGGAGCAAAGTATGTGAGATAGCTTATGCTACTGGTTGTAAGACATTTGTTTTGATACCCAGGATGAATGTGTAACAGGGTGACCAAACCTGACCTTGAAATTCAGTGCAACAAAAGAGATATGTTTCATTTTCCTAAATGGTGCTTGCAATACAAATTCTGTTTACATATAAATTATATGGAAATATGTTGTAGATAGAGTATATAAGCTGTAGTCCAGTTAAAGCATTAACAGTTAGAACAGGCATTCTAAGAATCTTTCGAAGATTAACCCCAAATTTCTTTCTCAAAATATTAAGTTACATCATTGCACAGTAGTAACATTTAATTAAAATTAGTATGAAATTAATAGTAGCTAGATGGAAATATACATTCAGCATCAAGTAGTACTGTACATGAAAGGGCTCTTACCTCTCAGTAAAGATTTGTTTACAGCAGTGGTTTCCTGATAGCTTAGGATATTATCATATTGTACATAATTGGGCTAAATTCTGTTTTCCTTACCTATGTGCTGAATTTTCACCAATGTCACCAGAACCAGGTATGTGTAAGACAATATGGATTTTGACATGAGACTTTTTAAAAAACTGATTTTTTTGTCTTTTTTAAATAATTCTGTCATGCACATCATAATTATTTGTAATCTCTCAAATTAATATAGTTAAATGGTTTTAAAAGTTCATGTAATGCATATGCCATTTTGAAATGCTGTATTTTTCAGAATGTAATTTTCTGCTTTCAGTTTAAAATTTCTATTGAACTGAAAGCAGGACACGTATCTCTAAATCACTGAATTATTTCTTTGCTCATCTGTAAATTAATCGCAGCTTTAATTTCCCTTTTTTTGTTGTGCCATAAACTGATTTTGAAATAAGGTTCATTTTTATAAATAGGTATAGACTGGCAATCTGATGCCAATACTTGGAGCTTGGACCGTTTATCCTCTATTACAAGAATATAGTAAAAATGTATTATTTCTATAGATCTAGCATCCCTGTATTAAAAAAAAAAAAATCTAAGCCCCTTGATTGGCATTAACCATAACCCAGGCCAAATACATGTTTTTATAATCACTAAAACATGGAGGTTTGCCTTTGAACTTTCATGTCACATTTTAAGTCACTTCATCACTCAAGTCTTTTAATAGGGAAGGAATATAAAGTAACAGTGCCTGAAAACTGCAACTGAGACAGTCATTACACAGCTAATCACATTCCTTTTTGTGTAGAAATGTCACTCAACAAATACCAGTGCCATTTTTTCAGAGGAATGTCCAGTTTAATGATGAAGGCATATCTGTCTAGACAAGCAGTTGAGAGAGCAATTTAAGCTACATCTGTTAATTCAGAGTCCTATCACTGGAAAAGACCTCCCAAGAGACCAACCATTAACCCAGCACTGCCAAGTCCACCACTAAATTTAATGTCCCTAAGCACCACATCCACACCTCTTCTAAAAAGCTCCAAGGATGGGGATTCAACCACTCCTTGTGCAGCCTGTTCCAAGAGGGGACAACCCTTTCAGTGAAGAAATATCTCCTGATACCCAGCCTAAATCTCTCCACTAGTGCGACTTGAGGCTATTTCCTCTCACCTTGTTACCTGGGAGATAAGACTGGCACCCTTCTCACTGCAACCTCCTTTCAGGAGTTGTAGAGGGTGACAAGATCTCTGTGCCTCTCCGTTGCACCCAAGGGAAAGACTAATACTAATTGCTGACAGTACGTATTTTATAACCCAGGCCTCAAGGTCACCTGCCAAGAAGCTGTCAGTAAAACACTTATGTAATTTTTTGGTGTGCATTCTTTCAGTGATAAACAGTTCTCAATGTGGCTTAGCTATGCTTATAATATGTGTATTACTTTAGAGCCTACTTCCAGTGTTATCTACTTTGTCATGCTGAAGGGTTGTAGTTTTTTCCCACGTTACAGCTTTAGGCCAAAGTCCATTGTAAGGGAGCAGACATTGACTTTTTTTAATTACAGTATGATATTTGAGAAAATTTCAGACTTCATTCATCCAACAGATTTTTTTACTGTTTGGCAGTGAATGGTCAATGTGATATAATTTAAGGTTTTCTGCCAGTAGAAATCAAAGGGGGAAGGGGAATAAGTGATACTTAGATAAATATGCTCCAAAATTAATTCTGTAAACTGCTTTCATGGTCTTACGAGGAGGGCAGGAGGAAAAATAGTTGTATTGTCATGCTTGCATGCAATTGTTGTTAGGTATAGCAGGTATAAATATGAGCTGTTTAAATGCTTACATTTTTCTCGACTTGAAGCTAATCTGGTATCTGACTGGCTGACCCCAACATTTGGGCTCCTTGTGCCTTTCAAAGAACTTCAGCAAGTTTAATTTTTGGCCAAGATACTCTTCTTACTTTTCATACTTTATTACTTTGCAGACTGCTTAAAAATAACCAATACAAATTTAAATCTATGATCTGTTTTAATATTGGACTATTGCTTCTATTACAAACTTATGGTCAAGGGTCAAAATGGCTTCTGCAGGTGTCTAGTAAACAATTTTGTTTCTGTCTCTCAGACAAATATAATTTCCAAACTCTGTGTTTTATTATAAAACTGACAGACTTTTAAAAGTTAACAAGAACATGTTACAGTTCTAAAATGTCTGTGAAATTTTTTAGAATTAATTATTCTTTCAAATAATGATGAAAACATACAAATAGTGTCCTTTTTATTGAAAGAGCCAGTACAGGGGGATGGGATTGGAGAACTGTACAACTCAGACTTACAAGGAAATAGTATCATGCAAGCCCTGTTAGCAGCAAGTCACTTTCGAAGAAATCGAAGTAAGAATCCAAGGGAAAGAAAAATTGATGTGGAAACTTTCTTTAAGGGCTTAGACAGAAATTTATGTTGTTCACTTGGCAAGCCATTACTGTCTTACATAAAACAAACTTAACTCCTGGTAAATTTTGATAGTTATTCACAAATCATTACCAAAAAAAAAAAAGGTAAGAAAACAAGTTAACTGGGAATACATGTATATACCTATTCCCCCCCCATCACAGTTGTTCAAGTGAGGATAATACTTAATACATTCAAAGTTGCTAAATCCAAATATTCAACTCTTCAATTTCAAATTAGTAGCTTTGTGTTGTATCCAGGTTTTCATCTTAAAAGCATGAGCTGTTTTGCCTTATTTGCATTTCAGACATGGAGGGAATGCTGTAGTATTTAACCTGCCATAGTCACCCCCTTCCTCAATCACTGTTCTTCAGAAAGTACATGTGACTTTTCAACGGCTTTTACCAAATCAAAATATTTTTACTTTATTTTCTTTGTTAAGAAAAGCAAATAATTGTAACTACACTTTGCTTTTGATCCTCCCCATCCTCAGTATAGATACTGTGTGAATTCAGGAGGGGACTTGATAAAAGACTTTGAACAGAAAGGGATGTAATATTTAAATGCCACTGTGCAAAAAAAAAAAACCAAAACAACAACAAACCCTGATATTGTCTCTAAAGCATGCAAGCATTTATAAAGTTTTATTTTTTGCTACATGAAACCCCCTGTGTACAAATCAGTGTAGAGTTGGGATTTTGTAAGGGAATATTTTTTTCCATTTCTTGCCTAATGGTTATGTATTTTAGAAATCATTTTCAGTAATAGATTTCCCCCCCCCCCTCCCAAGACTCTGTTTTCAGTATCATGTTTTTGGCTCTGGATTCCTGTATAATTTTTGTCTATTTTGTGTATATAAAGTATAGAATACTGAAAAGATTTAAAAAGGGAAAGAAAGCTGAAATGCTTTGTCATAGTTTTGACTGGAAAATGGCAGTGCTGTTCGCTATTTTGAAAATGCTCTCCAAATAGGCATGAATATATATGGTTGTATTTGATATCACTTTTTTCTAAATAAATATGGTTATAGCTTCTAATGTTTCTCTCTTGACCCCAAGTATTTGCACACCTGCTTTCCGTAATTACGTGGGTTTGGCACGGGGTCACTGAACACCGCAGTCTCCTCTCTGCGATCAGCGGGCTCTGCTCCAGATGTTGTGTCTGCGTTACAGCGGGGGGGGGGGGGGGGGGTTGG
>JAWWEU010000158.1:48528641-48612722 GCA_035583155.1 Acropternis orthonyx | reverse complement strand
CGCGCGGGCTCGCAACTGATATTGCATCATCTCTGCCGTCTTTGCGTCTCTTGGTGCGCTAAAATTTACACAAAGACGCCCCTGTTAGGGAAGAGAGTTGGTGCCCCGTTATCGTTACATTTCACTTTAAAAATTACGTGCTTTCTAGTTTTAATGTAAGCTACTGTTTCCTGGTTTGCTGCCAGAATACACACTCCTTTTGTGACACAGTGCACTGTTTTTGTAATTCAGTCAATCCACTGAGCACACTGGGTTGTTTCTGTGTACCCTTATCAACAGTGGATGAAGTCAGTCAGCTCAAAAAATTGGTTGCGATGCTAAATAGCCTGTTTCTAATTTTTGAAGAGGAGTAATTAAAAAGAGTGGAACAAGAAGCCTTCTGTTCTACTTTCTTGTCTACTTGCCTCACTTGGCACTGTAAAATCAACCACAATAGAAGAAGTTTTTATCATCCCTCAGTATTTTAAAAGTCTGGAGGATATCTGTGATCTTAATAATAGTAACAGTTTTCCATAAAAATTAATTAGCCAGTCAGTATTGGAAAAGATGACACACCTTTACTGTCCTGTGGACCCAATGGCTTTTGTTGAACCGACGATGTGGAGTCTTTAGAGCACTGTAAATTTTCATCTTCATTAGACCCAATGTTGTAAAGATACGTGTTTGCATTAATCACACGGCCGTAATTAACCGCGTCAATCGCCCCGCCCGGCCGCCCGCGCCGCCGCGCATGCGCCGCCGCCGCTGTCGATGGTGTTCCCGAGCGGTGTCATGGCGGCCGCTGAGGTGGCAGCGGCCGGAGCCGCCGGCAGGAGCCGCTGAGCCGGGAGGAGACGGAAAGATGTGCGCGGAGGAGTCGCCGAGCGCGGTGTGCTGAGCCCGCGGCAGGAGCCCGACCCGCCCCGGCGATAAGAAGGGGGGCGGAGGCAGCCTCTGGGCCCGCGGGGTCCGGCCGAGCGAGGCCCGGAGCCCTCGGAACCGCGATGGCGTCGTGGCTGGGCGGGCTGGGCTCGGGGCTGGGCCAGTCCCTGGGGCAGGTGGGCGACAGCCTGTCCTCGCTCACCGGGCAGATCTCCAGCTTCACCAAGGACATCCTGCTGGAGGGCGCCGAGGAAGTGGGCGGTAAGGGGGGCTCGGGGCTGCGGGACGGGCCCGGGCCCGCCGGGGAGCCCTTCCCTCTGGAACCTGCCGGCCGGGAGGGCTGCTGGCTGTGCTGGTCTTGTTTTCGTTTTTATTCCGCCCCTGTGACCTCAGGGTCTGGAGGATAAACAAACATATTCCTAGGCTGTAATAGCAGAAGTGAACCTGCTCTAGGCTTGTTATTTGGAAGCTTCTAATTTCGTGTTGTCTCGGCACACAGATGAGACTCTTGTTCCATTCTGCTTGCTTAGTTTATCCAAACCCCCAGACGATTAGCTGCTTTTACATTGCTTTCGTAAAACTGCCGAGTTGTAGCAGTACAGAGGTTGTTTTGCCACTGGTGTGATCTAAGTCTGACGTGTCACACAGGCAAAGGTCCAGTGTTTCTGATGGGTTTGTTTATATTTCAGTTGAGCCCGGAGAAACCTGTCAATTTCTGCAACTCTCCTGCCGCCAAGCAGGAGAACATGGCCCTTGTTTCATAGGGACTAGAGGCTTAGGAAGGTTTATGTTTAAAACAGAGAATTATTTAAAAAAAAAAGTCAGGACATCAGAGTAAGATATTCAGTAAAGCAGTAGCAAGTCTATTATATAATATAGTATTTTTCCTTTTATTTTTAATAATTAGTTTTGTTGCAAATTTTTGAATAAGGCTTTTTTCCAAGTGAAGGAGTTGTACAGTGTGGTAATAAATATCAACAGGTTAATACCCCTAGTATTATTTACCATCTCGTAACTATAAATTGTTTAAAAAATTAGCTTTCACAAGGTAGTATTAAGGATAGCAAGCACAAAGCACAGCTAAGACTTCTGAATAGTCATCTTAAACTGGAAATTAAGCAATTCTACTTTTGCAACCTCTCATCTTGACACATTGTGAAAGTATATTGTAAAAGTGTACATTGTATAAATCTGGTTGACAAGCTGATGTCTCATATGGCTGGGTTTGTAGCAGCACAGGTAAAATGCTCAGAAGAGAGAAATTTATTCTCATAACTGGGAAGTTATCTTTTTTCCCCCACTTTTCTGAAAGACTTGCTTAGAATTTTTTTTAAATTTCAAAATCAGTATTAGTTTGCTTTAGAAACTTTTTGCTCCTGAACTGTATGGTCATCTAGTGTGTTTGTTTGCTTTTATAAAAGATAAATTGTGATTTCAATTCACATATTTGTGCACGAGTTTGTGCAAGAGAGACATGTACTGATGTTCAGTAGTTACTTCTAGGTGTACTTCACTACTAGATACTGCTATGAACAACTTTGGTTTAATAAAAAATTCAGAGTAGTACATTTATATGGGTTAATAGACTTGAGGATGTAAAAAAAAATTCTAGTGGCATCTAAGTACTCTTCTGTAGAAACCTTTAAGTACTTCATGGCCTAAAGAACACTTTTCAAAGAGTTCCTAACCTTACTTTTTTTAATTTCCTAATTTTTAAATGTTTCCTAATTTTTGATATTATCCCTTACATTCCGTGCTTTGACTGCCACCAGAACTGAAGATGTTGTTTGGGAATTACGGACTTTAACGTCTTCCTTTTGCAATTGTCATGGGTAGATCTTTGCCTCTGCAGTGCTTAAGCTGCATCAGTTTTAAACAGCACAGAGGAAATAATGAAATACACAGTATTTACTTGGAAATTGTGTTTATTTCAGATTTTGAAAAATGGTCAGTGTTGCTTTGTAATCAATTCAGGATGATTTCTCATTGATAAAAGTAAATGTAGTATTTGTGCCCATTAAAAGTGGGACACGGGAGAAGTAAACATAGCCAGTTTGAGGAAGGTTGATCATTAAAGAAAGAGTATCCAGGGACAGAATTACATGCTTTTTGTATTGGATAATGGGATGGTAGATGTGTCACCTTTCTCAGTGAAAGTGAGACTTATGAGGTTGTTTTTGATCCATGGATTTTGGTGGGTTTGGGTGATATGTTGGGCTTTTTTTCTGCAAGTTTAGTCGCTGCTGTGTGCATTTAGTGGAACCAGTTCTTGTTTTGAAACTTCACATGGGAAATACACAACTGTCATGTCAGGGGCAATGTCCTAAATGAAAAACAGATTCAGGAACACAGAACAGTCAAATAGAACAGTTTCATTTCCCTTATTTCAAGGCTTAAGCCTAGATAGACGTTAACTCAATTTGGTTCACAAAGACTATCTGAAAAATAATTCTGACAGTATTCTGATAAAAACAACTTGTGTTATTTAACTAGAATTGAACATTAAAGCAGTATAAAGTAAGATATAATATTAATACATGATAGTCTTAACTGATGTCTACTTAACAGATTAAAATGATTTTAATAAAAATGAAAATTCTCACTTTCTTTCAGATGCAGCAACAGAACTCCAAGTGTCCAATTCTAGGCTCAGAGAAATAGAAAGTATTAATGCAGCCCAAAAGTTTGAAGTAAGAAACTTTGGAACACTATTGTAATTAAAAGCAGTACCTAACATTTGTATTGTATAAATATGAAATATTGCACTGAAGTTGCGTGTCCCTGGGTAAATTTAGAAACAAGGGTGACAGTGGTGTTAGAATGTGACTTAGGTTTTTTGTGACAAATTGCCATCACAGTTAGGGAGTCACATTTGTTTACTGGAGTATGCATGTGGTGCAAGTTTTCATCTTTTCCTAACTGCTGCATCCTGTGACTGTTCCTGCCTGTCATGTGGACTTGGACTGCAGCAACAGACATGGCTCTGAAAAGCTTGCAAATGCAACAATATTTTTTCATACACTTTAGCTCTAGGTAAAGTTTGGTATATGATCAGAAGTAGAACCAGATCCAGAAGGCCTGCTGATGTGGGACAGCATATGTTTTGCAGCATCTTCAGGCACAGAGTGGATTGTTCCTTGGTGCTGTTCTCTTTCTGTGTTGCCCTACTCTGTGGTCATCTTGACATAGTTATGGCTGCTCGTGCTCTTCCAAAACTGCTTACAAATCCCATGTGCCCTTGTGGAAAGGGCTCTTACAAAGGGCTTGTTGGTCTTGTGACTTTATTTATGTCTCTAAAGCAACAACTTTCTTGTATGTCTTCAGCCCTCAGGAGCATTGTAAACTTAAGGGACATAACTGTTCCTGCTTGTCCTTTTTCTAGTTTCTTGCTAGCTGCCATTGGCCAATGTCAGAGAGAGAACCCTGGATAGTAGCTCCAATTTGTGCTTTGTGGCTGTTCTTAAATTCCAGCTGTGGATCTGCCTAAAACGTAATTTAGCCCTGATTTTTTTTATTCTTGACATTTACTTCTGGTCATCACAAAACTTCTTTTCTGAAAGGAAACTACATTCCATGCCATATTAAAACAGAAAGCTTGGAGGTGAACCTGATATTGGGTCCACACTTGGGCATTACTTTTACTGTGTGTTTTGGATGAAATAACATGAGAAATCTGTACAATTTAATTTATTTCTTTGTTGTTCATCAGCCTTGTGTTCTTCTGATTCTTTGAGAACTGTTCTGAGCTTACCAACATTCATTTCTCATTTTTACTAGAATGATAGACTGAAAAAAGTTTGTAGTGACTTAGAAGAAAAGCATGAAGCAGCAGAACTGCAAATCAAGCAGTTATCTCTGGAGTACCGCAATCAGCTTCAACAGAAAGAGGTAAGATACAGAGTAAAACATCTCAGTAAGTATATCCAAGACTTATCTCTTGTTGTTTAATTACTTTGTTACAGTATCTGTTCTCTTTCCATGGAAATACTGGTCACAGCTATGGTTTCTTCATTTGTTAATGTAGACTAAGATATGTATTTCATTGAATCATGTATTGTAAACAGAGGTGCCAGGAGATAGTTGAGACAAGAGAAAACTCTCTGGGAATGTCATGCAGCTGTCAGAATTTCTGTTGTTTCTGGGATTGCTGTGAGAAACGACACTCAACTGCTTTTTTACCTTTAAGGAAGGCAATAGGAGCAAATTCTCATTTGAAGCAGTTATTTGGTATGTAGATATCATTATTTATCTTAACATATATAATTAGAGGGAACAGAGCTAGATTTCAAAATTTGCAAAATGTCCCTCTGTGATAGAAGCACCAGCTTTATAACTTACTGTGTAACATGAGATTTCATAGCCTTTTGAATGAAAAAAGCTGCCAGTATGCCTAGAGGTACACAAAAGGAGTTTTATTTCTGTTGTATTCATGAATGCATGTGGGAGATAGAGGAAGGAGAACTTCAAGAGGCATAAAATTCTGCTTGTTGAATACAGTAACAGAGTTGTTATGAGAAAATTGCATGCAGCTAATTTCACTCCTTTGTAAATATCTAGTTTTTTTATATGCTAAGTAGTTAAAAGAAGTTAAATGTAATAAAAATAACTAGGGAGGCATCATGTACTGCTAAACTTTCATATCTGAATACCCTCTTTATGTATTTAATTTTTTTTATAACCTGTTAGCCTGAATCTTGCTATAGTACTTGTGTACCTTGGCTGCTAAAGAAAAAAGTGACCTTGTGTGAGATTCTTGATAACACATGAGCTAAGACTGCTTTTCTCCATTGTGAGTGTTTGGGTGGTTTTGTGGTTTTGGTTTGGTTTGGTTTTTGTTTTAGTGAAAATGATCAGTAATTTATCCTGAGGGGTAGTTCTTTGGTTTACATTTCGTAAGGCTTTCAAAGAGTAAAGTAGAGTGTATTTTGATACTCTTCTTATTTAAACAATACATTGTATTTTATATATTCAGGTGGAAATCAGCCATCTAAAAGCCAGACAGAATGCACTACAGGAACAACTGCAGAAAGTACAGACAGCTGCTCAGACTGCACAGTTAGGAGCTGGTGTTTTGCCACCAGCCACTGCATCGGCATCCTATGTTCCAGGGGTCAGACATTCCTCAGGTTTTGAAGGAGATGACATGGATTTTGGAGATATAATCTGGTCACAACAAGAAATAAACAGATTGTCCAATGAAGTTTCAAGGCTCGAATCTGAGGTTGACCACTGGAAGCAGATTGCAGTGGTGAGTGGTTGCTCCTCTTCCCTGCCCTTCCCTCTCCCCTCCAAATTACCATTTTCATTGCATTTGGTGTTTTTGGAGTGAATCTTTTAGGAGTTCATACTGAAAAATTTCTAGAAGCAACATGTTTCGATGGAAAAGCTGAAACCCATTGCTGAAACCTTTCTTGCTGTCACGTGACTAGGGACACAAGTGACTAACTTCCAAATGCTTTTTTGTGGTGCTTTTATGCATGATTTGTCAAGTTAGGTAAAGGGTTTCATGAACATTTGTCTATAATGCTGCTTCAGGGTTTCAGAAATATACTTTCCTTCTTCCTGGCTGTGATACTGATGTTATAATGATAGCACAGCACTGTTCAAAGTAATAGCTGGATCCTTGCATAGTGTTTTTACTTGCTCTTCTCTCACTCCATGATGTGTAAGTTACAATTCATGATTGTTGATATGAGAAAGAGTATAGTCTTTCTAGCTGTTGTTGATGGTATAGCCTGATTCCAGAGGTATGCTTTTCCCATGTGGAAACACTCAAAATTAAGCAACCCTGTTGTCTTATTAGGTGTAATGACACCTCCTACTCCAAACTTTCACACATTTGCATATAATAATAAAAATCCATGGAAAATTAAAATGTTTCCAGTAAATTTTTCTTAAAAAATCATAATTACTGTGGATTTTATTTTTGCTTCATGTTAGCTTTGTTGTTTTCTATGTTTGAGTATCAATATAAGAAGCCCTTATATGAAAGATATATATATTTACCAAAATTTTCGTATGGATTTGTGTTTTTTCTTTTTTGAGTCCTCAAAAGTGCAAGGCACAAATGATGCTGAACAAAGTGAAATATACAAACTACAGAACATTGTTAAGGTAAGATGACAAACTAGTCTTCTCTCAGCCTTTTTTCTTCATGGTTTTGCATATGTTCACATGACTTGTAAATATTTTAACTACTGCCAGAACTTACATAATTAAAAATGCATGGGAGCATGTAATAGTACAGCAACATTCTAGTCAGCAGTACAATATTTAAAAGCAGTTACTCTGAGAAAGAGTATTTGTATGATTTGATCAATACAGTACGTAAGCTTGAAAGAATGACTTCAGTACTTATGAGGGCACATCACTTTGTGAAGCCGTTGGTGACTTATGAGACTGAATTTTAGATATATAAAATAGTTTCTCCTTTCTCAGAAACATCTTTTTTCATTGAAGATGCAAAATATGAATTTGCATGTCATCCTTGAAGGTTGCTAGAAATATGTCCTAGTGTATTAACTTCCTAGTTAAGACCTGCAGTCTCTCTACACTGGTTTAATATTTGCTGTTGTGCATAGCATACTATTTGTGTAAACATAATTTTGAAAGGAATTTCTGTTAACATGTTTTAAAAAATCCAGATCACCAAAAGTCAAGAAACTTGACCTGACCTGTGAGAAATCCTTTTAATCCTGTAATTTGACTAGGGAAAATATTTTTCTTTCTTTGTATTGTTCCTTTCATAAGGTGCTATACTGTATTTTGCCATTTTGTTTCTTTTATGATATTTTTAGGAGCTCAAACAGAATTTAAGTCAAGAAATAGACGAACATCAACATGAACTATCAGTGTTGCAGGATGCACACAGGCAGAAGTTAGTGGAAATAAGTCGTCGACACAGAGAAGAACTGAGTGAATATGAAGAGCGAATTGAAGAGCTTGAGAATCGTTTACAGCAAGGTCTTTGTTACCTCATGCTTTCTTTTTAATTTCATGTACAGTGAATCTTGGTTAAAGCAAGCATCAAATATGCATGTAGCAGTGTAACAGATACCAAATACATGATGTATAGGAATTTGAATTTCAGTTTCAGTTCAGCTTCATGTTTAAGATATGTGTGTCCTGTGTCTTACAGTCACTCTGGTTGGCTTGAGCATTGGAATGATAGCATTTCATCTCTAACATATATCAGTCTGAAGGGTCATTTTCTATACATTTCAATCATTGTACTCTAAAATCTACACTTTCTATTTTTTTCTGTAACATACACCGAATATAGGTGTGGATGAGACATACAGAGTTGAAGATAAGAAATTACCAGCACATAGTTTTTGTGAGAAGTACTCTGTGCCAGTTGGGTTACTTGACAAAAGCTCAAAGATTGGGTAGTGAGGCACTGGAACATGTCCAGAGAAGTTGTGGATGCCTCATCCCTGGAAGAGCTCACGGCCAGGTTGGACTGGGCCATGGGCAACCAGATCTAGCAGGTGCATCGCTGCCCATGACACAGGTGTTTAAACTAGGTTCTTTCCAACCCAAACCATGCTATGATTCTATGATTGCTGTAAGGATGTGGCATGACTAGAATATAGGAGAAGCTCAGTAGTTCCCACAAGGAACTTTTTGTTGTCTTGTAAGTATTTCATATTCCCTAAAAGATTGTGTCAGTTAGGTTTCCTCTAGGGGTTCTTTGCACAAATATATAAGATTTACTTCTAAACCTCTACTTTATTATTTGTTAAAACTCAGGCTTCTAAATAGCATATACTCTCCTTTTGGAGAGATCCATTCCCTTCATGGAAGGAAGAGAAGTATTTTCACAGCCTCTTAACTTCTAAGTTAGTACTGACAGGGAATTTATTTCTTAAAATCAGATGCCTGTCAAGATGTAACGTGTTTTTCACTCCATGTACATACACCAGCAGGACTAATTTAATGAAGTCAGAGGCAGAAATGCCTTATCTTTTGCATTACCAGTCATCTGCAGTGTAAATACTGCTCACACTTTTGAAGAAGTACAGTATTTTATATTTCTATTTTGTTCATTCTATCTGATGACATAATAGGGTCTGGGGCAGAGGCAAGTGTTTGAGCTTACACTGAAGTGAATTCATGAGCAGTGTGTTTTCATTTAATTTTTTTTTTCTGTACACTCTTGATGATGCCTTTTTGTACTCTCTAACTTACCTGGAAATTACAGAGGATTGTACAAAAATATGGACGTCATGATAGAGTGATGGATCTGTAAAAACATTACTTCTGAAAAATGTTTTTTTTCAGTTTAAAAAATTTTGGGCATCATTTAGCAAATGATTTGTAGGAAATTGTTCTCTATAACAACCATTTAGCAGATCTTTGAAATATAATTTATTTATAAAAAGATTCTGCATCAATCTGAATTGGATGGGATTTGATACATTTTTCAAAATCCTGATAAATTAGATTCTGTCATCTTCTCACCAAGAGAGATGGGGATCATGTATATTCCAATTAAATTTTGAACAAAATATGTCTTGCAACATTTACCTTTTAAAATTGTTTTGAGCCAGGTATGTGTAAGTGTTTGAGAAGCTACTTATCAAACCAGTAACATGTATAGCATGGCTTCAAATGTTAAAGTAAGCTTTCTGTTGATGATGATCATGTCTTTGTTTTAGGCCATCTCCTTCTGTCAGGAGAAGAGGTAGAAGAGATTTAAGTAAAAGATCTAGAGTGATGGTTTTGGTTAATATTGCAAGCAGTCTTTGTTGCCTTTTAGATGGTGTGAGTGCTGATGCTGTGGATGACTCTAAAATTACTGAACAGAAAAAAAGTGCTCAGAGTCTACAAGGAGGAAGAGTGGAAGAGTTGCAGGTTGTAAAGGACCTAGAGGATGAAATAAAAAAATTAAATCACAAATTGTCTTCCGCCAAAGCAGAAAACAAAAACCTTCTGAAAGAGCAAGAATTGGCAAAGATAGAAAAAATCCAAGTAGCACAAGATTATGAAAAGCTTAAATATGAGTTTAGTGTGCTTCAAGGATCTGTGGCAGAACAAGATGCTCTCCTGAATGAACAGAAGAAGCTCCAATCAAAGACATCCTTACCACAGGATATTGTTAGACTACAGCAAGCACTGTCAGGTACTAAGATTATTATTTTTTTATTAATATTTTTTATTTTTAGTATTTTTTCATTTCTAAAACTCAGTATTTATGAATTTGGAACTTAATAGGAGAATATGTACCTTTTAAATGTTGCTGTTAGAAAAGCATTATTCATTGAAGTAAGGCTAAGCAGAAGAGGAGATGGAATTAGAATTAGCATGATTATCATAGAGGTTTCAGATTAGGTGAGTAATAGTGTCTGCCAACTGTTGGTAGGGGGTTTTTTTCTTTAAAAGTAAGTAAGGAAGCCTCAATAGAGGTTGCTTGTTTAAATTCTAGAAGTATGTTTTATGTGTGTGTATGGGTACAAAGGCACTTGGGTGCTAATACCTTCTCGTTAAGGAAACTCTGTAACATACCTGTTTAAGAAATAAATATGTAGATAGAACATAATTTAAGATTGCATAACTGATAAGCTGTAGTACCAAAGGCCTCCTAATGTGGAATCAGCTGTAAAAGTAATGCTCTGCTTTGTGATGGTGACTGATGGTACATTTGAATCTTTTACAGCACTGATGCTTGTCATCACAAAGTGCTGTGAAACTGTTCTCTGAGCAGCAGATTTGTTGGCGCAAGGTGGGAGTATGATTTGGTTTTATTGTTGTAGTAAAGTCACGTATTTTATTTTCCTTTATAGAAGCAGAAAATGAAATAGCAAGACTTTGCAGTTTAAATCAGGTAAACCAATTTCTAAATTAAGCCAACAAGAGAGTCCTAACAGTAGTAACTGATGGAAAACACATGTTTTGAGACTCTATTTTTTTTTGAGCATTCACACTTCTACATAAATAACACTGTAATGTGAAAGGAAATAATTGTCGTTTAATTCTATAATTACACGCAGAATTGATAGAAACAATATATTTTGACTTGTAAAACTCCACATTGTATTTTGTTGAGGAAAACCAGTGGAGTTCCACATATCTCATTGTTATGTAGACAGCTTAGCATACATTTTTAAAGTATCAATACTACCTTCTGTAAAATATGTAATTTTCCACTTCTGCTTTAGAATGTTTCAGTTTTGACACTTACGAGTTGTAAAATACCTCTCTTCTTCTGTGTAGCACTCTAATAATAATAAATCCCATCTCACTGATGAAATAAAGCTGTAGAGTTTCTCTGGAACACACCTTTAGTTTTTGCCATGGTTAACTTAGTCCTTTATAAACCCTCAGACTTGAGAGATTTGGTTTAGTTTGCTTTTTATCCAAAGTGTTTTTTGACTGAGGCCTTCTGTGTTTTGCATGCATTCAAGGGTTCCCATAGCATTTTTCATAATGATGTATTCAGATGCCTTTGATTTAAAACTTCCTGTCTCACCAAGCAGCATACTACATTTAGGATGTCTCATGCAGATACAGTGGTTTATCTCAGCTGTCAATCCAGACCTTAGAGGTGGATATAATTTCCTACCACACCTTGGCTTTTTGTGCAGAAGTTTGTAAAGTTCACTCCTAAACTAAGTAATGAGGAAATAAGTGTATGTGTATGAATGGTAGGGACAAATACTTCACAATGAAGAATTTTTAACTGGGGTAGTGTTCATGTAGGTTTACAGATTCTAACATAAAAATGCATGGTTTGTGTTTGATTGAGGGGGGGGGGGAAGAGAACAGTCTGAAAACAGTTCCTAAATTTCACCAAGATAAAGTCTAATATTCATGATTTTTTTTTATCTTGAGGGACTTGAGAAGGAACTGGCGAGTGCACAACATAAACATGAGAATATTCTTTCTTCGAATACAGAGGATCAGAATTCAGAATTAAATCAGTTAAGACAAGATTTGCAAAGGAAAGAACATGAATTAGATGAAAGCATCGCGGAAAGAGAAACATTAATAGCAGAGCTGGAAGAATTAGACAAGCAGAATCAAGAAGCTACTCAGGTAATAAGTAGTGCAGCTTATTATCCAACTGCTAAATAAATGTTTAGATTTCTCTGTGTTTTGGTTTTGACCTTGGCCTGTGTGCTTACCTTTAGGTTGATCTTTGAACATAGATAGCAGGGGAAATAAAAGTTATCATCTGAGGCTTAAAAAGAATATTGGGGCCAGTGTTTCTCCATCTTTACCATCTCAGTGCGAAATTCTGAAGTGCAAGAAACCCCCTTGTTATGGACAAAGAAATAATATGGCATGTCAGCTGTCTGTAAGGGATGTTACTTTACAAAGTCCAGTTGAATAGTACTTGACTTTTCATTGCAAGATTTCTGATGGAATTTAATCTGCAAATATTCTGATGCGTCTGAATTACATGAACGATTTTTTGAAACTTTTTTCCTTTCATAGTTTTTAGTTATGTTGGATTTTAAAGTTATTAAAGTTACAAGTTCTTTATAATACAAATATTCATGGAGTAAAAAAGGTCACCAATTATATGTGATCAGAATTAAGTTATACTTTTTTGTCTCAGTTCCAATATATTTGACATGTAAACTTAAGAGTTGCAAGCCATCTGTTTTCAAGATTGTCTTACTGCATGAAATTGAACATTTAAAGTCTTTCCTGTGAAATGAATCCAAGCAAGTTTTGTTTAAAAATGAGCTCAGACAAGAAGTTGAGACTAGAATATACAGCTATTTTAGATGTAGTGCTGCCCGTTTTTTAAGGAATGCATGTTGCTGCATTCCAGCTGCCTTGACAAATTCTTACAGTTCTTTTATTTTAGGTTGTCTTTCTTTGTTTTCCTTGATTTAGGTAGCTGGTATTCTTTTAGGGAAGATGTTTTGTTTTGTTTTTAGTGAAGTGTAATCTGTTCCTATTTAATATTTGATTTTAATTAGTTTAACATTGACTAGTTGATACTACTTTGCCAGCTTATGTTGGCAACTAGAAACATTTTTGTTTCTTCTCAATTTTTTTTTATTGTTTAGAAGATAAAAATGAATGAAATGCACAGTTTTGGTCGTTCCCCTATCCCAATGAATTCTTTTTTATGTTCATTTCAGCATATGATTACACTGAAAGAGCAACTGTCAAAACAACACACAGAAACTGATAGTATCATCAAACAGCTGAAATTTGACATAGATTCTGAAAGAAAGAAAGTATCAGAACTAGAAATTGAGAAGATGAAAACTATTGAAGAGCTAGATAGTCAGAAAGAAAAACTAAGCCAATGTTCATATGCACTTAATGATTTGCATATAACTAAGCAGCAGCTACAAGATAATATTAAAAACCTTCAGGAACAATTAAGGAAAGCCCAGGACTATAATTCACATAGTAAAAAAGAAATTGGAGAGTTGCAGCAGAGACTAAAAGAAAGAGAGGAGGAACTTCGTGTATCCCTGAGCAAATTAACAGAAAAAAGTAGCGAGGTGTCTAACTACGCTTGTCAAGGTATGATTCTGAAAGAAAGAGAAGTAGAAATTGCAAAACTACAGAGTGACATTTCACAACATAAACAACTAAATGAAGACTTAGAGAAATCTCTTTCTAATCTCAGAACAGAAAATGGAAAGCTGATAGCAGCCATTGAAGAACTAAAACAGGAGTTAAATGATGCCATTTCTGAGAAAAATAAAGTTTTCTTGGAAAAAGACACTGTTGTGGAGGCTTTGAAAATGGAAAAAAGACAATTAGAGGGTGAATTAAACCAGACAGAGAAGAGGCTTTTGGAACAAGCACATAAGTATAAGCAAACTATTGAGGACTTATCCAAGGCCCGCAGTATGGATACCACTGCACTGCAGCTTGAACATGAGCGCCTGGTGAAGCTCCATCAAGAGAAAGACTTTAAAATTGCTGAACTTAAAAGGAGCATTGAGCAGATGGAAACTGACCATCAAGAAACAAAAGAGATGTTGACTACTAGCCTAGGAGGACAAAAGCAGTTGACAGATCTCTTAAAAGAGAAAGAAGTATTTATTGAAAAATACAAAAATGAAGCCTTACAGGTGAAGCAGGAACTTGAGGAATATATGCAAGTTTCAAAAAAGCAGGATGTCTTCAAACAGAACTTGGAGGAAAAAGACAGAAGTCTTGCAGTCATGAAAGAAGAAAATAATCATTTGAAAGAAGAAATTGAACGCCTTAAGGATCAGCAAAGTAGATCTACACCTGTGGTTGAGCCTAAAACTTTAGATATTATTATTGAACTTGAAAGCGAGGTAACACAGTTAAAAGTGATAAAGAATACTCTTGAAGAAGAAGTAGATGTTTACAAAAAAACAATAGAAGATCAGAATCAAACAACAGTGAAACTTCAGCAGTCATTGCAGGAGCAACGAAAAGAAATAGATGAGTCCAAATTTCAGTGTGAGCAAATGAGTGTCACACATAAGAGACTCTTTTTAGAGAAAGATGAGGAAATTAAAAATTTGCAGAAAACAATTGAACAGATTAAAACTCAGTTGCACAAAGAGAGACAGATTATTCAGACTGATTCTTCTGATCTTTTTCAGGAAACCAAAGTTCAGACTCTTAATGGCGAAAATGGAAATGAAAAACATGACTTATCTAAAGCTGAAATTGAAAGATTGGTCAAAGGTATCAAAGAAAGAGAGATGGAGATTAAGCTTCTAAATGAAAAGAATGTTTCTCTAAGTCAGCAAATTGATCAGTTGTCTAAGGATGAAGTTGGTAAACTTACTCGGATCATTCAAGAGAAGGATTTAGAAATACAAGCTCTCAATGCTAGAGTTTCCTCAGCTTCCTTTAGGCAGGATGTTCTTAGCCTTCAGCAGCAGCTGCAAGCTTATGCTAGAGAAAGAGAACAAGTACTAGCAGTTCTAAGTGAAAAGACAAGGGAAAACAGTCAGTTAAAAACAGACTATCGCAATATCATGGACATGGTCGCTGCTAAAGAAGCAGCTTTGGTGAGGTTGCAAGAGGAGAATCAAAAGTTATCTAACAGGTCTGAAAACAGCAGTCAAGAGATGTCAAGAGAAACTATTCAGAATTTATCCCGTATTATTCGAGAAAAAGATATTGAAATAGATGCTCTAAGTCAAAAATGCCAAACCTTATTGACTGTCTTGCAGACATCCAGTACAGGTACTGATAATGGGTCAGGAGGTGTGAACAGCAACCAGTTTGAGGAACTTCTACAAGAGCGTGATAAACTCAAACAGCAAGTAAAGAAAATGGAAGAGTGGAAACAACAAGTAATAACCACAGTTCAGAACATGCAGCATGAGTCAGCTCACCTGCAAGAAGAGTTACACAAGCTTCAAGCACAAATTTCAGTTGAAAGTGATAGTACTTCAAAGCTGCAGGTAGATTATAATGGCTTGATTCAGAGTTATGAACAGAATGAGAAGAAGCTGAAAAGTTTTAGTCAGGAATTAGCTCAAGTTCAGCACAGCATAGGACAACTTTATAGCACCAAGGATCTTCTCCTGAGTAAACTTGATTTGGTAACACCATCTGTGGCAGCAGCTCCCACAGTTTCACAGCTTTCAGGTGTTCAATGCAGTCCTCCTGAAGTACTCAGTGATGAGTGTAATCTCCTTCAAAATGAGTTGGAACAACTGAAAAAAAAGTTGCAAGAAAAAGAGTCAACTATTAGGACTCTTCAGGAAAACAATCAACGATTATCTGATTCAGTTGCTACAGCATCAGAGATTGAAAGAAAAAGTCAAGAAGGGGCTGAGTCAGAGATGAGGCAGATCAAAGAAAAACATGATGTCTTACAGAAATCACTTAGGGAAAAAGACATATTAATTAAATCTAAAAGTGATCAGTTACTTTCTGTGAGTGAAAATCTTAGTAACAAAGAAAATGAAAATGAGCTTTTGAAGCAAGCTGTGACTAATCTAAAAGAAAGAAATTTAATTTTAGAAATGGATATTCGCAAACTGAAAGAAGAAAATGAAAGAATAGTTGCAAGGTGTAGGGAAAAAGAAACAGAATTCCGTGCGCTTCAGGAAACTAATATGCAGTTTTCAATGATGCTGAAAGAGAAAGAGTTTGAGTCTCACTCAATGACAGAAAAAGCTCTTGCTTTTGAGAAGCTGTTGAAAGAGAAGGAACAGGTATGTGCATTCATATTTATGACTACCTTTTCAATTTAGTCACATGGTAATGTATTTTTGTATACATGTAGCCCTCAGGTGTTTGCCTGAAATATGTTTGTGACTCCTTACTGCATTACACTCACCAAAAATCCTCCCTCTGCAAAATTAAGAAATTAAAAGTCATCAGGTGAGTGGTTTACAATGTTATTTGTTAATTTTGCAACCACAAACTGTTTTTTTTTTTTTTAAATTGCTCATTTGTTGAACAGCTACTTAATATTTTATTTTGGTCCTAGTGTTCATTAAATGTTCTGTATGATTTTTACTCAATTTATGGTGCTCAAAGTTCTGCAGAGTTGGCCAGCAGGGGTAAGTTTCCAGTGTGCTTTTCTCTAGTGTTAGGGGTCTTTTGCTTTTATGACTGGAGAAACTCCTTTAAAAAAAAAAAAAGGATTGGACACACTAATTTAATAGTTTCTTTTCTACAATTTGACATGTGGGAAAATGGATACTTTTCTCAAAGTCTTGGTTCAGAGAAAAGTTGCTGTGGCTTACTAATTACCATTTATGTAATTTGAAGAAGACTCTTTCTAAAAAGAGCAAAGAATTACATAGTATCATTGCTACACCATGTTTATGAACTGTTGCTGGAGTTAATGAAGTAATGTGTGAATTGCCACTTCTCTTTGAGAAATAGGTGTAAAGTACAGTGCAAAAGTCTTCCCTTAGTTTTGACAAACACTTGACAGCACAACTCCAGGGTGAATATGTTTTTTGTTTGTTTATCTTAGGCTCTGAAAGTGAGTATGTCCTAGGGGGCAGTTTTTTCTGGTAATTAATACTAAACAGATAATTTTTTCTTTCCTCTGTACTGTCCAGGTCCCCGTTTTCTTTGCCATGGTGGATCAGATTGCCATTTGTCATCTTGTCCTACAGTTGTCTGACTCCATGCATACTGTTCTTACTCTCCCTGTTATCTTTGGCATCCCTTTTCATTTTCCGAGGTTATGAGCATTACCCATTGTCAGGGAGTGGTATTTACACAAACTCTCTCTAAGTAACTTGACATTAATTTTTCTCCCATGCTGTTAAGTATAAGAAAAAATTCCCAGAATCATAGAATGGGTTGTGTTGGACGGGATCTTAAAGATCATCTTGTGCCAACCCCCCTGCAATGGGCAGGGATACCTTTTACTAGAGCAGCTTGCTCAAAGTCCCTGTTGCTGGGGCTGTTGCGGTGCCTCACCACCCTCACATCTCTTTGAAGCGTTTTCAAACTACCAACTACACCTCCAGTGTAATATATTGGTAAAGCAAAATATTAGTTACATTTAACAATATGTATCTTTTTTAGTTTATAATTTAGAAGCGTCAACTTTGCCATAATGTATGTGAAAAAAACTAAGATAATTTTTTTTTGAGAAGTTTGACTTAAGATGTTTAGCTCAGTTTGCTCGTAGCAGAGATTTCCCTATGGTGTTGTAAGGGAATACTACAGAATTGTGATGAGAAGGTTTATTGTCTCCAAAATGCAATAAATTGTGAAAAATAGCTTTGAATTACCATTGGGACTTATGTTCATCACTCTTGCCCATATGAAATACACTGATATTTTATGAATTGACAATGTTACTATTTTGGGGTTTTTATTTCTAACTGATGAGAATGTGCAGTGTCTGGCTGGGTTCTTTGTGTTGCATGTCATTGGCCTGCACACTTCCACTGTGGTAACAAAGGCTTCTGGTTTCACAAGCATGGAATGTTTGTCTGCTCATTTTTATTGCACTAAGAAGTTCCTGTTAACAGGCTTTGCGTTTGCCATGGAGAACTAGAAAAAGTAATATTCAAACAGTTTTGTATTTTGTGTGTTTGTATGTGTCAAGAAATAGCATAACATTAAAAGAGAAGGTTTGCCTGAAGGTTTATGATTCTACTACAAAGAGTATTCTGGCTAGATTAATGAAAGCTAATAATTGAAGCTCTTAAGTGTTAGTGATAAAAACAAAGATTGGTTTACTTCTGTTCAACATAGTAAAATTAACTGCTTTCAAAGCAACATATGAAACCAAAGGAAGGAGCAGGCTGAAAAGTTTCAAGTAACTGAAAATGAATTCACATGTAGATATGAATTCTGTAACTGATACAGTCACACTTCTTTATATGCTAATATAAAGTGGTAGGACATTTTCTGAAAATGTCATGGACATTGCTATGTTTCACTGAAGGCTGATCTTCTGGAGTGAAGTCACATCATGGTTTGGTTTTAAAGATTTCTTCATGTGTTTAGTCTTCTGAAGTTGAGACAAGTTCACTGATGCTTTAGTTACGCATGGCCTAGAAAATTGATACCACAGAGAATAGATTCCAAAGACTGGGACAAAAGTGAAATTTTCAAGGATACAGATGTCTGACACGCTTTGCATATAATAATATTCTTCATCTAAAGAGAGCCAAGTATCAGTTCACAGCAGTCAGTTAAGGCAATGCTCTGAATAGTGTCTTTTAGCAATAACTTTTGTCTTGTAACATGTGAGTGAAATCACTTCAAAATAATGGTTTTGCCCAGTATTTTTTTTGTGTCATAAGGCCATAGGTGTCCTGCCCTTTTCCTTGTTAGATCAGAAGTGTCTTTATACTTTTCTGGGCAAAGACTGTGTCTCTTTTGATAACACTGTTGGCCATGTTTGAAATGTTTGTTTGTGTCTTCAACAGGGCAAGACAGGAGAATTAAATCAACTGTTAAATGAAGTTAAATCAATGCAGGAAAAAGCTGTTACTTTTCAGCAAGAGAGAGACCAAGTCATGGTAGCGCTCAAACAGAAGCAAATGGAGAGCAGTGCCCTGCAAAGTGAGGTACACCACCTCATTTACATTTGAAGTTTACTCATTTACATTTACAGTTGAAAGAAGTAAGCAAAGAAAGAGTAAGAAATTGCATCTCTAATATTCCTGGATTATTTTTAGTAGCAACCACTTGTTAAAAGCATTTACAATCAATGTGCACTCAGTGTGCTTCAATGGATATGTGTTATGTTTGCTTAAATTATTTTTATGAGAAGTAATAGTACAAGTAACTTAAGGTGTGTTGTACACAGGTACAGCATCTGCATGAGAAGGAGCAGCGCCTGAATCAGGAGCTGGAGAGGTTACGCAATCACCTTTTAGAAATGGAAGATTCCTACACGAGAGAAGCTTTAGCTGCAGAAGACAGAGAGGTCAAGCTAAGAAAGAAAGTTTTGATTTTGGAAGAAAAACTTGTGTCCTCATCTACTGCAGTGGAGAATGCCAGGTAGTCTTTTAAATACCACAGTTAACTAGACTGGTGTACTGATGGCTCTGTTTTACTGAACTGCCATTCTACAACATCCTAAGCACTTCAAAAAACACAAAGATAGGAACTCTGGTGGGTAGCAGAATCTGGGAGTCTAGAGCCAAGCATGTGTTTTTATTTATTAGCCATAAACACATCCAGCCAGAACAATGAAAACCCAAGTATTAAAATTACTCAATGCTTATCTTTACTGCTTTAGTATTTCATTTAAATGAATGTTGGCTGCTTTGCTTTTTTTGTCTTATTACAGTTGTCCAAATGAACAAGTATTTTAATTTAAAAACATGTATGTAGCTGCAGCCTTTTTTTTTCTTGACATGTCAAAGATCGATTCTGCTCTTAACTTTCTCAGTGAAGAGGTTTCTGAGTTGAGCTGAATTAATTGTGAAAAATTGGAGAGAACGTGGGAGTGTTGGGAGAACGTTGTGTGAAATCAAAATGTTTCTTGATTCTTCATAAATTTTTAAAATACCTTTCAAGAAATACTGCCTATTTCCCACCTCATATGCACTCTTTAAAAACGCTGACATAGGTGTAGATGAGGTTCATAATACTTTTGCATAATGGGAAGCTAAATGGGACATTCATTTGTTAGTATGGAGCAGCATCTACGGATGCTAGGGGTTGTTTTCTTTTTCTAATGCACTTCAAACAAAAGCAGTTTTTTGGGTTTGGGATTTTTTTTATTGTCAAAATTTTACTGCCAGACTTCTTTGAAATCTGTTGTTAAGTTGGGGAAATTTTTTGTGGGTTTTTTGTTTGTTTGTTTTTAAAGAGGGATCAGGGAAGAAATGTCTTCATTTTTAGAAGGCGACCTGAAAAATTTGTGGTCAGCTGTTTCTGCTGGGATTTAATTTTCTCTGTACCTTCTGTTATTGCCTTCCTAAGTAATGTATTTTTGTTTTCTTTAAGTCATCAGGCTACTCTGCAAGTTGAATCTTTGCAAGAGCAGTTAAACCTGGTTTCCAAGCAGAGAGATGAAACTGTGATGCAGCTAACCATCTCCCAGGACCAAGTGAAGCAGTATGCACTGTCTCTGGCCAACCTGCAGATGGTACTAGAGCAGTTTCAACAGGGTAAGGTTTGTCAAGAAATAGCAAAGATTGCAACAAGCATTTTTCATCTGAGATAGTTATTATATTTTGCTGCTTTTGAAATATTAGTTACCTGGTTTTCTTTTTGATAGCTTGAATTTCAGAATCTGATTTCTTTAAAAAAACATATGAAAACAATTCTGGCCCTGTGAAAACTGATGATCAATAGTCCGTTTATAAAATTTTAATTCTACCTCGTGAAGACCAGATGTGAAAATGCTGCATATCCCAAAAAGAGTTACATGTCGTTGATGAAGATTTTTTTTTTGTTTCATTTTGTATTTTTAACCCTTTAGAAGAAAAAGCTATGTATTCAGCAGAGCTGGAGAAACACCAAAAACAGAGTGCAGAATGGAAGAAAAAGGCAGAAAACCTAGAGGAAAAAGTTGTATCACTGCAGGTAGGCTGAATAATGAAATTGAACGTGAAGAAATTGAATGTTATTCTTGTCTGTACAAGGAAAGTAGCATTTCTCTGCTGACCATCCACTTTCTGAGGATATTTACAATCCAGTTATTCAAAAGAGCAAGTGATTGAAGTCTCTGCATCTGTTATGTTTG
Source organism: Acropternis orthonyx (assembly GCA_035583155.1). Classification (NCBI taxonomy): domain Eukaryota; kingdom Metazoa; phylum Chordata; class Aves; order Passeriformes; family Rhinocryptidae; genus Acropternis; species Acropternis orthonyx. Next base: position 48,591,766 of record JAWWEU010000158.1, on the reverse strand, counting down.
ATGTGTGTTGTACTAACGTAGTTGTCATAGTGATCTCCATTGCTTCTCTTTTTGTCCCTTTCCTACCCTCTAGGAAAGTTTAGAAGAGGCAAATGCTGCCCTGGATGCAGCATCCAGGCTTACTGAGCAGCTTGACATCAAAGAGGAGCAGATTGAAGAGCTCAAGAAAGAAGGTAACTACATTTTTTATATTTCTGCGTAAAACCTTTCAGGCAGCTGAAGAGACAATTCCTATTGTATTCCTAGAACCTTAGCAAAATTCATATCCTATGAGGAAAGGAGAAATTCTGTGCCATATTGTGAGGACTTCTTTGTTTATAAAGCAAATACAAAAAAGTATGTTTACCTTCTGTTAGAGGTCTTTCTCAAAAGAAAGCCCTGTTGTAGTTGTTTGGGTTTTCTTGGTTTTTTTTTTCCTTTAAATACCAAAGCCCTTGATTTAGCTCTATAAGTGTCTTTTTTTATAAGTTTGTGGAATACCAAATGTTGACAGATCTTCCAAAGTAGTTAACTACCATGTTTGGCATAGACTCAGGAATACAGTGAGATAAACGGTGTGCAGTTGGTAAGAGAGGGAGCAGTTCTAGCACAGATGTGATTGTCACCTCAGCTGTATGCAGTGGTAACTCTTGTTCTGAACTTATACAACTAATTATTGCTATTAATTTTTAAATTATAATTAGTCTTACTCCTGAAATAAGTGATGTTTTCTTGAAGCTTATAATCAGATAGTTGGTGTGGAATGTCACTTGAAAGTCTTCTCCAGCAAGAACCTACAGAAACTTAAGACTTTTCCACTACATATTTGAATGTGTACTTACTTAAGTTTACTTTAGTGACTGAGTGCAATTTGGCATCCAAGTGGGCATCATAGGAGTGCTCCCTGAGTTCACATACGAATTTTACAAGCTAAATTAAATTTCAAGCTGTTACATGAATGTACAACTATTGATTATTTTTTAATTGACTGATCAGTATATCTGTCTCACTACAGACATTTACAGCAGAAGTTCACAGACACCCTGAATTGAAATTAGCTTTGACATAGGCAAATATGGGAAGCTCTTCATTATTTTTTAGTTTTGTGTGCAAACCCTTGCATATGAATGCAGGAGAGGCTTTGAACTTGGAGAGAAAACTAAAGCTCAGTATTTTATCAAACTGTGTTGTATTGGCAAGCAATTTACTTGATAAAAAAATTTGAAACTGAATTGTTGCGTAAAGGAAACAGCACTTTAATGTTGTTGTAGAATAAATCATACTTTTTAGGGGGAAAGGAGACCATTTTTTCTATTTACACAAGAAAACATATAATGTCTTATTGAAAATAGGCCAAATACATTCCCAGACACAGTTTTGTTGGCCAAATCTTTTGAAGGATTTCTTTATGGATTCTTTTGGCAGGAGAAGTGATTTTAATGGAAAAGTATAAGATGTACCAGATGCAGTTTTCTGGATTGCCATAAATGGTTAACAAATTATTGGAGACTGTTGTAAATGTCTGGTTTACAGCAGTCCATGCTGAATTTTGGCTCAGGTCTTTTTTGTTACTTAGTCTTTTCATATACTCAAAGTACGTGTTTAAGTCCTTTTCAGCTGTAAGATTCTATTTTAGAAGGAAATGTTCCATTTAAAAATTATATTTAATGATAGAGTTGCATAGTCTCTGTGGATAGAATACAGCTATGTAGTGATCCTTTAAAGTTGATCCTCTTTGATATAAAACCCTTTTGGCAGGAAAAAATAGATAATAGTGGTAACATTATTAATACTTTTGTTTTAAAATTCATCACATGAATAAAAATTGAAAAAGCAACACACAATTGTCTTGCTTTGTAGAGAAATAGCAACAGTGTAAGATTTAGTTGAAATTTGTTTTCAAAGGCTGTTTGTTTATCTATTTGTGGCATTAGTAGTTTAACTTTATTTCCTTTTACTCTGTGGAGATCCAAATAACTCAGCTTCTGTGTATGCTCCTACAACAGTTATCATTCTATAATTATATTGCCAATGTTTTCCTTCAAGTATTGGGGTTCTATTTAACTGAATTTACAAACTAGCATAATTTTAAGAAAATCTCAACCTTGAAACAATGGATTCACTCTCCTGTGCCTCACTCTGGTGTTCTGAGAAAGGAATACTGAAAAGCAGTCACACTATTGGAGTGGATTTCAATGCATATGGGCATAGTTGTTACAAGATATATTATTGTATAATACATTTTTTCTTTGATTTTTAGCTTGCTTTGAATAAGGAGCTTAGTCTGTGTGTTCCCAGCATGACACTGGTGTACGTTCTATTCTGTAGTGCCTAAAATTCGTATTTGGGAAGTAAAATGTTTGTGGAAAGATGTGGAGTATTTGAATGGGGCATATTAGGTTGTGTCCATTTCACAGCTTGGCTCTTTGATGTGTGTATATACAAATCTCCCTGTGGATTCTCAGGGAGTTTTATTGGTGTTAATTGAGAACCGTGTTTTGTCAACATAGCTGTGGCATGCACTTACTGAGGGTTGAAAGTTGTGGAAAGGAGAGTGGAATGTTTTTCATGCATCCCAGATGATTTGAAAGGTGTAAAAATTCATAAAAGTCACTTTTCTTATGAAGATATTGAGGCTTTTTAGAAATAAAGTACAAGATAGATAAAAGCGTGTCTTTTGTGGTTTTGGGGGTTTTTTTAATTAAAAAAATTTAATTAACATGAGCCCAAGAAGTATTAAAATGTTCGGAAAATTAAGTTGATCAGCAGTTTTTCCACAGGATTTGGAAATAAGCATTCAGCCTTATAGAGGGAGAGGGAAAAAAGTTGATCATGTCTGCTTATACAACTGTAGAGTAGAGTTGGCCTTCACATGGATAGTCCATGTTACATATTTGTCAAGCTTTTGTGTGTGAATAAGACTTACTTGTACTTTTATTAGGAAAAAAGTGATCTAAAAGAACCCCAGTTTGATGAGAAATTGCATTTTTGCTATCTTGAGGTGAAGCCATTTGGAGTTTGTCTTCTAAGAATTCTTTGTACCTTGTATGTAATATTTGCTTTCTTGTCTGAGAACAGTTTACTGCCAGTGTCCTTAAATCCTTTCTTTGAGGATTTAAGGGAAATAAGTTTTTCTAGCAAATTATCCTGTGGGTTTTAACAAAACTGTGCAGACTTCAACATCAGATACTTTTACCTGGTTTCTAATATATCTGCATTTTTATAAAGGGAAACCTTTTTCCTTTGTTTCCTTAAAATTAGAATGCTGTAAAATATTTATGGCAAATAAAACTTTTAGGAGAATTCTTTTCTTTATTATGAGCTTTGTGGGAAGTCAGAAGAAGCCTGTCTTACTGACACAGTGTGATTGGGGTAATTGGGTGTATTTGAGTTAAAAAGTAATTTGTGTTAGTGGAATTTTAGAACTGTTGAGAAGTTGGTGCTGTGAAATTGTTGCGCAGCAGTGAACATAACAATATAATGCCATAGCTGGTTTTAAAGAAATGGGTTATTACATTTGGATCTCCCTTATTAAGGACTTCAGTGCGTGAGGCTCAAGTGTGTCCGTAGTAGACAGATCCTTGATTAAGATCAAGAAGTTCAGAAAGCTGAAAAGTTACAGCACTGGTGAATTCACCATCTCAACTCCTCGCTTACTCTTCTAATAGTTCCTGTTTCATGTTTCTGAGGAGGAAGAATAGAGTGTTTGTGAAGGCCAGGAAGGTCATTATCAGTGTTGTGATACCTTAGATGAACAGATTTTGTTGCAGCCACTACAGAACAGCATCAGAACTTAGAGTCAGCATGCTGAAAGAGGCAGAAGATGTGCACAGTGACTCCTAGCACACTCCCAGACAGGCTCACATTCGTTAACTTGTAATACTGGCCTATTCACTCAGTTTGCAGATTGTGATGCCTGACTGAAGTGCTTGCCATTTTCCTTTCAGTTTTGTCTTTTGTTCATGGGCATTTCATCTCTGCCATTTTTAACTGGTTTTGTTCCCAAAAGTAAGGGTAATCTTGCATATATCTCTGCCCTTCTTGCCAGTATACTGAATGGTGAAGCACAGCATTGGCTCTAGGATGCAGTAGTGTATCCCAGCGTGCTGCTTCCAGAGCTTGCACCAGTAGCATGAGTGGGAAAGGTCCTAACAGAAGAGAGCCACCAGAAGTTACTGATGTTGCTATGCTGGCCAGTAATTTTCCTGGGAGAGTGGAGAGAACTCAGTGCTTCAAGGCTTCAGCAACCTCAGAGTATGCAGAACAGCTGGATTTAGGTAATATTTGAGGTTAAAGAACAAGATCAAAAAGACCTGATGCCAACATGTAGTTTGGTTAGATTATGAAAAAGATTGCCACCACAGGACTATAGGCCTTGCTCAAGAGCCTCTTTCCAGTTGTGTGTTATTCAGGTGAAATAGAGCAGTTCATCAGACCTTCTGCCATGGATTTAGCTTCTGTGTGTTCCTGTACTTCAGCATTAAGTATCATTCCTGAAATTTTAGATTGTGGTTTCAAATAATAATGACTTACTAATTTGACACTTTTTTATTAAAAAAATCAAATAGATTTTATGGGTTCGGTTTTTTATTTAAAAGCACCATAACAGTACTCGTGTATTTTTATTATGAAAGTGTGTGGGTTTGGTAAATTTTGCAACAGTGTTTCAAAGTTCCAATTTTTGTTTATTTGCTGTGACATAACATAGGTGAGATCAGAAGAGAAATGTTAGAAGATGTACAAAATAAACTAATGAACCTTATGAACAGCACAGAAGGAAAAGTGGACAAGTAAGTTTTTAATGAAAGATTTGGTATAAGTTTTTGGGTTTTATTCCTCTCAATGTATAGATGTATTACTAACACAGTTGCAAGAGTAGTGCAGAACTGGACTTCTGTATGTGATCTTGTAATTATACTTTAATTATTTTGACATTTTTCAATTGCTTGGTGGCTGTAAATAGTCATTTGCTCTCCCGAATCAAGATCTTAGAATAAGCATTTTTCCTGAGTATAGCACATGCATCAAAACTTGCTCATGTACTGTTCAGTTTTACCTTCCTGCCTGTAGTATTTCTAAATACTGTCCAAGTTGAGACGTACTGTATAAGAAATGTGGTAACTTGTGGGAGGAGGAAATGGGTGAGGTACCTTTTTAGTTCTTTGTATTTGATTTGTTTATTTGGATTACTGCAAATTAAGCAAGAGTATGAGGAATAAAGGCATCAGTATTATGGTATCAGCTGTTACATTACAGGAGATTGTATAACAAGCTTTCTTTGTTCTGCAGGCTCCTGATGAGAAATCTCTTTATTGGACATTTTCATACTCCAAAAAATAAACGTCTTGAAGTGTTAAGGTTAATGGGAAGTATCTTGGGAATAAAAAAGGAAGAACTCGATCAGGTAATATTTTGCAGAAAACCAGGCTTCCTTTTTTATTTGTAGTATTCTTACCTGAAAATAAAATTACTTGCTGCTAAACTAAATGCAACCATCTCTGCTGTTCTTGTGGGGGGAAGTATGGTTTTTGTTCTCTCATGTCACTTTTTTTTATGTGGGACATGCTGATCAGAATTGAATCTTTCGATAGCATTATTTTAATATAGTGGATCTTATTTTGCTGGGAAATGCTAATGCAGAAAGGAAGGGATTTAGCTTTGGGCTGGTGTGTGTAATAGTTGTAATATATCAGTTACAGATAAGTAAACCAGTTATATATGTACCAGCAGTTATTGTGAAGTATGTGGGGCTTATAATTTTAAATAAAGAGCCAGGTTTTTATACTGTCAATCTTTGGAAGGCAGAGAATATGGTTTTGGCGGTAATTTAAGTATTATCTGTACGATTCCCACATAGTTATAGTGAATTAATATAATGAGCTGCACTTCTTTTACCTACTGCTTCATTTTTTGTTTGTTTCCTAACTGTTTTTTTAAATACTTTTCTAGTTGTTATATGAAGAGCAAAGAGGAGTTACGAGATGGGTGACTGGCTGGCTCAGCGGAGGAGTTGGGTCAAAGAGTGTTCCTAGTACACCTCTGAGGCCAACTAATCAGAACATTTTTAATAGTGTAAGAATTAGTTGTGCATTCTCTTTGTGTGGATAAATGGGGCAGTTGCCATTAATGATGATGTTTGGTTCATCAGTACACTGAGCTTCATTTACTGATGCTATTGTATCTTGCATTATTTGTGCAACTGCTTTGGCGAAAGGTTTTTTCCTTCACCAAGTAAATACGTAGACATTGAAAATTATGCAGTACTAAGTCTTGGGTTAACAGAGAAAACAATTACTGTTCTACTAGTTCCTAGGATCACTGACTTCTTACAGTATAGACTTCATCTTGGAAACTAACAGCACTGGAAGTTAAATACACGTTAAAGGGGTCGGGAATTCTGCAATACTCAACAGTGCAGAAGACCATGACATTGTATTTTGGTGACTGTGTTCCCATATGTCCTTTAAATTTAATTTGAAAAGCTCTTTCAGCTGTTGCAGCTAGTGCCTCTTACATACAGCATATAAAGTTGGTATTTTAAGTTTTCAAATACTGTAAAGCAACAGATCTTGTAGCATAATCCATGGGAGCGGTTTATCTCTGGAACTTTCCATTTTGCAGACCAGTAAATAGTGCAATCAAGCATTCAGCACTGAGGGATTGGGGTTTTTGGAATGAATTTGGTATTTGCTCAGTTGAGCTAGAAATGTTGAGAATTGATTCCTGTAAATCATCTTGGAGTGCAGGGATTGGTTTTTTCCCACTAAAATAAATCAGGCATGTAGGCCACCAGAGAACTGTGGTCTGATTAGATAAAAAAGAGGAAAAATAGTGCTTTTGTACATATAGTACAAGCTTTACTAAGCAAAATTTTACCTTATGATGCTACTGACACTTAGTCATTCCATGCTTCCTTTATTCAAGACTCTCTGTGAAATAAAGGATGCAGTGGGCTTTTAAGAGAAATGTTGGGCTTTATGTGTTTCTGAAGGAGTGATTGCTCGAGCAAAGACAAATACTGTGATGTCAGTAGCAATGTGGGGTTCCTGAAACAATTGGCTTAAACCAGTGATGGAACCATGGTGGAAGTATGTCTGTTATCCCTAGAGTTTATCAATTTTACATAAATGCCCCTTAAGGAGATAATAAATTCTGTATTTTGAAAATAAAATTGATTGTCACTCACTAAGGATTGCCTAGTACCAGTACAAAACTGTTTTGAGGCTGTTGACAGCTTTTTTGTTTTATGGATGTATGTATTTTTGACTTAGTGCTTTTCATGAGAGCATCAGTGAAACATAATAACTAGTAACCTCTTGCAGTCTTTTTCAGAATTGTTTGTGAAATTCCTTGAAACTGAATCTCGCCCAGGCCTTCCCCCACCCAAGCTCTCTGTTCATGATATGAAACCTTTAGGAGCAGCAGGAACTGGTAAAACTAGCAGTACTCCATCCCACAGTCCAATGCAAGGTAACATTTGAAGAAACATTTGATTCTTTACACAGAATATAAATAATTAAAGGTAAAATTTTCAAGGGGATTTTAATTATTCTGTGCTTCCTCACTTGTGAATTATGAATTTGATTTCTTCTCCTACAACCATTTCCTACTCTCTTTTTTTTCACTTCTTCTCCCATCTCTCTTCCCCACTGCTTCTATACCCCACTTTCTAAAATCTCAATACAGAAGATTAGAGGGACCAAATTGCCTTTGGTATGGAAAGGCTTTAACAGCACCTGTTAGAGCCAAACAGATGCTGTGCAGACAACTTCGTATGGTGTATCAGTGAACCCACTCCTGATTTTCAGCATCCCTGTTGATCAGCTTTGTGTCGAAGTGAGTGAAGAATGCAAGTGATACAACATTGTAGTGTCTCTCTGGTATGTAGAACCTGGTTGCTCAGGGAGGACCAAAATAAGATCAGTTAAGTGTATGGCCTGATGTGAAGTCTCTGTAAGTTGTGCACGAGTGTTGACTTTGATTTTTCTAAGGCAGAGGACATTCAGTCATATTATGCATATTAATGCACTTCTGTGTAAGTAGTTTTAAGATCCAAATTTTCAGTTTAACTAGTCCAGCTTGTACTTAATTTCTTTACACACATTTAAGACTTCACCTTAATATAGGCCTGCTGATTTGCAGAAGCTTGTTTGGTTTGAAACTTTAAACTCAAAAGAAACGAAAAAAAACAAACACCAAAACCCTACATACTGTATGTATCTGCAGATAGGCTAAAAAACTCTCTTTCAAGTCACCTAAAGTAGTTGGACGTTACAAAGTGTAAATGTCTACTGCAGAATACCAGTTTATCTTTGAAAGCAGTATTTATGTATTTAAATAAACCTAAATTAAGTTTGATTTTTCTTTTTACTTTTTTTGTTGTAGTATAGCAGTAATATAATAGGTAAGCTATCAGTTTTACTTGGAAAAAAACCCAATTTCCTTGTCTAGAACAACTAATCTGTGGCTCACTGTCCATGATGTTTATGTGCAGGGGTTTTCCTGGGGCTAACCCTGAGGAAGCTCTGCCACTACACCATGTGGTGGGAAACCTACCTGTGCCCTGCATTGTAGTGCATGTGGAAGGGGCCCTGTGCCTTTGCATAGTGCTGGAGTCAGCATGACAAATATGTCTGACGTAGCATATGAGAAGTGAACTGCAAAGGCTGTTCATGTTGCCTGTCAGAGCCATGTAGTTTGGGGGTTTTTTTGGGTAGCCTCAGCTGTTAGGGATGTTCAGTGGTGGACTTGGCACAGTACTGGGTTAATGATTGGACTTCATTTTAAAGGTCTTTACTAGACTAAACAATTTCATGGTTCTATGAGAGAAGACAGGGAGAAGGAAAGTCTTTGAGAGTGTCTACAGTCCATGGCCATAGATTTTAAAGGACTTCAGTGTTGCAAAAGTGATAGGCAATTTTATAACTTTCTGTGAACAAATGCTGTAAAATTGGAGAGGTTTAGGAATGCTTTCTAACAAAAGTTTTCATTGTTTGGTTGGTTTTTTTGTTGGTTTTTTACATTCCAGACTCTGCAGTCTCGGGAATGGGGAGAAGACCAGATGCAAATCCATTTTTAGCACCTCGATCTGCAGCAGTGCCTCTCATAACACCAGCTACTAGTTCTGGACATCTGCTTATGAAACCTATTTCTGATGCATTGCCTACTTTTACACCACTGCCAGTGTCCCCTGATGCCAGTGCTGGTGCTGTATTAAAGGACCTCCTAAAACAATAGAAGATCTTGATGATATTAGGCGACGGGATGATAGTAGCACTTTAAGGAAAATGAGAACACTATGCTGTATATAATTTACCACAATGAGGCCTTCTGTAAAAAGTAATGTACTTGATTGCAATTGTACCTTGCTTTTCTTTTAATTGCAGATTTCTCAGTGCTTTGGAAATTCTAATGGTGGCATGAATAACTGCCTTCTGTATAGTAGGCATTTGCTTTGGGCATGGGTTAAATATTTAACTGAGAAAAATCTATCTTGCTGCTAGATTGTCACAAGACAGAAGGATTTTTAAACCTTTGGTATATTGAGTTGTCTCAGTTATGTCTAGACAACATTAACTCGTTGGTATTATTTGACTGAAACAATCTGCCATTGACAGTGGGCCTTCAAGAACCAGAATTGAAAAAAATGACATAAAACACTCCCTTCAGCCAAATTTGATCTGATTTGAGGTGTTCAATTAATGACACAAACTTCAAAGAAGAGTGTGGTGAGTGTGTTGGTGGTGATCATTGAGCAGCTGCAGTCTTCCCACATGATTTGTGGTATTTACCTAATGTATATTAGGGCATGTGTCTCTTATTTACAGGTTTGATTGCATTTGGGAGCAATTTGAGGCACATCAGTTTCTTTGCACAGTGATTTGATATACCCCCCCAGACTAATAGCTGTTTTCAGCAGTCAAACCCATCAGGACCAAGGAGTTAACTGTGGAAATGAGGGTTTCATGAGATACCCATGTGATGAAGAGTGGGTAATTTAGCAAGAGATATGTTCACATATATAAAGCCACTGTACTCTAATGGTCCAAGGTGTATATTCGAGAGACTTTTTATCTCGCAAGACTTTGTAGATCTCAATATAGGCTTAAAGCCTGAACACATGTATAGAACTAAAAGGGAAGAAGATGCTTGCTTATCTCTAAATGTGTAAATAGGTCTTTGTAAGACCAAGGCCAAAGGCAATTTTTCTGTACATTTTGCTGTGATAACTTGTACACTTTGTTTGGCAGGTAAAGAGTGAAGTTGCATACTAATGGATAAAAGTCACCTTCATAGTGAATCTGAGATGAAACATCTTCCGTTTAAAATGTATAATTTCTAAATCTTTTTATATGCTGTTCCGTGTTAGTTAGTGTTAAGATAACTGTTGTGCAAGTTCTATATTAGAACTGTCAACCTTTACTTCTTCATTTTCATTAAGATCCTGGGTTAAATTGTTGTAAGAGTTATATTTAAATAAAATTAATTACTGAAACTTGTACAGAATCAACCAAAATAATGCAAGAAATCTTTGCATTTATTTATATAGAGGTCAAATAGTGAATTTCTTTTGTTGCCTTGAAACCTAGCAAAGTTTTTTTTAATTACTGTATTTAAGAACTGTTTGAGTCCCTTTTCTCTGGTATATTAATGTTTCATGGAAGACTTATGCATATTTGTAAGTGGATTGACCATATTGGATGTTGATTTTTTAAATGTTTTACTCCATTATGGGCAGTTTGGCAGTTTGATTTCTGAACAGAGAGCAGCCACAGATTTACCAAAGTAAATTCTGCATTACATAATAAATGTAATGAGAATTTCAAATTACCTCAGCTGAGAGCATTGCAGTTGGGTACTTCAAATGTATATCTTCATTTAAACTGGGCTGGCATAGGTACCTTTTTTATGCTATTGCAATTATAATGAAAAGTGAAATCAGATGGCTTGTGTACCATCTCTTGTTCATGTAGTCATGTCTGTTTAATGATATATAGCTGCTTCACAAGAAAATTGCCTTTTGGTGAGCCAAAGCAGAAGGAAATGTTTAGTTTTTAAAAATTATGTGACTTACATGTTAGAATTGGAGTCGTGCTGCTCAGTATTCTCTGAATATACTAACTAAGCAGTTCTTTTTTTGTTCAGTTTTTTTTCTTTTAACTGCAGAGGACTTAATGTGTACACATTTCTCTTTCAGGAAGCTTTATAAATGCCAATAAAGAAACTGTAGTAAGACCCTTTGTTTCTGCATGCTGTAAATCCATTCCATTTACACAATAAGCTGTGAGTTTGAAGAGGGAAATCTAATACCAAGCAAAGGTACTGAGCAACTTCAGAGTTCCTCATGAAGTTTCAGGGAGAAGAAAATCTTTTACAGGAGAGATGTAAGAGGCTTCAGTCCTTAAGTCCTAGGAGGTGAGGTCTGTTGAACTGTAGAGAAAATCCCGATGGCTTGGAGGTTTCTGTTCTAAGGCTTATTCCACGTTACATTGGTGAGGTTTGGTGCTTTGTTAGAAGTCAGCTGGGCTCTGTGTTCCAGGCAGTGCTTTTGCACGGAAAAGCGTAAAACAACTTCATTACTTTGTTTCTGTCTTCTTGCTTAGAATGTTTCACAGACCATTAAAAACCTTCAAGCTTTGTTTTTATTGAAAGATTAGTGGATATATTTTTTCCTCTAATTTTTCTTTTGTGTTTACTTTGTGCTTGATAACGGTTCTGTATATATTTGCCTTACCAGTTTCCCACATGTACATATGTGACTCATATAGTCTGTACTGTTAATTGTGTGGGTCTTTCACACAGCAGCATGAGAAAAAAATTCTCTGGAATCTATGAGCAAGGTGCAGTAGTTGAAAATTTTTGTTCTTCCATTTAACTTAATTGTTCTCTTTCCTGTTGCTTTTGCCGGGAAAAAAGGTGTCTGGTCCTCCTAGTTTTGGTCTAACAAGCTGTCAGTTATCTTTAGTGGTAAGGGAAACAGAATTCTAGTAAGGGATTTGTTTTGCAAATCTGATATAAAGGGGGAAAATGAAGGTTAGGATTTTGTGCTCTTCTTTTTAGACTTCCATTTTTTTCTGTTCTTTGTTTATCCTGCGTTCCATGCAAAGAGAAGGAAGTAACTAGTTGATCTGTCTAACTGTTACTGTAGAGGAATGCATGGCATGTGGTTTAGGGTTTTATGGTTTTTTGGTTGGTTGTTTTTGAATTAAACTCTGCTGCTTTAAACCATTTAGTCCCAGTGATGAACTTTGATATGTTATAGTGACCAGTGTAGAAATAACTTTGTTTTACCAAATGTCAGTTCCCAGCCTGCATTTTATTATTGTCTCTTATTATCATTTTTGACCCATTTTCCATAAAAAGTTACTAATAAGGCAGGTGACCTGGACTGTGTATAGGAGTGACTGATGGCTAAAGTGGAAGAGACAGAATGGAAGATGCTTGCCTTGTAAGTTTTTCACATTGTCACATACCTCATGAAAGCTTTGCAGTTAATTACTATCTTCCTACTGTTGGTTTTGATAATTTTATTACCACATCATATGAAAGTTCAAAAATAATTCTTTCAACTCAAAACACAAAGCTTCAGCTTCTTATTTAACAATAGAAGCTGTGGCTTGAGCATATCCAAGATCATCGAGAAAGAATCTCATGCAGCCTCCTGTTTGGATTTATACTGGGAGATACAATTTGGCCTTTTTCTCAAGTGACTGACAGACTTTAGTTCATACTGCACAGAGCTAGTCTTACTAAAGCCATCAAGCTGCTGTCAAATATTAGGAGTAAAAGCATCTTATCCTTTGAATTACGTAGAAGTGAAGGTATTAATTTCTTTATTTTTCTCCCGTCCTAAAACCTGTACAATTATGAGTTGCAGTTCCAATGCTCAGTGAGCTGGAAGATATCCAGGAAGGAATCTTGTATGTACACAGAAGTCCTAAGTCATCTGCTTCTAGTTCCCTGTATTTTCATAGAATGGTGAAATGATTTTAAGAGACCTTAAAGATCATCCTTTTCCAGCCCCCCTGCCATGAGCAGGGACACCTTCCACTAGACCAGGTTGCATCCAACCCAGACTTGAACACTTTGAGGGATGGGGCAGCCACAGCTTCTCTGGGCAGTCTGTTCCAATGTCTCACCACCCTAACAGTCGAGAATTTCTTTCTAATATCTAACCCTACCCTCTTTCAGTTTAAAACTATTACCCCTTGTCCTACCATATGACCTTCAGTTTTTCTTTGGCAAGAGCCAACTGATTTTGGGGCTTACAGTCTCTGCTCTGAAGGAACATAGATGGAATATATTCCCAAATTCTCTTGGATATTTTTATGGTTCATTGGCAAGTAGGTGCAGAGTCAGTGAACACAGAGGAGTTGACATGTTTCGTTAAGACATGAAAACAACTCAGACTGTCAAACAAGTGGGACAGCACACACATGAGTGAAAACCCAGCGATAATGTTCATACAGGGCACGTATTTGAGTAGATAATCATGTATAGTTTAGGCACTCTGCAGTTATTGTGTGAGCTAAACTTCAGCCTAATCTGCTGAAACACAGAGATAGCGTGCACTTCCTGCAAGTGAAGAAGATGAAATGCATTTGCCAGCATCCACACTCCTTTACTGAACTCTTAACTGGATTGAATTGCTGCAGCATGATCAGGTTTGGGGGCACAGGCCAAAAAGGTTTTACAGATTTGAGACAGGTAGGAAATAGTAGCTATTAGCCAGCACTATAGTACAGCCATGTAGTATTTGATGTTTGTTGATGGGATAGTCCAAAGGATTAGAAAAAAGAAGCATGCAGCACACTCCTAATGGAGCATAATTTGTCATGTGCCGTTCTATCAGGTGAGCAAAGTCAGATAGTTGATTTTTAAACTAGTAAAAACAGACCAGAGGTAGCTCCTGAATCCCTAGAATGAGAAACACTGTTAAAGACAACCCTCTGAGAACAGAAGGTGAAGAGTTATAATGCTTCAGATCCGAATTTCTGTAAATTAGGGAGTAGGGAACGAAGGACTTGCTACGGTTTTGAAAATTTGACCTTTCAAGGCTGCCTAGAGTGACTGAAGCCCATGTTAAGTGTGGCAGAGGCAGTTGGATTTATAGAACTAAATGGAGGTACCCTGATTTTTTCAACTTAGGTACCCATAATCCATGAGGTTCCTGAACAGTAAGTGTAGTATTATCAATAAAAATATATTTAGGCTAAGCAACAGAGTGGATGTAAATAGGGCAACAGTAAGAGGTACTAGCAGTTTGAGCAAATCAGCGTAGTTGGATAAGAATATTGGCTCCTAAATGGGAATGTGTATAACGCAAATGTTATTTCACTGAATCAGTTAGGTTGGAAAAGACCTCTGAGGTCATCAAGTCCAACCTTTGACAGAACACGACCTTGTCAATTAGACTATGGCACTAAGCGCCACATCCTGTCATTTCTTGAATAACTCCAGGGACGGTGACTCTACCACCTTCCTGGGCAGCCTATTCCAATGTTTAACACCCCATTATGTGAAGAAATTCCTGCTGTTGTCCAACCTGAGCCATCTCTGGCATAGCTTGAGGCCATTTCCCGTTGTCCTGTCACTTGTTGCCTGGGAGAAGGGGCCAGTTCCCACCTGTCTACAACCTCCTTTCAGGCAGTTGTAAAGAGTGATAAGGTCAGTTTCTCAGGAGAGTAAGTAAAGACCATGAGAGTGATACCCAACACTGTTGGGTGCAGGTGTCCAAGAAACTGCATAGAGGAAGGGAAAAAAGGGTTTCAGATTTCAGCTTGTCATGGGGGAAGCCAATCACATGAAATATTGGTTGCACAATTAACCTTTAGCTAAAAATGTTTCCCCATCTCCTGCAGAAGTTTTCTCTATTGTTATAAGGTATTAAAGTACTTGAGTCATGCGTTTGTAATAAAAGGATGTTTTCAGAATTACAAGCAAATCACTGAGTTGATTTCTGGTTCATCCATAGGTTTTGGTTTACATGTACCATGGGTCTGACTCTAAATTCTAGCAGGAGTAAAAATATGGTAAAGAAAGTGGCTAGAATGGTAGACTGGAGGACTGAAAATAGTCATCAAAACTGAAACTTTTCTGGAAATAGAGTTGGAAAATATTTAGACTGCACGTTGCTCTATGCTCAAGTAGTGAATGCCAATAAAAATGAAGGCAAACAGAAGACTGCTGTATTTTTGACAATAGGAGCAGGAACAGATGTGTTTAACAGTTTTCAGCTAACTTAGAGGGGGCTTATTAGGAAACTACAAAAATTTGAGGAGTACAGGATTCTAAAGAAAATGAATGAGTCATAACTAGGCTTGCCAGATCTGTCTGGACCCACGTGCAGACTGAATAGCACATTGTCTGCCGAGTGCTTGGGATGAAGGACCTGCAGAGTGCCACTGCAGGCACAGGTCTTGCAGGTGGTGCCTCTGTCCCTACTGGACTCAGGACAGAACAGTGACTGTGGTGTGCTTTCCAGAACCTCCCAAGTAGGCAGGGCTTGGGATTCAGAAAGCCTGCTGCATTCTGACTGCGATGTTCTCCTGACCTCAGTCAGTGGTTCCAACTGCCTTGTTAATAGTCAGATACTTTGTTGGCAGCCTGAAGTCTGCACTGCCATGGCCAAATGTGACTGGGCAATCTAGTTCATGGAAAAAAAGGATTTTCACTTGAAACTAAAATGGAATAGGGAAACATCAGAAATCATTGCAATTATCAACACCTGAAGGGCCAACCCTCCAGTTGTGGAGCTGTGAGAGAAACTGGTGAGAGGCCAAACTGAGACACAACTGAACCTGCGACTCACAGGAAGAAGGTTATGTGTACTTTGTCTCAGTCATGTGGTCTTTGTGCTTGGCACTGAGTTCCCCAATTGCCCAGGGTAATGATGCATCTACTACTGCTGCTAAAAATGGAGTGCAGAGGAGAGGCACTGGGCTTAACACTGAGAAGTTCCACTTCAAAAAGCAGTTGGACTTATCTTCTTGGGTCATTCTTTCTTTCTTCTCCTCTCCTTGGTCTTCCAAAGGGATCTTAGCAGACCTCCTCATGGTTCCTTCCATGTTCCAGTGCCAAGACACATGGTAGCCTCAGCCACATCTAACTCAGTTTCAGTGCCCATTCCATGGTCCATTTCTGGCGTTCCCAAGGGTAGCTATAAAGGCTATAGCTGAAATTATAAACTTAGAAAGTGCAGCTATTAGACACAAATTGCCAAGTTGTGCTGAAAAAAAAAATCATATTTGCTATTTACAGGTGCCAGTTAGGAGTTGGCTGGAACCAGTTTCAATTGCATGGAGTAAGTGAGTAAATGTAAAATTAAATCCATATACCATGGAGCAGACCTTGTTTTCTGAGTTATGTGGTTCTTAAGGATAGTCTCCAAGAAAATCTATGCCTAAAAGATCAACACTAAGCCTCCTGCGCAGGGCTACTGATTTCCTGATATACTGAATTTAGTATTCTATATTTTATTAACCATTAGATGGAAACCTGTAAAATACAGTATTGTATTTGGTACCTGCTGTTCTGCTAGCACCAAGGGCATTTTATTTTGTGAGAGATTGCACTTCAGATAAATAATTCAGCTGTTACATGCTGTTGTATTTAATTCAGTTAACAACACTTAATTTCTAAATGTCAAGTGATTTCTAGTAAATTGTTATTCTTCATTTTCTTGATTTGTTCTACAGCCTCTCCTGCTGGCACTTCAATTTAGACATATCCTCCCAAGCAGGATTTTTTTAGTGTGTTGTTACTTCTTTGTTTTTCTTTTTTTTAAATTCCACTATGAGAATCTCTTGAAGTTTCTCTAGCAAATGCAGATAAAGAAGAATCACTTAACCTTCTGCAGTGATTTTATCTTTTCTAAGCACTGTTTTTATACCTTGTTGGGTTTGCAGACTGCTTGGCAATTTTCCTGCTCTTGGTGTGTCTGAAAAAGAATGTATTATTAGCTTTTATGCTTCTTTTGATTTGTTTCTCAAACTTTCTTGGCCAAAATTTCTGTTTTTCACATTTAACCTGTCAGAGTTTTTGTTCCTTTCTATTTTCTTTATTTGGCACAACTTCAGCTTCTTGAATTTTGCTCTGAAAGAGTAGACAAAATGGGGACTGATTGATTTATCAGGCTCTGGCTTTGGGCTCTGTTAGCAGTGCCTCTGTTGGAAGAAGGGCTCAGTTCCACTGACTTTTCACGTGGCTGCTTGAGGTTCTGGTACCCCACAGCAGCCAAACGGATGGGACCCCTGGGAACAACCAGGCTCTGCAGGGGGAACTCCTGGTCCTGCTCAGCTCCTCCTGCTGTGGCAACCTGTGCAACTCAAACCAAAGACCAGAAGATTTAAAAACCAAACAAACAAACCAAAAGACCAAAAACCAAAACCATTCTGTGTTGTAAACATCATCCTTTTGCAAGACTTTGTAAGCACTGCTGTGCACACACAGGAGAACCAGCAAACAGGAGTGCATCTCTGCTCATTGGAATCGCTACCCTTGGCACTCTGAATCGCTGCCTTACAGCAGCCCTTGTTGCTGCAGAGCAGTGAATAATGAGCCTCAAAACAAATAGACAACACACGTCATGTTTATCATCCAGTTTCATAGCAAATTTCTTTCCAAACAGCATGGTTGGCTTACAAAAGTTAACAGGTAATTTGTGAGGTGTAACCCCTGCTGTGAGAATAAGTAAACTTAGTGTAGTAGTTTTTAAATCGAGGCAAAGTTTATAAATGTCTTCTGCGTTAGTAAAGCAGTTGAATAAGTACAAAAGAGTCAGAATTATCCCTTTCCTCACAGGGAAACTCTCTTACACTCCTACATTTGTCTAACATATAACCCTGGAAATATTAAGATAAGGAAGAGACTCAAAAATGTGGACATCTTTGCCAAGTGTCGTATTGGAAAAAGAGACCGCAAGTCTTAGCTTGTATGTGCACCTATAACAGTGAAATATGTTTTAAAAGGACATGGTTTTCACCACTTGAAAAGAGAGAAGCTCTGGAAGAGAGGGCTGATGTAAAATTTTTTTCTACCCTCAGCAGGGTTCTGGCAGGTGCCCTTACAAAAATACTGCATGTACTTGTGAACATTCAAACATCCCCATTGAGAGATGGCATTTCCACAGCTTGTTTGGGTTTATTCAGAACCTCAAGTGTTTTGATGGAAAACACAGAGTATACTCAATGCTATGGAGGGTGATCTTTTGCTCTGGATAAAAACAGAATTGCCAAAGCAGACTAAAAAGGAGAAAGGATGCTCAACTACATCTGAAAAAACCCAAAACCAAACCAACCCAAAACAAAAAACCCACCGAAACTATAAGTTCTGTGTGATGGACTTAAAGTAGCTGGGAGATGTGGAAACACAGGTGAAGCTGATGTTTTCCTGGCACTCTACCCCGACAGACAGGGAATGGGGCCAGGTTAACCAGGAAAGACGAACCACTGTCCCCGGTCAGCTGCTCTAAGGTGCTGCCTGATGCTGCTGTGCCAGATGTGCCCAGATGTGCACAGTGCAGTGCTTGCATTGGTAAAGTGCTTGGGAAACTGCAAAAGACACTGCAGTCTCAAGGCATTTAAGCACAAAATAAATCAGTCCTGAATATTTCTAAGGGAGGTTTTAGTACATACTTCTAACAGGTCGTAATTGGAGACCCGTGGTTTATGTATCCCAGGCACTTGCAAAGACTGAATGTTGGCTGCTCCAGCAGTGAAACAGACTTTAGTCTTGGTCCAGAAGTATTAAGAGTTTTAGGTCTTTATTTATGGAAGGTCATTATTAGCTGAAACTGGCCATAAAGAATTTATGCTTGCTATTAAAAGGGGCTGGTAAACATTTTGTCACAACATTAAAGATCATTGTTTTCAACCACATTGTCTAGAATGTTTGACAAAAATGCAGAGGAGAAAAGGCCACAGCCCAGTTTATGTACATGTCAATCTTATAAAATAAACAAAAACAAACTAAAATGTCTGTCTAGTTTCAGGCAAAATATGAACTGCAATAACCAGATCTATGCTCAAGGATAAGTTTCAACAAGTAAAACAAGTAAAAGTATGAACAGTGATTGGGGCGCCACATTCTCAGATCCAGCAACCAAGGGGGAGATGTGAGTTCTCAAGTATATCTTGCCTTTAGGTGCAGGATGATGTTCCATACACTTTTTAAAGGAAAATAGTTTTAAAAGCATAAATACTAGTCACTTAAGGGTTGAAAACTTGAGAAGAACTTGCATGGTGTTGCAAATTACTAATAATAGGAAGGGACCTGCTGAGAGTTGTCACATGAATCAAAAATGCTGTGAAAGACTGTAATTTCCCTGAGAAAGTTAAAAAAAGCTTTTCATTTTCTTTCTTACGTTACTTTTATTGGGCTAAAAAAAAAACTCCCTAGACAATACTGAAGCATTCTTTCAAGTATATTGCTCTTTCTTTTGCCTCAGGCATCTTCCTAGACTGTCCTAGAAAGCACTACAGCTAAACAGGTGATCATGAACATCAAACTTGATCTCACTAAAGGTAATATACCTGAAATAGTTTTCTCTTACAGCAGATGCAGTTCACTGGGCATGGTTTTAACTGTCTGGGTTTTGATATGTACCTGCTGGATCCTACTATTCCTCATGATTAATCTGTTTTCAAAGCAAGAAAGAGAAGCCAGATTCTAGTCCATGTTTAGTGTTGTTACATTTCAGAATGAATCCAGTGGTGCCTGGATTTTCCACTGATAATTTCTGTCCTAAAAGAATTCGTGCTGTTAACCTGTATCAGAGTGACCACAGACCTGTAAAGAGAGCAACAGCTATATGATTGTTGGGGTTTAACCCCAGCAGAAACCAGGGCAAGGATGTAGAGTGAGATAAAGTAAAACAAAGAGTTAAAGTGCTGTGGTTGGGCACTGTGACACCATCTGCTACAACACTGCAGTGTTGCTCAGCTTGCGGCTCTTTGGGAGCAGTGCTGTCAGCAGTGTCATCATCCCAAAGGAACACATCCCTCAGACACACAGATGACATCACTGTACAGGAGGAAAGGAAGGGATGCAGGCTTGGCTCTTTTTTCCCATGGATATCTTACATAGGTAGTAACTGTACCCCATTGAGGCAACTGAGTCCCAAGAGACAGCAGCACAACAGCAACTGTTACACTTTCTCCTTCCTAAAAACAGTATTGAGAGTTGCAGATCAACACACCACAGTATTTCAGGGACCCCACATTCCCAGTACATTTTAATTAGCACTAGTGAAGTTTTCATGCTTGTATATTGTGTTAATTTTCACTGTTAATTCTTGCTTGTGTTATGTTTGGCTAGGAAAGGAAAATATGTGTGGGACTGTGCTTTTGTGCTTCTGGCCTGAGCCATCTGGAACAGGTTATTTGATCATTCATGTTATGAGATGGCAATTACAATTTATTCACTGAATGATGCAGACCTCAGCTGATAATCTAAGGTAGTCAGTCTGCCTTTGAAAAATTATAGGGAACCCTCCCCAGGAGAGTCCCCAGAAGTTTGCACTGAGATTCTTTCCTGGGAGGTGGAAGAAATGAAGCCTTTTCTTTCTCAGGCTGAATTAGTGTTTGAGACCTAGTTTCCCATAGGCTTGGTGCTATTCATGTGGCAGTAGGGTGAGATGTGTGTCATGTCATGTGTTATATCAACATGTGACAATAGAAAAAGCTAACTTTTTTGGCAGTGTCCAAGAACACTTAGATCAATCTCCACAGTCAGGCAAAAGCCCAACTTGTGAACCTCCTGAATCTTAGATGCTATCAAAATGCAGTTGTTCCTGAAAGTGCCCAGAATTTGTGCTCTCAGTGTTTTACCATTTTTGGTGGTAAAAACATCTGCTTTCATGAGATTTGGTAGGAGCAAATTGCATGTTTTTAGCATCTAAAGCCTGGACATTCAGGGCTTTAAATTGTTGGTTATTGACAAATTCCTTCAATGAATTTAGGTCTGTGTGGCTGGGTAAAAAATATCTGTGACTTGGCACTTAGAATGACTTTGGACTTCCAGAGCTACCACCATACAGATTTGTGTGGTTTGACTCTTCCTGCAGTTTGACAACATCCTTGAGAACATTCAGAGAGAGTGAACTTTAAAAAATGACAAGAATGTCCAAGAAGGGTGTTTGACAGATGTAGTTCTGGAGAAATGTAAGAACCGTATCAGAATTTAAAAAGGAGAAGAAGTGTTGTAAAAGTCAGTAGATGATTACTTGTTTTTGTGAGGCAGATTTTCTCTTCAGGACTGCTGAGTGTAATTAAGTCTTCTTAAGCTTCCTGACCTATTTACAGCTTTTGTCTTAGCATTTAGAATCCATCAGATTATGTTCTCCAGTGCTGGGGGTTCCTGTTCATCTGATGCTGTGTATTATCTGCAGGAGCATGGCTCAATTCATACATTCAGTCATCTCATCCAAGGAGGGTACTGTTAAAGTCATACAACACAGTTTATGTGCTTCTTATGATTATATATTACACAATTTTCAAAATCCAAGTCTTAAAAGTAATTTGAGATACAATTTCAGCCCTAGCTATGCACAAAGCAAATTTTTAAGAAAGTAGTTATTTAACAGACCTCCATTTTATCCTAGGGACAGTTCTGCACCTCTTCATGAAGAGAGAGAGAATGTCAAGCTAATCTAAATAACGTAATGAATTTTATAGAAAGGAGGGATAAGTTGAGACCAGTGGAAGTGAGAGCACAACTACACCTGAAGTTTAGCCACCATCTTAAGCCTAAGTGGTCAAGGTATCAGCACAGGGAGTTCAAAGATACATTGAGTTGTCCATTTTTATAGGGTGAACAAAAGGGGGTTTATGTACCACAAATGCCTTCCTTTACGCAATTCCATAGCAAAGGGAGCTGTGAGAAGGCTGTGCCTGCATCTCATTGTTTTGTGGCTGATAGTAGTTACAGAAAGATACTTCAGAAACTCCACTTAGCTATAACTTCAAATCCTTTTATTTTGGAAAAAAAACCCAGTCACCATGCTGTAAACTAGCCCAAGTTGTGGTTTGGTACACTTTTTATACTCTGCTTTTTATCCACTCCAGCTGTCAGATGGAGACAGGAAAAATCAAAACATTTGTACAGTATTTCATCTTAAGGGAGCCCCTTAGGTGGTCAGATCTGGATTCACGTCCTGTCCCAAGGAACCAGTTGGCTGATGAATCAGAACTCTGAGGCAGTTATTTGTGAGCAGACTGGTGCTGCACTTGTATGGTGATTCTGGTGTGTATCCAATGATTTTATCATGTGATGGTAGAAAAAATTCAGTGGATTAGCAAGTGAAGTGTCATCGTATGAAGCAAGCTTTCCATCCACACAGCTGGATGCTCAGAACATCTGCTTTGCTGTAAAGCTGTTTCTCACGGTTTCAATACAGCTTCACACCCCTAACATACAGTAAGCACTGCTACTCTCAGTCCTGTTAGCTCTCCAGATTATTGAATGTATTGAGAAACACTGGTCTTCTGGAGCAATGAGAATATTCACTGTTAACCTTTTGCCGCAATGAAAATTTGCCCGGTCTTTGCTTTCCATCATCTCTTGTCTGTCTTCTGCCCCATGACAAGACTCCTCTCACAGCATGCCAAGCAGCATCTTCATAAGTCCCTTGTGTGAGTTTTTGTTAAGCTTTGGAAAGTTTATTTAAAATAAGTATATTCACTCTTGTTTATGTATTGCAAATGTATTAATGCACTGACACTGAATAATTCTAGGTGAGAGTTTAATTTCCAGCGCAATGCAAGAGAAGCAAACTGTCAGAAATGGCATGAGCCTCTGGTGCTGTCATTTTCGAAAGGTAATTTGGACAATTACAGCCAGTTAGCAAGGCACAGAGCTCTTGTGCTTCCCATTGGCTCCCATGCAACTTGTGGGAGCTCAGCAGCCCTGAGGCAGCTCAGTCCTTGCATCTCAAGCTGGGTGTCCATGTTTAAAGGCTAGTTTTATTAATATCTGTTACATCAACTATATTTCTCTGTCTCTCAATCTGTTACAGAGAAATGTATGATAATAATTTCAGCTTTCTTAGAAAGAAAGAGTTTTCTCAAATGGGACACTCAACAGAAATTCAAAGTAGTTTTTTAATGTCCACGTCTGTATTTAATTTCAGGGTTCATCTTTGGATTTAGCATAATCTTTGCAGCATCCGATTGCTTACCTCTCACATCCCATAAATGTTCTGCTTGAGCTACTAAAGCTCTGCCTGTGGCAACGTTGCAAAACACCTGAAAAAGTACTTTATTTCCTTCCTCTTCAATCATAACTGGAGATCTGCAAGTTAGGCTTTTCCTGAGAAATACTTCATGTCATAAACTGCTCTCTTAAGCATGGGCTCAGTTTAAAAAGGGCCAGTGTTTGCAGACAAGCCATTTGTTTTCCTTTGAATGTTTAATTTGTTTATTCCTGTTTTCAAATAATCCCCAAGCAATATAGTTCCTGTAGCTGCGATCGTCATGAATTCGAGTTATTCACCTCCCAGAGGGTCAGACCTTTCATCAGTATGCCATTGGCAGGGAGCAGCAAGTGTTGCATATTCATTGTCCAGGACACCGGCTAGAGGGCCTCCAAAAAGCCTGACTTTTTTTTTTGTTCTCAGAGCAAGGAAAACAATCTCTTCCCTTCTCCAGTCCCTTGATAAGGGTTTCTGTCCAATAACGGTGCTCTCTGCTCTGAGGCACATTTAACTGTGAAGTTTGCAGCGGGAGAGGCTTTCCTTCAAGCTGTTTGTGTTTTATCCTGGCAGGCTCCTCGAGGTTGTTGTGAGGAGTCTAGCCAGTTGGTGAGCTTTGTAATCTAAACCAGCTGTCCCAGGCTGAGGCCCCCATTTGCATTGTTTAACATACTTAGAAAATGAAGTGTTCATTTTTAACATTCCTCCTCCAATTGGTTTAATGCTGAATTACAGAAGAGAACTAAGCAAAACCAGGTGCTTTCTCTGTATTCTCTCCAGTGTCTGAGGAGGTACAGACTGCTCCCGATCTTCTCCATTACTTGCCATTTCATTCTTTGGACTATAAATGACAGAGGAACTGAAGTGCTAGCAGAGGGTAATGTTTGGAAAAACTTTCTAGTTATTCATCAGCACAGACTGTTTTTTTCCACCTTTCCCCAACGGTTTCGGACATGCAAGGATTAAGAAGGTAAGTGGTATGCATGAAACTTCTTTACTTACTGATGGGAAACCTACTTGTGGAAAATAGCTGTGGCAGGGATTCAGTATGCCAATCCACTTGCTAAAGCCATTTGCAAAGAGACAGGATCTCAGTGGTCAGAGGTGGAGAAAAACGATCTGCCTGTTAATAAAGCTGTGCTGTGTCTGACGAGTTCCTTCTTGATCTGTGCTTATACTCTGCGCATCCGCAGGAGTGCTGAACTGCGACAGCAAGCGATCCCACTGGCTACAGTGATTGATTGGAGCTAATTAGTTACTATTGTAGAAGTTTAAGATAGTTTAAAATATTTTGCCTGCCGGGCAAGCTACTGTGACCAGCTGCATATAATGTTGAGAGGTTGTGCTGCATGTCTGCTAATAGTTCTTGAGGGGATTTGAGATCTAAAGTAGCAAGCAAATTGAGATGATGGTTGCAGACAGAACATGAGGCAGTGAGGTCCCCCCCTCCAACAAGAGGAAAAGATCTTGTAACAACAGAAACTAAGGACTATTTAAAAACATATGAGTTTTGTCTGACCAGTTTTATAGGGGATTTTGTAGTGTGCACTGTCCTGCAGCAACGTGCAGCATAGTCCAGTTGCTAGGTATGTCAGCCTTGTACTCCCTTCCAGTGCTGTTCTTGCTACATGCAAAGTGAGTATGCAGCCTTTGTAGCAGTGCACACTTTACAATCTCTTCAAAAAGATTTGAGGAATCAATTAAGTGCAAGCCTAAATGGATAATATTGTAGTTTGAAATGCTTTGTATCGGACTTTAAGGAAAACTCCATACAATTTGCCTTTCCTTGTCACTCAAAAGCTGCCAACAAGCACAATCTGTCTCCACAGCACTATGAACAATCACTCTAGGGTTTATGTTTACTTTTCAGAGTTTGTCCCCGTCTCCTCATTTAAAACAAATTTGTTCTAATGTGTCAGTCACTGTTTGTGTGTGGTTTTGTCTGATGCATTTGTAGATCTTGCTCAACAGCTCAGTTTGCACTGGAAATCGGAGACAGCTCTAAGAGAGAAAGTTGGCAGCTTGCTTAGGTAGTAGAACTAAGGCTACCTAAAATATCCCCTGCTTCCTGTACTGGTTTTGTGGGAATGTATTGTATACAATTGCCATTCAGAACTACTATCCAAGATAAGCAAGGTGTGGGTCTAGTATTATTGAGAAGTTTTATATAAGGCAGCAGCAAAATTCTGAAATCCGTAGTACTTAGAAAAAAGTAATTTTTTACCTTTTATGGGTTTCTATCTGCTAATAAATACTTGGAGGTGGGAGTTTACTTCACAAGAATTTTTATGCTCCAGGTAAGGAGCTCCAAAAATAGCTGCAGAGCTCTGTTAGCAAGGGATCCTCTTCTTTCAGCTGCTGTGGAGAGAGCCAGTAGGTCCCACTAGATGCAAAGATGATGTACCTGGGGAAGGGTTCATTGAAGAGAACAGCTTCTAGTACCTGGTGACCTGTCAGTGTGTCTACTTCCAGAGCAACATATTAGTCATGACTGGGTAAAGGGACAGAATCTGGCCCTACAAAAACAGCTTAATCTCAGATATAGTCTCTTGGGGATGAAATGCGGTTTAGTGGTTACAGCAACTGGCTTGCTTTCAGGACCTCCTGCATGACATGTCTGCAGCCCTGCCAACGAGTCACACTGGGAGCTTAGGCAGGGCCTGTGCTCTGGTTTACCCATCTGTAAAATGTGCACAATGTGCAAGAAAAACTTTCATATTCCCAAATAAAAAGGTGTCAGAGGGGCAAAAATGCTTTATTCAATATTGCACTCTTGTTGGTTTAACAGCTGCTGCATGGGGTGTCATAAAAATTAGATTAGTCTGTAGACACATACAGTCTGATTCCAATCCCAGTTGTATAAAACCATAGTAAAATCAGTGACTTTGAGATCTGAATCTGGCCCACAGTTGTAATTACTCCTTCTCCAGAGGCCAAATTCATGTTAGCAAAACTGTGGAATACACTGAAGTGTCACTAGAAATTAATGTGTCCATGTATATTTAATTCTACACAATAATTCTGGATGTCAGAAGGTTTTCAGCCTGTTTTCTATGCACATTACAGGATACTGACTGCTTTCACACTGGCTGTCTGCCTTTCAAGCCCTGGAAAAGCACAGGTGAGAGGTGCATGCAGAGGTGTATGTCCTGTTTCGTACTGCAGTTCTGTATGGCATGAAACTTAACTGGCTAGCAGGTGGATGGGAAACTCTCTGGTCTGGGATTTGCATCAAAAGGAAGCTGTGTGGTCTAAGGGTTTAGAGGGGAGGACTTGGAGCCACTGGGATTCTGGAGTTGAACATGGATTGAGCTTATTGACTCATCCTTGCCAGTTCAGCAAAAGATCCCTGTAGAAACCTGGACCTTACTGAAAACCTAATTCTGCCTCTAAACTGAACACTTCTGTAACAGGAAATAAGAAAAGCCATCCCACTAGAGCAGAGACCACTCAGTCCTGTTGTGGGAAACATCCACACTTGGAAAATTCATTCATATAAATAAGCATTTTCTGTGTACAGCAGGATCTCATCTTAAGACTGTTGAACTTTAGGCTGTGAACCTGAATGACTATATCCTAGTTTTTGTTTTCACTTATGCCTGAAACAATTTCTGTTCAAGAGGCAGGACTTTGGAGGGTGGATGGAAGTAAAGCAGTTCAGTTCTTGAAATAGCAGAAGCATTAGTTCTTTGTGGGCTTGGGCTCCATGTGGACTTTAAATCAGGAAAACAGTTCCCAAAGGCATGTTGATAATCCAGATATATTCACTGTCCAGAGCTGTGTTTCTAAATACCTTTGCCAAAAGTCTCTGAAATGTAGTTGTTTTTGTTCTGTTACATTGAAAATTTCCTGCACATGGCACACTTATTGATATTTTTGTGAACATTGGATCTGTATGAGAAATGCTTCTCATGCCCCTGGGGAATTTTTGAGATGTCTTTAAGGGTTTGTTTTTATAATTTAAAAAATATTGTTTCCATTGCAGTTTTTATAAAAAACATCTTGTAACATAAATTGGTTTTTGAAGTCTAAGCAAAAAGTAACTTGAAACAGAAAAGACAGCAATGATTTTTTTCTGAAGATACTGAAACTGGTAATTTCAACAATATTGGAATCTTTTCTAGAATAAAGTTTTAGAAAGTTGTTGAAATCAGTTCTAAAGTAGTTTCAGTGCTTCTGAATCATCCTTTATTGTCCAAAAGAAAATAATTGTTAAAAACTATTTCAGCTTTTTCAGCTAACCTAGGTGTAGTGTATGTGCTACAGCAAAAAAGGAGAACAAAAGGTAAAGTATATACATTCTTTAAAACATGAGAGCGATTATTCATTCTTCCGTCAGAATATCTTGGCTTTCCACAACATGATACCAAAACATCTTGGAATGCCAAAATAAATGAAGGCAGAATTCCTCCATACTTGTTTGACACTTCTAGCAGTGGTTTTGTGTATTCCTGTGTGCAGTCCAAACAGTGCCATGTGTTTCACTTCATGTCCTGTTCCTAGCTCCTGAAATGATCCACTTCCACTGACTCATGCATCTAACCCTTTGTCTCCCATCTAGAACTTATTACTTTTCCAGATATTAGCTAAGTGCTTTACTCTTCCACCAGTTTCTTCCATAAAGTCCAAAAATAAGTGTCTTTATCACTAAGAAACAATAACAAAAACAAACAAACAAACAAACAAAAACAAACAAACAAACAAACCTTGAACACACTCCATCCCTCTGCCTTCTGGTTCCTACAGTGGTTCCTGGTTTTTGGATATCTCTCACATTCCTTACTACAACCTTTTTACTGGCAGGATCCTGTGCTTATGTCAATTGCTTGGCCTCTTGCTAAATAGCTGGAGGCCCAGTCAAAAACTAGGGAGAGTAGGGAATTGTTATGATGGGCTTTGAGACAATCATCACCAGGACTCTACTGGTTTGGAAATGCTGAGGGTCACAGGGCAGTGCTGAAGACTCAAGGCTGCAGCCCTGATAAAGACCAGCGTCACAGAATAGGAAGGAACAAGGCTTCCAGTAACCTTGTGTGCCCAGAACATGTGTCATCTAAAGATTTATCCTCTAAAATTACAAAGTTTGGTCTAAAGGAAGAGACTTATTTTTGTTAAGCTTGTTATATTTTAACTATGGTTCCAGATCAGCCAGTGCCTAATGTGTTGTGTGCTGGATGGACTACCTGGGGAGTTTTAGGGTCTGTTAGAGAGGTAACCAGTACCTTTGAGCTGAAACCCCCTGTTCTGGCAAAAACAAGACTCCAAACTGGAAGACTGTGTTAACAGCTGGTATGGAGCCCATAACACACTGAGTATTGGGGACCCCTGGGAGAGGAACAGCCTGACACTGTCACACCAGAGGGAACCCATTCCTTAGCTAAGGGGCTGGCAACACGTACTGAAGCCTCAGGTTCATGCCTTGCTGACTGTCCTTTGGGGAAGCCACTCTATTTTGATGTACTGTATAGTGCTGAACAATTGTACATAATAATCCAAATGAGCATTTGACTCTGCAACCCTCTCATTTCACAGTCACTGAGTGTCCTTTTTTCTCTCATTTTAGCAACAATGCACTAATGGGTTTGACCTGGACCGTGCCTCTGGGCAATGCATAGGTAGGACTTTAATTAAATCAGTACATTTAAATTCAGGTTCAGAAGTTCTGAATTTACTGAGTTAACACTGTAGTGCTCTTAATATGTTTTAGTTAAAAAGTTCTTGCTCTGTGACAACTATGTCTGTTTGTTTGTATGTATGTATATAAAAAAAAAGTTGTGTATATATAAATATGTGTGTGTCTTTACATAGCACAAGTATATACTAATCTTTGACATTGTTGAGAAATTAATAGGCTGTCAGTGCTACTTTAATAACAGTGATGCATTTTGATAGAAGCTCAGTCTAGTTGCCAAAGGACAAGAATTGTTCACCCTCCTTCTCTGTCTCCCTCAAACTCAGGATTTACTGTCTTTATTGGCAGTTTCCTCCTACAGGCTTGGATAAAGTCTTCCACTGCTCAGCAAGTAAATTGAGTTGAGGCAGTGTAGGGAAACCAGACCTGGACTTTGTCCAATAGCATCTTTTTATCAATGGCATTCAGTCTCCAGGGCAGCATCTTTTAAGTGCAGTATAGTCACAAACACGAAGGGAAAAACCCACATCAGACTGCTTGCCCTGTCATAACCTACTGCTTCTGTGCCCCGAGAACCAGGTGGATGCTCAGTTTCGCTAAACCAGTTGTATCTTTCTAAACCTAATTCAGCAACAATCTCAATGAAAGCAACAAAGAGGCCTGAACTACATCCCCAGATCTGAACATCCCTAAATTTTTCTATGGGAAGGAGCTCAAGAGTTCCAAATCAGGATCCAAGTTTCACAGCTGGGCAAACCAAACCACCAGTGTTTGAAATCCTGATCTGCATGTTGTGGTTTGGACAGACCCTCTAGCAGGAACAGGCAGTAGCATACTGCAGCCATGTGTAAATCAGTGTTTAAACTGAACTTCTATGGAATAGCAAAGCAGGCTTTCTCCTCCCCCTCTATCCTCTAACAGAGAAGTAAAACAAGTAGTTCGCAGGATATATTGAATACATGGGATGTTTCCTGCTTTAGTATGGTCTAACTTCAAAGCAATACTCCATAAGGAAGGATTAGCTATTTTGATAGAGAATATAATTTTCTTTTTGCAAGGTTTTGAGAAAAATATGTTAACTTTTTTTTTTAATAGGTCCCATTAAGAAGCAGTCACTCTTTTAACTTTTGCAATTTCGTTCCAGATGTTGATGAATGTCGGACTATTCCTGAAGCCTGTAGAGGAGATATGGTGTGTGTCAACCAGAATGGTGGCTATTTATGTGTACCCCGAACAAACCCAGTGTATCGATCACCGTATCTGAATCCTTATTCAAATATTTATCCACCGCCCCCAGCACCAGGCTCTGTTCCTAACTATCCTACTGTTACAAGACCGCTGATGTGTCGATTTGGCTTCCAGTTGGATGAAAACAATCAGTGTGCTGGTAAGTAGTAGAAATCTTTATTCTATATTTTTGGATATATTAAAGCTTGTCTGACATTGCAGAAACAATTGTTCTGCAGTTGTCCTTTAGTTATTGCAGCAGTCAAGCCTAGTATTTTGAAGTACAGCTAAATTTTTTTAAAGGATATGAGCTGTATGTTTCATATTAGCATCATTCAGTGGAAGCTAAAATATGATTTAGTCCTATTATTTCATCAGGAAACCCACTTTCATGAGAGAAGTAATATTTTTATGAGATAACCATCCAACAGCAGGTGATTTGTCAGCGCATCAAAGGCACGCCTTTTGGGTTTATCACAGAATACGCTGAGCTGGAAGGGACCCACAAGCATCATCGAGTCCAAACCCTGGCCATGCACAGGACCATCCTCAGGAGTCCCACCATGTGTCTGAGAGTATCATCCAAATACTTCTTGAACTCTGTCAGGCTTAGTGCTGTGACCACTGCTCTGGAGAGCCTGTTCCAGTACCCAACCACCCTCTGATTGTAGAACCTCTCTAATATCCAACCTGAACCTCCCCTAACACAACTTCAGGCCATTCCCTCAGGTCCTGTCACTGGTCACCACAGAAAAGAGATCAGTGCCTGCCCCTCCTCTTCCTCTCATGAGGAAGTTGTAACTTCAGTGAGGTCTCCCCTCAGTCTCCTCCAGTCTGAATAGACCTGCCTTTAAGGAAGTCAGCAGCTCCTCCCAGTTTTGTGTCATCTGCAAAGTTGCTCAGTATCCCTTTCACTCCCACGTCCAAGTAATTTATGAAGATGTTGAAGAGCACAGGGCCCAAGATGGAGCCCTGCAGAACTCCACTAGTGACAGGTCACTCTGTGCTTGATCCATGAGCCAGTTGCTCACCCATCTCATCGTTTCAATAAATGATCTTTCCTGTCTTTAGACTAAGGAACTGCATTTAATTCAGAACTGCTGCAGAAAATACAAGAGCTAAAACTGACTTGTCTTTTGGGCTTATTCTGCCCTATTGTCTGAATTTTCTGGCAGGACTTGGTTGTAAATGATGTACTTTGTTTGTTTCCCTAATGAGGAGACCACAAGAGCTTCACAGGAGCTCTGAGACTCTTGATGTAAATTCAGCTACTTTGGGACACGTTCTTCTGTATTTGAATCATTGTCCTCGTTATGTTCCAAGATGGGGACAACGTATATTCTAATCAGTGTTCATGGTAATACTGACTGGAAAATTAAAAAAAAAAAAAAAAAAAAAAAAAAAAAAAAAAAAAAAAAAAACCCAAACCTGGTTTTTTAATAAGGAAATTTTAAATCCTGGGGTAACTGAAGAGTTTGCTGTAAAAATAAGCGTTTTTACTGTCTGGTCCTTTGAAAATTGCCTCTAATCCTTTTCATCTTAGAAAAATGATCAACCTCAATTATTTTATCTATTGATTTGTAGATTTTCAGGAGTGTTTTCATTTTGCTCACTTTGCTGTAGATGAATGAGGAAATGGGACTGTTAGTGGAAAAGCAGTGCTGAAATGAAACCTCTGAATTATACTGTCTGGCCTGCTCCATGCAAACCATACTCATCAGTATGGATTTAGGAAACTCAG
Organism: Acropternis orthonyx; assembly: GCA_035583155.1. Classification (NCBI taxonomy): domain Eukaryota; kingdom Metazoa; phylum Chordata; class Aves; order Passeriformes; family Rhinocryptidae; genus Acropternis; species Acropternis orthonyx. The sequence goes on along the minus strand of JAWWEU010000158.1, from coordinate 48,559,999 downwards.
TGAACTTCCCAGCCTAAAAGTGGCACATATGTTCCTATCCATGCTGGCAGAAATGGGAGGACTTTCTTCAGTCAGGGCTGTTCACTTCTGTTCCTTTAACTTTCAAATGTTTGGGATTTAATTGTGAGGAAAGTTTGGCAACAAGAGACATTAACACAAATGGATGGGGAAGGGCAGGCTGCCATTTGAGTACCACAGCAAGATGGGAGACGTTTTTGAACGTCTACATCAGATTTGCATTCAGGCAGATGATGGATAATATTTGTGTTAAAGAAAGAAAAACAAAGCTTAAAGGAAACAAGACCTGTTAGAGTTCTCTGCTGGAGTTAGATTTCATTTTTCATTTAGTGAAACTCTCTGGAGACATTCACTGTCTTGATGCAGTAGTTATTTTTATATCTGTGTGCCTTTTGTAACTGTGTGCCCTGGGATGTAAAGTGCAGTCACCAAAGGAAGTGATTCAAGTCCATGTCTCACTGTGGTGGTGGTAGAAAGGCCTGATCCCCTGTTTCCAGGACTGCTGGTCCAGTTAACAAGGTCATGTGCAGTTTCATCCTTGAAGGCCTTGGAGACAAGACACCAGGGAACCTTGACAGTGTCCTCAGAAGCAACCAGAATTTTACCCAGGTCGTTCAAGAAAGTCTGAACCATAGGAATAATGGCTCCATCCTATTAGAAGCTAATTATAAGCATCGTTCATGTTAATGATATTTCAGTTGCTCTGTGCTTACCTGCTTGTCAGCATTCAGCATTCTCTTAGGACATCAACCACTTCAAGGGCTAATTTTGTGGTGGAATGGTTGAAAAAAATGAACTCTAAGTTATTTTGCCCAGTGTCTGAGCCACTGTGTAACTTATAGGTTTGTTACGTTGGTGTTCAGACACCACCTTCCACCACCTTCTTTCCAAATAAAATTAGCCAACAATCCTTCCATTAGAAAGGAGGAGACTTTCTGCTATTGACTGCAAGCGAACCAGAGTTATTCTCATGCCAGTGTTTCTGAACAATCTCCAGTTTTTAACGGAGTACACACTTTTGTCTGGTCAGATATAGGGTTACAGGTCTGGGCCACATTTTCTATTGCTAGGCCAACAGAAATCTACTTTCCCTTTGAATTTCAGTCAAAACAGCATATTAAACACAGGAACCTTCTTGGGGAGATTGGGAGATTTGCAGCCTCAGCTTTTAAGCACTGAGGACAAAAATTTAATCTGAAACCTGTGTGAGACTTAACAAGCTCTTTCCTTTTTCCTATCTCCCTGTGAAATGCAGGGAAGCTGCAACAGGGTTGCTTTGTACCAGTGTGGCACCTGGCCTGCCCACCGAGGCCCCACATTCAATGGGGGCTCTCAGGGGAATGAATGCTCCTGGTTGTTCACATAACATTCCCCCTCATGGGGGTGATTTGTTTCAACATAGCAAAAAAAGAAATGTAGTCCATTCTTCTCCCTTTTGAGCTCTTTTGGCCTCATTATGTCTAGCTTAGATGGTCATAGACAGGGGTTACGTGTCCATGACCCTTCCCTATCCTGGTCACTGCTCAGTTTTACCAAGACTCTTTTATCTCCAGATGCCATCCTTTGTGGCCTTGCTTGGCCCAAGTGCCTCTCAAAGACACCTGTCAGTGACAACTTTGCCCACTCCAGTGTCCTCTGCATACTGCAGAAGTAGCTGTAGCCATTTGTGGCAGCAGACAGAAAAATGTTTTAATGATATTTACTTCTTAAGTCTTCTGTGGTTTGATTCCTGATACATGGTATTTTTAACCCTGGAGTTGCTGAGTGCTTTAGATTTTGTATGTATAAGTGTTCTGTGTTTTCAACAGCATGAAGTCTGTGTAAACTCATTCCAAAGCAGGTTGGAAGTGATTTACAATCACAATTAATGGTGGAATAAAAGACCACATACAGGAAAAAGCAAAGAACATCCAGTGCAAGAGTGCTGCTTGAACTGTTTGTCTTCTAACACTACTTCTCTATAAATACAGAATGGTTTAGTCATAATAATGACTTTTTGCTCAAGGAACTTGGTCTAGTAACTGTTGGCTCCAGTTTACTGGAGCGAGGGCCTGTGTTCTTGCATTATACATTTTTAAGCTGAGAGCTCTTTCCAGTTTCCCTTCACTCCACCTTGCTGTTTCCTGATTTACAATGATCTTCAAAACATGCTTCAAACACAGATCCTTCTGGGCATTGTGGAAAGAACTGTAGTGGGTGGGCTCTTATTTTTGCTTTTGCTCTGATTGATGCAAACTCACAATGTGAGGAGATGATGGAGGTGGAGAGGCATCTGAAGAGGGTTACACAGAGGGATTGGAGAACGCAGACCTCAAGGACAGAGAAGTAGATGTTAGGAAAAGGATAGGCATAAGGCAAGATGAGTATGACCTAGAGAGAGAGTGAAGGGAGGAGGGCAGAGGAGGTAATTTAAAAAAAAAAAAAGAAAAAAGGAAAAATAAATAAGCCTAATTGTTATTTTTAAAGCAAAAGCTCAAAGAAAAAAAGGAATGGAAAGATGTTGTCACCAAGCATAAGAGAGAATTGTTCTTCATGCCCCATCTGTGCAGTGTTCATTGCTTCAGCTTTCCTCATTTCTCACAGACTGCCAGGACCTCCTACATTCCCCACCTATGGGTCCCCAGTCCTGAATTCATGGAGTGAAACTCCTTCCTTCGAAACATTACCTTTGCACAGATGGGTTTTAGATCATTATCATTTATATTACAAGCATTCCTAAAAGCCACATCCAAGCCTGCAACTGCACCGCCCCGCCTTGGGCGCAACCTCATTAGGAACAGCCTATACCTAGATGAGTTTCCAAGCAAAATGAAGGAACCAGATGTGCGTGTGTGGGGAGAGGGGAGGGAAATGAAGAGACAGAGAACTGAAAGGAGGAGCTGAGGTCTTGCAGCAGGCTCATGGCTGTGCGGGGGATAGAGCACAGAACTCCTTACCCAGTGGCTTAGCCACCAAGCCACGCTGCCTTCTCATAGTGACTTTTCTAGTGACCTCTCTGGGCATATAGAAACAGAGGAAGAAAAGGAGGGAAATGCAGCAAGGATATTATGCCCTGCAAGGGATTGTGTAAAGGAAAAACAAATGGAATCTAGTCCTGCCATTGCCTTTTTGAACCCTATTTGGTTCAGCTCTGTGTCTTTGCTTTTCCTCTTAGTCTGTGAGGCAATCTCCTTTGCTGCTCCAGAGGGCCAGTTCCTGAAGGCTACGTGCAGTCCCTGTTAGGAAAGCACTGTCATCATATCCAAATCAACCAGAGAAGAAGGAAAGATTTAATGAGAATAGCTTCTGCAAGAAGTTGAGCTCTGACTTCTGAAAGGATATCTAATTGTTGGAGGTTCCTGATTAAATTAAGGCCATGATTTGTAGCCTTTACTCATACTATGGTTTTCCTGATGGGTTTTGTATGAGGAAATACAAATTTGGACTTCATGCTGTCATAGCAACAGAAAAGTTGCCTCTGAAGCATCTCAGGAAGAAGTTATAGTTGGTGGCTAAGGCTTGGGTTGGAGGACTTTGTATTCAGTCCCTGACTTTGCCATAGATAAGCATGCCATCCCTGGAGGTGTTCATTCCTGGAGTCACCATCCCTGAGGTGTTCAAGAAACACCTGGCACTTAGTGCCATGGTCTAGGTGACAAGGTGGTGATCAGTCAGAGGTTAGACTTGATAATCTCAGATGTCTTTTCCAACCCAAATAATTCTGTGCTGGGTATTTGGGGACTAAACTGAAATAATAATTCATTTTCATGATTGTACCAAGGATGATTTCACATGGAGATGATAGGTGCTGAGGTAACTTCCTGACAAGTATCATGTAAAGACATGTAAACAGGAGAAAAGGGTCCAGTTTAATAATTCTACAATAGTGAAGCTCAAGATGAGACATGTGGAACTCAGTTACTTTCCCAGTGCACTAAACTGGTTGGATATCAGTGGCCATTTTTGTCTATTTTTCTGCATAGATGAGAGGAGAGGGGAAGGTCAAGCCTTTTACCACTATCTCCTATTTACTTCAGGAATATCCATGGTACAAAAGATTCCAGTGGCTGATTCTGGAGTTTTTCAATCATCACCTACTTATGCTGTGCTCATTTCTTATTTTAGCACAGTTCAAGATCGTCTAACCTTTATTATCTAACATAATGAAACTAGACAAGCTAGGTAAAATAAACATGTGGAAAATACAAACTGTATACATTAAGGCAGAGGACCATATGCCAGGGCACTAATGGAAGAAGGATCATTAACATCCTGTAGTACAGACATACTTAACATAGCCCTGTCCCGTTGGATAAACCTACGTTGCACAGCTCCAGACGAACATAACTATAATTCTTCTAGATCCAACCTCAGTGCTTCTGATCTGATGGTCTGATCTATTCACAATCCCAACAATAATCATAGGTAAAAAGCTTCATCTGAAAACACTGAGAGCACCTTCCTCCCTCAGGAAACCATTGCACCAGCACAGAGGCTGAGGCTAAGTAAAGGCAAGATTCATCAGCTGCTACCATAGGGTTCATCAGCAGAGTCATTCCTACAGAAATCTGACCATCAGGAAAGGTATCCTCTCCCACTTAGCATGGGGAATGAGGGTGGAAATGCTGTTTTTCACTGCAGCTAATCCATTTGTGGTGAAGGAGTTGGCTTGATAGAAAAAGTTGTTACGTATCAGTGTGTAGCAAGGTAAACAGAGCCTTCAGTGGCTTGCATTGTTCCTGCTTTCTTTCCTCCCTAAGTGCAGTGTGGGAGGAATACAGTCTGGTGGTTAAAGCACAGGCGAGTGCTTCATTTACTTGTGAAGCTTCTACTACTAACAAAGAAATGAGTAAAACTGAACCAAGAAATATAACATGCAGGCCAAGAAGGCTGGCATGTTATTGAGAAAACAGGCATCTCTGTGCACTGGAATGAAAAATAGCAGGTTCCTGAGTATGGCACAGTGTAACAGCAAGTGCAAGTCCATCATTCTGCATGTCAGTGCCTTTCAAGCACAACTGACTGTATTTATGTGTGATGCTGTGAGAAGCGAAAATAAAATAAATACAACTATAATATACCCACAATTAAACTTGAATGAACTACAGTCATTCTGGGTAGATAGCTGGGTAGTCAACTGGAGACTAAAATGCTTAGACCTGTGATTGGAGTCCCCATTGACTTTGGTAAAGATTTTGGGAGGATCTTGGAGCAGAAGTTTCTGCAGTGAATTTATTAGGTTTAAGTTAATCTGTCTTGAACCTAAGCCACTGACCATCTTATGGTCAGGGAGTCTGGTACTGTATTTTCCTCCTGCCAGAATACTGACACCATGATAAGGAGTTCCTAGATTTTGTGAGTTTTTGACATTGCGAGTTCAGAATAGACAGGTGGTCAGATCATCATCTTATGATTAAAAACTATGGCCACCAGGGGTGTTTGAATTTATATTCAACTTTAGCCTGAGCTAAACTGATTCTGTCTGTGGAAGTATGCATCTGCTGTTTAGGGGTGATTAAAAGTTTTCTAGTTTATTCTGTACTGAGCTGTGAGCCACAAGAGAAACTAAGTGCCATATGGAGAGGGACAGCTGAATGAAAATGGATCATGTTACAAAACGTAACAGGTTTGTGTGCAGAGAAGGGACATAAGAACAAAAGGGACAGTGTCCATGTCTTGTTAGATGTGCAGGCTACAGTCCAGACACAGGAAGGTTAAAATCTCTCCAGACTGTGACCTCTCTATTTCATGATGTGTTTCAGTTTTCCCTCTTTCTTGGAATTGTATGATACTTTGGTATACAAGGTGGCAAGAACCCAGGAATCCCCATCTCCCTTGAGCTTTGCAGACTGCAGAGGGAAAGGGTATGCAAGGGAAAGAGGTTTAGCTGATACTCTTTTTTAATAGCCTTTGTTATACTTGGTCTCTGAATTGAGGTTTATTGGTCACTGGGCTCTGAGCCAGGTAATACATAGACTTCAGTTGTCACCAAGAATTAGCTGGCAGGTTATATCTGACTCAATTCAGAGGAGCAGTAATCGTGCCCAGCCTGCCATATCCTCTGGCATGTGCTGGCTGAGGCAGGGCTTGCACCCCTGCTGTTAATCTCTGAATGATTCTTAGACTCACTGCTAACAGTGGTTTGATACATGGGGCTTTGTTGCCGCCTTGCCTTTATTATGTCTTACTTCCCGGGATTTCAGCAGTGCCAGATCAGTTAAAGCCACTGTGTAGTCATTAGTTCTGTGTGTTCTGGAGCAGATTTCCTGAGCTTTGCTGTATGGAATAGCTGTCATGCAAGACAGTCTCGCTGACTAGAAAATTCCAGGGCTTAAAAGAAAATTAAGTCACTTAACAGTGCTGGAAGATTGACAGGTTTCATCAATACCCTTCCCCACTCCATCAGCTCTGTGGCTTGTTCTTCTCTCATTTTCTTATGGATGTCTGTTTTGGCTGTGGGTGTCAGTCCATGTCCAACTTTCTGCTGGGACCCCTGGGGGTTTTGTTTGCATGAGTGATACCTCCCTGTGGTATAACGTTCAGACTTCAGTATATGTTAGGGTGTCTCTCCTTACCTGGAAGGCTTATTTATTTTCAGTGCCTTCCATAGCACCAGTGCTCTGCTCACAGGCCTATGTTAATTTTTGCATATATTTACTGCACCCACAGTGCCCAGGGATGGCAGTGTTCTCAGTGACTTAGAAGTCACTGTTTTTCTTGGCCTCTCTCTTGTATTTTTTGGGTCAGTCTTGTTTCTTTTCACTTGGTTCCAGCCTGAAATTGGCCATGGTTACGTGCTACAATCAAGATGTTAAGCCAAAATACATAGAAAATATGAATTCTCTCATTTGCCAGTATAAATCAGCCAAATGGACCATCTGTTTTGCCAGACTCTATAGGCAGTGGTAATGTGCTAGCACTGCTCCTTTGTCTTGTCCCTAAAACACCAGACCCATCATAGAGCTGCCTGATGTGTGAAGTTTAACATGCTCTGACCCTTTCATCTGCCAATTGACTGCCTTCTCATTTTACTACTTCAATGAGATGAGAGAATTTTTCAAAGAAAATAAAGCTACCAGAAGATGAATGGGAGTTACGCATCACCAGCCCACTTCAGGGGAGTTGTTTCAGCATCTGCCTCTTGGCTGGAACGTGCTGCCCCTTGGGGACAACAAGATGTGCTGAAGTCCATCATCAGTTTTGACACAAGCAAAACCCTCTCTGCTTTTGGTTCTTTTCAACCATAGCTCAAGGTTGCAGGTGCCCCGTGGTATAAGGCTACACTGCAGTGAGAGGAGAAAGTGGTCCTCAAAGCTTGATTAAGTCCCTTGCTCACGCTGACCTACATCTTCAGTGGGAGTTTAGCATGTAAATGCCCATTTATTTGGTCTGCAGTCTTTGCCATGGTCTGACAATACAACCTCAGACCTCTTTGCTCAATATTGTTTTCAGAATTGACTACTTCTCCAAGGAATCTCAATATCCAAGCAATCAACTGGAAACCCTTGAGGGTTCTAGGTTTTCAGACAGAGGCCTTCATTATGTACTGAAAGTCAGAGTGTGAATGTTGTTTTCATTTGGGCATCTGCAAGTTTGAACATACAAACTCTTAAATCCTGGAAAAATTTCTTGGTTTTATTGTGGATCAGCTCTACATCAATCACATGCCACTACAGTGAGAATAAATCTATTTGTGTTCATGAAGCATTCAGATACTGAAAATAATAGAAGTGCTTCAACTAAACAGAGAGACACTAGGAGGAAGGGGAGAGGACTACATCATAGGCTGCAAGGTCTGAAAGAATCCACTATCTACTGCTTGGTCTAAGACTGCTGTTTGTTTTGGGCTTTCTTTCCACAAAAATAATTTTAATGTCTTCTTTGTTATAATATTTTCAGCTTGTTTCTATTTTGTAATTTATTTTTTTTGTAAAGTTAAATTCTTGTTTTCCATCCAGCCCCTTGAGTAAGTGAAGCATTAGATTTTGAGTGATAAATTGCTGGTTGGATCAAAGGCACTAACTGGTTTTGTGGTACAACCCCAGCATACCTGTAGGTAACACTGAAAGGAAAATTTGTATGAACAGTAATACACAGAAGTGTAGGAAAGGTACAATTGTGGTCAGGAAATTAAGGGACTGGAACCCAGAAGTAGATGACAAGATAACCTAACACACGGTCAGCTGGTGGAAGATGATCAGTAGAAGAAGGCAGTGATGTCAAGAGCAGTGTAGCATAAGGCAGTTTCTGGCAGTGTTACTAAGACTTTCTCATCCCAGAACAGAGAGGGAATAGTACGTGGATATGTTCTGTTGAGAATGGATCCCACCGACTGACATTAAGTGTAAGTACTTGACTACCAATAAATGTAGATGAGTTTGTGGAAATCTCAGTGTAGAGCAGCAGTAATTTGCGGGCATTATTGAGGCAGACTTTGATTAAAGGTGAAGTATATTGTAAACTTAGGGTAAAGTATCAGCAATTGGAACTGTAAATGACAGAGAAGCAGAAGTTCATATGGTGGGTGGTACAAAAGAATGATTATTTCTGAATAGGGTATAATTTGCTGAAATGAAGGAAAATTGCTTTTAGACTGAACATAGTAAAGCCCTTTATGACAGTTCAGTGTATCAAGTTATACAAGAACACAGTAGGTATGTTGTAGCAGAGGAATAGAACAAAATGTAACAGCTGAAGCATTTAAAAGCTTCCTGGAACAATTTTTAGCAAGAAAGAGTGTCACACAAATTGGGGGTGGGATAGATGTTGTCAAGTGTAGGTTGCTGTAGTTTTGAGTCCCTTGATGTATTTCCAGCTTCCAGTGTGCACAGAGGCACGAATGAAAAGCGTTTGCTTTATCTAACACTGCAGAGAGAAGTTCATAGCATGGGTAAGAGCCTCCACCCATTAAATAACAGTAATTGTCACTATGGCTGAGCAACGCGAAGCTGAGAGAGCTTAAATGGGTAGCCTGACATCCCCTTTCCAAGGGAGGAATCTTGGAACAGTGCAGAGTCCTTCTGCCAGACTGCCACTCCTTAATCCTGGAGCAGGACCCAGGCCAAGGAGAGGAGACGTGATCCGAAAGCTATAGCATGCTGCTAATTTCCTGCCATTGCAAACCCGGTGGGGAATCCCAAACCCTGCATGGCTGGAGGAGTCTTGGATCATGCTCATGTTTTTTAAAGGTATACTGCAGCAATATATACAACACTTGTTGCCAGAAAATCACTAAGTGCTGCATGTGGAGCTTTATTTCAGAAGCAGATTGAAATTATTTTAATTAAAAGCAGAGCTGACTTTGTGATGGAATAGCCCAGAGCTGTGAATTGACAGCTATCAGTTGATTTCATGCAGTCATCCCAAAAGACTGTAGTGTGCCAGCTTTAGAAAGGAGGTGCTCTTCCCCACTAAATCAGTACTATTTAAAGAGACAGTTCTGTTAAACCTGTATTATGTTTTTCAGGTAGTAAATCGCATTTGCGGACAAAATTTGTTCTCATTGACATTTTCAAGGGGTTTAACTAGTCATAGATGAAAAGTGGCATAAGAGAATAAGACATTTTACAGCATTATACATAAGACTTCCACCATTTGCAGTGTGTCCATTAATGGTCCAGGAGGTCACATGGATTCTGAAGCTGATAAGTGATGTATATTGTCCCAAGATATAAAATACTGTCACACTCTGCTCCACCAAATCTCTAGCTGACATCTAGAAGCTTGGGACATGAAACCGTTTCAGAAATACATGACCCATCTCATTCCCTCTGACCTGGGAAGGGACATGAAATGCTGAATTAAGCTCTGTCTGGAGTATCTGATTGGAGATGATTTAGAAAGACTATAAATGGTAGAATGTTAATCATGCTAGGAATTTGCTAGGCATGCTTCTGTGCTGGAGACTGTGCCTTCTAAAATGTGCCTGCTCTCTTGCATGACTATGACCAGAGACCTTGTGGCAAAAAGGGGCTAATAAAGAGAAGTACTATGATAAAGGGAAAAAAGTAAATTAACTTTCCATTACAGCAGGCCCACATGACAGAAAATTCACTGGGATGTGCCTTCTGGAGAGTAAAAGCAGGAGTTTGCTCCAGGAATAACCACAGAGATTAAATGTTCCTGCTTCTTGGGAACATAGTCTCTTCTGTTTATTTATTTACTTTTCTCTTTTTTAATTACCTAAAAAGAACATAGATTTTTTTTTTTCAGGCCAGGCTATTTGGAAATGAACCATTTGGTTTGGGAATGCTCAATGTGAACATGTGTCTTTCTGAGCTTTCAGGGGTACTGTCAGAGCTGGTGGGACTGCCTATGACTTTGGTCATGGGACCAGCCCTGACCAGCTTTTAGGACTAGTCAGCAGTTTCTGAATTTGGGTACAAGGAAGGTAGACTTACCTTGAAGCTTTGGGGACAAAAGTGTCCAGGTGTGTGGATGTCAGTTATGCAGTCCTGGTTCTGTGTTCCTACAGCATCCAATGACATAGTTCTCCCACCTCAACAGCTTCTACTAAATTAAGTGGAGGTTCACATATTAAGTACTTTCTCTTAACTATATCCGGGGGAGAATTCAGGGTGCGGCTGATTCCTGTTGCCTTCACAAGCACTCAATTCCCCCAATCATTCTGGCTTGCTGGCATACTGAAGGATATCTAGCCAAGGACCACCACGGTGGTCAGAGGGTGGCAGCACACATCATACAAGGATCTGTTGAGAGACGTGGATTTACCCTGCCTTAAGAACATGAGGCTGATGGGGAAACTGCTGCTTGCTGTCCTCAGCTGCCTGTTGTGAGAGTGTAGAGAAGATGAAGCCAGATTCATCACAGAGGTGCATGTGGACAGGAATGGGTAAAAATTGCAAGACTGGAGATTCTTATTAGCTATAAGGAGAAATGTTATTACAGTGCAGAGTGGTCAAACAGTGGAACAGAGGTTCATAAAGTTTGTAGCTAAAGGTTGTATCCTTGGAGAAATTCAAAGCTCAACTGGAAAAGGTCTTGAGCAGCCTTACTGAATTGTCCCTGCTTTGAGAGGAGGCTGGGACCAGATGACTTCCAGAAGTCAACTCAACATGCCTTGGGCAATGGTTCTGAAACTACAGTGCCTGAAGTGCATGGCCTGTGCCTGATACTGGTTTTAGCCTTGTATATATCTAAGACTCCCATAAAATGAAATTTCGTCACATAGGCTGTGAATTTTAGCACTGATTTTAAAACGCTGGAAGATCTTTGAATGTAGTGGAGTGATTTTATATTTGCTTTAGAAACTCTGTAGAGCTGACCAGTTATATGTGACTCAAAACTCACATCACAGCCTAAAGTTCTACAGGCAGTGAGAGTTACAAGTCCTTCTTAGGAAGGGAGACCTTCAGATCTCTGCCCATGGCAGCAACCCTTGCCAACTGCTCTAGGAGCTGTCATGATTGACTACAAAGACAGTGTTATGCTTGGCCCTAAGGGTAGTGGGGAGCTTATCAGGGGAGAAAATTGTTTTTCATATTTCATCTGAGTTTCAAATCTGTCCATGTGTCAGCGTGCTTTATAACAATCTCAAAAGCACCACAAAGCCAAGGTAATTTTTGTATAAATATTAGGACCTTTTGGGCTCTTTTATAAGCAAAGAATGGGTAGTGGATGAAAGCCAGTGGAGAAGAAAAATCTCTGCAAATACTGGCTTCCAGGCTCAGACAGCTGTGTCCTCATTACTGTTAATAGCAAAGAACTATGAATGTTGGGCAACATTCCTCTTTGAGTGTATACATAGCAAGCCATCTATTTATTTATTTCTGTGGTGGTGATCATTGGAAAATGCCTATAACCCCTGCTCAAATAACTGGCTTTAACTCAGATTTGGCATTCACTGTTTTATAATGCTTGAGCCACATTTTCTTGCAATGTTCCAAAAATTGCTGCCAGCCAACTGGGTTGCCGACGTTCCTGGATAAATGAAAACTCTGGATATGGGAGGTTTAGTTTGTTCCAATTAGTGTGTGATGTGGATGTCTACTGGCAGTTCTCCCGCTCTCCTTACTCTCGGTTCATGGCTCCCTGGAAAAAGAGGTGTTTCATCTCAAAGGACTTTTTCTCTCCCTCTCTCTTTCTGTTAAAACCCATTCAGTTACCTTTAATGCATAAATTATGACAGAACATTTCAACATTTGTAAAATTCTGATACAGCAAGACCTCCAGGCACATGTGCTGAGCTTTTAGAGGTAGAAAGTTGTGTTTCATTTAGCCCCAAGAACAGCCAGTTTTGAGCAGGCCCGTGACAGGTTCTAGATGGTTGTGAAACTCCCAGGCAGGACCAGATGCAAGGATGAAAATGCAGCAAAACAAAATTTCTAATAAAAGTTACCTAACATTTGCAGGAGTCCTGGGCCCTACCTCTCAATCAATAAATCAGTTGAGATAATTCCCCTGTATTGATCCTGGCATAAAACAGAAGTGTTGATCTGGGTGGTCTTGACTGATTTTTCACTCTATGATTTTTTCACTTCACTGAAAAACTGAGAATAAAATCCTCCATTTGTGATTACTGTTTCTACTTCACTATAGCAGCTTCCAGACACATGTTCTGCAAGCACTCTTGGTGCAGCAGCCAGGCTCTTTTCCCTGGTTTTAATGGCTAGGTTGAGGGAATAAGGTGTTAGATTCCCGGAGAAAGTCAAAGCATCATAGTCCCCATTGCGCATGTGTGTTTGGTTCATGCAGTTTCAAGTGACATGAGACAATCTGCAGCCATGTTACCTCCACCTTGCATGCTCAACTCAAGCAGATTTGAATCCAGTCCTTTCCTGAATGAGATGCTGGTGATTATTGCTGAAACTTTGTGACAGATTAGTTAGTGATAAATCTCATATTACTATTCCAGTTTCCGATAGTAAAGATCTCTTGTCCTCTTTTTTCGTGTATATTGAAGACTTCAGGTTATCCTGTGGGAGTGACTAGAGCATTCATACTGAATTATCTCTATGGGTATGTACATATTGCACACCTAGAATCTCTCTTGGATTTTCAAGTCTCCAATACTCCTCTCACAGCTGTTCGCACAACATTCTTGAGCAATTGTTAAAGCTTTTGTCATGTCATGTGTCCAAAGTGGCATTTTAATGGAAGAAGCAGCCTTTCCAATAAAAGTATCTGTTATAACCTGCAGGTGGATATTTATATCCCTTTGCTTTCACTGTGTCTTTAACTTCTGGATCCATTTGGATCGATTTTTCTGCTGTATTAAAAGTCGGACTGTTCTGCTCTCTACTAGTTATTGCGGTCTATTCACAGTACCAGAGCTCTCCAGCCTGCCAAAACACTTGGAAAAGGAGCTCTTAATGACTCAGTTAAAAAGTACGGTCAAGAAGTTCACTTATTAGAGGAAATGTAAACTGACCACCAATTGGCTGAACCAGCTGGCTGGACTATTTGTGCTTGAGATTTCTCAAAGCTCCCTGGGGAGCAAAAGTGGGAATAGCAGTTCTCTGCTTTTAGTTCTCTCATGTTATGTACCCTAACTGAAAAGGCTTTGAAAGAATTCGTTGGAGTAGAAGACAATATGATTTCACAGTCATGTTTCAAAGCTTTATAAGTAACGCTTTAAACTCCTATTTTGTGATATATTCCACCTTACAGGGTCTTTTTTTACTAACGCATAGAAATGCAGAGAAAATACACAATTCAGCCACAGAAAATTCACTTCTTCAGTGTTAATGGTTCTATACCTCTTCTGTAAAATTTTGTAAGTTCTTTCATGAGACTGTTTCATATCATGCAGCAAAGGGATGATTGTAAGGATCTTTTGGTAGAAGTATGTTTTAATTTCTCAGTGTGCAATTCCCGGCTCTGACTGCACTTTTTTTGTTTCCATTGCAATAGAAAGTGTCACTTAGATAATCTCTCAGCACCTGGGAGTATTCTCAATAAAAACTCACCAGATCCGCTTGTCACCCTATCAGCAGATCTCAGTATATGGTCATACAAAATAGGTAATTTTGAGAAATCACAGTAACACTTCATTTATTCATGAAAAATGTGTTCTGTGATGATGAAGATAAAACCGCATTGAGCAAAAAATGTTTTGTACCTCCTAATTCAGCAGGTTCAGTGTCATCAGTGGCATACTAACACATGCCTACCCCACTCCAGCAGGGTATTTGGGTCACTCTTTTTCTGCTGTACCACAGTGCAGCAAGGAAATAACTGAGATTCCCAAATTTCATGCTCTGACCATGGATTTCATAAGTCGTAGGAAACCTGCAACAGGAAATCATGCATCCAGAGAATTCAGTTATGCTCCAGTTCATGGAGTTTCCATGTTTAAATAAATCCCTTAATTGAAATCAGTGGTTTATCTCTTTTCTGATCTCAGAATTAACATGCAGACTGTACATCTGTGCTAACCGCTTATGAGATACCAGGAACAGTCCACAGAACTGGGTGTGATCTTGTACCAACAGAGAGCTCTAGGAATTGGTGGGGGTGAGGAGCTATGGTCATGCAGGTGATGCCAAGTGTATGAGCCACACACAGGTCTGTTCTGAGCAGAGAGCGGAGAGACTGCTGCCCCTTTACTCCCCTTGCCATGCACTTATCTGCATGGCTGTCCTGTAAATCTCAATCACAGAAGCACAGCTAGAACTGTGCCCAAAGAGTGAAGTCCTTCACAGTTTAGCTGTTGTTTATCATCTTTGAGTAATGTGAAAAGTGTGCTAGCTAAGGAAAGGCTCAGATAGCTGGCAGGAAATCTAGAACCTGTGACACATGTTGAGCAATTTTCATCCCAGGCAAAGGAATCAGAATTACAAATTCATGCCTCACACTATTTAGCATCCACTTCCAGTCTGACCATCAATATGAAAAAAAAACACTTTAATCCTTGTTTAGCCATCAACCAATAACCTAATGCATATGGGATGTGGATAGAAAATTAATTCAGCAATCAACAGCCAGTCCTCAGACACTAAAATATGCAATTAAACAGGTGTTTAGGGAGTTGATCTTGGATTGTGTCCAAGCTCAGCAGGGTCAGTCATCCTTGGAAAAAACACTGACCCCACACAGCAGCAGTTTGAATTTGGCTTCAGTCTGCACTTTAGGAATGTGGCATTGTTATTTCTTCCCTTTTCTTATCAAATGTAATTATCTTGAGAAAAAAAAAAAGTTTTGAGAAAACATGTGATTTCACTGAGTAAAAATCTACTACTGAGGAAATTATTTCTTAGTGTCCAAATAAGGAGTGGGGGAGAAGTTTGGGAAAAGTGCTCTGTTCTAAGTAATCTTGGAACTGATACCCATGTTACTGAGCTCGGATGTTTAGTCCTGGCCTGCAATTATTCCTATAAAAAACAGACATCCAATCTTTGTATTATTTTTAAAGGGAGCCCTGAGGGTTATAAATGACTGAACGAGCTTCAGTGTTTGAGCAGACAGAGATTCTGGAACGAGCTCTCAGCTTCGAGCCTCTCTGCAAGAACGTTGCACCTCAAGAGCAGGGTTAGCTCCTGGGGCTGTGACAGTAAAACAGTGGGACTAAAACACAGAGAAATTAAAATAAAGAAGTAGGGCCCCCAAATCACCCACACCTCCTTGTAAAAGGGGGAAGATTTTCCATGGCAAACTTTTTCCAATCTGCAAGACCTGTGCTCTCACCACTGTCAAATTAATCTTCAGCCTTATTGTGTTGAACTCCATAGTGCTAATGGCTCTCAAACAATCTTGATGGCAAAAACATACCAACTTTTTCAATGGCTGATCAAAAGAGGGAAACACAGCCATAGCTACTACTGTGACCCACAGAATTTTGTGGCATGATTATCAGAATTCATTACTTAAGAAAAGAAGTCATGCATGCTAAATATGTTCCAAAGAGAACAAAATGTAACAGTCCGTCTGCGAAACAGCACACATTGCCAAAAGCATATTGCCTTGGAAATCTGCTGTCCACATTGGCTTTCCTCTTGATCACAGTGTCCAAGCAAAGTTTCACTTCTAATCATCAGTGTCTCCAGGAAGGTGGTTCTAGCTCAGACATGACAAGCCCACATCCTCCCACAACAGCTCTCTGCTGGTGCCATTATCACCTCGTCAGCCAGCCGGGAAAGGAGCTGCCCTGGAGGGAGTGGAACAGTCATTGCACCCTGGGCACAGACCACACCTGTGGAGGGATAAACACAGTCAGGGATGCCACCACTTCCAGCACCAGTGGATGGACTGAACAAGGCTACAGTCTCCCTTGTTCCTGTAGTGGCAGGTGCAAATCATCTCCTTGGGATGGAGCTTCTTTGGTAAGCTTTCCACATGCACTTACTCTGTCATGTGGTACGTAACCAATTACTGAGATTGTTTTGCTTTTAAAAGTAGCTTTTTGTCAAGAGAATCTTCTCCTGAGGGACTCTGATAAGTCTCTGAACTCATGAGCTGATCTTAAGGACTTTGTTTCCTTACATCTTCTTTAATACATGAAGTCCTGTTTACGCACAGTCCTTTTCTTTCTATGCAGAAGAAAGCAAGTGTCTTTGCTTACAGTTTTTGAACCTCACTTCCAGTGGGCAGGTGTTTCCAGTTCTTAAACACTTCTGCTCCTTCTCCTATTGTCTGCTGGCTTTTTCCCCTGGCTTTCCACCTCATAAGGTCATTTAGCTTGCCAAAAAATGTCATAGTTTGTGAATGTCCATATCCTCTAACCTGCAGTTTAGCCCTCTTGAGGCTCTTTGATTCAGCAAATTTGCAATGGTAATAACTTGGATTCTTCCTCTCTTTTTTTTTTTTTTTGGATTCATCTTTCGTAAAATGCAACCATTCTGTGTGTCCTGAAAAGAAGATGGTTGGAATGCCCAGCATCTTTAGGCTGATGACTCAACATTTTCTAGCACAAAAATGTTATCAACACTTTCTACATTTTCCAAATATTTCTGCAGTTAATATGAACATTAGAGGTACAATTTCTCTCACTAAAAATCAATTTTGTTGATAAAAGTACAAATAAAAAAAAATTAAAAATGCATATGTGCACATTTAAATCTCTGCAATGCAGAAATAATTTGGAAGAACTTTACAAATTCCTATCCCCATTTTCAGTACTTTCACTGGCCCAGGTAGATCTACCAATGGCCTAGAAAATGGAAGAAGATGTAAGGTAAGCAGGAAATCCCAGGTGTAAGGGTTATGGATATAGATAAAATTAACTGTGTTAAATCATTGAATGAAGACTGTATGACACTACTTTGAAACACCAGTTGCTGGGTAAGGATCTGTGGCCTGTGTCATAAAAAATACAGGTCAAAGTGGTCAAAGACACAGTTTTTCAATACAGCATATTTCAAAGTATAAATACTGTTGAGGTAGAAGCCCCTAACGTAAAGGAACATCTGCCATGTGCTTTATTAGGTTTTTCAGATGGTTAATCAGTAGTACTACTAAAGTTTCTGTCTTATTTTTGTTTTGAATTTTTCTTCTAAACACTGAATTTCATCCCATTGTGTTTTGCTTTAGCTTTAGTGACCATCTTTGGGTAAAATCTTAAGTTTCCATGAAGACGTTTACAGATCACAGACAAATATACCTTGAACCTTTTCTTAAATAGATTATTAAATGGAGCATTAACTTTCTCTAAAAAAAAATTTCATGGGTTGGAATGACTCTTTGGAGATTTTATGATCTCTTTGCAATATCACATTTTGAAGTGTTGACACCAGTGCTAAGAACACTTTCCTGTATCTAGTCAGTGTTCTCATGTTTAAGGTTGCCTTTCAGCAACATCATGTCAGGAAAAGTTGATGTTTAAATGATTATCAGGAGCAATCCCAGAGTTATTTTTCTGATCAACATTTTTTACTCTTGATATATGACCTTGCATTTGTCTGCCTTGAAAAGCACTTTCAGATACGCCCACCATAACTAGCAAAATACTTTTATGTATGAATTCTGTTGAAAATTTAGTTCTTTACTCCACCAGCTTGTGATCTTCTGCATTTTATCACAAATGCAGAAAACAGTGGGCCAAAACCAGATCCTCAGATTTTCACATTTATGATTCTCTCTTAGATTTTTTAACTCCTAGTTTTGGCATCTTTGGTTTGACCAGTACTGAATATGTCTGGTCTAAGTTCAATGGATTAGACTATTGTTTTTCTTTTTATACTGTGATTTCTTGCAATATTATTTATGCAAATGAGGGTGGTTTCAGTCCTGCATTCTTTGTGGACATGAGTCAGTATAAAAGATCTCCTGACAATAATTAGCCTCCCTGGTGAGATTTGGTGTTGTGCTGCAGTGTGACATCTAGGTTTCCTTTCTGACTGTATTAATATGCTGCCCCATTTGTTTGTGTGTGTGTGTATGCATGGCTTTTAAACTGTTTCTTATTTCTTTAATTTATGGGCAATGAATTAAAAGTTTCATTCATTGTTCTATAATATTGGCTAAATTCTAAAGAAGCTAATAATATTACTGCTAGCTTTTACAGATAATAAAACACAAAGCCAGTAATTTGCATGCTAAATGCAATTAGTTAGTTTATTTATTTTGACATTGTAAATGATATCTATCCAGTCACCAGGCATCCTGCCATCCATTAAAAATACAATCTGTACCAATAAAAACAAATCATCAGTACATCCCATCCTACAAAAAGCAGCCAGTCAGCCAGAAATATAAAAAACCACTTTCTCCACCCTTACAATCCCCAGATGAAATCCCATTGCCCCAGCCACCTCACCTCTTGTCCAAATGTCAAGTAAATAGAACATCACACCCCAGGGCCTCTAAACCAAACCAGCACAGCCATGATTTTTTAAGGCAGACACACAGAACTAGGAGAGAGGGATGTGGTTAATTTTGGAGCTCAGGCTCTTGCAGCAAGGATTTCCTGACAAATATATACAGATATACTGTCTACTAACTCCGCCATTCTCCTAATAAACCAAAGATCTTTAAAACTCATGGCTTCAAGCCAGGAGGGTCTGTGTTCTTTCTAGGTGGTATTATTCAGGAGGAGAGTGGTGGTCTGCATGGGGCATGTGGTTGCTCTCAGAATTCATCTGGGAAGTAACAAAGTGAATCATTCCCACTTCAGGTCAGATTTTAATTTGTCTGGACTTCTGCCTGAACTTCTGCCTTTGGAACTAGCTGTGGGAGCAGTAATGTGAATACAGCAACTGGAAAGATGGATAAGAGAAGTGAGTACAACAACTGGAAGGATGGGTGAGAGAATATAGATGATCACTAATTTGATAGTGCACAGGAGGGTCCAATCAAGAGCCGAAACAACGGAGGCCAGTGTTGGCCAAGGACTCTTTGGCAAGAGATGTTTTGAACAGTGATCCATTTTGCTTGCCTTTGTTTCTAGTGTGATTTTAAAGTGCTGAACAACTGCTCTCTCAAAAGAGCCACTTATCACTTGGGAAATTTTGGATTAGTTCCAAATTATTAGGTATGAGAATCTTTAACATCCTAATTTTTTTCATATATAATTTCGCAGAAACACTCCCAGTCCTGCCCGTAAGTGTAAGAAGAGGTGTGGTAGCTAGGTAACTTTTAATGTGCCACTGGCCTTGTCAATAGTTCTCTCTCTGTTTCAGTAACGACTAGAAACTTTGAGGTTCCAGGCACTATTAGGGTAGAACAGTAACTTCGTGAGTACCATAGAGTTTAGTTGAAAGAGCTTTTGATGCCTCTGAGAACAACCTAGAACAGAATGCTTTCAGAATGATGGTTCATCTTTTAGGTTAGATCTCATTAACCAATGTAAAGTCTGCACAAAATTTCTGAAAAAATTGCATCTTTAAGTGTTCATATAATAAGGGCAGGTTGTGTTGGGCTGCATGAAGAACTACAAATCAGAAACGCCTATGACCTGCTCTTGCTTCTGATAAGTGGTCACAGGATAGTCCTGTAATTCGTTAATCTTGAATTTCCTTGTTAAAATCCAGGTGCACTATTTATCAAAAAGTGGGACATTTGCAGGGTTTTGTAGTCCCATTTGATTTGTAGTAGGAGTAGAAGGCTTCAAGTAAAAATGGACTCACTGGGAGCAGGTTTTGTACATAACAGGGCAGGCCCTGTCCTGAAGAATTTTAGAGGCTAAACAGTGAGGGAGGCTGGACTATGACAGAGATTTTGTAATCCCTATTTTTCAAATAAGAAGCAGAGCAGTGGAAGATGAAAAGCAAGGATGCGTTCCCACAGCATAAATTCTCAGCACACGAGTTACAGTGTGGTCACTGTTGCTGTGCTGGGTCCTTCTCCTGCACAGTACCTACCAGGTACTGTAGTCTGTTTTCACTGAAGATAGATATAATTTGTATTTCCTTCCTAGTCCACCTCATGGCAGTTCTTTGTTGCCACATACTGAGTGATGTAGCCAAAATTCCAGGTGAGGTATCCAAAAATGGTAGCTATTCGTAAAACCTAGACTTGCTATTTGGAGGCAGGCAATGTTTTCTAAGGAACTAAAAGCAGGTTCAGAATAATGAAAACCATCCTTGGATTACCAGTGATGGGTGACAGCATCTGGTGCTTTCCTGGCACTGATGCTGGGATCATCAAATATCACAATTTGTTAACATCTTGCATAGAACGCAGTGGGGTTTCTAGGGTTTCTTGCTAGGATGCTCCACTTTAGTAACTCTTCTGCTCTCTGGCTGATTAGACTTTACTTTGAGACTCAGACAACAACTCATTGCAGTATTTCTTTCCACTTCTTTCTTTTTTTTGTGAAGGCTGACACAAGTTGTGCTGGGTCAGACACACTCTTCCAGGCTTCAGAAAAATGCATCTTGGGGACTTCTTAGACATATGTGCCATCCTTGTATTGAATAGGCCTTACAGTAGTTTTTTGTTCTCTGAATTTGTCATATCTGCTTTGAACCTATAAAACTATTGGTGATCTAGCATCATGTGTAATTAACATTGCAGTTTTGTTCTAGTACTGTGTATGACCCATCACAAAAGCAGAGGTGGTACAAACAGGCTTTCAAGTCCCAGGGCATGAACACACCCAAGATTTATGTCTGAATGTGACAGAAATAAGCTGTGCAACCAGACCAAGAAATTATTCACACGTTATGGACGAACTGTCAGGTTCCACTTGCAATTCCACTTGCAAATTTCCACTCAAACAAAAATGCCCTGGGAGTATTTTTGTGCAGTTTCTACACCTATCCATTATA
The DNA here is from genome assembly GCA_035583155.1 of Acropternis orthonyx. Taxonomy (NCBI): domain Eukaryota; kingdom Metazoa; phylum Chordata; class Aves; order Passeriformes; family Rhinocryptidae; genus Acropternis; species Acropternis orthonyx. Next base: position 48,538,838 of record JAWWEU010000158.1, on the reverse strand, counting down.
GGCAATCTCTCGGAGATGTATGACTAGTTTTCTCCCCAGTGGAAGTAATTTGGAGTTGGTTTGCTTTTTTCCTTTCCTTGTCAGATGTCCAGTTTTATCAATCACTCCTGCTCTCACTGTATGCCGCACTGTGTATATGGGCCAGGCAAGGCATCCTCTGTCTCCCAGCTCTGAGATTCTCCCAGAGGATACCTAATGGCAAGCCAGTGGTTGCACCTACATTTTTCTCAGTGTGCAAATATCTGCTCTCACTTAGTGAGCCCATATAATGTAGATAATCCAAGGCAGACAGGCTGGGATTATACTATTATAGTATCTGTTTCAACTGTGAAGGCTGCTTGTCAAAAATAATTGATTTGATTGTATGGACTGGGTCTGTCAAAGTTTAATGGCACGTTGTGGTAAGGGGCAATCTTAGAGAAAGCCAGAGACCTGTAATACAGAACTGCATATGTGCTATCAGGCCCAGCCACAAAGGTTTGATGCTACCAGTAAAGCTGTTTATACCTTTTGTTTGCATAGAGCTTCATTAATGAGGTATTATTCAGTGCAAAATGTGGGGACTCAAGGTTTCTGCATAGACAACTTCAAGTTCATCAGGTTTCCTATCAGAAACTCCACAGGAAGCCTCCAGTGTAACCAATTTCTCATTCAAAGGGAAATACATTTCCAATACCACCACAAAAAGTCAAGACTGGGAGTAAGCAAATAAATCTGCTTGGAATATAGCAAAGGAGAGAGGATCAGTGTTGTACTTCTCCGAAGTGGAGCTCATGCAACTGCTGCAGAGATGACTCAGGAACAAAACCAATGTCATAGCCACCCATTGCTTTAACTGAAAGACTCGTATTGTACCCCTGGAAGATGCACCACAAAAGAGTGGAGGATCTGTAGTCTTCAAACAGCATTGCTGTCAAATGTGGGGAGACCACAGCCCTTGTTTTGTTTTCACTTTGCTTCACCTATTAATATTACTGGAAACAGGGAACATGGAAACTGAAAATCTCCTTTTTAAGCTTGGTGCAGGCCAGAAACAGCACAATTGGCGAGATCCCAAGGTCCCACTCCTAAAACAATAAGCAAGCATGACAAACAGAAAACTTTTTCATTTAGAAAACATTAATGTCATTGTTATTAAATTTATGGTTAGATAAAATCTCTGTTCAGATACTACCAATTATGTGAGATATGCTATGAAGGGAGAATCCAGATGTTTTAGTCCAATCACAGAAGCAATAGCTGAACTGAACCACATATTTATGGACCTATATAGTCTAGACTTGTTATCTGACTCTTTTCCCACTTCCCCCACCATTTTGCCAACCTTCATCTGGCCAATAAATACATAGGAACAGATTTCTGACAGAGTTAATTGTCTCCCTCTCATTATCTTACCAGCTTTGACTCACCATAAATTGCTCCAGCACAGATGTTGGCCAGATAAGAACTCTAGACTCTCTCCGTCTATATAATATGTATGTATTTATTTATATAACCAAACATGTTAGCTGTACTGCTGTAGCAAACTGGATCAGTTATTTCATGACTGCTGGAATTGTCCAGCTGACTGGCTGTGCTAGCTGCCTTGGAAGCAGATAGATGCAATTTCTGCCCTATGCTGCCTGTTCCAGCCCAGGGTATCAGTGGGATACTTTCAGTCATGACCCAACAAAGTCTGGGTTAATAAGAATCATGGGGGGAACAAGGGAGTAGCATTGCTTGGATGACATAGTACTTCAGTAAAGGTCAGTGCACAGTATGCTGGAATAAAAAACAGTTTAGGTATCCATAAATCAAACATAGAAATCTGAGTCGGCTGAAACAATGACACAATTTATCTTTTGATACTTCCATTTCTCATATCTAGAGGAAAACCTGACACCTGAAACATCAGGGAAGCAAAGATACTGAGCAAAGAGGGATTCAAATTGAACTTCTGACTCTGAAAGGCATTTTCAATCAGTTAGGTTCCAGGGTCCTGGCTTATATAAATGTAGGAATGCTATTCACCTCCTTTTGGGGGGGGGAGGACAGCGGCGGGAAGGAGATTAAAAAAAAAGCCCACAACAAAAACAACCTAAGGGGTTGTAATAAAAGCCCAAATACATTAAAACCAATAAAGATAGGGGCAAAAAAATTAAAAGAAAATAGTTTTATTTTCAGGAAATTGATTCCAGGGACATATACATTTTTTGGTCAGGTAAAGGTTGATTTTGGTTGAACCTTCTGTCTGAAAAATTACAGTGAGATAGTCTGCATTGGTGGGGGTAGGAAGTAATTTTTTTTTATATGTCTGACTTGGTTGTGTTTGTAGATCTCTCAAACTGCTGTTCTTCTCTTAGTCTTCAGTGGGATTGTATAGCCCTTTCAGTAGCCTCTCCCTAGGGCTGAACACTGCCCTTGCAGCATGGAAATCACAGCTCAGTGACAAAGCAAATGTGGAAGTAACAAAAAGCTTGAGATACTGAGAGACCTTCCTTAAGGAACTCTGAGAAACACTGGATCTGCAAAAGAGAGAGATTTATGTGCACCCTCAGTTCTCACTGCCCTCAGACATTTATTGTTGTGAATTTTCCTTCAGGTTATGGTCATTCTCTCTACTCCTCCATACTTTGTCTCCTTTCATGAAGCCAGTGTACACACTGTACAGCATGAATAATCTGTTGTTGCCATTTCTAATATTTTCTTGCTGTATTTCTGTGTTGCAGATGTGGATGAATGCGCTTCAGATTCTCACCAGTGTAACCCCACCCAGATCTGCATAAATACTGAGGGGGGCTATACCTGTTCCTGCACTGAAGGCTACTGGCTGTTAGAAGGCCAGTGTTTAGGTAAAAACCTCATGTGATACGCTATATGAGCATCTGGGCATGCCTACCTGTGAATCCTGAACTAAAGTCACTAAGCATTTTTTGTCAAGTACACGATTAAACCTGCAGCTACGTGGAAACTGTCTTCTGTCTTTGTAGGTGCCAATGGTATGCTTGGCAGAGAGACTCCCTCAGAGAACAAAAATGCAGATGTAGATGCCATATGATTAGCAGCCGTGTAATAGGTGGGATTTACATATTCCCAGCCTGAAGGATTCCCTGTCATGTAAGATCAATCATAAGCATGTATACAAAAATATTTTTTCCTAAATAACCTGTCCTTTCGTCACTGTGACAGTGTGGACCCAAAGGGATCCATATCTGATACCAAGAAGTAGGATGGACAGTAAATCCCTAGACTCAACCAATTCTTTTGCTTGGGGGTCAGAAAAAAATTACCTCTGAACTGGGTGCTGTCTCAGTAGTTTCCAAGAAGTTTTATTTCAATTTTATTCTTTTCCTTGCAGCAATGTCCTGTTCATTCTTTTAGCTCAGTCTTTTTAAAACAAAAATGCTCAACAAACAGCACAAGAAAGTCTTGTCTCCCTCACTTGATATTCCCATGGGATGATGACATAGATGTTAATTTTAGGCAAACAAATAGGACCTAGGAAATAGGATACAACTTTTTTTAAATGAAAGTTTGTTCATTATTAGTTTTTCCCCTAAACAGTGCAGGTTGTTTTCTGCCAGCTCTGCGGAGCTGTACCGTCCTGACACAACACCCCCACTGGAAGGAGAATGGACTTTCCCTGCCCGTTCATACCTGGAGCATCTCCGGTTATTTTCCAGTTTTCTCCTCCTAAGTACCGATTTGGTGAAGGACTCACTCATGGCTGCTCTCCTAATTACTGCAAACAGCTGCTGTGTAATTGACCTGGCAGGGACAGCACTGAGCCCTGTCCAAGCTGCAGTCTCTGCAGCCGTAGCCCGTTCAAGGAGTCACTGTCTTGTACTTCCTCTGGAATATGAAGTTTCCAAGGCCCCTGCTCCTTAATCTCTAATAAATCAACTTCTCTTGCAAAAAAAAAGCTTGTGCTGGGGGTTGTACAGATAGGGTGGAGATGAGAGAGAGCAGGGAGGGGGATTCTGCTCTGCATCACCTGTTCTGTTACCCATTTACTTTCTCCGAGTTACAGGCCAAATGACAGGGTTGTGTGTGGCATGCAGGATTTGGACATGGATCTAAAATGCCCTACTGCTTGATGGATATACCAGAGAGCTGACATGACTGCATTGCTGAACTGATTCAAGTATCTGCTTATGCTATTTGAAATAGGCAACAACATCCCAGTATTGCCCAATTGAGCAATCATGGGATGACTTATTACAAGGCAATGCAAAGAGTGAAAAACAAATTGTGTTTCGAGTTGCTATATTTTTCCTAAGTGTAAAAAAGTCTGTTTTCCATACTTTCCACTGGCTTTGGAGAGGTGATTTTTGCTGGCATAAAGCAGTAAAAGAACATGTACTGTAATCAGAGGGCCTGCAAAAGACAAAGCATGTATTTGAGTAATGCATTGTGTCAGTGAAATGAGGTATTAATTTACTTTAAGCCCATGTCAGTTTTTGCAGGATTTGGGCCAAGCCTACTGCTGGCGTACTCACCATTGCTGACCTGGCCTTTAGGTTATCTTGCTAACTGACTGGAGATAATGCTCTGGGGTTTCTACTGCACAAGCTTAGCTTCAAAGCTTTCAGAGCAGCCTTTAAAAAAATTCTCCATAAATCAAAAGCCAGTCGATACTAAAGGAAATGTAAACCTTAGAAAGGACAACTACTTCAGGTGTTTCATTTCAGTTCTCAGTTATGAGGCAGAATTCTTCTAACACTTACCATCTTACATCTCTTGCAGCATTTTCCTGTACTTGTAACAGTGAGTTGCATGCATTGCTAATGCTGCAATTCGGCCCAAACTGCTGTCTTGGCATTAAATTAACTGTTTACACAGTCTATAATTTGTCAGTTAAAAATTCATATAAAATGTGAATGTGACTGTTAGGGGAAAAGGTCTATAAAGAATAATCTCACTAAATAAAGAAGCCTTTAGTAACAAACCCTGGTTTTCCAGTGAGCAGCTTTGGTATATCTGGAGGCAAAAAAGGTTTCTCCCTTGATTCTGTCAAAATTTCACTGCAGTGTTGGCAGTGCTTGTGCTGGCAGGGTGTGCCAAATAGCAGGTATGCTTTGAGGTAGCTGCTTAAAGGGATGGACTGGGCTTTCTGATTGACATTAAACTGAAGATTACAGCAGTGACTATCGATTCATCAGACATACTGTTAGATGTCAGATGTGGATAAAAACATATTATATATTCTGCTGAGTATTTTAATCTAACTCTGTGTCTGAATGCCTGGAAGTTTGGCTGTTACATCTGTAACCAGTATGATGGTAGTATCTGTGTTATTGGTACTGTTGACTTAGTGTTTTTGCTGCTTTGTATCTGCATGTGGAAAGGCAGACCACTCTACTTCTCATCCTTCCCATCTGTAGATATAGATGAATGTCGCTATGGCTACTGCCAGCAGCTGTGTGCCAATGTGCCCGGTTCCTACTCCTGTACCTGCAACCCAGGCTTCACCCTTAATGACGATGGAAGATCGTGCCAAGGTATGTGTGTGGTAAACCACTTTGGTCCCAACCCAGCAACACCCTTAAAATTTGCTTCGTTTTTAGAACACAAGTAACGTTCCCAACATTGTTTTTGAAAATCATAGGTTGGTCAGGCAGATGTTTCTGTAGTTTTGCAGCACCATAAAGGGGTACAGGTGCAACATGACCAGTGTATCAGGAGGAAAATGCACAGAGGCCCCAGCTTTGATGCACTCAATTCACAGAAATTGCCACGAGTTTAGGCACTGAATTTATTACTCAAATCGGAGGCTGTGTGACCCACCTGAGACAGGAAAACTTTGTCAGATGAGTAAATTAGCATCTCCCAAGTTCCAGACTGGGATCCTGAGCATTAGACCATCTTTTGCTGTGATGTGCTACCTCAGTCAAAGTCAGCACAACCTTTTCACAAAACCACTCGCCCACAAAGCAGGATCATCTTCCCATCCTGCAGGAAAAGGTCTGTGCTAATGAGACCCAGAAGCTGCTAATGTCCTAAAAGGAAAAAAAATTGCTTTTGCCTTAGCCCAAGGTTTCCATGAGGATCCTTCCTCATTGCATTATCTTTCTCAGAAGGATCCTGCTGCATTTTGTCTCTGCTCTGTTATGACAGTATTGGTTCAATAGTTTTAAAATTGCAGGATAAAACCAGAAACATTTGTAATAAATATTTCATCCCCATCTTCCATATTATTTTTTTAATTGAAGACATTCCCAAAATGCTTCATTTCCATACATGTTGTGCGTCCAACATGCTATTCCCAAGCATCAGCCTGAATCCCAATAAACAACACTGACTTGGTTATATTTTTCCAGAACAAATCATTCTGACTGTACAGCTAATAATTTTTAAGTGCTTTACAGTAAAGAACTGAAAGCAGAGTTTGGGGGGAAGTCACTGGTGCATTTGGCATTGGTTTCCCACAGATGTGAACGAATGTACAAACGAAAACCCCTGCACTCAGACCTGCGTCAATACCTACGGCTCTTTTCTCTGCCGCTGTGAACCTGGCTATGAACTGGAAGCTGATGGAGTTAACTGCAGTGGTAATTGTCTTTATTTATTGGTTTGGTTTCTTTAATTGTAATAAGTTTACTTTTTCCAAGGTATTGTTTTGTACATACTTCTAAAACAGTTTCTTGCCTTGGTCCATGGTTAGCAGCAGGATAGCTGCAATTCATAAGATCTTTCCAACCTAACCACACAGCAAATATCCAGAAAAGCTCAGTGGAGGAGGGTTGCAAATGGTTTTAAAGAAATAAACTAAATATTCAGAAGCTCCAAGGTAACAGCATAAACATAAGAAAGCACTTTGTCATGCTAAACAGGAAACTTTATTAGAGCAAGTAGAGATGGTCCTAGAATGTTCTTCCATGATTAAAGAAATACTTTATATAAAGCATTTTTCCATTTGTCTGTTGAATGTATGTATTCCTCTTGCTCTTACAGCTGCTCATTTCTGCCTGAAATGTTCCCCAGTTTCCCCTGTGTGGCTCTGGCTGCACTTCAGAAACAATATATGGCTTTTTAGTACAGCTATTGCTGATCTGTTCAGCACACAGCAGAATAATTGTGCTTATGTCACTGTACTTTTCCCACTCTTGTTTTTGTTTTTATTTTATTATTTTATTTTAATTGAAGGCAAAACTTATTTCTTTGCTTTAATGTTCCCACAACCTGGTAAAATTAGAGAATCCAGCCACTATTTCTTGGAAGGAAAAATGCACTGGAAAATACTTATTTTTTAATTTACAGTAAACAGATGTAACATGCTCTTTTGGAGAGAGAAGACAATCAGAAAGAGAAACAAGAGTTTCCCAAGATGTTTTACCTTGTAAACATCTTTATTATATGGGAAAGAACGAAGATTGAATCTTTAAAGGGTCTTAGGCATTTAACATTTAGACTGCAACACCTAACTTAAGTTTTCTGCTTTCTAATGGAATGTCCTCATCTAAGTTAGACTCCTGCACCTTTTTATGCACTCGCCACCTGAGCTACTTGGGGGCCTAAACCAGAAAAGTTCATTGCAATGCCACATAAGGTGGTGCTTGAGCCTCATCCGTGTCTGGGAGTTAAGCCAGGAAAAGGGAATTTCCACCACCCAGATTTAGAGCAGAAAATCTTTTCCTGGCAATCCTGTGCAAGAAAATGTCTGTCGAAGCAGGTCAAATTTCTCTGGATGAGCTTCTTTCACTTCACAAGCAATCACTAGACATCTCTGAGGCTTGCAAAGGGAATGCCTGGTTAGGAGAACACTCTTCTGAGACACCCATGACACAGATGGACTTCAACAGGAGCTGACTCAGCCCATGGCCTAGCAGCCAACTTAGCTTGAAGATGGGAGGCATCCCTGCCCCAGTTCAAGGAGAGAGGCAGAGGTTTCAACCTGGCTTTCCCAATATCATCATTATTTTCTAATCACAGAGGTCTTCCAAGTGCATTAGATGTTCTCTGAAATGCCTACCATCCTCTTGTCTGCACATAGTCAGCAGAATGCCAGAAGTGTTTAGGACCACTGTGGGCTCAGGAGCAGAAATGTAGGACCCTTGGGGCTCTAAGTCCCTCAGCACTTGACAACAGCACCAATCACAGACATCCAGTGTGCTGACAGTCTGGGCTAGGTTGCCTTGAGGGAGAGGGTGATACCCCAGTCACTCTATGGAGTCAGCTCTCAGTCCATGTTTTGTCAGGAAGGTGCTTATTTCAGTGAACTCACTGGGGAAACTCACACAATAACAGGACTATGTATGTGTGGAGTTCCTTTCATTTCCCTTTTGATAATGTGATTTCAGCCATAAAGCCACTTTAACATATTTGGATTTCAAATACTTTCTAATCCATCTGCACAAAAACCCAGAAGTGGATAAATGCACTGAGCCCAATTTAGAAGAAAGGGAAATTCAGTCTGAAGAGCAAAAGTGATTTGCCTGGGAGAGTCAACATGTCAGAGCTGGGAATAAGAACTTGGGAGTTCCTGGCTGGGCTCTGGCCTTTGTTTCTTTCTTTCCCTGAACAGAGAAATAAGGAAATGATTAAGGGCAGCCTCCCTCAGCCTAGTGCCTTCGCATGTGTTCTCCCCTCAGTCAGCCATGCCTCCTTGTGCAGCTCTGAAGTTCGTCTTTCTCACTTGAGCACAGTTCTGCAGAACACAATGACTGGTCGATTCTTGAGTGCAAGGGGAAAAGAGCACAATTTCTGCTTTCAATCAGAGATTTGACAGACTGCTTAGCTTCCTGGGTATCTGGGAGATGGCTGGGCCTTCCAGTAGGTCTGACCCAGGCTGGGATGAGCTCTGTAGTCTTGTTGGAATGACTTAGAAGTAATTGACTAGAGGCTAAGAAACATAAAACAGACAGGGCTGGCTGCAGGAGTTCTGCTGGGACCCATGTGGCCCTGGGAAAGGGAAGCTTGCTCTCCAATAAAATGGAAAAAAAAGAAAAGAAAACTACTGCCAAGTCTTTCCTTTCAAATTACAGTTGCAGCTTTGTTGTTGGAGTATCTCTATCTCTGACATAAAACAGAACTGAAAACATGGCTAGATGGTGACAGGTATTAGAAAATAAAAATAAATAAATAAATGTCATGCATTGTGTTCAGCAGCAGCTTTGGTTTTCCTAGAAAAAAACCATTTGAGCAAGAACTTGTTGTCTAGCATCTTGCCGGGTTACTGCAGAGCTCCAGTGAGCTGGAGGGTGCCAGCCTCCAGCTGGGATGATGGGCAGGTAGTCTGGATGTCCACTTACCTGTGGGACTACTCTCTTGACAGTAAAACCAAAGACACTAAACCTTGTTTCACCACTGCAGACATGGATGAGTGCAGCTTCTCCGAGTTCCTCTGCCAGCACGAATGTGTGAACAGTCCTGGTTCTTACTACTGTATCTGTCCTTCGGGCTATAACTTGCTTGACGATAGCAGAAGCTGCCAAGGTAAGAACATTCCTGCACTGTTTAAAACCTGAAGGGACCAGAAAATATATCCTGTGTCTAGAAAGAGATTTTCAGGAATTGAGATGCTTGGTATTGGCATTGCACAGTGAAATACTCGTAGGGGCCAATTATGTAATTCTGGTGTGAATGTCATCACGTGAATAGTCCCACTGAGGTGAACTGTTGTGTTGTTTTAAGTAAGACTTTATTGACTAGGAAACAGCTACACAGGAAAGACCTCAAATGCTCTCTCCTCTGTTGCACGTCTCTATTTTTCCCATTCTCTAAGGTCAGAAAGCTTGAGCAGCCAACTCCTTTCCATTTCTTTTGTAGCACATAGCATATGGGAACACTTCAATAAGCAAAAATGAATGGAGTGAAAGCTGATCTGTAAAGAGGAGACAGTTATAAAAATGCCATTTCTCATGGTGCAAGAGTTTTATTAATTTTGGGACAATTCCTTAAGATGACAACCAGTTTGTTGGAGTGGTGTTTTGTACATATTTTCCTGCTTTAGCCTTTCTCTTGCTCCTTGTGTTTTAGATATCAATGAATGTGAAAACAGAAACTTCACCTGCACTGCGCAGCAAACGTGTTTCAATATCCCAGGAGAATATAAATGTTTAGATCCAGTACGGTGCGAGGACCCTTATATCCAGATTAATGATAAGTGAGTAACTTACCCACAGCCACTAAAGCAACTTCTATCAGTGAGAATTGTATCTAGAGTAAACCATATAAGATGCAATTTTACAACACAGCTGTGAAGCCTGTCTGGAGAGG
>JAWWEU010000158.1:48368838-48528541 GCA_035583155.1 Acropternis orthonyx | reverse complement strand
ACTTCACGTGCACCGCGCAGCAAACGTGTTTCAATATCCCAGGAGAATATAAATGTTTAGACCCAGTACGATGCGAGGAGCCTTATATCCAGATCAATGATAAGTGAGTAACTTACCCCCAGCCACAAAAGCTATACTTACGTGCTGTTGCTGCATTTACCACTGGTAGGCTTTATAAAAATAATAAATTGCAATTCCTTACCAGGTCACCAGGTATCATGATCAGATGTGTGGAAAGCTAGACTGGAAAAAGAGTTATCAGTTAGTAGAGAAAACAGCAAGGTTTATGATGTAATAAGAGACATTTACTTACATTACTAACTGACTTCACATATGCTCAGATGCAGCCTGTTTATTAGCATGAATATTTCCTGTAAATGGTAACTAGCTTATGGCTGGGAAGTACTTTAAAACAGCAAATGATCATTATATCAGGATAAAAGTAGTTTCCTATTGTTTAAAGGTTAAAAGTTTGGAACAGTTCGCAGACTGATTTGCCTTGTCCAGAAATTGGATATGTCTGGATAGGGCTGTTAGCATTGTTACTATCTCAATTGGGAATTATTTGAGCAAGCAAAAAATAAAGCCCACATTTCTAAAAATTCCCTGTTTCTTCTACTTTTTTTATATATTTGCCTGGGCTTCAAAATATTTCAGTTCCAGACAGATCTCTATATATTGCAGTCTGTATTATTTCATCCATAGTGTTTGTACTAAACCCAGTTACCTGGGATTGCTTGGTAGCCTAATGTACTTTATAGAAAGGCAAGAGAGGAAGAATTAGCTTTTTTCCATTATGATTTATTCATGTATTTACATTGCTTTCTGAATGAGGGTCACTGAAGAGTGGACACATAGTGTTCATCCAGTTCCAGGTTTACCTACCTTCAGAGGTGGTAGGGGCCTAAACTGGAATGTGAAATATCTGAAGCCTCTATATCTAAATTTCCCAGAGCCCAGCTATAGAGTCCTCTCAGAGCAGCTTGCAGAACTCTTGATCTCTGAGCTTTGTGTTTGGTGCCTTGGGCTCATGTTTAGATGGGACTGCATTTAATTTGTGGCATATGTCTGGAACTGGCCAGTAAAAAAGTCTAGTGAATTCCTTGCATCTGGTTTTCTGTGGAAGTAACTGGGTGTTTGTAATGCCAGAAGCCTCTTGATCAGGGCCATACCAGATGAACTCTCTGAAACTGGTGTCAGTAGTGGAGGTTACAGAAAAAACAGTCAAAAATTCCCTTGTCCAGTTAATTTCCCAACATGGCTTTTAAAAAGGGACATCCTGCCTCACAGCTTTATTAAAGTTCTCTAAAGAAACCAGCAGCACATGGCTAGGGCACATGGACAGGATGCAGCCTATTTTGGTTTTCAAAGGCTTCTGAAAAGACCCTCACACAGTTATTATGGAAATTAAGCAGCCATAAGTAACAGAGAGAAGTCCCTGGAACAGAAGAACAAGAAGTTGAAAGATAAAAAATAAACAGTGTCAACTTTCACACTCAAGTTCTGCTTCAGGGGTCTGAACTGGACTTACTTGGTCCATGATAAGCAACCTGGGAAAAAGAATAAACCATGAGATGGCCAAAGTCAGCAAGAATATCTGAAGATAAAAGAGTGGGTAGAAAAAAATTGCAGAATAAGCCTTGATGACTGTGCAATAAAAAATGGCAGATGAAATTCAGTGTAGATGAATGTAAAGTAAAAAGACAATCCCAAATTTCCAAATTAAATGAAGAGCACTGATGTGGTCATAATCCATCCAAACTGAGATTTGAGGGTTTTTCTAGTTCCATAATCTGCAGTACTCACTAGAGGTCAGAAAAGCTACCTGAATTTGAGGTGTTAGTAGGTAAAGAATATCCTTGGAGCATATGTCATTGTGTACCACATCTTTAAGACTGGAGTTCCTTCCCGTCTTCTCAAAAAAAAATGTAGCTGGACAAAGGTTCATAAGGAGCAATGAGGATGATCATAAATGTGGTATAGCTTCCTTGTGAGAAACAACTAAGTTAGGACCTGTCAGCTATGAAGAGGGTCAAATATAAACCCCTGGGTTGTGTGAGGAGGAAGAGCAGGGATTGACTGGCTGCTCTCTTTTCAATAGAAGAGCTGGGAGTGTCAGATGAAGTCAGAAAAGGGGCTGTGAGAGAGAGATGAAGGGGGCTGTGGAGCTCCTGGCCACATTCATGTGGGTGTAATGGAAAGCTGGAAAAGCTGATGGATAAGAAATGCATTAAGAGCTGATAAATACAAAAGAGAATTGCCCAAGTCACAAACAACTGGAAGCTGTTGGTGGAAGTGTCGTATGCTTGGCTTGTTATGCTCTTCTTCCTTGGGGCTCTACATTTGATGTTAGAGCTTTGGTTTGATCTGGGTTGTCTCACTGTATGTTTTCATGTAGTATAAAAAATATTTTTAAACAAAGAGCACTACATTTATGTAGCACTATCAGTGAAATGATCCATGAATTAACATTATTTTGGGGACAGTTCAGTTTAAATTACTATCAGAGCAAACATGTTCCAAGTATTCTACACCTGCAGAGCTGTTCAACAGAAAATACAGATTTTTGAGGGATCTAAGGAGACAAAGAATGCCAAGGTATTTTGGCCTAGAAGACAAGAAAAAGCAAGCAGTGGTATAGGTAGGCCAGAATAGTAACACAGAGAATACTAAAAGTGAGAAAATTCATTACAAGTTTCACTGATTCTTTTAGCTGGTCAACAACATTCTTTGTTTATTTATTTATGCATCTGTATTTGCATATAAAAGAATCAAATATTACAGAATTTGTAACCCCTGATGACAATTCTCTCTCTGACAATTTAGCCGCTGCATGTGTCCATCTGAAAACCTTGGATGCAGAGACCAGCCGTTCACCATCCTGTACAGAGTGATGGATATGGTGTCTGGGAGGTCTGTGCCTTCGGACATTTTTCAGATGCAAGCAACAACTCGCTATCCTGGAGCCTATTACATCTTCCAAATCAAATCAGGGAACGAGGGCAGGGAATTCTACATGCGGGTAAGTCCAGTGCTCCCTGAGAGAAAACACAGCTCATGAGCTGAACATCCTAATAGCAGAACTCAGCTTTTAATGAACATCATTTAAACCTTCAGTATGAGGCATTTTTACATGCAGACGTGCAGACCAGTGTGCTAATCTGCAGGAACTGCTGGATCTCTCAGGAAAGTAACCAACACAAAGTAAACACACTTCTCCTATGAGACAGTAGGTTTAGGAAAGCCCAGGGTTGCACCCCTGTCTAAGAATAGCTCAGGTCTCCCATGCCTAAGAAAAACTATTGGTTTTACTTTTTATTTGATGGACAATCAGTAATTGTCACCAAAAGATTCAGCATTTCTTGTCTGTTTTATTAATTGGAAATTGAAAAACATGAAAAGTAAGGAAACCCCCCAACCCTTTATGCCAAGAATTGACTTTCTGGGTTCCTTCCTTTCATGTTATCCATTTTTTTCACTGAGAACACACATTTTATGTAGACACCATTAGAGAAAACATAGCTACTCTTTTTTTTTTTAAACTGAGTTTTCCTCAGAAGACCTCTCTGTTCCCCAGTCATCCTTACTGTGCCACTGCCATGGGGGAGTGACGTGGGGGAGTCTGCACAGAATGGGGCACCTCCATGAGGGATGGTGGCATTCAGGAGGTTGATTTTCAGCCCTAGGCAAAACCTGGCTCTGACATTCTCATTAAGTCATGTTCAGTGGCTACTGACAGTCCCCAACCCTCGTGGACACTCATAGTGGGATAGATTCCAGGACACATTACTCACAAAAGCCTCAGATTCCCACTGCAAAAAAAGGAAAAGGTTTCAAAACCCTGAACTGACAGGTGGTCCTGTTATGATCATATACATCTCACAAGAGCTTTCCTGTTGCAGAGTCATTACTGATCCCACTGACATTTTCCCCTCGTCTGGGCCAACCCACCCAGCGCTGAGGCTCCAGCACCCACCACCCTTGCCCTGCTGGTTCTGTTCCTTTACCACACAGCCATTACTTGGCCATGGGGTGGGCAGCGCTGGGTGGGAGGGACACTGTCCCACTCTGAGGCACTGGGACCAGACCCAGCACGGACTGGGCACCTCCACGTGGCTGTCAGCCTTCTCTGATCAAAGGCAACACAAACGCCCAGTTTCAAGGTAAAACAGGGCCCCCTTTGTCTGTGTAATTTTCTGATGGAAAACAAGTTGCAGTTGGTTTTAATGTCAGCAACTCTGATTTTTAAAAGCACATAATCCACTGTTCTGACCAGACATTGCAAAGGTCTGCTTCCATTTAGTAAAGGACTGGTTTTCTGAAGTGCTGTCACATATTCAAAGCTCTCTTGGAGAGTAAGGTTTTTGCCCTTAACATCCATGACATGCCCAGACCCTGTTCACATGGGAATGCCTGTTCTCCAAGCTCTGTAACATAACCACTTCTTGGTGTTTGCTGCTTCACACTAACACTGTCCTTTACATCAAACTACAGAATACCTCACAAAAACAAACACAAAAGGTGTCACTAGTTGTTTATACCCTAAATCCACATTTTCTTCTTTTTCCATTTGGGCACTACTAAGTGTCTATGTTCAATAGCTCCTTTCATGTGCAGGGCTCCCAAAGGCTTTTCAAACTGTAGAAGGTGATAATTCATGCAAAACCCTGAAAAGGAACCAAATATTGAAATGAAGCTCTTTCCCATCAGTTGCAGTGGTTTCCAACAATGCAAAAGAAAACACCTATTTTGGCTGCTTGAAGACCATAGAGACAGAGAGTAGTTTTCAAGAGCTGGTTTGGCAATCTCACCTGCTTTCTCTTGTTTTGTGCACAGCAAACAGGACCGATCAGTGCTACTCTTGTGATGACCCGCCCTGTGAAGGGGCCGCGTACTGTTGAGTTGGACTTGGAAATGATCACTGTTAACACTGTCATCAACTTCAGAGGAAGCTCTGTCATCCGGCTGAGGATATTTGTATCACAGTACTCCTTCTAAACCTTGCATTTGTGCCCTGGAAACATTAAACCAAAAGAGACAGTTCCTCCTCTGCAGAACTCTCTCCTGAAAAGCCAGTACATATAGCAGCTCCATCCAAATCACTATTTCCACAGACCCGGTGACCTATGCCTGTCTGAGCAGGGAGGCCTCTTCATGCATAGTCCCTACCAGGATGCAGACATCTGAAGATGTATTGTCAGAAGATCCCATGTGATTCTCCATGTGGTCATGCATTTTAAGGACTCTTCACTGTAAACACTTCTAGGGCATGAGTCTATGTAAAAGACTGTGAACCTTTGTAGCTCCAAGGCTGCTTAGCAAAAAGCACCAAAGAAACTGAGGAAAAAGCTGGCTTTTGCAATCTTACCTTTTTTATTTTTTTTTCATTTTAAGTGGAAATCAGACAAACGAGCAAAAACAAAAACAAATAACCCACCTATTGAAACAAGGGATCTCCGAAGTCCTAATTTGCATTCCCAATTATCTCTGGAATTATCAGTCAGGCACTTTGTCTCAATTCTCCCTGCATTTGTCTTAGTTTCACCTGTTTTTTCTTTGAGTCTATTTTATAGTTAAAAGTCATTGTAAATTCATTCCAGAATACATGTTGAACTATATAATCTTTTACGTTCTAACAAAGTGTCACGTGTTTGGGTTCCTTCCTGTATTAAATCTTTCTGTATAACAGAGTTCAGAGAAATCTATCACTGGATGGAGTGTTTTACAACATGTAGGATTTTATAGTGATTTGCACTCAAGATCTTTGACACAGGCTTCCATTGCCAGAATAGTGTCCAGAATAAGTAAGGACTTTGGAGCAGATAAGAATCAGCATTTTATTTTTCCCTAAGTGTGAGCATTGCAAACACTTTGTAATGGCTACAAGGTAGTCATGGCTGTAGTTATGGCTGCAACTAACCTCCTGTTCAAAGATCACTGAGGTCAGACTTGTCCAAATTCTTTCAGAAAAGAATGAATTGTTCTTTTCACCTGCAGACTCTCTCCTACATTCTTAACACTGAAGAAAATAAGCTGAAAAAGACTAGGATCAGCCTTATCATTCGTGCTTCTACCACTCAGCAGATCAGACTATACCAATACCCCAATCTCAAAAAATGGGATCCCACAGTTTCCATAGGCATTGTTTTCTCACGTATAACTACTGTAACCAATATAAAGTTTCTCCTAAAGTTCAATCTGAATCTCTGACATTGTAATCTGTTGGTTTTTAGTCTACTTCCAGTAGAAATAGAGAACAGTTTATCTTCCCCTTTGCAGCAGTCTTTAACGTGTCTGAAGACTGTTGTCATGTCTCCCCTCAGATTGTTCTTCTCTAGTCTAAACAAACCCAATTCTTTTGGTCTTTCCTCATACATCACATTTTCTGGACCTTTGATCATTCTTGTTGCTCTCATTTGGATTTTTTCCAGTTGGTTCACATCTTTCTTGTAGCACAGTGCCCAATTCTGCGAAAAGTATTCCAGCTGAGGCTTCTCAGTGCTAAGCTAAATCTATATATATGTTTAGTAGTTTGAAAAAAAAAATTAAAATCTCTATAGTTTGAAGGTATAATGCTTGTTGAGGCCATTGGCACTTTGGTCTTTTGTTTTAGTAGGGATGAGAGTTCATAAGCCTCGTTGTTACATTTGTCTGAAACAAACTCTTCTGCTTTGGTTTTTCCTTACAGGTTTATTTGCTCTCCAGCATTGCTAGGGCAGGAAAGACAATATTTGCTTTGTCTCTTTGAGGACTGGAAGTGTTCAGTGCTACTTGGGGGAAGGAGTTTATAAAGATTATAATGCGAGCAGGCAGGAGCAGAGTAGCAGCATTATGTTAGGTCTTCATTAGTGGAGTCCTAAATGGGAGAATACAGACTTGGAAAGTAATCACAACACAGACTGCATGACACAGTCAGAAATCTGACTTTTGTTCCAGTAAGCTTTGTGAGTTAGTCTGGAGTTGGTTTTCCCCAGCTTTAGTACAGACTCTGCTCTTTTTCCCTGTACTCAGCTTGAAGGAAGCCCTGATGCTCTCAGCAACAAAACACTGAGTTGAGCAGCTTCCATTTCTTAATGGTTTAAAGGTTTTCTCTGTGCTGCTACAACATCCCAGGATGCTGTGTCTCAGAGGTCTGTACAAAGGCTGTCCTTTATTGTAAAAACAAAAAGGCTGGAGTCTGACTCCAGGGTTTAGTGGGCCAAGCTGAGGGCAGGGAGCCAATGAGTTTTGTGAGTAGCCGACTTGGAGGAGATGAATGCAAAGGAAATGGGCAGAGAAATACCAGGAACAAGAATTTGTTTTCTGAGTATGTTATGGCTCATCAAATACCACAGTCTTGGAAGGAAAGATAGAGATGATCAGGAAGGAGGAATGCTAGTTTATAACCACGATGCTAAAAGTGCTCATGTGTCCCAGAGGATGGAAGTAAAACATGGGAAACATGCAGGCTCTGGGGGACCAGAGAGCTGGCAAGGGGCAGGCAGGGTCTTGCATTGAAGATGTCAAACTCTTAACATGCTGAAGGTTTTCGCAGTGCTTGGAAGTCCATTTCCCCCCCCCCATTTTTTGCCCCTGTGTTATGGCTTCTTCATGCCCAGTTGAGAAGTCCTCTTGTCCTGCCATCACATCACCTCCTGGAGAGGAAGCACACCCAGTTAGACATCAGACAGTTTCTCACTCCTGGGCTGTTCTCCCATGGCCCCCACATACCAACCTGATTTAACCCTAATTTAGGAACATCAAACCCCAGAGGAATTCCATAACAAAACACTTTGTTAAATGAGTAAAGCTTGAATGCTTGGTTTTAGCAGGGTCCAGCAAATACTCATAAAACAATATTACACTTTCTATATAAACATTCTGCGCCTTAAAAAAAAAAGTGAAAAGTCTGGAAACAAAGGAATTCAGCCACTTCTCAACTGCCATAACATCTTTCATCACTCACTATCACTCCAGCCAACTTAAACTTTGCCAAAATATATGCCAATCTCAAAATAATAAATTACTAGCAGTTTATAACATCTAACTCTCCATTTCAGTCAGGGGTCTGTTTCCAATAGACCATCTCAGGCTCGTATGTTACAGCAATTCTCACCAAATAAAAAAAAGGACTACGCATGCCCAGATTTTACAGCATGAAAGTTAAAAATGCAAACTTGCAACTGCTGCACATAATCATGTTCTCCTTTGAGGCCAGGACTCCCTAAAAGCAGACAGAATTACAGGTCTGCTCAGAAAATGATTCTTTATTCTAACGCACTGCAGAGGATTTTCTAACACAGGGAGTTTCACCATATGGTTGTCAGACATATCTGTTTAAATGTAGGTCCTCAGGAGAAAAACTGCCCCTCACCATGTGTTTGTACAGCACCTATTACCAGTGCAATAATTTGAATAAAGGTAAAAGAAAGCAGAAATAGCATTAATCTTTGATACAGATCACCACTATTGGGAAGAACAAACTATTCTGATAAATGAACCAAGTGATTCCTGCTGGTTGGGTTAGTTTCCAGAGGGAGAAGAATTGGCAAGAGATGAATGATCCAGTGTTATAGAGCTGAGTGGGTCCTATCATCTATTTGGCTTGGAGGTATTTTTAGGGGGATTGACTTTCTTTGGCACAGACAACAAAATGTTATTTCACCGAAGAGTTTGCTGGATCCCACAGAATCACTTTTCAACTGGTGATTCTCTGACTACAATAACTTTGTAGAAAACAACTAAGCTTCTTTGAGGACCTGGTCACCCACCATCACTGAGTGTAGTGTCCAGGGCCGTTCACACAGACCTCTCTCCTTTTCAGCTGGGGGCCTGTACTCATATATATATTTTTTTGACTTAGCTTTTAGAAGAGTCAACTTTTATTGTCTCATAAACATGGTATCAGCATCAGCAGAACTTACATATTAATTTTTTTCTGTCTAGAGCATTCAGAGCAATATAATCAGTACAGTTTGTGGTTATGCAAGTTCTCCAGTCTGGTTTATTCACAGAATATGCTACTGAGTATCTTCTGTAGCATGCAGTGCATTAGAACACAATGGAAATGTCATAGCACAAAGATGTTAAAAGGAAGAAGAAGGAATAAAAGTATACCCTAATGTTATTTAAGCCTGATAGGCATTTGTTAAAATAAATCTCTATCCTGGATGGACAAACCCCTCAGCTGGTGTTAATTTGCATGACTGATGCTCTTCAGTGGAAAGATAATAGGTGTCCTTAGACTGTTCAATGTGTGTTTTGTAAAGCGCTGCACACGTATCTGTATACAAGGAGAATTTACAGAAGCTGCAGAAGTGGTAGTGTGGCTCTGCATTTGGAAGTCAAAGATCTGTAAGATCATATGGCACGAGCAAATTCTGTTTCCTTATCTGACATGAGTGCAGACAAATGATTTACACCCATCACATTTTGTTGTTTTAGGTCTTTCAACCAGTTTTGAATAACTCAACCCCAAAGCAGGTGCCATGCATGAAGGCTGAGGCTGGTGGTCATAACTAGTCTTTTGGAGATTCCACAAAGCCTGTCCCAGAAAGGTGACATGTGCCTAAGGGTCAGTGCCATAGGGCGTGTAATGGCCCAGAAGTATTTGTGTGTGGATGTCTGTGATACTGCACCTGCTTCTTTCCTCACCCATTTCAGTGCAGAGTGAACTGAAGTTTGTAGGTGTGCACATCAGGTGTGGAAATCTCACGTATTCCCATTCTTAGCTCAAACTTCTGAGATCCCTCTAGTGGTTTGCATTGGCCAAACTGATCCTTGTGTGTGACTCAGCTAATACCGCTGAAGCCACATGAGGGAGAATTTGGGTACAAGGCAGATACACTTTTACACCAGCAAGTAAACAATGATGCAGTAACTTCAATGTAGGAATTAAGGAATATATCTGAGTAACAAAGGGATCTTTAGGAAACACTCAGCAAACAAGAACTCCTGAAACATTCAATCTCTTTCAATTCTCTTTCCTGTATCCCAGAAGTCACATTTTTTCCCTCTGGGGTTTGTCCTGGACAAATGAGCTCCTTATGATCGTGCACTGCAAGCACATGCTGAGTGAGCTCCACTTCTCTTGCACTGCTTAACATTTTTCATTTTGCTTTTTGGAGATCAGTTGTAGGCTATTTGTCTTTTCTAGGGTCTGACTGACCTCAACTGCTTTTCTCACAGCCAAGGCAGATCCATTATTTCCCAGTCAGGTTCCTCTGCACCCACCACCTGTACAAGGTTTTCATGTGTTTTGCTGGAGATGAGGCACTGTCATGTTGGTAGACATCCTTACAGCAAAATATTGGGCATGAAGGGCTGAAGGGATTGCCCTGCCAGCTGGCAGAGCCTGGCTTCACCAATAGGATTTAAAAAACCCCCACAACTCCTGTGTTTTGAAGGTGAGAGATGTTCTTTTAAGTCCTGATTAATCACTTTTCTCCTGAAATTGCATTTGTATAATTTTGGCTTGATAGTCTCAAGGCTTTTTAAGAAGTCTGATAAAAACATGCTTATGCAATACATCCCTAGGCTTTACACAACTTGGATGAGGTTTTCCAACTTGCAAGCAGAGTCTTTGGCCCCAGTCAGAGTTCAATGTGATCATCACTATGCTGAAGCCAGTGATCACTGAACACCTCACATCAAGTCTGGATTTAGCCCAGCTTTATTTTAAGCCTCAAATCTCAGTGTCAGAGGTATAAATGTAAGCAGATATGTATTATTTTTACAGTAGAGCTGAAAGATTGTTTCCAGTAAATAAACAGTAGTATGATTGCAGTATCTCTGGGCACTCTCTTTGGGTACTTTGAGATTTCCTGAGAAATCCTTTCACACTTCAACATTTCCTCTGGTATTTCAAGACATTCACTGATGTGTTTCTATGAATGATTTCTCACTCCTCTTCCTCAAAGGCCGACCCAGACACTTGACTCTGTATTTTGTTAAAACACAAAGCTACACCCAAGCCTTTGCATAGTCACAGCTCATGCACCTTTCATAGAAGTTGTTCCCCTCTGTAACCCATCAGGGCTTATGTTGACTTCCTTGAGATTCTGCACTGTTCTGAGTAATGCATGTGCATGTGTTGGTCAAGACTGGAACCTTAGTCTGGACATTGTTCATCAGCAACTTGCTGCACATGTTCTGCAACCAACATGTGAAATAATGGCTACAAAGGTTAGTTTTGATAAAAAATCTCAAAACATGGTGTTTCTTGGCTGCCTACATATAATGCAAGGACAATTCAAAAATCCAGGACCAGAGTTCTCCCATATTCTTGAGAAATTCCTATTTTTAAGAAACATTTTAGTCAGTAAACTCCTTTTGTAGATTATATGAAATGAAAAGAGGCAGAAGACCTGCCAAGATTACACAGATTTGTTATTCAAATCAGCATCGCCAAGAAAACTTGAATCTAGTTCATAATTTTAAAATACTCCTTTGGATTCTGACATCTGATGCTATTCAAGTAGGGCAGGAGGGCAGGAAAACCAACTGCTTCCAAAACAACCAGAAACCCCTATTAACCCAAACCTGCACCCCAGGAGTGAGGAAGGCACAAAGGTCATAGGCACATGTCCTCAGATGGAGCAGAGGTAACTTCACTGACTTCTGAGTGATGTCAAGTGGAGATTTACATCATAATGTATATAAAATTTCTCCCTGTTTATACACCCATGGAAAATGTGAAAATACTGAAATTAAAAGGTCCAGGCTGTTGCCTACCACACACATACTCCCTGCAGCAAGCTTTGGTCCCTGTGCCGTTCCCCAGGGTTGTGCCCACTTCTGATTACTCAGTCTGATTTGGTGTGTGTTGACAGTGGTGTGACAGCATTCAGTTCACAGCAGTGTAAAGTCATACCCGTGGATGAAAAGAGAATTATAGGGTGACAAAACTACAATTGAACCAGACATAAATAAAATAATAAAAATAGAGCTTACTGATTAGTTAACCTTCAGTGCTTTGGTTATGATATCATTGCCATGGACAAAAATAATCAGCCAGAAACACAAAATATTAAAAAGGAGATTATCTCCTTAGAAAGATAAGTGACGATGTAGCCTATAAATAGCTCTGAAATTAAGACATCCCACACAATGTCTGGAAAAGGAAGAATTCACTACTTGACCTCCAACATCACTGTCTCCCCCAGCAGGATTAAGGGTTGATGCTTATCATGATACAGACACAATGGCTGTTTGATGGTCGAGCCAAGAAAGAGGCAGGCATGGCCAGGGGCAAGGGGAGGACACACCACGATAATGTAAAAGTACTAAGGAATGCTCTCATGTGCAGGATCTCTGAGACAAATCTCTTGCTGTATGAAGCAGTTTAGCTTTGCTTAGGAAATGCTAATAGTCACTTCAATAAAAATAGGCGGGCATTCACGTGTTTGAATGCAGCATGAGTTTTCAAAAGAATGATGCCCTGGTCAGTCTGTCACCTAATGAGATGCACTGAACGCCAGAAACCTAAAAATAAAATTTTAGGTATAGCACATATAGTATAACCTTATACCAACAGTTTACCCTATAGCCTGTACAGGTGCAAGGAGGAGGACACACTGCCCAGCTCAAAGGATGCTCCACAGAATTCTGTTCCTGCTTAAACAGTCATTTCCCTGTAGGCTGTCTGGATCAATACATTGTTATATTTGTAGTAGTAGTCCTCTTTTTTTTTTTTTTTTTTTTTTTTAAGAGTAGTTTTTCTACTGTAATTTAAAATGGATGTTTCAATGTCCCCCATCCTGCCCCTTTAACCCATAATCACTATTTCATTTGTAGCAGAAAATGAGCTTTTAATTCTTTCACTGTTCTACAGCTTTTGAACACTTTGCATTGAATATGTCAGTAGGGACTATTTTAAAGCTTTTTAAAAAATAAATATGTTGCTAACAAAAGTTATAATTGAATTCTAGCTTATTTTGATCATTGCCAGGTTTAGTGGGGTTCATACAGGATCACTGCAAGTATTTGCATCAGAATTATGTAACATCTTTGCAAAGCAAGTTGGATGAGGATCAGTGATAATGGTACATCTATTGGTCATAAACACTAGTAACATACAGACAGTAGAAGAGAAACTTCAAAGCAAAATACAATTAATTCTCAAGAAGCTAATTTTCCTTCACAGTTTTTATATTGTACAGTTGCCCATACTTGGAGTTACGTGTGTGTATTTTACCTTCATTTCCTAGTGGGTTTGTGTGTGATAAGGCTCAAATTCACATTTTGTGTAATACTATTTTATTTGTACCAGGAACTTGTGATGTTTTTGAGGCAGTTCTTTCCCCTGCAACTCCAGTGAAGGTTGGAGCAGGTCACTGCTTCTGATGGTGGAGGTGGCTCCCTTGCCCAGTTTCCCCCAAGTACAGACATGCTTTATCCAGCACATTTGGAGGGTATATCAGGAGGGTGTACAGGCTACATGCTGCAGCCTTGGAGGTGTTCCCAGGGGAGCCCAGGAGATGAGCTCTCCTCCCAACCTGACATGGTGCTGCTCTCCTCTCCCAGTTGTCCTGGGTCTTTGGAGCCAGTGAAGGAAAAGGTTTGTGCAGTGATCATGAGGCTAATGGCCAGAATTTGGCTTACATTTGGCAGAATAAATTTGACTCCGTATAAGATAATTTAGACTGAACTGGTTTCCTCTTATATAAATCATTAACTAGTGGCTAGTTCTCACTCCCGCCTGCACTACATATCTTGTGACTTTAGTAAAAGAAAGGGTTTTCCACCCACACCATACTCAATGACCCATGCTTAATGGGGTCTGAGTGTTCGTTGGTTGAGTTTGTGTTTTGCACGTGGAATGTTCCCATTTCATCAAATTGCAAGGACAGCCAAGACTGGCTCTGGTTTGCTTTGTGGAAAGTGAATGAGCTTAGGTCATACAGTTGCTCTCTCACATTCTTATCACTCAAATAACTCACTGCAGAAGTGAGGTAGGTAATACACCATTCCCTGGGCTTGGATGATTTACAGGCCACTCAGAGAGCTGAGAGGAACTCAAAGGAACTGCCGCGGCTCATTTGCAGTATCACGAGGGCGCGTCATTTCCCCTCGCTGTGCTGAGAACACATTAATTCTGAATCACATGCTCAAGAAAAATTACACTGAAACAGGCACACATGTAAACTGAAAGAGCATAGGCCAAGTGCAGGAATACCAAGCTGCGAAATTTCAGAAGAAGAAAACAGCTCTCTAGAACTGCTTAAAGAAAATGAGAAGGAGGTCTGTGACCCATGATTAAAGACTTCTGGTCCTACAGTCCAGACTGAGGTGCCCTGATAAAAGTGGCCTGATCAATGAAAGCACTGAAGGGCTGGGCTTTCCACTCAGTGTGGTAGAGTACAGACACTTTAGGAAACAAAGTTGCTCTGACTTTGCATTGGCTCAACAGCCTAATTAGAGATTTCCAGACCTGAGACACTTTATCCTGCTTTCTCTAGCTGCCTACAGTCTGCTTTTTAGGTTTATTCTACATGCTGCCATGTTTGACTTAGATGGGGTTGCAGATGGGACTGAATAGTGTGACCCCCTCCCCTTTCACTGCTCTTGTCGCATTGCAAGACCAATCTGCTCTGACAGTACCCTCCCAGCCAAGGGGGTCTCCATTCATCAAGAGCTCTGTGGGTAAGGCAATGGTATCTCCGAAGCTGACCCACCAGAGAGGACAAACCTGAAATAGGCTGCACTTTCTCTTCTGTCAGTGCTATCCAGCCAGCTGGTAAAGGACACTGCGCTGTTGGAGAGATGGGGTTTGGCTGGGCTGTAAAACTGATACCCTGCAGGGATTTAACCTCCTGCTGCACTTCCTTAAGGGTAAGCTATGAATCCTATTTCCTTGAGAAGTCCCATGGGCTGTATTCTGTGTACCAGAACTCCTGACTTCTCCTTCCTCTCTGTTTTTTGTGGCACTGGTTCCTCCTTAGGCCCGTGGGTGCTGCTGCATGTTGTTAAACTCAATGTGAGCCTGCAAGCAGCCAAATCAGTGACGGAAAAAATGAGCCCTACGTGTTTGTTCCAGGAAGCCAGACAGCAGTTCCCCGTCTCATACAGGTGAACACTTTCTCACACCAGTAACTCATTAGGACAACACATGTGATCTCACCTCTTTCACAATGATGTTTATAGTCTGTGCCACTGTTTGTAAGGACTGTCCAGAATTGCAGCTGATTGCTGATCTTTAACAGCACTTACGCATTTCTGTTTTCACTTTTAGCCTGTTTTATTTCTCTTTTCTTGGGCTCTTGCACAGTTCAGTCATGACACCACTCCAAAATTATCATGAAGGCCCCCTAAAACCCAGTACTGAAATACATTCTCCATCTGCCTGCTAATGAAAATCCTTGTAACTCATGGGATCGTCACATCAGTTTAAGAGCAAGAACAGCCACAGCTTTGTCTGAGAAAGGTTCAGTTAGGTTTTCTAAGATCTTGAAGAACTAATTTAATAAATTCTTGCTTGCTTGAATTACCGCATCATCCATCTCCCATCACATTTTTCATTATGTCACTTGGATGCAAATGCACGTGGGTTTAATGTAAAGTTAATCTCCGAGCTGCAGTGAAATGATTAACCCTTCACCCTTGAATTCCTTGCTACCATATGATCTGGGTTTTATAGAGCTAAGAGTTAAAGCAATGGTGACAACTGAAAATACTTGAGGCAAGTGGGTATTTGCTCACCATGGAAGGCCAGCCTTAGTCATACATACATATATTTTTTGACTTGGGGAGTACAGGTAAATAAGATAGCAAAGATACTGTGTCCTGCAAATAAATATTTGTACCTACAGTTATTAGTGCTGACTCAAGATTCTTGAAAATAATTTCTCAAGAAGATACTGTCGAGAATAAATAGCCTGCAGTTTGCAGCTGTTAAACTTCCTGGTAAAACACTGCTTTGTGACACCTGCACCCATCCACTCAGTTGTATGATTGAGTTGTACCAAGACGTAACCCAGTTCAGTCTGTTTGGCAGAGCAGTGTCTGAAGGGCTTTATGTTCTCTCCTCTCTGAATATTTTTGAGCATAACCAAACATAAGTTAAATATGCATAACCCTCTGCTTTGGGGTGAGAGTGCATCCTTATTTCTGCCTTAAAATCCCTAGTGATATCAGAAAGCGTTGTGGCTACAGCACACTTGCCTCCTGGTGATTCTGGGTGCAAAGGTGAGGAGCAGCCAGTGCTGCCAGAAGGCCTGCACAGCAAAGGCTGCCAGGGAGGGAACCAGGTTTGCTCTCCTTTATTTCATGTACCCAAAGAGTACAGTGGTGTGTTCTCCTGAGAACAGAGCAAAACAAACCGCAGCTGGGTTAAAGTGTTAAAATTAGAGTAGAGCAGGCTGGCAACCTCTGTTTCTAGTGATGTCATTTCTTAAATGGCTTTAAGTATCTTGCCTTTCCTTGAGGGATGCACCCAAAGCTCCAGCTTGGAGGCCAGCCTGTGTTCTCTTTTTGAACCCAGAAATTTTAGATGGAAGAAAAGCATTCCAGCTTCTGTGGGCAACCAGTCACTGGCCTCCATGGATCTTCTTCCCAGCTCCTTCCCTTCCGTGGGTCCACAGCTTTAAAGTACAGTGATTTCTGGAATGGCTTTTTGCTATGGCCCCCTTTCAGCAAGGTAAATTAAGCTTGCCTTACCTGAAAGTAGAAGACAAAATAAAGTTTCTAACAACTGGAAACAATAAATTATTTTTATGCTTTACAAGCTGGGCCTGTTTCTTGACTTTCAGGAAGGGCCTTTTGTGTGCTGCCCCGGCTCTGTGCACGGGTGACACCTGGCTGGCCCCTGCTTCCCGCGGAGAGGAACATCTGCTCGTCCTGGGGCAGCCCTGTGTCTGCTCTCGGGACACAGGCCAGCTCTGAGGCCCTGAGCAGGCTCCAGAGAGATGGTGGTGTGAAAGCACAGGGCAGGGCAGCAGCGCTGGCCCAAAAAAGAGAGGGGAGGAAAGGGGCCAGGCAGGTGGTTGGACATGTCCTGTCCATGGGGCACTGCCTGCTCTGCCCTCTGCTTGGGCAGGCAGCTGCTCAGGCACTGAGGAGACTGGAAAGACACGGAGAGCTGCCTCTCATCCCCTCTTCCACACTGAAAGAGGCATTTCTGGGCAGTGTCACAGGACGTGGGACTGTAACAGTGTTTGGGGAGGCACTCCAGGAGGTGGCACCATCCCAGCCTGGTGGGAGAGCACACCCCGGGCTTCCCAAGCAGCCGGGACAGCATCCCCCCGGCAGGGAAAGGGCTGCGCCTACGAGGGTTTCCCTGGCATGGGTAGGAGAGGGATGAACTGCAGGAGTGCCAGTCCCCAGCCCCTCGCAGCCCCTCCGCAGCCCCCAAGGGTGTCTGACCCCCGATGGGGCTGCCCAGCTCCCCGCTCAGCCCGCGGATTCCCCGGCTCCTGGGGCTCCCTGCCAACCCCCTCCTCAATCCCTTCGCAGGGCGGTGGCGTAGCGAAAATACAGATGTATGTTGAAGCCACTGCCTGCATTCGGACCTCTCCTTCCAGCCCATTTCTAACTGCAGCGCCTAAACCCCACAGATCTGCACTGCTAGCTGGTCACAGCTGGCATTCCTTGAGGGGCTTTTGAATCAGATGAACTGAAATAATTCTGTGAGATATATTATGTCTCGGGCTTATAAAATACAATCACTTCTTACTAGGTTACACTAATATTTCGTAATTCATTCTTAATATTATTCTTCAATAAGGCTCTGCACAAACAGTCTATCCCACAGGAGGAACTTCTGCCAGATCCCAGATGTCAAACACATTTGCTCCAAATACAGAAGTTCGTGACCTTTTATGTTTGTTAATGTGACGCCATGGAAATTATTTATAATAAATAAGCATATTTCAAAGTCAGGTGCTCCATGGGCTTTTTTTCAGTGATACAACAGCCTTTCCTGAAACAGGTCTTTCCTGTTTTGTTGTGGGATTTTTTCCCCCCCAACAATGAAGGTTTGGGAACAATCTGAAACCTTGTTATTGAACTGAGTCCAGCTATTTCATGGGAGGGTAGACAGGAACTCTTCAGGTAACTCATCTTTCAAATATTCCTGAAATCAGTGACAGATAAGCTTCTACCTTTCTCTTTTACCCTTTATCCTGAAAATGCAATTTTCAAACTGCAGACTGTATGGATGCAGACAAACACTAAATATATTGCCTTACACCACTGAAACAAAGAGGAAATTACTGGGATTTTTCTGATCCAAATGACACACCCGATATGCCAACTCATTATAAAGCTGGGGTATCACCATGCACCCACAATCTTGCAGGTGTAAGAACTCTAGAAAATATCTGAATGTGTAAATATGTTGATAACATTTAATCTTATCTTTTTTCAGCAGTGACAATATCTTCCCAAATTTGTGCCAGATTAAGACCATCTGGCTCTTAATGAAGCCAGGCAAGAAAAGAATTTAATTGGAAAACACAGGACAGCATGGTTTGTATCTGTTTCATCCTTTACTCAACTGTACATAAAGGTTTATAATTCCTCCTGAATTTACTGGATTCATCATTTTGGATTCCTAAACACTAGCAGCAGCAAGAATTGCCTCCTGAGGACAAAACTGCTCCTGCATAAACATGCACCCATGGTCACTCCTGTTCGTCACTCCAGGCTGAAGCTGATGGCCTGCACAGAGCAGCACCCTCGTGTCTCAGTGATTATCCACCCTGGAACCTCTCTTTGCCTTCAGCTAGTTTGGGGCTGGCAGCTATTTAGAAGGCTGAAGACCACTATGTAGCTCAGAAGCAACTGCTGCAGCTCACACAGATGCGGGACTGGCTGTGGAGAGACAGGACCAAAGTGTTCTGGTGCAAGAAGGATGAGCCCTCCTTGGATTTATTATCAAAGTGTATTAATAATGTGTGTGTACAAAGAAAATCTGCCTTACAACATATGGCAAGATATAACAAGCCAGCAAATCTGTTTTCAAATTGCAGTACATCAAATCTGAATAAGATAAAGAGCAGGTCTAATTTGAACAGCAAAGTATCTCCATGTAATTGCTCCTCTAGGCATTGCAGCAACATTTTCAAACGGTGCTGGACATTGTGCAACAAAACTGTCCTTCTGCTGCTCCGTGGGAGGAGGCAACTGGCTGCAGACTCAGATGGTGGACAGAATTACAACAGATTATGTCAGGAAAGCATGATGTTAAACATTCATTTGATAAAAGGAGAAAACAAAAAATAACAGTCATGAACTGCATTATAGCAGCTTTCTATAATGAAGTGTGTGAACCCCACCCAGCATCTGTGGCAGAGGAGGGAAGGTGTCTGCTAAACCCAAAAGTTATGATGGGAATGGAAAAAACCCAGGCTCCAGCTGAGAGTAGGACAGGGAGGATGAGGAAACAGTTTCATGTTTCTCCCAGCAAAACCTCAAGGGACAAAGATTTCTGCTGCAAAAACTTTAATAGTAGTAAAATCCTCTGGCTGCAGAAGTTGTTTGTAATGAAGGTGTATTGACCGCTTAAAGACTCCAGCTGAAAAGTACTGTGCTATTTAACTCAAATCTAAGTTGAAAAACCCTTTTTTTCTCTCAAAAACCTCTGATTCAGAAAATTTAATTTAGTGGCTACAGGTGAAGTTTGGCTATAAGACGCTGTAGTCTGTGTGCTGGACTTGTCCTGATAATGCCCTGGCTTTTAGGTCCGGACACCTGACCTCATCACTTGGCCATTGCAATGTATACTGGATTTTAACTCTGATCATAAATACATCACTCGATGTTGGTTTCTGAAACTAAAATATTTCATAAGCAGTAGTGTTAGATGCTTGCTTGCTCTGAAAGGATTCTCAGCAGAGCTGGAGAAGCTATTTGCAATCTTCAACTGCTTAATTTCACATAATCTTTGATAAACTAGGCAAGAACTACTAAGCAATGATGTTTTCCATTTTTGTGTGTGAAAGATTTCAGTGTGCTCTGTGCAGATATTGATTCAACCTCTGAATCTCTTGATTTTTAACATGGAAGGTGGCATGATTCAGTAAGTGTGCACAAGTGGTGGCATCAGGTTTCTGATGCAAAGCATCATGAGGGAGAATTCAGGGTGGATTCATGCAGAGCTGCAGCCTCCATCAGCATTCCTGCTGAAAGTTTTGTTCACTGTAGAATTTGCACAA
The DNA here is from genome assembly GCA_035583155.1 of Acropternis orthonyx. Taxonomy (NCBI): domain Eukaryota; kingdom Metazoa; phylum Chordata; class Aves; order Passeriformes; family Rhinocryptidae; genus Acropternis; species Acropternis orthonyx. The sequence goes on along the minus strand of JAWWEU010000158.1, from coordinate 48,508,409 downwards.
AGTGAAGAAAAAGGGTCTTAATCTATTTGAAAGTGTTTGCAGATGCAAATAATTACTCAAGAACATTTGCATTTATACATGGGGGTTTTACTGTTTCAGGTCTAGTTCCTAAACATTTGAGGCCTTTAGGATGACAACATGCACTACTGTTTGTAGCTACTTTCTACAGTCTTCTGGCTACTCCTCTTTCACCAAGAAAAACACTGGCAAGTTGTAATCCAATAGCATAAACAGCCTCAGCAACAAGTGAAAAAGTCTGCTGTGAAGAGGTTCAAAACAGATGAGACAGGCCTCGCTGGGGAATATGCAAGGTGAAGCATAGCCCAGCCTAATAATTTCTCCTCTATTGGCCTGCTTGGGTCTGCTCAAGTATCTCAGCCCTGCATTTCTGGAGCTGAAAGCTCTGTGGTTTGGCAGAGCCAGCCAAAACGACCTCAGTTTATTAGCATGGTCTTACTACCAGGGGTGCCCTGGGTGGAGGCAGCATGAGGAGCAAGAGCAGCTGCAGAGCACCAGGAACTAGTGAGGATGAGTGGTTGCAATGAGAGTCTGGGATGGACACTGAGAAGACAGGGGCCAAGAGCAGGCATCAGTGAGGTATGGGAACATCACCATCTCAAGCAAGGTTTAGTTACAGAAAGATTAGCAAGCGCTAGAGCAGAGCATGGGGCACTCCCAATGTTTCCAGGAAGCTGGCAGAGACAGAAGATGTATTTGCAGCTGACAGAGAGGTCTGAGGAGCAAAGAACAGAGGTAAATTGGTTTCACTACTGATCCTCAGACGAGATTTGTTTGGAACAAGTCTTCTAAGGGAGGGAGGAGGTTGTCCCCCATGCCAGCATTCCAGCTAAAAATATCACAACACAGTAATACTCTCCCCCTCTATACAAGATCAGGTTGTCAACATCCCTTACCATGCACAGCTGCATTTTGTGCCTATTGAAATAAACTTTCCCATTTTCAAGCAGCTGAAAGTAGACTGAAAGGTGTGTCCCAAATCATCAAAACAGCCACAGGAATGTGAGAAGGGACCCCCTCAAATTACAGAGCACAGCCTTGCCTCGATTAAGGAGGAAGTTAGTACTGCAAACTGTTTTTTGCTTTAACTGCGTTGTCAAAAATACTATTTTTTAATGTCCTTTCCTTCATCAGAGAGGCAACTTCTGATGAGGTTGCAGTCCCAAAGGCTGGCTGCTACTGCAAGGCCGACTCCAGCAGCTGGAGAGCCACTCAGGCAGGACTGGAAGTCACTGAGAGCCTGGAAAACCCTCGAGCATGAAAATGCTGACGTAATTTGATAGCAGTAAGCTGCATACAGGGACCTTATCAGTAGTTAAACAACACACTTTTATGAACACCGAAAATAAAGCTGTTCAACCATGTAAATTAATTCAATGACATGCCTTGAAATGTGCACTTCAGGAGGACTCAGATAATTCTAGAAGCGTACTAGGTTACTGGTATGTCTTTAAAACAGTGACCACACATAATCTCCTCAGCTCCATTAACAGGAATCAGAGCTGTCCAGCTACATGATACCCAGTACTTGGGACTGGCTCTGTGCAGAGATGAACAGAGATGCTTTGTTAGCTCAAATACTGTGAGTTTGTGCTTTTGGCAGAGGGTCTCCCCTTGCAGTGGCTCTGGAGCTTGAAGTAGCTGTGTTACACTGTATGATGACAGGCATGAAATTCTTAGTTAGCAGCAGCTCTGGGGTGCTATTAAATTTAAAACAAAAAATATTGTAATAGAAAAAGAAAAATATTGTAATGGAAAAAACTACAGTCTTGGTGGATGGGAAATCCACCAAAGACCGCAAATCAAGAGATATTAGAGCGACTGTGCAAAACTTCACTGACTGGAAATGTTCACGATCTCAGAGTGTAAACAGCATTTCTTAGGGGAAATACACCCTTTTCCCTACTAATGCAGCCCGATCTTTAGCTCGTATTTGCCTCCTGGGCTATTTTAGCACTTCTAGTTATAGAAAACTGGGAGTGAGGGAAGACCATCTTGAGCCTCACAGAACTTTTTCTTCCTGCAAGGAAATGCCCAAACCAGAATTTCCTGCTGAAACTTCTGAGCCACTGTGTGTGATGCCTAAATCAACCTGTGCACTCTTGTGGCAGGGGCTTTGTCACGTGTCCATGTAAAACCAAACTTGACAGGGGTCTATATTCCACCTAGACATGCCATTTTATTACTTCCTCTCCCAGACAGATGCCTGGCTGTGGTCGCAGCTGCGGCACCGACTTCGCAGGTGTCACGGTCCAGCGAGCGACAAAGAGGAGTTGCTGGCAGGGGTTTGGAGGCACAGCGAGCAGCTCCGGCAGGGCGGGAGAGCCCCGGGCTGGCGGGGAAACTCCCCCTGCGCCGGGATAGGGATGGGCATGGCAGAGTGAGCGCTGCGGGAGCGCTGCGGGAGCGCACCTGGCGGGGCGGGCACGGCAGGGCAGGGCAGGGCAGGAGGCGGCGGCGGCAGCTCCGACCGGGCACAGGGACAGCCGGGAGCCCTCCCAGCAGGTACCGGGACGGGGAGCGGGAATGGGAGCGGGATCGGGGCAGGGAATGGGGCCGGGAGCGGGCGGCGAGGGCAGAGCCCCCCCGGCGGGAGCGGCCCCGTGTGCCGCGGGTGTCCGCGCCTCGCACCGAGGGACAGCCTTCGAGAAGGGAAAGCGGGTAGAAAAATAGTAGCTGTTTCGGAGTATCGTGGAGTTAAGCACTTCGTACAACTTAGGTCCGGGGTTAAACTGCGCTTAGGGTAGTTTCAAAGTGGCGCTGCTGTGTGAAAATGCACTCGTGAAATCTAAGTATTTTGTGTAAATTAACAGGTAAGCATTGCCGTAGGCCAGCAATAGCTAATTAGATCGGCTGAGATAATTAGAGATGTGGTTTAGCCCAAACTCAGAAAGAAGTTGTGAATATAGCTAGACAGACTTTCCCTTCTGTATGGGATGAAATTAGAGTCAGAAAATACATGATATTTACTGAAGTTATAGCCTGCTGTATCCAAGAGCACTGCTAAAGCAGCATTGAGGCTGTAAGCAGTTTTAAACAGGCCTGTGTTCACAGCGTCCTTTCTGAATGCACCCCATAAAGCTGGATTCCTGGGTGTTTCAGATCACCCTGGTTATTAACCAGCGGTCTGAAATAAATATCATCTTAAATTAAGCTGGTCTTGTAACTTTCCTGTGATGTGGAAACATGCCCACTGTCTCATGTGATACATTTCTCTAGATAAGAATGGAAAGGTCGATACTGTGACCGTTCTGCAATGTACACTCCAGTCAGTGCCACTGTAATTGTGCAGGAAGAGAACAGGACCTCGAGGGACTTGTGCTGGGCCACGGCTGTCAGGTGCCTGGGCATCTAAATGATCCTTTAAGCACCCGTGCCTTGCAGCTAGATCCTTGAAGTCCTAACCCTCAGTCTCTGATCTCAGATTTTTCCCAGTGATCGCTGCTGAATGCACTGAGGTGTGATGCTTGATGTGCCTTTAGTTTTCACAGTGATGATTAGTTAGGTGACCAAGCTGTCCAGGCATGCAGAAGCAGAGTGTTCCTTGACAGGTTATTCTTGGAGAGCCTAAGTCTCTTTTGATTACACAGACATGATCAGGACCACTTTAAAAACCTGCAGGGGAATACACTGCCAAGTCTTTTTTTCCCCCTTTGTTATTCTTTCTAGGTTTTGTCTATAGCTGTTAGACAGATGTGAAGAGTCAAGTTCTGAATTTGCATCTTTCATTTCTCAAGAGACTGCTAGAACCATAAACTTGTGTGCTGTTCTGGGCTGGTGGTCTCTGGCTCCTTACTTACAAAACTGTTTTTGCCTTGCTTTCAGTACAGAAATATTCATGAGGTGAGCTGTGATCTTACAACTCGGTGGCTAGGGAATGAATCCAGGAGTGGGAAAGTTTGATTTCTAGTCCCTTTTCCAACTATATGTTAAATATTAAAATATATATTTCCAGAATACACGTGGTTAAGCAATATTTAATTTCAAGAAAAATATATTGATTACTAAAGTGTCCCTTGATTCTTGCAAATACTTATAAAACTCACACCTACTAAAAACGCTCCACCCAAAAGGTATGTTGGACTCTACAGATGTCCCATCAATTCCACAGCCCTTCCCTGCATTTAATTTAGATGATGGATCCCCAGGTGATTAATTCCTCTTTCTTCCTGTGCTATGGAAAGAATGAGTGTGGGCAGGATTGTTCAGTCAGACGTGTGTGTAGGCTATTAATTTACAGTGTTGGAAAAAAAACTTTGGCACTAGTTTCTTTGGCCTATCATTAGGCTTGGTTATTTTACTTGGTTGTTCTGTCACTTGTTTAGTATCAGCTGGTTTGCTTTTCACTCAGCCTCTGTTCATCGTACTCGTAGGTGGTTTAGTCTCAATTGTATGTTACTCTAAAGCACTCCCCAGGGTTGTGGGTTGGCTGTGAAAAGGGCAGTCCTGCTTTAACCCCCCCATTTTCCCTCCTGCATTCTGCCCCCACCTTGTGCGGTCAGCCACAGGGAGAGTAGGAAAAGTGCTTTTTTTATAAAGACAAAAAAAAAAAAGGTTGTTTATTCTGGTCGCTTAATTTTGCATCTAAGCAGTGAGCTGGGCCAGCTCGCTGTGCAGCTGCATGTTTACTGGATCCTGCAGGAATGGCTGTTGGCAAGGGAGAGCCAGACTGCCCCTCCAGTGGCAGCCAGCCCTTTTAGCAAGTTCAGGACTGGCAAATGCAGCCCCCATGTGTGGTGGGCAGAGCCAGAGGACCTGCCTTAGAGAGGACAGCCTCAACTAGGAAGCCAGGCTTAGGCTAGCTTAGGTCTGCTGTCTTCCTGTGAATACTACCTGCTGTGGCTCATACCAGAAGTACCCTTTGTCTTTGGTGGAATATTTATTGAACTTGTTTGATTGATTACGAGTTTATCTACTTTCTTTAGTGAATTTTACATGAAGTGTATCCTGACCTATTGCTCCCCTCTTCGAACTCTTGTTTGATTTTATAAAAGAATGGCTTTGTTTACTCTGAATTGCTATCTCCCAAGATACCTTAAATCTGGTAAATATTCTCTTTCTAATCTAAGTAGGGCAACACCCAATCTCTGTCAGCAGAGAATTTAAGATCTCGTCTCTTTAAAGTTAAAGGCAAAGCAAACCCAGACTTTAAGTAGGACAGGCTCTGTTTGAGTTAAGCCATGTTGTCATTCCAGTTAGCAATGGTGTTCAGGCTCCATCAGAAAGATTTTTTATGCTGAGAAAAATTAGGTTGATAGTGTTTTGCAGGGGGGATGAATCTTCCAACCTAAACTGAGGAGCCTCATGTGGGAAGAGGTTCAGAACCTGGGTTTGGTTGAGCTCATCTATGTTGCATCATATCCCTTACTGATCTAAATATATCAGACCATGCAGAATTAGTGAGGATACTTTTCTTAAGCACAAGTATTTGTTTGCCTGTCATTGCAGCTGAAGCTTACCCCAATTCAGTGCCAAAAAAAAAATTATGTCAGCAATCTGATGCTTATCTTTCCTGTAAATTGAACCCTGGTAATTTTGTTTTGAATCTTTGTTTTTCAGTGATCTAATAGCCACACTTAAACTGGAGAGAACAGCTAATTAAGTCCCAAATGAAAGTCTTTGATGTTTGGGGAGTTCTTGTGATCACTGCAATGAGTTTTGGGTCTGGTCTGAAGAGCAAGTTCTGGAGATGTTACTTTGCCAATTAAACCATCTTTGAAGTCCAAAAAAGCACCATGTCCCTGTGACCTCAAAACCTGTGAGGCACTCAATTAATTTAGCATCTATGCTTTGGAGCCTGCAAGCTGGATGCTGGTACAGTGTGCTGCTGCCTGGGCAGGGGATACCTGGCTCCCCGGGCCCTGGAGTGGTGGAACAGCCTCCCCAGCAGAGTTTGCTTGGGATACATTAATGCACACGTGTAGTGCCTCAGCTTTTTCTGAAGCATGGAGAGCTAGGATGCTGCTTGGCTTTTGTGTGACAGCCTCGTCATCAGAGCTGTGGAAGGGTCCCTTCTGCCTGCAGGAATGCAGCCCCTCACTCCCACAGCATTCTCATACCTTCCGGGCCAAGGGGCTGCATGTGGCTTTGGCCACCCTGATTGTTGAAGCTGGGCCAGGTGGGGTTAATGTGGCCAGAAATGGCCCAGGCCTTGACCAGGGCTTGGCAGGGGCTGGAGGGGGCTAAGGACCTCTTTACAAAGGTCAGGCATCCAGTCTGCTGTGTGTGTGTGTGTCTTCCAGTGAGGAAAGCGCCTGCCATGCAGAGGGGAGGGTTAGTCAGAACGAAGTTTGAGAGTCGCTTCAGCTAGAAGTGCCTTTGTGGTTAGTGGTGAACTGGTACAAAAACAAGTTGTATTTCCTGTTTCTGAGAGAAATGAGGTTGTTTAGCACTCCCAAGTGACAACAAAACATTCTCAAGATCACTTTCATTTTGCAGTAGAGGAAAATTCTAGAACATTTAATTCTGGGTTGGGTTCCTTGGGTTTTTTTTCTCCATGATTTACTTTCACAAAACGAGATTGTTGGCTTCTAGATTGGGAACTCTCTGTGAGTTTCCCATTCAGGTTCTCTGTCTGCTCAGCAGTGACTAGAGTAGCTAAAAATTTTCTTCCATAAAGTCTTGATTAAACACAGAACATCTCCCTGAATTATCCTGGCTTTTGTTCAGTTCAGTGGTACGTGTAGTCCCAGATCTGGTTTCACCAATGTGTGAAGTAATAGGTCCAAAATCTCTTGTGAAGAGTGTTGATTTAAACTCAATGGGATTAAAAAACCCCCATACATTCATAGTGTAGCTATTGTTCATTGTGTTGTTAAGCAAATCTATCCTAAGGGGGAAAAAGGGAATGGTAAGTTCATGCTGCCAACTTCTGCTCTCATGACCTCTGTCTTTTCAGGAAGGAACACAGCCCCACCACCATGTCCCACAGTTGTAGCAGCATTTGGTCAGTGATTGGGATATTATATACTGCCATTATATTGAGACAGTTCTGATTTCTGCTGGTTCTCCCAATGTCTGTACAAACTACTTTAAAAATGCCTCTTTTATGCAGTGCCCAGTTACCACTCATCTGCCTGAGTAGCTGCCAAGTACTCCAGCCAGTACAGCTCTCCAAGGGGCACTGCTGGGGCTGTTAAAAGTGGTCTCTGTTACTGGTCTGGGTGGATTTAATGCAAAAAGTAATAAATAGTGGTACCTTATATGACAGGATCTTTCTGGACTTTAATTTCAAAGTGTGTTTAGGCAGCTTCCTGAGCTCACTACACATGCCGTGCAGAGCCATACTCCTAATCTGTTTTGGATTTGAATTAATTAAGATCAGTTCCCATTTCCTGTTCTTGATTCATTCATTTAATCTGTTTTCATATACAAGATGTACTGCAGTCACCTGTTTCCTTTCTTAATCTCAGCCACAGTCTTTTTTTTAGTTGCATCTATGCCATTTATATGTTTCCTTCCTCTCACCACAGTGCTGTTACACAGTGACAGTGTGGAGTAGAACTGATGAGCAGGGAATCCTCATCCAGTGGAAATTCCATAATTGACAGGCTTTTTGTTTTCATCATGACAAAGAATAATAATTATACATAGAGCAACAATTAAAAAACTGCTTCACCTAAAACAAAGCAGTAGATGCATATGCACATGTATATGTAAAAAAATATTCCACCTTGACTCTTGTAGGTCAACAGTTTTAATGGTAAATGAAACTATTTTTCCATGCAAAACTGCTTGGGTTTTCTTCCTTTCCACCCCCCACCCCCCGCCCCCCAAATATAGAGGAAGAGCTATTTGCATTAGCTGTCTGGTTGTTATATGTGTATCATATGTTTTCTGTATGGCCCTGTGGTCATGGCAGTGGCTGAGGAGTCCTGGATGCCATTCAGTGCTCTTTTTCAGTGTTGTATTGAGTTGGTTTCCATCTTTTCAAAGCTAGACACATTTAGCCATGTTAGGGAACTCTGCAGGCAGATGCTCTTGCCTAAAATACCTTCTTGGCTGTCCTGTTAAAAAATGAATCCAGATGTTTCCAGTTTTCTTTGGTATCAGAACTATAGAGGGACTGCTGACAGTTCTATTTTTGTGGCTTCCTGGCATTACGGCAGAAGGACAAAAAGTTGGATTAAAATTTGACACAGAATACATAAAGAAAGTCTTAAGTTTTAAGTTAGATTATAAAGCAACCATCAGTGATTGTAATGATTTGTTCCTAATCTGCTTAGAGCAAAGGACTTATGTTGAATTCTTTCCATGTTCTCATCAAAAGCCAAGTTCTTTTTACAGATATTACAGCCTCTTCAGCTTTCTTTTCTGGTGTCCTGACTTCAACTCTTGCTTTGCCGTTTTCCATCTGAATCCAGTATGGTCTGCAGTCCAACATAATGGATTTATTCTTTTGTGTTTATTGCCCCAATACATACCATACTGTACATCCTTGTCCAAGTCAGTGAATTTATCTTCAGTTCACAGGAACAGTGTTGTCAGTTCAGTAATTGGATGAATTGGTTAGTTGCCTAATGCAGCATTAGGAAGAAACACTATATCGACTTTTACAGCCCAGAGCACAGGGGATTCAGCATATTAAAATCCAAAGTTTTAAACTTTACCATGGGATAGATTTATAATGTTTCCTTCTTAATTCACATATAAATCTCACACGAGAAACACTGGTTCAGATTTATGGAAATGGTTCTTTTGGCCCTTGTAAATGATATTATTAATCTTTTGCATACTGGGGTATGATTGGAGTAAGTCTGCATTTAAGGACTGCAGGTGCAAGGCTGTAATGCTGGGCCAGAGACAGGGTGTCCCCGGGGGCCCTGTCAGAGGACAGCTTTGGATTGCATACTCATGCCAGGGCTTGTTCCCCTTCTCCAAGGGGTGCCTTGAAAGCAGAAGCAGTTGTTCCTGCAGCACAATAGCTCAAGCACACACACCTGCTCAGCTTTATTTTTCTTCAGGGAAGTAGGCAAGAGCAATTAGTTCTTTGTGACGTTCTCTGTTTGGTGCTCTGTGCCTGGGCTGTGTGTGCAGTTGCGCTGAAAGCCATTTGGCCTCCTCCGGGCTGGAGCCCTGGGAAGAAGCAGCTGCTGAGCTGAAAGAGACCACAGCCAGATTGCACAAGTGATCTTTCTGTAGGGTTCAGCTCAGGGCCTGCATGAAGAGAGACATACATTAGATCATCTTTGTCTGGGAAGAGAAGCTGGAGGGAGCAGGGAAAGTTGCAGTGGGACATTGCATGGTCTCTCATGACTGCATGTAGAAAGATGTGGCTGCTCCAGGCAAAGCTTCTACCCTGGTACAGTCAGAGCTAGACCTCCTGGGCAGGAGACTGTACAAAGCAAGTTGTGGGGTCAAAATGAGTTCTGCTTTTACTGCTGTGACAGCACCTGAGTTAAGAATTTACATCCTCAGGAGACCTTGCCAAAGCTGACTAGTAGTTTTGTACAGCTGTCACATCCTGACTGATAGCAGTGATGTATTGAATGCTCCCGCTGATTACAAGGGTTTTAAACTTTACCTGCAAGTGCTGTCTGTAGGAGAGCCCAACAAACAATATCTTATTGAATGCTACAGCAGTCATCAGCGGGAGCATGGAGATACAGTCTGCAGGCTCCCATCCTCCTCCTCCTCTTCTCCACCTGCTCAAAATATAGTCAGGAGGATTCAGAGTCAGTGGTGGACCAGTAACAATGTTCCTACAGTGCTGTAGGAATGAGAGCAATCTTGCCCTTATAAGTGTTAATTAATGAAATGTTTTCTCACCTTAGATTATCCTGTGATACTGTTGAGTCTGTTATGCGTAGTCAGTTATAGTATCAGCCTGAATGAAACTGGTCAGAGAAGCAGCATCGTGTTTTGAGAAGAACTATACAAAATAGACTTAAATGGTGTAAAACCTACAGGTTTATACTTGTCTGTATGGCTTGCTTTGGTCAACTTAGCCCACTGAAGAGAAATACAAGAGAAGGAGAGATCCTAATATTTTAAGATCTGAATGAAGAGAGACTACTTATAATTAATGCTCAATATAGCAAAGACATAAAAACTGGGAAAAAAATAAAGCTGGAGATAGAGTTAAAATATTAATAGTGAATGAAATTAGCTGTTGGAATATTTTCTGAAAGAAAACCCAAGTGTTTTCCTGCTTAAGTTCCTTAGTGTAGTGCAGGAGTAACTGGTTGAAGTCCAGTATTGTCAGAAGCTGAGGAGGGTGGGACAAGGCACATCATGGGCCTTCTGGTCTTCAAAAGTAAGATTCTGCTTTAGCAAACTGTAAGTGAATGAGAGGAGGTTACAGGACAGGACCATGTCAGTTCAGAGCAGTGTTCCGTTCCGTTCAGTTTCCTGTTTCTGTGATTAGTGATAGGAACCCGTAAAACTTTCCCCAGTGGGCTGCTGTGCCATTCACCAGCACTGGAAGGTGCTTCCTGTGCATAGGCAGTTGGTGGTTTGTTTGCATCATGGAGCGTGACACTCTCCCCAGCAACTTTTTACTGTCTATTCCTGTTACCTGATTCAGTTGCTTAACTACTTAACTCCACAAGGCTCTTTGCCCCAGGAAAGCAACAGTCTGTCAGGAAATCCCCATCAGCTAAACTAGGTTAATGGCACGTGGTCTTCTCTTCAGTTTTAAATTTGTAATTACACTTTTTTTGTCATTTATATGTTGCACTGGGAGAGTTTTGCATCTCTTCAGTATGTTTCTATGGAACTGTTTCTGTTTCTCACAAGAATACCTTTCTGATTTCATCTTTCAAAAGCCTTTTCACAGCTTCTCCTTTTCTGTTGTGTCATTTCAGGATCTCCTTTGTGATCCACTGCTTTCACTGTGAAATCCCTTTCTCTTTCCAGGCAGAAAAAGAGGGATAGCCTCATATTTCCCTAATTTCCTTGGAAGGCAAAAGAAGTGGAATAATCTCTGCATGCACATTTCCAGAGCTTTCATGCTTTTCCCAGAGTTGCAGCTACAACCAGAGTAGAAAGGCATATGTACACACACATACACACCCACTAGTACTGCAGATAATATCACTGTTGTGGGGTTCTTCCAGAAATAGGTATAGATAGGAGCCTTTTATCATGCACCTGGTAGGTGTGTGTTGGCATGACATCTTTTCTTTTCTTTTTTTTTTTTTTTTTAGTATTCTTTTGTATTTTTTGTATTATTTTTTTTTTTTTATTCCTTTTCCTCCAGACTACCTGCTGCTAAGGTTTATAATGAATGGGAACAAAAACTTGTGTCCTCTCTTTTCACATGTTCAGGCCCACTTGAAGTACCTCTCTCTGCTGTGGGGGTCGTACAGGTCAACCTGTCTACAGTCCCCCAAAAAATAGGGCTTTTTTTAAGTTGTGGGCTTTATGTGGATGATGTCTATGTGTCCTGTGTGTCTATGGCCTTGTGCATGGTCCCATGTGACTATGTGGGTGCATGTACTCTCCTTGCTGCTACAGTAGCAAAGTACTGGAGGCAAATTTCTCAAAACCATTTAAGCTGTTCTAATATTGTTGGCCAGTTTTGAGATGCAGTGGTCACAAGCCACCCCTCTTCAGATGAAGTGCCCAGCTCCCAGGTGTTCTCCCACAGAAACAAAACCACGAAACAGTTGGCTGTGGAAGTTAAACCTTTGGTATCATCTGCACCATCAAAAGATAATCCATCTGACCTGCATCAGAAGGAGCTTTTCCTGTGCTGTGTTTCTGTCAAACACCAGGAGACCTGACATGGTGCTGTTATGCTCTCTGCAGGATTTATATGACTGGGATTGACTGCATCCTCTGGATCTGAGGGGCAGAAAGGCATAGAGGTAGCATAAACCTGGTGTTTGGCTGAGGTGTGAACTGGCAAGCTTGAGCTCACTTTCTCCACAGGCAGATCCTCAGATGCTGCAAAGTGTCCTGGCTCCACTGGGGCTCCTGGAGTGGTAGACACTTACGTCATTCAAGATCTGTCCCAAATACTTAATAACAACCAATCGTCTCTGTTTCCGGATATATTCTTTTACACATCCTGCCTTGTGAGAACTTACTGCTACTGACGTGTCTCTGAGTGCAGATCTGAGAATGCATTTTGTACGTTTCTGACTGGCAATAAATTTCAAAACCTTTGTAACCACTGGTTTAGCCAGCTTTCCCTGTTTGAGAACAGCTATTTCACCTTTGTTTCTGTTGTGTAGTTTTCAACACGTTGCCTGTTCCACTCCTATGGAGCAGAGCTGTGACTAAATGCAGTAAAATCCATTGGCAGCCTACAAACTTGTTGCAAAACACACCCTTTCCTCATAAGGCAGCAAAGACCTGACATTTCTTTTCAGACTGCTTTCAGCTTTTAATATTTAATATTGCAATCATCCGTTTTCTATCATGTACTTCTTATTTAATGAGTTGTTGAAAATATTTACTTTCTTCTCCAAACATCTCTGACTTGTAATCGTTCTGGAGGCATCTGGAACTAAAGTCTTTGATACTCTGTTTATCTGATTTTAGCTCAGTCAAAATTTCTATCAGAGAAGTCTGGAAATCATTAAGATAATTTATGTTTTCCATCTAAACCCATTTAAGTAATAGTGATTGTAATTCTCTAGGCTCAGTGTATGTGTGTGGTTGCTTTCTAAACTTTGTCGTTTCCAGGATGTTCTAATAAGTTTGGCTCTCCTTTCGCCTTAGCATGGAAGTACCATTGCTGAGTTACGACTGGTTATCTTACTTTGGCTTGATACTCGGAAGAGAGAAATGAAAAGGGTTACTGAAATTGGTGAAAAACACCAAGAAAGGGAGAATTTGAGACAGAGTGACAAAATCTGGGTTCAGTTCTCTCTTCTCCTGCAAATTGATTTCTCTACCTCAGTTTTTTGTCTGAAAATGAGGGATAATCCTCCTTTCCCCCCATCTTTTTCTCAGTCTAGTACCTCCAAAATGGAATATGTCCTTAATACATATCATATTGCCTAACAAAAACTGCCCCCAAAATGTAGACAGTCTCAAGGAGTCCTAACTTCTTGTTAAGATGGATAATATTGCTGGGCAGTCAGTACTTCTTTGGAATGTGATGCTGCACCTAACAAATGTCTCTATGGTTCAGGTTTATTTCATAAATGCATTCCCAGACAAATTCATGTTAGTGCAACCTTTTAACAACTGTTAAATAATATACCGAGGATGTTTGGGTAGTTGACACCAGTAAAAATTTCTGGCATGTGGGATAAGTTTAACCTTTGATAGAAATATCAACTTCTGTCAAGATCATTAATTACTTGTTTAGTCTTCTACGGAACAGAACCTACTACTTTTCATTCTCTCCTACATGGTTAAGAGAAAACTTTTGCATGCAGTGAAAATTGTATAACTAACTGTAGGCAGTTTGGAAAATACAGATACGAGAAAATATATTAACTGGGAGCCAAGCCAACTAATTTACTGCCAGGACTGCTCTTCTGAACTAAACCAAAAACCAACTATATTTATCACTGTAGCTTAATTAAGTGAATTAAAATTTTTGTAAGTATTTGAGACTATCCATGTTGTGCTTTCATGAACAAAGCAAAGTGCTCTAAGCAGAATGAGGGACTGCTGTGTCTAGATGGTGATGGTCTGTCCCTCAGCAAATGCTGTCTTTTTTTTTTGTAATGTGGCTGTGGTGTAAGTCTAGGAACCCAAGTGCAATATTTGTCACCAAACCCACTACATTTTAAAGCCTAAAGAAAGTGTAAGCAGTGTTCTAGTCTCTTGCTCTTGGAACTTTCTTTTCAAAATCTGGTATTTAAGCTAAAACTCTAAGTTATGTGTCTATATACTTTGGCATTGGCTACTGATACAGCCTTGCCTACAAAACAGTAATCTGTAAATAGTGTACTCTCTTCTGTACAGTGGGCAGTGATGAATTGCTTTATATTTGTCTTCAGATAGAAAAAAATGTATGAACATTTGCATATTGATAAATGGGGTAAAAAGACAATGGTTAAAGACTATGACAGATGACTTGGTGTTACTGTGAAAAACGTGGTGCTTTTTAATGACAGAAGTACAGAAGATTTAGAATTGCATTGTTACTGTTACACCCTCACTACTCATATGTAGCCCTTTCTTTGTAGGTAAGGCACTCAGTCCTGTGATGCAAAGGCAACTGCTTGTGACAGATGATTTATATTTGTTTATTTGCTCACACTAATGGTTCCAGCTAAACAATTCATTATCATGCACTGAATTTTCTCTGATGCAGAAAAACTGACCTTTTCACTTTCTGTAGCTGGGAAGCAGGGCAGTTACTAACATTTTGGTTTCTTCACCAGCAGTAGCGAATAAATTCAATCTGGACATTTTGAGATAAAAGTCTGTTTTCACTGCGCAAACTGCCACTGAGACTTAGATACCATTGTTGCAAAGCTTAGAGCAAACAGAGCAGCTGTTTCAGCCCAGTTTAAACATGGTGAACAAGAGTGAAGCATATTAACTCCAGCTGTGTACTGATAACAGCTGGGAAGGAAAATCACTGCAAGGGAACCATAAGTAAACTAGCAGGCTTAGCTATATTTAGCGTGCCCCCAAGGGAGGAGCAGCAATGAAAATTTGATCCTTAAAACCATGGAAAATTTAATTAGAAATTCCCATGCTTCTTTCTCTGCTTCTGTAAAGATGCAGAGCAGGTTCTGCAGGAGGTGGCATTGCCCTGAAGATTTTTGGTACTGATCTCATGCTGTACTTCCACTCATGGGCAATTTTGAGATCAAGGCAAGTGCAAGAGTGATGGATTCTGTGCAGAGTAATGGTGTGCCTTTCTAAGAAGAGTATTTCACCCCTGCCCTGTCTAGTTAGAGACTATGCTGTAATCTCTTCAGAACAATTCCACAACAATGTGTACCAGTATTCAGGCTACTTCTGAGGTTTTTATATTTGGGTCACTTATATTTTGCCCTGTTGAGCACAAAATGCAGTATAAAACTAGAGGAAATTATAAATATCACTCAGTGGTAAAAGCAGCAGAAATTATTGAGAGAAGTTGTATTAAACCAAATATTCCCTTAGGTCCTTGTTGCAGTAGAATAATGGTTTACTTAGGTTTAGACTTAATGGGAATATATTTTAAGAATTTCCTTCTAATCAATACTTTGTGATAGCTTATGATTAAGAAAAATTCTGGAACAGTTATGTAATTTTAATACTAAACCGTCATTATATTTCACACTAGTACTTTAACAGGTTAATTTAGGGCTTCCTTGTGAAGATCTCAGTGATTGCAAAACTCCAAAGCATAAATAGCAGTACTGGAGGTACTCTGTGTTTTCCCCCTTTATCTTACTTGTTTCTTCCCCAACTCTTCAATTTATGTTCATGTTCTGTTTGGTGTCTTCTAAACTCTATGGAGTTGGAATCGTGTCTTGGGTTTTTTCTACTGAGAACCTTGTGTACTTTAGGTGGATGTAAAAGGACTAGACTTAGACAGAAAAGTTTTGGACAGGAGGCAACACAGCTGTCTGTGTGCTTCTGAAAAGAGAACATAAGAATATGAATAAAGACATTTAAATGAGGCCAGTTAGCATTGTCATAAAGTTCTTTTAATGTTAAGCAGCTGTTAGAGACATATTCTCCTTCTTTAGTAGATTACATGCCTCTTATTTTGCTGAAAGTCAGTGTGCTCTATTTCTGTATGCACAGCAGACAATTGTATAATAAACCAGGTCTTCAGTTTCATGTGTATACAATTATGAGAAAGCAGTAGTTCCTCAAAGAAGGCAATTTTGGCATCATTCATAAAGAGTGTTTTCAAGTTAAAAGTATGGAGTATGTTGAGTGAAAAATGTAAACACATATAGATGTATGTGAAAATAGTAGAGGAGTGAAAGAGGATAGGAGAAACATGAACAAGGGAAACAGAATAAAAAAAACATCTTGCAAATTACTTGACCTGATCACATCTAAAAAGCTGTAGAGCTGAATAAACTCTAAAGCCCAGTGGCACACACAAATATGAGGAGAATTTTAGTATTCCCAAAAGACAGGAATCTGTCTGAGTGGATCACTGAAAGTATTTGAATGCTGTATAATAAAAGTGTTCTCTCTTTCCTTGTGCTTTTATATAAAAATAACTTGTTTCAGTGAGAGAAATCTGATGGTTCTGGTCCTTCTATGACTGAAGTAACTTTCTCATTGACTCTGGAACTGTGTCCAATAAGGAACTGCATATTAAATAACTGTCATATTGCATTCTGATTTCAACTGTTCCCCTCTACTACCGTTTGTTGAATTGTGTTTTTCAGGTTTGATAGCTGGATGTCTGTTTGTGGTCCCCTCTAAATTGCAACGCTGAAAACAATGGCAACAGAATGTATAAAAACCTGCTGTAAATGGTGTTTCTATGTGGACAAGGAAAAAAATGACCGTGAGTTCTGACATAATGACATGAACTAAGGGTTTTGCTATTCTGGTTCCATTAATGGTGAAACTTCCCCATGAATAAAATGACTGTGTAACCCCTGGCAAACTTGATTTCTTTTACAACATCCAAAATTCTTTCCATACCTCCACTTGAAGACTGAACACATGCGTTTTAGTGTTATGAATTGGAACGGAGAGTAACACTTGTCTGAAGTCTGCCCTTTGCACTCTAGCGAACTGCCCAAAAAAGCCAGGTTTTTTACCCAAGGTTGTGTAAAGGGCTTATATCTTTCAAACTCTCAGAATTTGAATGGGGGTTTTGTTTGTTTGTTTGTTTGTTTGTTTGTTTGTTTTTTAACTCTGTGAATTTGCTGTCAGGATTTTCTTTGGTGTCTTACCTGTTTGAAGAACTCTTCAATTATACAAGTGTAGCTTTTGTGAAAATTCACTTAAAAGAAAGGTAGCTATGAATATAGAAAGTTTGGACCAGTACAGGTGTCAGGAGGATGAAAATAATTTCCAGGTGCTAGTCCTGAATGCTGTAAAACTGAGTACTAGCAGCTGCTAAGTAATGTATCAAGCACAGATACTATCAATAAAAGAGATCTGTTCATAGTATTGTTCAAAAATTAATGCACATGTGGACTGTCTGTTTTCCTTGCTCTTTATTTTTAGCAGTTTCCATGGTGCAGGAATCTGAAGCAGTATCTGCAAGCAAGCCAACTATTGTAGAGAAGCCTCCATTGTCTTCTGTGTCAATGAAGCGTCAAGTTGGCTGTTCAGAGGATTATTTGCTTTCTAAACTGCCCTTGGATGGTCAGGAGGTACCATTTGTGGTCCCTCCATTCAAATTGGCTTATGTGCAGCCGAAGAACCTTCCTAGTGTCTCACATGCTGGAAGGATTAAAGGTAAAATACAAACAGAATTGCTGAAATAGTTACTTAGTTTCTGCTACTCCTTCAAAGTTATCCATTATTCCTACTGAAAACATATGTTTGCAGAACTTTTGTAGAAGCCTGATCTTGTTTCATAGAATTGGAGAATATCCTGAGTTGAAAGGGACCCACAGAGATCATCAAAGTCCACAGGGCACCCCAAGAATCACACCACGTGCCTGAAAGTATTGTCCAAATACTTCTTGAATTGGCAGGCTTGGTGCTTGAACCACTTCCCTGGGGAACCTGGGGGCCTTGTTCCTTTTCTCTCAGGACAACCAGAGAGGTTTTGGGAAGTATGTCATCGCACTATGAATCTCTGTGATGTTGCATGAATAACACTGGAAGGGAGGATTGCACATCAGTGCTCATGTTTGAAAATAATGGAAGACATTTAAAGGAAACAGAATCCTTAGAAAAGAATTTGTTGGAGGCAAGAAAAGACCCAACACATCCTCAGCATCCAGATCACTCAAGTAAAAGAGGAGGCTGGACTGGCTTTCATGGCTAATATACTGATATGTTTTACCATACTAACACATCTTCCTTTTCAAATTTTGCCGATAGATGGCAAGTGCTACTACTTGGCAGAATTTTTTGTCCCTACTATTTCCTGTTCTTTTTGCTGCCTTTTGGGAGGCTGGGGACACAGATCTCCATGGTATGAGGTTACAAGTGATACTGTGATTCTTTGCTTCACAGCAATCTTCTGCTTGAAACTGCCAAAATTATGTACATGCAGTTTAGACACAGTGGCATTTTAAAAGAATAGGATCCTGGCCCAGTAACATGAGTTACAGGGCATATGCTGTCATTAGGCTTTTAGTCCTGCCAGGAGATGCCTAGAATTAGGTAAGGAAAAACTTTGGCACAGGGATATACCTGAACAGTTGTTTTCTCTAGCACTGCTTTGCCTCAGGGACATGATAAGCTGGTAATACACTTTTAGTTCCATGTGACTGCATTTCTTTTCTGAAGGTGGAAACCTTTATAACCGAAAGAAGTCAACCACATGTTGCATAATAACTAATGCAGTTGCCACCTAACATTTTTCTGTGTTTGTGTGGTTTTATTCCCACCCTTCTCTCTCTCCCTAGGTCCTTGCCATTGCTTCTTTTCTCCTCCTATGGGCCTGTTACCAAACTTCCTTCTCACCCACCACTGCTGCTAACACTGGCACCAGAGCCAAGCTAATCAGCCCAGCAGAGCTATTTGGCATAGATTGGCCATTCAGTGCCTGGTCTTTTCAGTGGCCTTTTCTTCTGATGCCTCACCAGACATGAACAGGCAACTGAGTAGCTGGAGGTAGAACATGTGAGGCCTCCCTCATCTCTGAGCCTGATCTCCCCGTTGCCTGCTACTTTGGTAGCTAGTTCTTGTAAGTCCACAACTGGACATGCTCCTGATAATCCCCTTCCTTACTGGGTCTGGATTCAGGCTCAGCCTTGCTTTGTCCTATCTCATCCTCAAGGTACTGCACAGAGAAGTCCATCAAGGACTCTGAGGCATGGGTGTTCTCCAAGGAGAAGAAAGATGTGTCTAACATCCTTTAAATGAATGTTTTCTTAGTTCATGCTGTTCTACACAATCTTATCCGTCAGTGTGCCTGCACTGGGAATTCTGCTTCCTAATCGTTTCTGAAGGACCTGGTGTACAGAGTGGCCCTTAGGCTATAAGCTGGTAGATCTTGCGGCAAGATGACCTGACTCTTCATAATTGTCTCTCTTGAGCAAATATTTTAAATTCTTGAACAAATATTTGAAAAGTGGCTCTTATGTCAGATAGACAACTTTCATTTCTTTTTCCAAATATAAATACTTCTTTTTTTAAAGTACAGCTTTCTGAGCCTCATTAAAGTTGTGTTTAAAAATGCAGCATTAACGTTTTAGGGTGATTTACTAAATACAGTGAAGTGTGCTGACATTCCTTCTTCACATTAGCCAAAGCACCAGCATACTCAAAAAATGTATTTAGAGTGGTTTTTTCTTAGACCGTTGTTAGATATCTGTAGAAATCCAAGTTTTGTTCTGATTTCCACTCCATTTTCTGTGCATGTCTGGCCATTTTCCTTTAGTGAAACAGGGCATTCTCAGTGTTAGCTTTTGGCATCCCTTCTGAAAGCAATTAAGTTCTGGCAGCCTTTCCCTTCAGTGCTCACTGCAGTGTGTCTCATGCTCTCACAGCAGTAAGCTAGAAGGAAGAAGCGTGCTCCTGGTCTGGAACACTGGCTTTTCCATCATCTGCTGTGTAGCAATCCTTTATGGCCTCACTTCTAGTGTTCAACCTGATTTACGTCATGCTCAAGCCCATTATGCTTGAATTCTTGCTCTATCGTTGTTCATGTTCCATATCAGTGTTTTAGTGACTCTCTTTTACTTTACTAACACGTGAGGATTTTACATGAGCCATAGTTTGCCTCTTATGGTGGCAACACACTTGCAGAACTGAAGGCACTTCACTGTGCGGTAAAGAACTTTTTAAGAGTTAGTTTGAAGTCCAGGGAGGTGAAGTGAATGAAGCAAATGTCAGAGTTTGGCAGAATCCAGGTCAGCCCATTCTCTAATGCAATGTTGTTACATATGGCTTATTTTCACTCCAGACAGCAAAGAACACTACAGCAGTGTTCTTCACTCTTTTGCTGACCAAGATGTACATGTTTTTTTTCTGAAATTATTATGGGCTGAGTAAAGGGCTGGGATTCAAGCATTCACAGATATGCCTACTTGTGCCTCAGCCAACAATTTAAGTAATTTTGGATCAGTGATTTTACCATGGACAGACTCCCCATGGAGACTAGATACCAAGGACATTGCAGTCACACACTACATTATCTTTCCGTACAAGATCTTCCTGAAGGTCTGGGGATCCATCAGCTGAGTGGGAATATCTGGGGGGGGAAGGTAGGTAGCCAAATAAATCGGAGTTTTTCTGTACACATGGCCCTACTTTTTCTGTTAATTTCTGTCTTGATGTCTGTCTGTGGAGTCTTCTGTATTTTAACTACTTAGGCATTTACTGTGAAACTCCAAGACAGAGTATGCATAGTTTTTTATGACTAGTTTAATTCCAACATTTGCTCACACACTGTGGAAACCTGACATAATGTGAATGTGTGTTTTCTTTTTCTTTTTTTTTTTTTTTATAACTTTACCCAAAGTAGATAATATTGAAATATTTTGTCCTTTGCCCTGAAGGCACTCTGCCTGCCTTATGAAGCCAGGCAGCATGTGTTATGTCTGGAACTCTTGCATTTGATGTTTGCTTGTGCTGCACAGACTCTGCCAGGGCCTCATTTGGTGACCGGAAGGCAGAACTGCACGGTGTGTACCAGTGGCCCCGCTATGACGTGTACAACCCCTTCTATCTGGAGCATCGCATTTCGCCAGATCTGATTAGGCGCTTCCAATCAAAACCAGCTAACAGGAAATTATATGGATCAGGTGAGGACGACCACACCCTTGCTCTTCTGTCTTCCTCCCTTATTCAGGTTTTATAGGTAAGAGAAAAAAAAAGCCAAAGTCTTCTGTGTGATTACAGCAGTTCCCAAGCCGGTTTGTATGCTACGGACACTTCTTGGATGGTGAATCAATCTGTAGAGCCAGCTCTGCTTGATTATCAGCTGTACTGTTACTTTTTGTCTTTTGGGGGCTAAAAAAGGCTTGCCTGCATCACACAAAGGTAGAGAAATTGGTAAAGTGAGCTATTGTAGCTGCCTCTGATCCAAAACAGGATGCAGTACTGGAGATTTCAGCTACCAGT
This sequence comes from Acropternis orthonyx, assembly GCA_035583155.1. Taxonomy (NCBI): domain Eukaryota; kingdom Metazoa; phylum Chordata; class Aves; order Passeriformes; family Rhinocryptidae; genus Acropternis; species Acropternis orthonyx. The sequence continues at coordinate 48,487,322 of JAWWEU010000158.1, read as the reverse complement.
GCTAGAAGTGAGGGAGACAATAAAAGGAAGTCGGGCAGTATATTGAGCAGAGGGATGCCTGAGGAAGATACAAGGAGAGAAACAAGCACCAAAAAACATTCAGGAGCAGATGATAAGAGCAGGTGCAACATGGGACATGGTGCCAGATTTTTTGTAGTTTGCTTTTGAAGCTACAGAAATGTCCCCCCCTCTCATCCTGTGTAAGAATGGGGGGAGGGCTGCGTGAGAGTAAAAGTTTAGATAAAAAAAGTGTTTGGCTGCCTAGGTAAAAATTGTCTTTGGTGCTGTTCATTGGTATGTGTATCCTCTAATGAATGCTGTTTAGACTGATGTAGGTGACTAGGTGTTGCTTGTGACTGCTAAGATAAATGCATTCAGAAAACTCACACACTCAAAGAAATGCACGTGCCTCTCCAGGAAATCAGAAGCTGGCAATAGCATGCATTTTAAAAGATGTTTTATTTAGAATGGTATATCATGCTTATTTTACAGCTGGGGGCAAATATCTCAGTCTGTGTCCTGTTTCAAAATAATTCTGAATCACCAGAGAGACTACATGAAAAGGCTACTCTATATATTTTTTTTTTAAGAGGACAAAACACATGTAGAATTTTAGAAGCCTTTAAGACATATGGTTTTACTAAGCTTTGGAAGCACCTGTGGTGGGAGCCAAATGGGTTTTATAAAACTGTCTTGAACATCTTCCCTTCAGTTCACCATCTCTTTTTCCATTTTTCTCCAAGTTAAGTAAACACTTTACTAGTTTTGTCTTAGTAAGTTCATACATAAGAAAGGTTACTCTAGTGTGTCTAGAGTACAGTTTTAAAATGCCTTCTTCCTCCAGAGTTTTGTGACACCTGTTTCAGAAGTTAGAGGATTCCCTTCATGTGCAGCTACAGATTATTTAAACAAAACTCTAAGCCTGGTTTGTTGCAGCAAGTGCTACGATATTTTTCATGTCCGTGGGTTTAGAACTACACAATGTGTTTATTTGGAAGTATGAAGTGAAATTCTAGAATTTTAATATGAAGTCCCTCCTTTTATCTTAAAAAAAAACCCCAAACACATAAACAAACTGAAAAATAAATTCATTGATGTTTTTCCCAAATTCTAGTTATTATTGGTAAATAACATATTTTTATGGTTAAAATATTTCTGCTTTTTAAAAAATATTTTACAGACAACTTTCTCAGTCTAAAAATTGTCATTTTTTTCCATTAAAAAAATCTAATTTTTTGCTAAAAACACCATCTTTTCCCTCCCACCCCACCCCCAAGCTCTTTGAAAATGTTAACCAACTTTACTAGAAACAGCAGATTATACTGTCTTTAAAGCATTTTAGTGATTCATAACCTGTAGGCTTGAGCAGATAATTTCCAGTAGTTTGTGAAAGTTACAAGTACTGAATATGGAATTATTTTCCAAAGCCATAGTCACTTTGAAATCAAGTAATGGTCTGGTCTCTCCTATTTGCTCTCACTATATCAAAAAAGTTTTCTAGTCCTCCTGTGACATTAAAATGCTTTTTCACACCAGACTCACTGAACAACTTAGCACATTTGTGTCATGCAGAAGAGAATTTGGAACTCATGACAGACATACAGACCTTCATTAAATTTTATCTAAATATCATTACTATCGTTTTCCTTCCATGGGTTGTCAAAACTTTCTTTGTCTTTTGTTCTCCTTTCCTTGGTAAATGAAAGAATTATCCTTCATTATCACATCTTGCAATAAGTATAATTAGTTATTTCTTTTGATAGCAATAAAAAGGAAATAAATTTTCAGCAGTGAAAGATATAATTCTGTTAAGATAATGATCAGTGGATTGCAGTGAAAGTTCTGCAATGCCATAACACAGCATTGCAATAATAAGCAATTAATTGCATCAGATAGTCCTAGAAGTTTTTTTCTGCTTTCATTCATTTCAGTATGGGCCAGTTTTGAGTTGAGAGGCTTTAAAAACCTCTTGAACATTGCTGAAGTCAGCAGAAATTCCTGAAACAGTGGCATTAGTTCAGCTTTCATCTACTGTTGCTGCACAATTATGCATAAAATTGTCCTTTCGCTCTGTATTGCATGAGGTCAAAAGCAAACTACTTAACCACCAACTGCTGAGAAAACCACCCTTCAATAAAACAAAGATCTTGCTTTTGTGCTATAACAGATACTTGTCATCTTAGAGCTAAGATTTGCTTTGTCTGAGATCTAAGAAGGGTGTGGAGCATGGTGCTTTGACAGAGTGATCAGTAAAGCCCGGGAGATGAGGCCAAGTTAGCAGGCAGCATGTTGTTGCCACTGCAATCTTTACTGTTGAAAAATTTTTAAAAGGAGACCCGGCTAAACCCCATTTCTGGCTGACTAGATTTCAAAACAAGGCTCTTCTGTATTGTTAAAAGCATCTACTAAATAAAACGTTTCTCTTGAGGAAATAACTTTGAGGCAGGCTCCTCATCCTGCTAGTGCTACTAATGTGACCAAGAAAGTTTGAACTATTTCAAAGATGGAATTGAGATATTTTAATGGCTTGCTCTCTCCATTTTGCCATTTCAGGAGAGCATTTTGAAAAAGGGAAGTGGGGAAAGGTGCTGATGTCTTTCCTTGGATGTTATTTAGCTAGGTTTCAATTCTATAAGTCTACTTAAGTTTTTTTCTAGCAATGAAGCTTACACGACTTGTATTGTTCTCTTTGTCTTTTTAGTTAGTGATTTAAGACCTAGTGCTATGCCTGGACCATTTGATGTAAGTCGTTCAATGTTTGATCTCAGAAGCCCACCTCATCGATCCATGAAGGTGAGTTCCCCTTATATATGTATATGTAAATATATATATATATATTATAACTTAGGTTATACTGAAAACTCAGCTTACTCGGTGTATAGGTTCCTGTTGTGTTGTGTTTTCAAAGTAAATACTGAAGGGCATTGTACTGTGCACTGGGAGGACTGGAGGGGAAAGTTCAACATCCTGACCAACTTCTGATGGCTCCTCTGACGTGCAGTTCTCACCCAGCAGGGCTGGTGAGAAACTTGAGTAGGCTGTTAGGCAGGATGAGACAGACAACAGGTCATGTGTCATCATCTTGTGATTTCTCCCATCAGTGGAAAATGCAACACTAAAAGTTTCCATTGACACAAAACCCTGCATTTATTTATTTATGTATTTAAATAATCATCTTTTACACAGCAATGAAACTGTGTATATAAATATATATATATCTGTGACCAAAAGAAATCTGTGCTGGTCAAATGGGTCTTGTATTAGCTCATTGCATCAAAGTAGTAATTGATGCTGGTGGATAAAGAGACTAGTAGGGAATGAGGTGATTATTTGAAATTCAGTGTTTTATTTTTATCATGTCTTGCCTGATGGTATAATCTCTCTGGGTTTTGAATCTGTTGCTCTGAATTAAGTGATTTTTTTTTTCCCCCCAGAGATATGATTCTGTCTCCAGTGTACCCAGCAGTACCTCTTCCAGGAAGGATTCACAAGGCAGTAACAGAAGCCTGGGTAACGTTTTGTTTGTCTACCTTCTAATGAAGTATTTCCCTTTGCACGTGAAACATTAATCTGTTTCTACTGTTCTTTTTCTTTTTCTTTCTTTTTTTGTTTTTTTTAGCTCAATCTGACTAGCAGATCAGTTTAGAGATTACTTTGCAATTTGAAATTAAGAGTTTTGGACTTGCACCTTCCTGTTGTCAGGAAACTGAGCAAATGAGATTTTGAGGAGTTCTCATGCTCTTGAAAAATTCATCCCTGGATTTACTACCCTTGTGAATTAAGAAATTACAGACATTCTCTTAGGGCAGAATGCAGCACTAGATCACAGGCCTAGTCCTTTTTTATGTATCAGTATTTTTCTGTGGGAAGTGTCTGAAATCCAGTACCCATATTACACTGGTAATTAGACAAGAGTATTGCATGCAAACCCAGTATCCTTCTTTATGAAAGAATGCTGAAGAAGTGGAGATACTGCAAAACAAACCTTCAAAAATTAATCAAGTCCCCACAAAAGTCAGTCTGCTAAAAGAGTCAGAATTTCACCCAGTCTTCTCAAAAAGAAGACTGGGGGCAATGACCTAGTTCCAGTCAGGACAGAAATGTTGGATATTAAATGGCTCTTCTGACATGGAGAAAGCATAATAGTAAAATGTTTACTAGACTGGAATTGAAATCTCAGGAAGATAAACAGGAGGCCAGTTTATAAACTTAACAGTGAAAGAGATTAAGGGAAGTGATTGAATATAAATGTGTTCTGGGTGTCTCAGGCACCTACTTTTTTTCTTTCTAAAAGTTGTTTGAGTACAACACAAGTTATTAAATTCAGTAGAGATAACTCAGGCACATGGTGTGATTCTTGGGGTTGTACTCTGCAGGGCCAGGAGTTGGACTTCAGTGATTCTTGGGGATCACTGGATTCAGGATATTCTGTGATTCTATTCTATGAAATGTGAAGGCTTTTAGCTATGCAGAAGGTCAAGCTACAGGACTTGGTGAATATTTTGTCCTTAAAATGTAAGTGTTAAAACATTTCAAACTTCTTTTGAGAGGAGTTTGCAAAGATAATCAGTCCACCTACTAAGGAGTTCCCTTATTCCTGGAATGAACATTTAATATGCTGCATTCCTTCCAATAACATTGCCTTTCTTCCATAGATACTATTACATTATCAGGTGATGAACGAGACTTTGGAAGACTGAATGTGAAGTTATGTTATGTTTCTTCTGTAGAACAAATTTGGATCACAGTTTTACATGTAAGCAAAAATAAATAAGTTGTTTATTTATTCATGTTACTATTTACTATACTTAGTGTTAATTCTCATTAAATTTTACTCTCTTTTACTTTAAGGAGTACTTTTGGGAGAAGAATAACATCACTTCTAAGTATTAATATAAACAAAATTCAGTCAAATGTAATGCTGGGCTTCAAAGCATCCTTCCTCTCCTTAGTTTTCTTTTGCTGTTGCAATCTCTGTTCTGCTACAGCCAATCGTAAGAAGTAGTATATAGCTCCTGATGTTACTATACATATGTTAATGTGTTCTGGTTGTGAAAAATTGCTCAGCTGAGCTGGTCATAGGCTGGTCCTGCTGTGGGCATTTTCCTGTGGAAATTGGAAGGCAGTAAATGGGAGCAACTTTTGAGGCAGCATTTAAGTGACTTCTGTGATTCTATGACTTTAACAGTTTCTTCAGGGCAGAACCATAGTAGCACTTTGAGGACATGTAGCTTCTTGTGGTTTTTTGTTAGCAAATGTGATACTGTTATGCTGGTTGTTTTATATACTTCCAGGAACTGGGAATAATTTTTAGGCAATGGAACTTTGAGTAGTCAGAAACCTCATAAGCACATCAAATGGTAAAAAACAGTCTTACATTGTCTAAACTGACTGTGTTTCCCATGTTGCAGTGCAAAGACCTGAGCTGGCCTTCTACCTGTGGAGAGAATCCTCGCATCTCTGTCAAGGGAATTCTCACACTGCCCAAACCTGTGCATTTCAAATCTTCTGCCAAGGAGGGCTCCAGTGTAAGTAAAGGCAGGGATAATGCTGAGAAATCTTCTTCCCAAAATAAATAAATGTGAAATGTAAATGGATGTTTAAAATGAACCAAACATCCTCTCCTATGCCATATTTGCTGTGGTGGTTGCCTAGATGTGGGTTACTTCCCCCAACTTCTCAAAATCCTTTTAAAAGCCTTGTTCCACTTCCTTCCCCTGTATCCTCTCTTGCACCTTGCTGCTGCTCTCCTTCCCTCACAAGTCTGCAGGACAGATGCTCACAGGGGACTGAACCATGAGCTGCTGGCCTTGGCAACTCCATGGTGGGGGACCAGAGGGAGGCTGGGCATACCTGTAGGTTCACACTCTTCCCAGGGAAGGTAGCTGATGTACTTGCCCCTCATATGGCAGGAGACAATATTTCATACCTTGTCTCTACAGAAAATAGTAAGAATTAGCTGCATAGGACATGAGTCCTGATAGTGGCAGTAAAGGAATATTAACAAGGTGGAAGAGAAAGCAACATAAACCTCCCATAATGGGAGCCAAGGATGAAGGAAAATAAAATTAATTGGAGAGACTTTGGCAAAACGCCATAGAATCTGTTACAGCAATGTGTGTGTGCTGTTGTAAAGCTCCAGAAGAGATGGCCACAACTCATTATAGTAGTGAAAAATAATGCAGAGCTTTGCCCCTGCCAGAGTGTAACAATGAGGGGGTGAGTCCATGTGGGTTTCTCACTATAAACGCACATTTTTCCATGGCAGCCTAAAATGATAGTCATGAGCAGTGGCTATAGAACCAAGACACCTTGGCTTCTAGGTTTTGTTAAAATCATGATGTTACTCCTCTGTTTTTCCTTCTAGGACATTGAATTTATGGAAACTTTTGTATTTGCTATTAAACTGCAAAGCCTGCAGGCTGTCAGATTGGTATTTAAAATCCAGACACAGACTCCCAGGAAAAAAACAATTGGAGAATGTTCCTTGGCACTGCAGGAGCTGAGCTCGCAAGAGTCAAGCCATTGGCTGGATATATCTCCTCCTTCCAAAGCACCTGTAAGTGCCAATATTGTGAAAGTGTGTTGTTATCTCACCTAGAAAGAGTTGCTGGAAATGAAAGTAAAATAATTCAGTAGTAAAAATGAGGGGGGGTTCTTCGTTTTTCTTTTCCCCACATCCTTGGGGAAAGGCATTTTGATGGGGAAAAAAATGCAGACTTTTGAACTCTGCACATAGTTGTTCTGGTCATAAACTGCAGCTGTTTCTAGGAAAATAGCTAGAGCAAGCTCTTCCACACTGTGGCCCACAGCTTGAGGGAGGGGCATTCTGGGGAAATGTTCAGCAAAGGACACTGGATAATTGTCTTTTCTGACCAAAAAAGCATCAGATCCTCAGCACTCACAGCAAGAGCTCAGACCAAATGGAATCTTCTTTTGTTATGGAAGAAAAGTGCTAAGAACTTCAGTGGCTTGAAGCTGCAGAGACAGCCATATATTTAATGTTCAGCTTGCATGCTGTGAAGTAATAATTCATACAGTCCATTTCCATTAGTGTAATAAGAAACAGGTGGTTTTCGCAGTGGGATTTCCTCTACCCCTACCCTTACTTTGTTTGTTTCTTTTATAGATTGTGTCTAGACATTTGTATTTTCAACAAATTAAACTTGAATTAGCAATTCAAAAGCAAATTTTATTTAAGTGTGTCTGAGTAAAGTTAATGATACTCTTGATTTCTAACCTAAGTTACACTTGACATTTTTTGGTTCTAACAAAAATAACCATATTGCTTCAAAAGCAGTAAGATTGACAGAGGAAGCTGTTTTTGAAAGCATTCTCAGTGTAAATTTCTGAATCATCTCATAGTATCTCACTCTGTGTTCCCTTTCCTCACCATTAAATACAAGAGCCCTCCAGACACTGCTGGGATTCATCCCTGTACTAATCTGTGAGGCAACAAACACTACCCTCCCTGCCAACAGAAAGCCAAAGCTCAGAGTCGAGTAAGTGGCTTCCTCTCAGGGTTACACAGAAATTCTGTGGCTGACCTGCAAAGAGAATTTGGGTCACTTTGATGAACTGGAGCCGGACTTCTCTTTATCTGACCTGTTGCTCTCTCACCTGGTGCATTTTGCTTCACTGAAGTGCATAAAACGTGAAGGGAAGCAGGACTAGCAGCATCCATTTAAACGGAGGCTGTTAGGGAAGGTGGGTCTCCACTGGCCTTTTCCTGCTGCTCTTAGAGTGTTCTGAGTACATTAGAGTCTGACAGAAGGTTAATGAGGATGACTCAATGCAGCTTTGCCACTAGCAAACAATCTAAAAGAAAAAAAAAATCAGACTGGAGATCTCAGTTCCTACAGAGTATGTGTGTGGCAGTGGGGGTGTGTGTGTAGGCATGTGAAACACAAGGACTTCCATAACAAAGGAAACTCCAAGGCATGCAGTCACCCTAAACATTCACGACATTAAGTGACAGGGCCTTGTATCTATGGAAAACATTGCTTGCATCTCCATATTGCAAAATTCCAAAGTGTGGGAGGAGAACTCTGAATGTTCCTGTGTAAGTGGCGCATGCCCGGTCTCTCCACACCCAGATTTAGCAGAGCTGCAGCAGCATGTCTGGTTTTCCCTGCAGGTGTCTGCTGTTACCAATACAGAGTCTTTCCCAGGTGAAACCTGAGGGCTCCTTTATTTGCCCAGCACCCCTGGCTGCAGCCCAGGAGGGCCATCTGTGCGCTGCACATAAGCAGTCCATGAGCAGAGCACGTGCACTGCAGCAAGGACAAGTGCAAGATGCGCTTACTGTGCATCTGCAGACTGTGTATACAACACATGCTTATATTTCTGTCCAGGAAATCCCAGATAGAAACGCGGGAGCCCGACATATGACAGAATTCCTGTGTTTCCTGAGTTTATAAGCAACTTAATCCAGATGTTATGGCAACATTCTTGTGCTTGTAGGTGCACCGTGCAGAACTTCAAATAGGAACTTGTTTTCAAGCAATAAACAGGAGGATACAGTTACAGATTCTTGAAGCACAAAACCTTCCTGTTTCATCTACGCCACTACCATCAAGTAAGTTACATCAGCTGTTTCATGCCTCCTGTCTAAAAGCATTTGTAACAGGTAAATTGCTGATCAAATGGGTTAGCAATTCATAATATTCTTTACTAACCTCAGACTAACATATTGTGCAGTAGATTTCCATTGCCAAGGCTCATTTCCCCAGATGTCTTCCTTGATTACATTTTGTTTGGTTTGAAGCTATGTGTTTATGTATTTTGGAAGATTTTTATCCCAGTATTAATCCTGACATACAAGAACATTAGCTTGCACTTGCTGTTTGGATACTGTGTTAATCAGTTCAATATTACTGAACATACTCTGTTTGTGTGACTAGTCAGGAAAGCTATTGTACAGTTCTTTTGGCCAGACTTTTGAGAAATTGCTGCAATTTGAACCATACATATGGATCCTGTTGGTTCCTGTTTGGGTGTGTTTGTGAGTAACTCTTTGTGTGCTATGTGTTTTTCCCTCCCTCTTGTGCTAGATTTCTTTGTGAAAGTTGGAATGTTTACTACAGAAGGGATGATCTATAAGAAGAAGACTCGCCTTCTGAAGTCCAATAATGGTCAAGTGAAGTGGGGAGAAATGATGGTCTTTCCAGTTAGCCAAGCAGAACAAGGAATTAGCTTTCTCATCAAGCTCTACAGCAGAAGCTCAGTGAGAAGAAAACAGTTCCTAGGACAGGTTGGTTTCTACTAAATAGCCTGATATCCTTTACTTAAAATCCAGTTCCACAGGTTTCTTGGTATGAGTTTTAAAATACTTTAAATGAGGTGGCATACAGCAAAATAGTAAATTCTAGTAAACTCTTCTGGATGTAACCCAAGCAGGAATGGTACCAGACTCTTAAACATGCACTAACATCAGAATAGGAGTGACATTTGATTTTTTTTTAAAGAAATCCTAAAGTAGTTTTGTGTGGAGTATTACTATGTGAAAGATTCCTTCCTAGAGACATACGATCTCCTCCTTGCCTCTAGGCTTTTTAAAGAAAACAAACATAGCACTCACAGGAGCTCCACAGTCTACAATGTCCTGTACAGCAAGGGGAGTGTTGGTTACCACACCAATACACTTCCAAACAGGTGTGTGTAAAAGGAAGTATCAACAGCTACAATATGAGACTGCCTTCCTGGGTAAAGCCATGCTGAAATCTATACAATATTCTAAGTAATATAGGTGTCCAAACACAAAATATTTTTTAGGCTTGCTTTTGGGTTTTTTTAACAGACAGAACTTCAGTAGTATCTCTTCGAAAGCGTTTGTGTGATCATACTTACTTAACCACCATAAAACTTGGTAGTCTGGTCTCTGTTCTCTCTGTTCTCTTTCCCTGGTTGTTCTGATTGATATCATTCTGTTCCCTTCTTTCTCTCCTTTTTCTCTTGGTATAGTGAGCCATAGCTCTTCTCAATGCTCTTTGCTTTCCCTGACCCAGTTAGATGCAGCAGCAGAATTTTAATATATGCATAAATGAACAATGTAGAACTGATTTTGAGCCCTTAACTATAATGTCTCATGTCAGATGGAGAACTGTGCTGTCCTTGAGTACAAAAAATGGTACTGTCCCTTTCTGGTGATGTTTTTGTGCCTGCTGAAGACATGCAGCTATAGGAGATGCTGATGTGCTATATGCTGTAGAAATTATATGCCAGCAAGAGTTATGTGAAGCTCCTCCGTTTTTTGGAGCCTCATGTCACACATGTCCCATCTTTCTGCAATTCCTGCTGATGGAATTGGATTAGAAATAGGAAAAGAAAAAAATTCTTCTTTTTAATTGTGCTACCTTGGGGAGAAAATAACTAGATACCATTTTACAGTCCCTTAGCAATATGTGAGGTCATCTCAATCTGATGAGTTACATTTAATTGTGGATCTTACTTGTAGGGGGAGGAAATGAACTACTTGTGCTCCTCAGAGATTATTTGGAAAAGGTTGTTTCAGCTCATGAAAGCAGACATTGCCACATAGCACATGAAGACATAAAATATGGCTCAGGGAAAAATGTACTTTGAGCAATTGGCTCGATAGCTGGAAAAAAAAGGAATATAGCTGGATCTATTAACTTTGTTCTTCAGAGAATGATGTTTAATTGGATGCTGTTCTAAGCAGACAATACTTAGATTAGGCTGCTTTTACAAGCATGTCTTTAATCATGAGCAAGATGTACATTGAATCTCTGTGGATGAAACATCAGCTGTCTGTGGTATTCTGGAAGACATTATTCTCACTTCTTGAGGACTCATGGCCCAGCAGCTTAGGCTAAATGTACATCATGGTCAAGGTTTCTGAGAAGTCTTAAAAAGACTCATTCTTGGAAGACATAAGGAAATAGAGTCCTGTAAATAACGATACCTACTTACATAAGCAGAATTCTTTTGGCAGTGGAGGCTGGTGATAATGTTAAGGGGAAAAATTTCCTACTTGTGCTTCATTTCCTCATTTAATGGCCACTGCCCATTAACTGAGTGCTGAGAAGAAACGGCCTCTTACTACGTGACTATGTGTGGTATGGGCATGTTAGTAACCTCTGTGGAATGCAGGTTTGGCCCTGTCTGTGGGAGTGTGCAATTTTAAATGCTCATGGACATGCTGGACAGCTCGTGCAGGGAATGCCAGATGGCTTGTGGCCAACTGTCTTTGAATACACAGAGAGCCACCAGTGGCCCTGATGAGCCCTTGACCCCAGCACGTGCATTTGAATAGAGGAAGGAATGCTTGACTTAAAACATCGTACTCAGTACAGAAACATTTCTATGTGGTGGGTTCTCTAAACTATTTTAGAGGCTAAATTTAAACACAGACTCTCTGTGTTCCCAGCTGAAAGCCAAAATATGTTAGGACTAGCAGAACTGTATTTGTTGCTGTTATGCTTCGGTCACAGTCTGTATGGTTTATCTTTTTCTACACTTCCATGGTATTTATTTGGAACTAGTAAAGGCTGGGTCTCTGTGTTGTATCAGGTAAACTCAGTTTTATTTTTATTTTTGTTTCTTAATGCAGATCTGGTTAAGTTCTGGTAGCAGTAACAGTGAAGCAGTAGAGCAGTGGAAAGATACCATTGCCAACCCTGAAAAAGTTGTTGTTAAATGGTACAGCGTTGGTCCATCTTGAAGACTGGAGATGAAATTCAGAACTGATTTTTCTACAACAATTCCTATGCTGTCTAAAATAGTGTAAATAAGAAGAAAAATATTGTCTACACAAGTTCAGAAGTTCTTTACTGCATCATGTCTCCATGGAAACTGGGAAAATTCACCAAGAAAAATACTGGCTAAATACCCTTAAGAAGAAGACTAGGAACTGGGAAAAGTGCTCATTTGATTTCAAAAAATCCACCTTGAAAAAAAGATTTTTGCCCTTTTCAGGCTTCATAAAAACACAGAAATTCAATCTTGGAGAGAAGCATCTTGAATCAACTATTTCATTAGTGACTGATGTCATCCTCATATGGAGTCTTGTTTTCGGCAGACTCCGAAGTCCATGGGTATCAGTTGGGTCAGTGGCTTGATCCCAGGTACCTGTGAGCCTCTGGAGTTGTTGGCACCACTTGATCAGAAAAACATGTGCTTGAGCAAGTGGGAAAGCTGTGGCAGTAGGAGAAGGCATAAAGAGAACTACACAGTAAGTCAGTACCCAAAGGCTTTTCTAATCTCCGTTTTTAATGAAGGGTTGTTCAGTACCCTGGCATGCCTGTAGCTTGAGTTTGCCCCCATCCTTCTCTCCAAACAGTGAGATGTAAAGATAAGAATTTCTCTGACTTAGTGATCTTTGCAAGAGGGGCCCTGCAGACTTGCTCTGTTTGCGTAAATTCTCTTTGGAATCAATGGAATAATACAGAGGAAATGACCCTGCCTAGGATCAGAGCCAGTATTCTTAGATAACTTACTTACTTATATAGAATACTTATATGTAAACCACTTCTTATCTAATCAACAATGCTCTAGCATTTGCTCACATTGCCAAAACCCAGACTAACATGTACACAGGAGCAAAGATTTACTGACATGAGTGCTTTTTGAAATTCATTAAAATGTAGCACTGTAAGGGACTCAGACTTTGTTTAAAGAATGGGCTACTACTGCAGTAGTATTTGTTCCATGTCTAGGATACTGAAAAGTTGTGTGGGAGTATATTTTAATTTGTTTCTAGTAAGAAGGAATGTCCAGATTTTTATTGCAAAGTATAGTTTTCCTACAAAATCCCAAGATTATGTTTCCTATTCGTTCCCAAATTTTGAGTTTATTCACAGCTCTTTTTAAGGGGGGGAAATGTCGTGTATATAATTGATAATATATAAATCTAAAAGCACAGACCTCTTTGCACTACTTTAACTACCAGACTGAAAAAATACATATATATTCCATGAAATCCACTGCTTACACATTTACAGTTGGCTGTCTGGACTGTACAAATACATATGTGAGTATAGATGCTGATTCGTAATGCTGATTCTTCGTAATTAATTTATTTAATTAATTAATTATAATTAATTAATTAATTAAATTAATGCTTTCTTCGTAATGCTGATCTGATTCCAATGTCTGACAGGAACTAGAGTGGCAATGAGAGCACTCACTGCTGGAAGGCAGAGGAACATAGGAAGCAGGAAAGCACATCCTCTTGAAGTATATAACTCAGAGCATCTTTATTTTAGCTTTTTTGTCTTTGACTAAGTTTCAAGAAAAAATGAAACCTCTTCGATTCCCCCCTCCCCTATTTGATAATCGAAACTTCAACCATCCAGATTTTTGTTGTTGAAATTTAATATTGTGAAGACAAAAAGATTTTCCCAGGCTCTCTTTGACCAGCCTTTATAAAAGAACTGAAGAAAGGTTTTGCATGTTACTTGGAGAACAAACATCAGTTCTAGCTCTTACTGACACTCTTGCAAAGCTCCCAGTAAGCCCAGAGGTTCTTGACTGACAGTGTGAACTTCCAGCCAGTTACAGCACTTGGGAGGAGCCTGGCCTGTTGGGTAAAATGGAAATGGAACTGGACCGAACTGGTATTTTTGCAGTATCTTTACTTGAATACGCGGATCTTTTTTATTCATTGTGGCTGAACATTTTATTCATTGTGGCAGTAAACAAAAGTGCAAACTAACTGTTTCCTTATGCAGAATGCTGTTCTGTTTAAAAGAGAGGACAGGGAATATCCCAGTGTTTTACAGACTTCAATTACCACAGCAGTGGTTCTACAGAGATTGCCAGCTCAGTGAATACTGTGTAAATGGACTTTTGGGGCTGTTTTAGGACACCTAGCCTTCTAAAGGCCTAACTAGTCTCTTTATTTCTACATCAATATTTAATCTATGTGTTTATAATAAAAGCTATGAAAAGAAAATATTCCTTTTCCCCGCCCCCCTGTGGTTTATTCTAATAATTACCAGCACCTCAAACTGAAGTCCTACTTTTTCTCTGAGAAACTGCCAGCTAATGCATACTGTTTCATGTAATGTTACCTGTAGGAGAGTTAACTGCTGACACATTGAGGAGATACAAGATGTACCCAGGTACTAGAGCACCCTGAAGAACATACTCTGAGGCACTGCTTCATCCTGTGCTCATCCCCAGGCTGTGGGGTTTTCTGCATTTATGTGCATTCCTGTAAGAAGGACTTCTTACTTGTTGACTGTTGTCAACAATTGTGCTTTTTTTCCTGTCACATAAAGCATTTTTCGTTGGTGATTCATTTGGGTCTAGAGCTTCTCAGTGTGGTTGTTACCTTAGACAATAGCCCTGAAGAAAACACATGAGACCAGAGGATACATGTGTATTTCTAGCACCAGTCCCAGGGCACAACTGCCTGTAAAATGGGCTGTTCCAGCAGGCGTTATTTCAATTTGACTGTCTTAACACACCAGCTAGAAATCACCCTGGGGTGTCTTGCCTCTGAAGTGCAGAATACTTTGCTTTACTGCTTAATGACTGCCTCACTATTAAATGCATGCGAGACTTTAGCTCCTCCAAGTTCAACTCCTGGCTTATTTGAGACTAAGGCAATTTTCCAGAAAAGGAAGATGATGCATCATTTGAAGACTAATCCACTACATAAATTACCAAGGAACCTTCTGTACTCCAGGATACATGCAAGAAGAAGGAAAAAGAGGTGTCTCAGAGCATTCTTCTAATGGTCACAGCTGTATGTTGTCCCTCTAGTGAATGTTCAGCCACTATTTTGATTGTTACATCCAAGTTTACTGTCATTGAAAATACTGTTAAGAAAGCTGCTTTGTCAGTTCACTTAATTTGTAGATATAAGGCACACATGGTTTATCACTGAATTTGTTGTTGCTTCCAGTTAGTGACTCACTCAGCTTACAACAATTCTGATGAAAGCAGCAGAGGTTCAGAAGCTGCATCAGTTTTATTTCGGTCAAGTCCCACATGGATGTGGATGAAATGGAAGAACAGTTAGGATCTTACGTTAAATGTTATTCATATAGAGGTCTGTGCCTGCATAGTTAGAAACCAACCATAGACTAAACTTAATCAGATCTTCCAAAATGTGTGTATATAATTTCCCTGGTTAATCAAACAATCCTGTTTTATTTATTTATGACTAATAGCATTCTGTATGTAAACAAGGTCAACAAATTTATTTTTCAAGTTTTACATCTCAATGGCATGGCATGGCATTCCTTTTAAGAGAAAAAAAAGTGAGATTCTACCTCAGAAGATGAGTGGGTGTCACAGTTTGTAAATCACATTATCATAAAACATTACTTGGAAAATAATTGTATTTGAGCATCCGACCTTTTGTGATCACAACATAAACAGTGCTGTACTGCTAAATCCATTAGGCATCCCTGGTTTTTCCTTTTGTTGGCAGGACATTTGTATAAAAGAAAAGGTATTTTTGTAAGTATTCAATTAAGCACATGTGCTGTCTGACTTGAAAACTGTCTGCCTGGTGGAGGTTCCTTTTAGAGTTATGAGTTGATTTTGCAGCCAAAACATAAGGTTGTCTAGAAATCTGGGGCAGGCTTGTCCCAGTTCTTATTTTCATCCTGCCAACATATGTATGACATGGGAGGGAGGCTGCACAGTTGTGGAAAGCTTGGCATAAATCATACTGGACGTGATATACCCTCCTTGTTTTTCCAGCTTCTGCTGCAAAATTACATCACCATGTAAATACAGTCCTGTAGATGATCTCATGCTCGATGCATGGAAAAAGCCGTCACTAAAATCAGCACCATGTTTCACAAACACAGCTCCAGCACATGTACATTCTTTTCTCTCACTTGTTCGGAGGAACAGGCCATTGTCTCTCAGTCTATGGCAAAGCTCCCACTGTGTTCGGCAGAAGCAGCCAGTTTTCAAAGCTGGTCTAGTTATTTCAGCATTGAGGTGGTATGATTTATCTAAAAGGTTACACACAGCTTAACTTTTTTATGTATTTTTTAAATAGATAAAAATCTGTTCACAGTGATTTTTCTGTGGAAGCTGAATTTCATTGAAAGTGGATCTGCATCTCTCAATGTAATGCAACTCTTCCCATAGATTTCAGAATCTTTGAAATGAATCTTGTATGCTGATTTTTTCCCCCCATATCTCTGAGTGTAGTTTTTTGCTTCTATTTGAGTGTAGACTGCTCTTGTCCCTCAGCATAAACAAGTCTGTAAATAGTCTCTGCTTTTTGCAATTAACTTTCTGCTTTTCTAGTAATGTCCCCCCCTTCTTTAGTTAGCACTTGGACCAGCATTATACATGTCTGACCTGCTGCTTAAAGAACTAGCTATGGGCAGAAGGCTTTCATCCTGGGGCTTGGCTCAGGTCTGATGCTCTGCAATTCTGAGCTACCTTTGCTTGCAGCTTTGGTGGTGTGGTTCTGTTGGAGCTGCCCAAGTTTCTGTGTTGTCTACCACCATTGAATACAACAATGGGACAAATCAGTTGTTAGTTCTTATGTGTACCTGAGTATCTTCACTTGCCTTTCTCCTTCTCCAAAAATTACCTTAGGAAATAATTTTGGGTGATGAGAAGGAGCAAGCTGTTTGTGCTTCTGACCTTTGGGGCAGGAGGGTTGTTTGACTGCCACTGCAGTGCTCTGAGACAAAGAGAAGGGCTTAAGGAAGAGTCACTAAAAGCTGCACTTCCAGGTGGAGGGAGGCCTCTACCTCCTGCATATATGATCTAGGAAACACTTACTAGCCTGGGGACTGGGGTTCCTTGTCAGATGCCCAAAGGGAAGGGTCGTCATATTGTACTTTTTATCCCTATCTTGCAAAGCTTTCTGGAGCTATGGAGCAGCTAAATAGGGAAATTCTCCATAGGAGGAATGTTATGGGTCACAGATTTCTATGAAGCAGAGAACTGTCTAAAAGATCTTGGGAGTCTTTGAAAAAAACAGTTGTAGAAATGTACTTGTTAGTTTTAAATATAGCCAAGCTTTTTCACTTGTCACAGGAGAGGAGTGAATTCTTACTTTGTGATACATAGCAGAAGAAAGTGGCATGTACACCCAGAACAGAGCTGGGTCTCCTCTGCATTGGTATCATTAATGCTTCCATCACTGCAGTGAAACTATACACACTTAGCTGCCCCTTTTCCTGCAGTAAGGACAGGTTGGGTGGGGAATTGTTAAACGGAGGTAGTGAAGGAGGTAAAATAAAAGCAGCACTTTTGTTTTGAAAAACTCTGGTTTTGAAAGTAGTGTAACATGCCTGTAACTATTGACAAAGCTTTTATTTGACATGACTAAAGATAGATGATTACGCACTTAGGTATTTGCTTAGGTTCTTTCAGTACTTCCTGGCATGAGACTGGATTCATCCTCTTTGTATTATATAATGCTTCATTCTGCTGTGTTCGTTGACCTTTGCGCTCCAGACCAAATTATGTCTGATTTCCTATGGATTCGTCCCTCGTGGCTGATTGACTTCAGTGTGCAAATCAGGGTGGACTTTCTGCAGTCTTTTTGTTGCACATTAGGTAGTCACAGATGGATTCTCTCACTTCTGATCAGAGGTGAGCTCATGACAGCTATTCCATCACCTGAGAAACTGGGAGCTGGCTCTCCCTTTTCTACCTGAATGTTCTTGGGTTTTCTTAAAACCCTTGGAAACAGAATTATCTGTGACATCTCTGCCATCAGTCAAATTTGGCTGCAATGACTAATGAACTCCAAAATTACTGTGGACCATGGAAGAGAGATGAGAGGAAACAAGCTCTGCTGCTTCAGGACTCCGGACTCAGCTGTGTTTTCCTCTGTTCAGCCACAGGCCAGGGAAGCTTTTCAGATCACTGCTGATCGTGATTCCAGCAATACTAGTTCTCAAGGCAGCTCAAGCAGTTTCTCTAAAGACACATTTGTTAAAACATGGATATTTTGAAGCTGGCCAGTTGCTGGGATTTCACAGTAATGCAGTTTTAAAGATCTAGGTGAAGACATTTTTGATGTACCTTGAAATTACCATTGACTAAAAGCAGAAACAGAGGTTTAATTGAGGTTAGTATTAAGAAATGCTTTAAAAGCTTAATTTTTACATAATAAAATAACCAGTAGCAGCAGACTTCAAGTCCCCTTCTAATCTCCAGCATGCACATCTAATTAGGACTCCATTAATGCTTGCAGGCAATAATAATGCCTTTTTAAAAACATTAGCCTTACTATATTGAAGTCGGCACAGAGCTTGAAAGGCTCACTGTTCTACTGACAGAGTGCTGGCTGTGGTAGCTACAAACTCCTGAACCTTGGGAGCAGGATTTGAGACTTTTGAGCATTACTTTCAGATCTACTTTGTGACTTGTGCAGAATATTAAAAAAAATAACCAGTGGAATCAGCTTAGATTTGGGTAGTCTTAGTTGCCTTTGGAGCTCATAGCTTATTGAGAGTTGTGAGTCTATGGATCTTGATTTACTGCACAAATATTCCCAAAGAACTGAATGATTGGATGATGAATCAATGCAAAGCTGTGGAATTTTGGTTTTTTTTTTTAAAAAGCAGGACAGATGAGCCCACGGAATTCTAGATGAAATTTTGACAATCAAATCTGCAATCAAATCTACATAATTGGCCCAAGCTGATAAACTTGCGTGGGGAAAAAAAAGTGGGTCAGAATGCCAATAAGAAAAAATCAGGGAAAACTGGGTAAATATAGAAAGGGCTGCCAAAATCAGGATTAATACACACCTAATTTCAAAGGCAAGGAAGTAAAGTCTAGGTGATGTTAGAGGTACTTTAACCAAGCCCTTGTGCTAAGGTGGATCAGTAGAAAAGGATCTCTGAAACTAGTCCTTTGCTGTGATTTGATAAACTTTGCTGTCTCTCCATGTTACAGATTTTGTAGACCAAACGCAACCCTGGTGATTACCATTTGTTAGAGTGGACAAATTGCATTGTATGTATAAATTAAAGCCTTAACGGATTACAAAATGTACCACAAGGGGATTTCTAGTAGTAACTCTCCACCTAATGCTAACATTCCCAGAGAAGGAAATGTAACATCAGTGTGGATTCAGTATTCTCTGCCTAGCAACACTGTTCCTTGCTGTGGGAATAGAAGTCCTACAAATACCCTACTTGAAAAATACAGCAGGTGCTGATGTCCTAGTCAAACTGAGTGGTATTTATGGCATCCACTTATTCTCAGATACTTAATTTCATCAGCATGTTGTTCCCTTTCCATGCCTGCACCTCTCTAAGTTGCCTAAGAGACAAAGCATAGCCTACCACATCCAGCTGCTTTACTTCCTTTAATCAGGCCCTGGAAGGTCATTGGAGTGACAAGTTTCTCCAGTGCTTTAGAAACGTGTTGTCAAATCTGTTTTCACATGTCCCTCTGTGTGAACAGATCAAAGCACTAGTCTGGTCAACAAAATCAATGAGCATATCAGGCATGCCAACCACATCAGCACTTCAGCAGGAATTCTGGCAGTCCAAACCATGAATCCAATATTCAGGTGCAGATCCTCAGCTGGTACAATGTAAACTGGACTGTCCATTGGTAGGTCTGAGCCAGCTCATCTTAGCTGGGCATCTGGACATGCAAGCCACAGAAACTACAATCCCCTGATAAAGAAGTAAGAAGATTGTGACTGTTGATGTTCATCTCTTGGAAAGCTTCAGGAGGCTCCACCAGGGTCTCAGAAACAAGTGCTCAGGGCTGGAAATACACTTTCAGCAGCTCATGTGAAAATGGGGCAGAAGAACCCCACCTATAGCCTGGAGTGATGCAGATATACTCTGCATGGCCCTTCATATCCCTAGAGATCCATGATTTCCATTCTCAGTTTTGGTGTTTCCTGATTAAAATACAACTTCGTGATCAACAAGCCTTGTCCATTTGTATCCATCTTACTAAACAGGATTTCTTAATATGGCAGGGAAGAAGGAGGTAGAAGGGAAGAATATTTATTGTGATCCTTGTCAGCCCTCCAATAAGATGTTTTAATATTTCTCTGAGCTATTTGTCTGAGGTGCAAGTGGGAAGCCACTTTTACCCTCACAGAAAAGGGTAAAAAATACTGAAGAAAAAAAAAAAAAAGACTAATTCAAGTCTTTCACACTGACACCAAATCTGTTCCTTCATGTGATGCAACAAAGATAATTTTTCTTCTCTTACAGAAGTGACCTAAATCAATAATTACATAAAATGTAGTGCTTATTAATTAAAATATAGTATAATAAAATGTTACTTAATCATTAAAATCTAATTTTGTATGTCCTTATCTATGTTATTAAATACCTCAGACAGTTAAACCAGCAATGATTTTTTCAGATATTTACTTTTTCTTCGCTTGAGCTCCTGCATTTCTGACTTTGGGCAATGCAAACAAATTGTCCATATTACCTCTGAGACTAAACTTCTCTCATGCAGTATTCATTCAATAACTGGTTTTCTGTAGAGAACGTTTAATGAATTCTTTTATTGACTGAATTGGACTTAAAATCTGAATTTTGGGCTCATTTTTACATTACATTGCCTGTCTATCTGCAGTACACCAAATAAAAATTACATAGGTCGTCAGAAGCAAGGGTGGCAAAGCATCTACGGGAAGGGTAGGTCATGAAGGATGCAGAACTGATACTGACTTGTAGTTCCAAAAAGTGCAAATACAACTCCAGCTGATTATCCCTGGAAGTAAAGTGTTTGAGGCTGTTCAACAGTCTTTGAAAAGCAATGCAATGATTTCACTCCAAAGATGTCTCCTTCTCTCATAACATGTCTGCAGCTGTTACAAAAAACAGTGGGAAAGACAAGCAATGTTTGAGTGAACTGCTTTTGTGCAGATTTCTGGCCTCTCTGACTCTCAGTCTTTTACAGAGCAGTCAACACACACGTTTGGGAATGTACCTGCTAAACGATTAACCCAGCAACCTTCTCACTGACATTTAAGGAGTTTTGCAGTGCTGAATCTTACAGGTAACTACAAGTGCCTAGACAAGTAGAGCCATGCTGCAAATCTTAGTTCCAAGGATAAAAATTAGAATTGGGGACATTAAAAGAATATTTTGCTAACAAGAACCTGAAATGTCCTGAATCTGCAGCACAGGAAGATTGCAGTCATTTCAAAGCATGTCCAGAGAAGTAGGAGACTGGAAAGAGGGAAGCTTGGCATTTGGGTGACATGGCCTTCTGAGAGCACACCTGCCAATGTGGTGCTTGAGGCTTTTATCAATTCTTAGCAGAGATCTATATTTTAATTAATGAGATTAACTTAGACTATCTTTGAAACCATCTTAAAGAAATACAGACTGCACTACCTGAAAAAGGGCAAATTACTAAATGCACATTTTTAGAAAGTCAGAGTGAACCATGTTATAATCTGTGAATTTGAAGGAGTTCATTGAGGCCCCAAGAAGAGACCATATCATACCTGGAAACAGATAAGAAACTCTGACACTACAAACCCTAAAATTAATTTGTGATAATACCATTGGCCTTTGCAAAGCAGTGGCAGTCCTCCAGCTCACAGAAGCTCCTATAGGTTTACTAAAGCTATAATTACATAGGTGACTCGAAATACAAGAAGAAAAGAAGTTTAAAGAACAAAGGCAGGTAACACTAATGAAAAGGCCATAGGAAAGAACCCAGGCTGATTCTCCATACTGTGGCAAATGGCACAACCTAAGACAATGTTCAGCACTTTGATGAAGATGCAAAGCTTGCAGGAGACCAGACAGCCGCACAGGAGCTTCCTCATGCCAGTACCCTGTGCACAGATGAAGACAGAGGCACTTCTACCACAAAGGAATTCTTCATGGTGAAAGGCTCAGGGGGCCATGTTGTGACAGGTAAGGCGCATGGTTCTCATGAAAACACATGGGCTTCTGACTGCTATCAGACAGGGTCACAGAGTGAAAGCTGAGAAACTAACAGGACTGTGTTTGTGTTGGAAACTGGCATCCAACCGTCTGGATGTCAGTTAGAACCAGAGCTGGCAAAGAAAAGAAACCTGATGTTCTGGAGTTCTGAGACCTGTCACTTACTTGGCATCATACATGCATTTACACACATACACACATACACACACACACACACACACACACACACACACACACACACAGACTGGGAGACAAATTGTCCTGCGAGTAGCATCATAAGAGGTGGCCCTGCTGTTGATTGATATTTTCACTGTGAATAGAAATAAACCAGCCAAAAAAAGACTTCAAATCCTGCGCAGCCAAGCAGCACATTTTGCCTGGGGAGCCAGAATTCATATGATCTCTCCCAGTGAAGCTGACATCTTACTCTACAAATACCAACCTGGCAGTCTTTCAGTTCCAAACCTACGGTCCCCACAAGCCTATACTATTTCCATAGGAGGTGGCTGTTGAGCATTTTGGCAGCAAACCTTTTCAATTTATTGGTTGTAAATGTAGACAAAGTGTGCAAAACAATGGGAAGTGCAAAGGGGGCATAGCTCAGTATCACATTTGTCAGGTCAGGTATGGAGACACCACAGACTCAGCCAACTAGCAGGCAGAAACACACATTGTGGTACCACCCTCCCAGCCACTGGGGTATGATACGATCACACTGATTCTTTATAGTACATTCAGTCTGAATGTGTAATCACATCAGAGATAACATTCGAGTTAATGAGTTAATGAGGCTGATTGCTTAATTTCTGTTTATTTAAGCTGATTGCAGGCCTCCCAAATTACATATACTCTAAAAATATTGAAATGTTTCCTGACGTCTGCAGTAAGTTAGCCTCCTGTTGGATTTACACGAAGGAGGCAGTAAAGGCAAAACTATAGCACAGCAATTTCTGGAGGTTGATGCTGAAAACACAAATGGGCACAGCACACATTTTCAGAGAGTGAAACTGGTATTCTGTGCTTCAGAATAAAGACAGTCAAGAACTGGCAACATAGTACTGTTGCAAAAGAAGGGAAATACCATCCTCAGACCAAAGTTAAGAGCTTTTCACAGATGATACAGATATGCATTGCTTCACTTTCTGCTGGGAAAGCCCCAGCTGGAGAATAGTTTTGAGCCCTAGTCATCATGTTTCAAAATAGAAGACAATATGGAAAGAGTTTAGAGGAAATGATGAGATCAAGAAGAAGAAAATGTGACTTGTAAAGGTAAAGGTACTGGATTGTTGAAGACGGAAAAGAGAAAGCACTGAGATAAAATCTAATATCCTAATTTGCAAATGTTTGTGGAAAAGGCAGACAAAGATTGACTGTTCTCCATGTCACTAGGGATGAACTGAATACTCGTGTCATAACAGATGGCAGGGAGGTTTCAGCTACAAAATATCTGCTTTATTTTTGTAAACTGCCAACAATATTTTACCATCTCTGTAAAATACTGAAGCAAGAACAATGTGCTCAGATACAATTTAAGATGTGTATCTTAAATTTTGATTATTGATAAAGATGAATGAGAAGGTGGTTTTCTTTACTTCTTTAGTCAGCTGGCCTGCAGAAGAGTCTTTAAAAAATAGTTCTTACTAGCAATTCAGAATCTAGATATGGAAAAATTTTAGTGACATCAAAATTGTCTCTCTTTTTGACTGGATTTTTAATCCTTTCATGAAAGTTTTGCAGTTCCCAAAATTAAAACTGACAAAAAGTTAATTTTACAAAGGGAATGTGAGGCACTTACCTCACTGCTGATGAGGAAATCGCCTTATATAATACACACATTGGGTAGACATTTATTTCTGATCCAGTAATGATCCATGTGGTAAATATAATATTAGTATTACCATAGAGCACAACTTTCAGCAAACACAGCATGTCTACCTTTTGTTTAATCCATTAATTCCTTACTGTCTGTTCAGTCCCACAAACATTGCTCTGTAAAAGCTTTCCATTACATCGGGTAGGAGCAGAAAGCTAAAACAAAGGTACATTGATTTCCTCAGTCAGGGGCCCCATCACACTTTCTTTGGGCACCTTTCACTGCAAGGGGTGTGTCAAGTACACATGGGGTTCCTGGTCAGGCCACCAGCCAGAAATATGATTTTATAAAGTACTATTGAAAAGGTCTAGCAAGTGTTGTTTTCTGATCTCATTTTGGAAGCTCCCTTAGTGATTTCCACTGTCCAAGCCCACTTTCCTCAGTTTAGTTATTGACAGTGACATTTATTGAGACAAGATGAAGATGCCTGCAATAAAATCATAGTAGTATACAACCAGGCTGGAATTTGTTGTAGTTCCCTCTCCTGGAAACAAACGAGATGATACTGAAATCAGTAAAAATGCCTTAAATTTTGGTGGTTTTTTTCTTTTTAAGTCTCATCCCATGGTACCATCAGTTTCTTTTTCACTTAAAGCTGGAATCTGATATTTCTGTCTATGGGGACAGCAAGGATTTAGTCAGAGAGAAGAGCCATGCTAATAATGTAGAAGAGAACACTGGCAGCAAGAGAATATACTCTGTTCTCAGTTTAAAGCTGAGTTTGCCTTAACTTGGTGAACTGTTGGCTGCTCTGAACTTGAATATGTTTTGATTTAGTAACAAGTAGAAGGTAATAGTTAAAACCCCCCCATATTCTATATTAATGAGACACATTAATGAGGTGAAGTTTAAGAAGGTAGCTTTTGCTAATATTGCTGTAATGCATAGTTGGAAACTCGGGCAGCACCACTGGAGACTTTTAAAATTAATTTGTTTGTATTTCACTCCCAACCTATTCACATTTATAGTATAGTCTGTAGTTCCAGATGAAATTGATTAAGCACATTTTGAATTTCAAAGCCCTTCTGTATCCACTCATATTTGTTAAGAGTTTGACGCGCAAGCAGCTCTGCTGATTCCCAAACAAGTCCAGGTATAACAGGACTGGGCTTACCATGTCTTATGTTGATTTTCTGATTATGATATTTTATTACACTTAATTTATACATTGAAACCATTTTTTTTTCTTCTACAAAGCTTCCTGTTGGCAACGTGACACTGTGTGAATGTCATATAATCTCAATTCCTTTTGCAATGTCGTGTAGTCTAATGCCAACTTTTTGTTTACAAAGGGAGTGAAAGGATTTGATCTACAAGAAAATGATGCTAAACATTAACTGTGACATCATTTGAGTGCCTGCCTCATGAATAACCCCGGATACTCTCATAGATGCAGAGTAAACCAGAAACTTTTAAAAATCAATTCCAGCAATTCTGTCATAAAATCCAAAGTATCCTTTCTGTCTTTCGTTTCTAGCTCAAGTAAATGTTTTGTTCTTCTTTCATGAACAAAGACTTTTTAGCTGATATTGAGCACTTATTTACTATAAACTGTATGCTCTGGACAGAGGCCAACTATGATAACCATATTTGGCCTTAGTAAGTGTCAAATTAATTTCTAAAGCTTTTTAATGGGGTTATCAATTTCCCATCTCCACTTGTTGTGCAGTGTTGCTAGGTGCTCTTACAACACCTGTGATACAGCCTCTGCTCAGCTGATTTGTGAGTTTTCCTCTGGACAACAGAAATCTTTTAAAATGCATAGGTTGTGTTACAGTAATAAAAACATGACAACAGAAACCATGAATGGATATTTTTACAGATGAATATGAATATGCAGATGGTCTGGTTCATTTTCTAGTTACCTAGACCTTCTGCCTTGGAAGGAGTTTTTATTTAAATAAAAAAGTCAATGGCTATAAGTGGTTTCAAGACTTGCATGTGAAGCTCTGCATGAAAAACGGAACAGAATTAAGTGACTTAATTGAGTACTTACTGTCGTGTTCTCTTCAGAAGCTGTTTTCTTGTGGAATATACAAATTATTATTCTTGTTATTGTTGTTGATATTCAGCTCCACTGCTAATTTTTTGTAAAAAGTTTAGGTCTCAAGGTAAGGTCTTAATCCCTTTGAAACCAATGGAGTTACTTTTGAAAAGTAATTTCTAATGCTGTACTGTCCTTAAGTATTATGAAATTACAGAATCATCACTAATTTTATGTATTTTCTTCATAAACTTCATTGCACCAGGTACATTCCATGAGGATGGAACAATAAAGAAGCAGAAGACTTAAAGAATAAGCCATGCCCAAGTGACTGTGTTATAGTAGGATGCTGATGTGTGCTTCTCTGTCTATGTGAGTTCACGCATTTGGTTTGTGTGCATCTGTATCTGTAGAGAGGTCTGTAGACACTGGTAGAAGGACTGCAAGTTAGTTGTGTGCAGGGTAAGGCCCAGGGAAGAAGAGAGAAGCCCAAAGGGTAGCAGGCAGCTGACACATGAGCAAGAGAGCAGAGCTTGGCTAAACACTTGTGCTACTCTGGCAATACCAACGAATTCTGAAAAGTACTCAGTTACTCAGTGCGCTCTGGCCACTTTAAGATGCTCTGGAGTAAATCAAACCAAATAAACTTTTTTCATAACTATCAAGTTAAAGCATGAGATGGCAGAGATTGAAGTAATTTTCATGCTCGAATGATGTATTTTCTGTATCTTTAATGTGCTAGATTTTCATTAACCTAAATTACAAGTTTCCTAGGTTTATCATGTTTAGTTTAGGAGTAATAACAACACCATTCTAAAGTCATCTGGAAAAAATTGTCTGGATTTTACTCTACATTATGAAATACATTTTCAAGTAGTTTTGTCAGGGAATATAATTCCCAGCATTGGTTGAAACAGTTTTGGCGGAAAATTAGATCTTTATTAAATGCACATTTTTAAACAAAAAGACTGATTTGTGTGGAAAAACTTGTTTTCTTTTAAATTAACTAATTAAATACTCAGAAACAATCTTTTAGCCAAAAACTGAAAAGCCTCCCTTTGGAAATACTCCTGTATCTTCCCATGGGAGCTGTAGCTCAAATGCCTTGTCCTCTGTTAGGAGTTGCTCTCTCTAAGGAAACTGCAGGAACTCCAAGGAAGCACTGCAGGCAATCAGCACAACAGGAGACTGACAGACATAGTCACAAGCCAAACCTGCAGCCTCGGTTACAGCTCCAAGGACCCAGCAGGACACACTTTCTAGACTCAGACTTTTGAACTCTCAGAGAATAAGTGGAAATGTGGCTTCCTCTTCTAGTCTGGGATTCTACACCTTTTCCTGAAACATAAAATTTCCTAGAGCAATGGAATAAAAATTACTATTATCAATTTGTCTTCCTCCTTGCTCCTTTGAAACTAGCATTGTTCATATATCTAAACTGGTCCCACTGTCTGCCAGAACTGTCATCTGACAGTTAAACTAAATCATGTCATACCCACTGTCTGTACATTTGTTTGCATATACCAATTAGAATTTATATAACCCTTAACTATATTGTAAAAGAAAGTTCATCCACAAAATATCCATCAGCATAACTTTATAAACAGTCTTATCTTACATTAGGCTTCCCCTCCTTCCCACTGAACATATGGTTTCACTTTGGAAGAGCAGACTTACAATAAACTGTATCATCAGTAGGGTGATAAATGCTGTAATTCATAACAAGATGTCTGTTTGAGGAAGATTTCCCATGCTTAGTGAATGCTTAATTGCTTTCTAAAATACTAACTTTTGTTATATATTTCAACACTGAGTACTGTATATAGGAAATGAAATTATGGTTCTTGCCCATCTCTCCAACAATTTTAGCTTTTCATTTATTTTACATGTATATGCTGGTGTTTGGATACATAATGGAGATGCTAACCTCAAGATTCTTTGTGCTTGAGAGACAAATGGGATCTTAGATCTACCTCAATGCCCCAGGGTTTGCTGTTGTTGTAATGTAGCACATTAGAAGTTCTGAATAGTGTAATTTACATTTCACAGTACAAGTGTGGTGGGATCACCAGGTTCCTGAAAATCTGCTGGCTCAGATGAAGACTTAGGCCTGCCTGTATGAAACATTCTGCTTGGAGGTCAGCTGAGTATGGAGATGACAGAGGCCCTTGAGGTTTTTGAGGTTACTTGTGATTTTTTTTGGTCTTTCTTCCTTTTGTGAAGTGGCAAAGCCAGACATCACTGGAATACATACAGTTTCCACTTGAACCATCAGTGTCTTTTGCCCAGGCAGTGAAACAGACCACACTGCAGTGAGACTAATTGTCTATATGTGGTAATTGTGGATGTATCTTACACAGCCCCAAAAAGAGACAAACCACACAAATTAAAATCAAATTAAAAGGCTAGTGCAGGTCAATGTCCAGTGCTTTAGTCTTGTAGACATGAGTCTGCAAAGAAATGCTCCCAGAAGAGTCTGCTCAGGTAAGACATATACAGAGCAGTATGAAGACTAAGCATGTTGTAGGGCTTGGAGTCTGCCTGGCGAAGGACTGCCTGACATGCTGACATGGGAGGTTTATGACTAACTTAATCATCCTGTTTAAAACGCAAACTTGCGCCCACCAGAAAAGCATACAAAGGGGCCACTAGTAGTGCCTGGAGCCAGAAATTTCCCGATTCTGCTCTCACAGGGCAGCTGGCAGAGACAGATTCTGAAAATGGAATAGATGGAAGGCAGGAGACGGTGGGACTAGAAAAACCAGGCCCCCTTTCCCTGAGAGGGACAGGATGTTAAGTCTACCAGAAATCATCAGCCTACCCTAGGTGTTGGATGCAAACCTACATCTCATGACAGCAAGTCCTGGATCATTTGGCAAAGGCAAGAACTGAACCCTAACAAGGCTTTTCATCAATTTTATTGCATTATTAAAAATAGATACATTTTGCAACACCCTCAGGCAAATGAGGTCACAATGCAAATGCTGATCCTGATGGTATATGCCAAAGAAATTACATATGGGGCTGTTCTAGCCTCTTAGGAAAGAAACAATTCCCCATGTAATTGCCATTCTTCCACATTTTGACCATGGGTCCATAAAGGCACTGAAAGGTTTTTTCTTTTATGTCCCCAAATTGAAGCTTTACCAACTAATAGTGGGGACATTTAGATATCCAGATATGATGGAATGAACAGTTATTCCCCTACCTCCTGAGAAGTGAATAGTATATTCTAAGCTGCTCTCATGCTTTATGCTGATGAACTACTTCAATGGCTAGAGAACGCAAGGTACGTACCTGGAAATGCCTCACTTTCCTAGGTGATACTGGCATGGTCTTTTTGTGATTGATATCAAAGGTGCTTCAATA
Organism: Acropternis orthonyx; assembly: GCA_035583155.1. Classification (NCBI taxonomy): domain Eukaryota; kingdom Metazoa; phylum Chordata; class Aves; order Passeriformes; family Rhinocryptidae; genus Acropternis; species Acropternis orthonyx. The sequence goes on along the minus strand of JAWWEU010000158.1, from coordinate 48,458,251 downwards.
ACACACTTTTAACTTTTCTTCTATTCAGCCTACATAGAGCTGCAGCTATTTCTCAGGAAAAAAATAGTTCATTTCTTATCTGTCCTGCTTAATGTGCCATCCGTGACCAAAACAGAATTTCACCTGGAGCTGCTGCTGACCATTCTACAATTCAAAGTATAGATTCTACAACCTAGTATTTAACCAGTATAACCAGTATATTTACAACCCAGTATATATTTAACCCAGTTAAATATAGCTCTAATCATCCGTAAGACCAGTGTCTCAGGTATGAGATGGGAAAGAGACAGATGTTGCTGCTGACAATGCAGCAACATTAATAACCTGTATTAAGTTGGAAGATACTACTATGAGAAAACAGTGTCCTAGCATGCCAATGCCTGGAACACATCTACTGGGTAATATAGAAGTCTGCAGAAAAAAACCTGCTCAGTATGGAGACCTGATCCTGGAGCCCCTGCTCAAAGTGCTAACTTGAAGAAGTATTTCAGCTGCTGCTACTGAAACATATGATCCAGCAAACAACTTAATCACCAATAACATAAATAAAATAAAGTTTTGTTAATTCTGCCTTTTGAAGAGCAACTTGAGTAACCAATCAAAAAATAAAGTAACTCATCAAAGGAAGCAGGTTGTCTTGGGACACAAACTCCTGAAAGACACATCTCTTTGAACGAGGGACACTAGAAATCAGCAATGAACACCGACTTTGAAACTTACAGAGAAAAAATGTAAACAACTCACTGAGATGCAAATGTGTAGTTCATCCTCCTCGTGTTACTGGTTTTGGTCAGCTATGGACTTAGGAAGCTGACACACTTGGTTCATATTTCCATGATTGTCATAAGCAATCATAAGAATAGCATTTCTTTTTCCATTTTTCCCCCCCAGTACATTTTACAGCAGTTCATAGATTCACTGTCAAATTCTACTGTTTCAAAATTGGATATAACTGAATAGACAAGTAGAAGTTTGATACAGACTGATGACTATTTATTAAGCACTTCTCTGTTTTTCACTTTGGAGCACACAATGAAAACCAGTCTCAAAAGACTAGTAATTTAATAGGACCATGTAAAAAGGTCACATGGATGAATAGCTCTTTGTGAATTCAGTAAATTTGAATCACTTCTGGATTTTTTTTCCTTATACTAGGATCTTCTGTTTGTTCTGTTTGGCAATTTATGGCTGCTTTGGCCAGTGACAGATTCTGTTTCCTCATTCCACATACACCCAAAACTCTTGAAGTTGAGCCAAGAGAATCAGGTGTTCAAGAAGAACGATCAGGCTTGTCAGAGTAATATATTGCAGCAACAGTATCTTCAGTTGATCAACATCAGACTTTCTCACAGTTCTTTCCTGTTTAACTGTGGACCTGTTTAACCTGTAACCAATGCAAAGCTGTTGCTTATAGAAGTGAGGGACTTAAGAGAATTATGCAGGTAGTCCTCCTGTCAGGCCAGCTGAAACACGTTTTTTAGTGAGTAGCACCAACTGAGAATAATGCCCACACTCATATGCTGGAAATATATTTATGTGTTTCTCAAAAGCCAGGCTACATGCATGTTGCCTTTCAGGAGAATTATAGTTCTGCAAGATTGTACCAGGAGAAATGGGAGACAAACATTTTGGCCATTGAAATGCAGCACTGTTTTGTAAGACAGGTGTCTTCTCCAAACAAGGTACAAGGCACAGATCCATTACAGAATTCCTAAACATTTCCCACAAGAGCAAATAAAAAGTGAATAGTTCTATTTGCATTCCTTACATTTTAAATTTTCATTTTCCACCAAAAATATTTGCTTAAAATTTGGATCATGTTTCTTGAAACTTTTGCAAATCCAAGTAAGAGTTTCTGTGCTTTTGCTCTTTTGTACCCTTGGATTTCCACATCAATTGTTCCCATGGTTACGTTCAATGCCGTTGTCTCAACACAGTCTGGTATTGCCTGAAGTGTGTTTTGGCACAATGGCTTTTGTTAAGTGATGTAGGTTTGGATTGTCTTGGTATGGTTTTGTCTTTCAGTTGTGGCTTCAGTATGTTAATACTTCAGCATATGTGCTGAGACTGTAGCTGATTACACACACTAGATCATAAACAATCACATTTGTCTTTTATTTTGCGTTACCCAGCTCCCATGTTTATTTCTGTAGTCCACAAGCACACTGAGCCGTGCCATCTTTCCTCTATGTGCAAGCGCAATTTTAAAGCTACGGTTTTGTCCCGGTTTCGCAGCAACAACGCGCACAGACCTTTTCACTGTTGTTTTTGGGTCTCAAGAAAACTTTAAACGGCGTTATGATCGCGTTAGTGCCAGCGGTCCCGGCGGGCGGCCGGCGCTCTCCCGCTGCCCACACACCCTCCCCCCGCCCCGCCTCAGACATACAAGATGGCGCCCGACCCGGCCCGCGCCGCTCCCGCCGAGCCCGCCTCACAAAATAACCCCGTCCCCTTGATCTCTGCTGCCACACCGTGGCGGCTGCGGGGACCTGTGGGGGAGAAACCGCGGGGTCTGAGGCGGCGGGGCCGGGCAGCGGTGCTGGGCCAGCACTGGCCTCTGTGGGCCTCGCGAACTGCTCGTTCTCCCCGGTCTCCTCACTGGGGAACGGCGCTGGGCCGTGCCGGCACCGCTGTGGGGGCTGCCGGAGCTGAAGCCGGACAGCCACTGTTAGGGGGTTGTAGACCAACAAAAGCAATTCCGGTACTAAGGAAGTAGCCCTATATCCTTTTCTAGATGATTCAAAGGGAAATTGGCCTTCTCGAACTGATTTGGCAATTTCAGCCCCTGCTGCTGCCTTCAGTCAGGTGAGGGGAACCTGCTGCTTCCTTTGGTGGGATATGAATAAGGATATGAATAAGGAGCCTCTTGATTTATAATTCACAGAACTGGATTTATGATGCCACAGAGTCTTTGGTAAGGAGCCCTCTGATGCATTTGTGTAATGATCTGGAAACCCCCAGATTTCATCACTATTCTGACCCCTCTCAGAACAGAAAAAGATTGGAAAGTGTTTGTCTTTACCAGCCCATCTTCCTAAAAGAGATACACAGACAGACTGCGTTATACTAGATCAGATTTACCCCCCTGGCCAAGCCAGTTGTGAGGCCAGTGTCTTGCTTTCCATCCCACTGCTAATACTGCTTGGCAGAATGAATTCCTGATCTTCCTTGAAAAGGAACTCTCTCCATTTAAGGTCACAAAATGTAGTCAGGATGGTGTTACTTTTCATTTCTATGTCCAAGAAAAGTACAGTTTAAAAATATGGCTCAGTTATGCCATTTCATTTGCTGAAAAACATGAGTTTCCATGTCACTTAAAAAGGAAAAATCATGGCACTAATCTTCCAACAATTCACATGCACAAACCAACTGCTTTCTGGGTTGGTCGATTGATTTCTCCATTCTTCTAGGATCCAAATTGATAAGAGGGACACTTTCAATCATTTTTATCTTTGAAATAAACATATCTAACCTATTGAGACCCTCTCTTTAGGTATTACTCCCTGAGTATCATTATTCTTATTCTGTATTACTGAGGGGGTCTCATTTATTGTTCATTGAAGCCGATGGCAAATTCTCCCTTGACTGACCCAGTGGTCACAGATGAGGGTCAGGCAGGGAGCAGGCCTCTGTTCTGCCAAGTTTCAGCTAAAGATACACAATAAAAAGGCAATACTTCTTCCAGAGAACTTACAATTTAAGATAAAAAAATAATAATCTGCCATTTCCAGCATTGAGAAACATGTATTAGCACTAGAATGAACTTTGGAAAAAATTCCTTTTTAAATGGGTGCACTAAGCCAAGCACTTTCCATGTTGCCTCTCCTTATTCCAGAGCTAAGTGTATTTGAATGAAATGTATCTCCTTAACCTTTGTTTTCTCATTTGGCTGAGAACACAGTGATCCTGTGTTCTATGTTTGCAAAATGAGATTTGCTGCTAGAATTTTACCACAGGGTCAAGCATGATGAAAAGTATACTGAGAGAAACCCAAAGCCTTCTTAAAACACAGATGTCTTAACATTTACAGATGTCATTCATGTTTAGCAAATAAGGTGGGGGTCTGGATAGCTGATGAGATTGAATGTGAGTGATCAGCCTTTTACTGTTAGACCACCTAAACAAGCACAGAACAGTGAGAATTACCAATTACAGGTTTGTATCTGAGTCTGTGAAATATTGGCCATGACCCATTGCAAACAAATTTGCACTTCTTGAAAACCTACAGCAACATAAGAACTCATTGCGCTATCACAAATACCAACTTACACAAACCCTTTTTTCTTTCAGTAGCAGATCCTTTAGATTAGGTTCAGGGGAGAAGCATATATTGTTCTTAGGCTACACCTCTTCTGCTGCTAAGCAGGCCAGGCCTTGGGAATGCAAAGAGAGCACCCAGTAGAAGCAAGAAATTTAGAAAATAGTAAGTCAGCCAAAACTACTTTATGGAAACTTAGGGAGATTAGACTTGGGGACACCACTGACCTTTAGAGTTCTGTGATGGGAAGGAGCGTGCTATTTACAGTAAGTATTTGGAAAGCTCTCACAGCTTCCTTAAGACTAAGAAATTAGTTTGGCAGTATGGACTGTGCTATGACCTTCTTTATCCTTCCCAGTGATTGCTGAGGTTTTTTATGATTAATTTTCTGGTGAGAACTAAACTTAGAAGATTATTATTATTACAACTAGTGATTTCCTTAATTTAAATTAAAATTCTCTTAAATATAAAAACTTTCTTTATTTCTAACTTTTTTTCTCTTCAAAATATGCTTTCCTGTTGTTTTAAATGGCCATTTTCTTTACTAAGTACAACTTTCCATTGCTTATTTTAATTGTCATGTTTTACTGGCTTATCATTATTTTTGCTACACAATGTTTGGCCACCATTGTTCTCCAACACTGATAATATACTAGTATCATAATGACAACATGATCTTATTTTTGAGAGAGTGAGTCAACAGGTTCTGTAATACGTAAAAACCTTTTTCCGTATTACCAAGGGCCTTTGGATCAGCGTTGGATATCAGAAATTGAAATTCTGAGATCTGAAGTCTTTTCCTGGCTATGTCAGAAACATTTTTAGGTGAGTTAGGGACAACAGTTTTATCCACTGTATCTCATTTTCACCATCTGCTGTGTGACTGTGCCTGTCTGTTTTGCAGGCATGTTGGAATGAAGCTTGCTGACATTTGTAAAATACTTTAACATCTTTGCATGTGTTACTTGCAACTACTATTAATTCTGTGAGCTGAGCATTGTAATACAGAGATGTTAATTTGTTCTAATGTGTATATGGTGACAACTGTAAAAGACTTACTGCTGTTGTGACTTTTTTAGTTCTGTTGGTTTAAGGGACTGTTCTGATGTTTTATAAATATCTATATTTATATGTCTGTACACACATACATTAAAATGCACAGGACATATATAAGCTATGCAGGGCAATAGTGTCACCACTGGTTCTATTCCTTCAGTTTCTGCTTCCACCTGTTGACCTTCCTCATTTTGCAGTTTCTTCCAGTGGATGTTTGCCACAGATGAACATAAACATCCTGGCTTTATGACCCTGTATTTGAAGCTCTTTCTTTTGCAGTTTGAGAGGGCAGCAGAAAAATTTAGATATGCTGATACCATCACCCATGAATAAGGCTTTCTTACAGGTTTGTGCTTGGCCAGCTGGTACAATTGCCTGCAATCATGTCACCAGTATATTGCTGAACAGCTGTTTATGGCACAAGTAACCTGCTTGTCCACGCTTGGCTCTCTGTTCTCTGAGAAGGAGAAAACTCTAAGCATTCAGAGCTGACTGACACTGTGATCTTTACTGTGTCTATAGAAGGATAAATATGGATACTTATAAAAGAAATTACATCTTTAAAAAATAGGGGTGTTAGTTATTTTCTTTAGATTATATTTTTTGCCACGTCTGGCCTAGAGCATATAAAACTGCCATAAGCCCTTAAGAGGAAATAATGTACCTCATACCAATTAACAGTATGATCAGATGATTGCAAGCAGATGTGTCAGGGCTGCCTCAGACACTGCTAGCCCTTCCATTCAGCTGGCTGGGAGCACATATCTGACTGTTTGCAAGGTGAAGTGAGACATGTTAATCCCCCAGGAGGAGATGTTGGCAGCAGGCAACTCTGGTTGTCAACTGCTACTGCTGGTCCTCACAGAGTCAGAAGTGAAATGCATGTGGACTTCAGTTCTGCAGTGACTGAAGCTATTAAGGCAAGACTGCTGGTCCAAGAGGTGAAAGGAGACAGAGCCAACAGCTTTCACTCTCAGGGAGATCTGGGTCTTAGAATCTCAGAATTACCAGAAGCAAATTTAAAATTTATTATATTTTTTCCTGTGCTAATAACTTTAATGCAGATTAATGTACATTTGAGAAGCAGGCTACTGTTTTGATTTTGGTGATGGCCTGCCATTTAAAAAGTAGATTTTCTTAGGCAGGGGAAAATGGATTTTATTTTATATACCCATTCTTTATTGAAGTAAGAGTATTATTAAAGATTTGTTTAGTCTGTTGAGAGAAGTCACCACACAAACCAGTTTGTGTTTTGGGGTTTACACAACTTTTGAACTTAAGTATGCAATTCATTGAACTGAACAGAATTATTTAATTAAATGTGACTGTTAATAAGTGACCTCAAAATTTATGTTCAGTAATGTACTTGTCACACAGTTTTTCTATGAAAAATATACCTGGGAACATGTGCTTGCTCTTGAACTTGGCATCTGGACATGGTCCCGGGCAACAAACTCTAGGTGATCCTGCCAGAACAGGGGTGTTGGATCAGATGACCTTCAGAGGTCTCTTCTAACTCCAACCATTCTGTGATTCTATGGTCAGAAGCCTTTGAGCATATTTTGAACATGCGCTCAGCCTGTCATGACACTGACTGCCTTCCAGTTTCTTTTCTGTACCAGCAGCAAGCTCAGCAGCTTCAGTCTTGCACCCAGATTTTGGGTTTGAAACTTTTATCTCCACCTTGAAAATACATATTTGTCACCTTCAACTAATTGCAACCTAAGACTTTCAATTTGATCCTCGATGTTCTCCACTCCTAAATTTGTCCTAGTGCATAAAACACATTACTTTCAGTCTAAAGATGTATATGAAGTTGTTTTCATTAAGATTATTGCCTCTATGATCCCTAACGTGTTGCAGCATATTTGCTTTCAACTAAAAAAGTCTGTACAAAGAATTTAACTAATTGAATCGATCATTCATCTGTGAAGTCTGTGAAGTTTGACCAGTTTAATCGCAATGAAAGGATAGCAGAAGTCTTCTCAAGTTAAAACGTTTTCCCACCTTTTTCAAAGAAAACCAGCTATTATTTAAATAGCATAAATAAGGATAATAATATGGAAATTAGAAAGAAGTTTCTACTGATGTATAACTCTACAGGGCTAGCTCCTGACAGAGAGATCATGAACAACACCCATTCTCGCATCTTCCACTTTTAAATGAAACAGGACAGGTGACACTCAGCTTTTCCCACATGTTTGATTAGCATGAGTTATAAATCAGTTTTAATGACAATGCTAACACAACTGTTCTCTAATTCTCTGTGCTGCCACAGAACTTGTGGGACTATGTAAATACCCTGCCTGTCATTTATTCTCTGTCTTGTCTGCTAGGCAGATTTGCAATTCTTTCAAAATTAGAGATCAGTACAAGAGAAACACATTTAAATAATGATTCATGCACTGTCATTCCTTCATTCCTGGTAGAGTATTTTGAAGTTCAGTGCTAGAGTAAGAAACTTGGTGAAGGCTAATTGAAGGTGAGGTGAGTAGTGGCAGGTGGCAGCTGTTTATTTCAGGGGTCGTTGCAGAATACAAACAAGTATGTAGCTAGAAGGTGAAACTTTCAGGTGGATGGATGTACTGAATCTGTGTTGGTCAGAAAAGAATGAGTGCTCTAAGCACTAATGGTTTCATGATCTTCTGCATTGTATCGTTGTACCTGCTTGGGGGAATTAAATACAGAACAAACAAGAAATCCAGGTTTGGGTTGTCTAAGTAGCTCCCTGTAATTTCTGTAAACTTTGAATAGCTCCCAAAACAGAGAAATTGTATCCAGATTGTAATGTCTAAATATCACTAAATTCCCTCCACTTTGTCAAAAAAATAGATGAAAACCAGTGGAAGTTAGTCCTAACTCAGATACCTCTTGAGGACATTTATGATCATAGAATTATAGAATGGCTTGGGTTGGAAGGGATCTTCCCTGAAGCAACCTGGTATAATGAAAGGTGTTGCTGCCCACAGCTGGGAGGTTGGAACTAGATGATCTTTAAGGTCCCTTCCAACCCAAACCATTCTATGATTCATTCTGTGATTCTGGACATTATTTGCACAATGCCATCTGGACTACTGTATGAAGAATGTTGTATTCTCTCTATATATGCCTGGAATTATGGACATTTTGATAATTCATTTGTGGTTATGGAGAAATGTTACCTTTATTACTCAGCATAGTGTAATTCTGTTTAGGGAGTGTTGATTTAAAGGAAGTTTGCTACTGATTTAACTGCTCGGATGCTATTTTAAAATATAATTTATATTTTATAATATAATTTAAAATATGTGTTGGCGCACATACAAAAGGAACTTCTTTGACATTGGAAGCAATTTAGTTTGGATATTTAAAACCTGTAGTAAGGGGTATTTTTAGACATGGACCTTACCGGTTTTGTGTCAATCATTTGTAAAGCACTCTAGAACAGCTGGTTGCAGGGACAGTGTGATCTTAAACCCGCCTGGCTGACTGCATGGAGATATCCCTCCATGCCAGGCAGGGAACACTGTGTGAATGCTGTATTGTCCAAGGCTCGTGCTGAGCTGCGCTGCTCTGGGTGCAGGTGACTCTGCAGGTTGGGTGTCTGCACGAGCCTTCTCTAGTTTTGAGGGGAACTCCTAGCTGCTTGTGCAAATACTTTAAGGGTACACTTTAGGAATGGCAAATGATGCATGAAGGGAACAAAGCAACAACTCTTCACAATGGGTTGTTTTTCCCTCCCCAAGTCTGTGATGACCTGTCACTTGTGAATATCATCTTAACAAATCACTATTTAATAGTCTTCACAACAATGGGTTTATTTGTCGGTGAAGACCTATGCTGTCCTACTGGAAAAATCTCAAGAGTAAGCAATGTGATGTAGCTTTTTAACCCAGTTTTGCAAAATTTCAGCAAAATAGGAAGTAAACAATTGTAACTATTTTCCAAGAGGTATTCTGGAAATATGACACTGTAAATTTTCAGTCTTTTGTTTTTGTTTTGTGAAAGATTACTTTTTAAAATAAATTACTCGTATGTAGGATTCAATGGTACACTAAGATTGCTGATTACACTAAATTGGGGAGGAGCTGTTTACTCCCTTGAAGGCAGAATGGCCCTGAAGAAAGACTGTCACCAACTGTGTGAAGGCAAGGACAAGTGCGAGATTCTGCACCTGGGCTGGAGCAATCCTGGATTTATGTACAGACCTGGGATTTACGAGAGGCTGGAGAGCAGTGTCACAGAAAGGTCCTGGTCATTGACATGTTGAAGCTGAGTCAGCAGTGCCCTGGCAGCCAGGAGGGCCAACTGTGTCCTGTGGGGCATCAGGCACAGCATCGCCAGCCAGGTGAGGGAGGGGATTGTCCCGCTCTGCTCTGCACTGGGGCAGCCTCACCTTGAATATTGTGGGCGGTTTTGGGTGTCACAATATAAGAAAGATATTAAGCTATTAGAGAGAGTCCAAAGGAGGGCAATGAACATGGTGAAGGGCCTTGAGGGGAAGCCATGTGAGGAGCGGCTGAGGGCACTTGGTCTGTTCAGCCTGGAGAAGAGGAGACTGAGGGGAGACCTCACTGAAGTTACAACTTCCGTGTGAGGGGAAGAGGAGGGGCAGGCACTGATCTCTTCTTTGTGGTGACCAGTGACAGGACTGAGGGAACGGCCTGAAATTGTGTCAAGGGAAGTTCAAGTTAGATACTAGGAAAAGATTTTTCACTCAGAGGCACTGGAACAGGCTCCCCAGGGAAGTGGTCACAGCCCCAAGCCTGACAGAGTTCTAGAAGCTCTTAGACAACATTCTTGGGCACATGGTGTGACTCTTGGGGCCATCCTGTGGAGGGCCAGGAGTTGGACTTCAATAGGCTCTGTGGGTCCCTTTTAACTCAGGATATTCTATGACTGTATGCTGTCTAAAAAATAAATTTTATACATAAATTTCCCATTTTTTAAAGTATTATTAAAGAAGTATGATACTTCCAGCACTCACTTATTATTACTTTGTACCTCTTGCAGAAGGAAAAATTAGATCTTGCCCAAGAAATCAAGTATGTTTAATAATTACAATCAATTGTCTCAAACAGCCAAGTTTTCAATGGATTTTGTTGATCTGAGTAATTTGAAATCCAGTTAACAAGGTTCATTAGATCTTCTTCATTTTGAAGAAGGATTTTTTTCTGTTTGATATATAATCATCTTTTAATCAGCATTTTATGGTACATAAAATTGAGTATAAGCAATGCAAAGCATTGGGCACTGCTGTAAATGCATGCTTCCTGAATCTAATATGATTTATAAGTAAAATGCTCCCTTGTGTTTGATTCCTGTTAACTGCAGATATATATTTTGTTTGAAATTGTGGTAATTTTCTTTCAAATTATCCATCTCAATAGTTATTTCTTAAGAGTACATTCTATATATAGAAGCGATCATTCTATGTACAGAAAAGGCAATTATATTTGTAACTTGGGAAATAATATGTTGCAAATTCTCATACTGGGTATGCATGAATACTGATGACATTAACTGGGGCAGAATTTTGAAACAGACATAATAAAGTGATCTCAAGAAGGGCTTGTGGTCCCCAAAGCCTTTTTACTTCAATTGAATTATTTGTCTGCTAATAAAATATATGCTTTCCATAAAAAGCGCCTGGTTGTTCCCAAACTATTACAGACACAGTAACAGAACTGCAAGAGCAGAATTAACACAGAGTTCTGGTCCTGCTCTCCCTGTGCTTTAGTGCCTTTTCCACAATAAACCCTTCCATGCTGCCTGTGCCAGTGAAGGCAGTGGAGGACACAGGACAGTCTAGAAAAACATTATCCGTGCAGCAAAGTGCATTGCACATCTGAGCCAACACTGTCAGGGATTGCAAGTTCTTCAGTCATTTTTAACCCTTGAAACCGAAGAACTCTTTTCTGAGGACATAAGAAGGTGTAATTTCTGAAAGGCTGAATTTTCTTGGATTCTTGTGGGACTGTAAAAAGAGGGTCCTTCAAGCAAACATACTCTCTCTGTGAAATGTCAAGTCTTTATGGAGAACATGGTGCCACAAGTGCTTTTCCATAAGCCACTAAATTTATTTATTTATTTTACAGATCCGTAGAGATAGATGAGCCTTTAGGTATTATTTTCCAAATTTTGGAAATGTCATCCTGAGATAAAAAGCTTGCAAGGAAAATCTCACTCCAAATAGCTGTTTTGGCAAATTTATGTACTGTTCTGTGAGTCTTACTAGAAGATTCTGTATTCAACTGTTTTAAAAATGAGCAATGCTCCCAAGCCTGTTTTTAATGCAACTTCCACAGCAGTAGCATCCTTTTGGAATTAAAAGACTACACATGAAGTACCTGACTGACTCCAGTTCTCTAAACTGGCTATTCAAGTTTAGCAGCACGAATCATGACTGTGTGATGGACAGCTATCAGATATTTACTCAAAAAATTAAAAGCAGTGAAATATTCTCAACAGCTATTTATTTGTGCACTGGAAGAGCAAGATCAGATCCACAATATTACACCTCATTAAAGGATAACATTTCATTACTGTAGCAAACACCTATGCCAATGTTACTTTGTGACCTAATAATAAAAGAAACAAAACCAACAAACAAACAAAATAGAAAAAAGAACAAGAAAAACTATAGGGACACCAGCAAATCTCTTTTACTATCATTACAGCTTGTGCTGTCTTTATTGTATGCTATTTCTATCTATCTTTCTTAATTCCTTTATTTCCCTCGTTCTTTAAAGTGAGACTCCATGGCTTTGAAAAGGTAAAGGAACCAAGAAATGTAATCTGTTTTCAATCTTCATATTTTCAAATATCTTTACATAAGTGAATATTTGTTTGAAAGTATTTGAACTCTTTGGGACAAAACAGCTCAACTGCCTAATATCTTAATATAGACATATTTTAGGTAGGCCAAGATACTTCAAAAATGCAACTTTGAATGGTAACCCTGGAATATAGTTGCAGCTACTTGAATTTGACTGGGATGTTACCAGTGGATAGTCTTGTAAGAATGCAAAGGAATGTTTTTAAACAGAATGAACAAAGCTTTGATCTTCTGTATAATCAGAATAATTAGATCTCCATTGGGGAGTGGTGTTGCTGCTGTTTGTTTATGTTCAAACATTTCAGTTTCCTGACTAAGAGACTAATTCATGTGCTATTTCCTTGGAGGCCTTTCAGAGTACTGACCAAATTCCATCTTTCTTGCCTTGAGATCAGTCGAGCTTTAAGTGATCTAGCTGTATCCAAATACAACGAACCATTCGTTTTGCCTGCCTATTACTGAAAGTTAACTTGTGTGATGTATAGATTTATTTTTATGTTGAAGGAGGTACGATTGCTTTTCTGATTTCTTCCTTTTTATTTTCCAAGAATGATGATCTCGGTGCCCTGCGCTGACCCCGCCTGGCCAGGCCGGCAACTCTGGAAGCGCTGCCCAGGAACACGGAGACACCTGGCACTGCTGGGATGGACCAGCAGCCGTTCCTGGCTGGCTCATGGCAAAATAAGTTACTCAGGTCCTGGGAAAAAGTAACTTCTTTATTTACTGCTTTCCATCTCCAGCATGTGTGCAGTGATTGCCTTCTCCCGACTTTAAATTCCTTCCTAGCTTAAGTATAGTCTGCTCTTATTTTTTGGTAGTCTGTAAAATAACTGCATATAATGGCCAGACTTCGTGAACGAAGATCTTGGGAAGGGCTCTCCCCTCGTGGGTGTGCCCTTCCAGCCTGCGCAGTGGATTTTTTAGGTGAGGCACAGCGTGCGCAGAACTGGCCCCACCGTTTAAGTCCTAAGGTCCATTTGCCAGGGCCGAGCGAGCTTGGACAGTGACAGTGAAATCCTCGGGACTGGCTACAGCACCCGGTACTAACTGAAAATAACTGCATAGCCATTATCCTATTAGCTTTTGATACTTACTGTGTTATTTCTCTTCAGTACAAGTCTATGGTTGCTATTTGCAATATAGGAGGTCACAAACTGCATCAGAACCCCAAATTTGCACTGTTGGTATTTCCAAACACCACATTTTTGCCACGTGGAATGCCTTTTCACACATAATTTCCTCTATGTTTATGGAAATGAGGTATGTATACAAAGAAAGTAATGTTGAATTTGAGTGTAACTTAATCTTTTTTTCCCCCCTTAAGTAGTAAAGATGTAAGTGGTCCAAATCTATTGTTATAACTGTTTTGGCAAAGTTATTTCTGATTTTGGAGAAACCGAGCTCAAAATTATTAATTTCATTCATTTTCAACTACTGGACTCACTGTTTTTTTAGGGTTTGTACCATGTCTGTCAGTGGTTTTAGCTAAATTGTGAAACTTTCTAAAACAAGTTATTCAGCATCAGTACCATCAGCAGAAATTGATCTTTAGTGAGGAAATGGTTCATTTTAAGCTTTTGTAGAGACTACTGAAGAAGCTATCTGTAAATCATTTTTTGTTACAGGAAAATCTTGAATCAATAGGAAGTGGTCTTTATATAAATGAGGTTCTGTGTTCAGTCAGTTTGGTCCATGCACAGTAGTTTACAGGCAATTACCAAAATAAATGACACTTACACACTTAATGGAATAGACAGGTACTCTTTTCAGGAAATATTATTTAACTAATGAACAGACTCTGCAGTAGCTCTGCCTCTAAGTATACATAGTAATTCAGAAGAGACTATTTATTTAACAGGTGTGGTTATCTAGATATGGAGACAATTCTTTTCAGTTAATAAATCTTGAAGATGAAAAAATTATAAAAGCAAAATCATGTGTACAGTCATTCAGCCGCCTTCATGAGTGATAAGGGAAGCATTTTCTTCCTGATGGCAGGTGAGGAATTTAAAGCTACCCTTGCAATGAAGCACAGCATGACAACGACATGAAAAAGCTCCTGCATTAACCAGTCTTCACACTTACTTTTTTAATGCTATTTTACCGTAAACATGTTCTCTACAGAAACATTAATAGTTTCTGTTGATAAGTTCTGGATGAACTTCCAGGTTAGAATACTTGATAAAAAGAAAAGATTTGTAGAAAGCAGTAGTGCTGTGCCTTATTAGTTGTGTAGCTGGCAGAATTGCACAATCCTTCATCTAGATGAAGAGCAGCAGGCTCCAGGCAAAGTATTACAGTGACACCAACACACAAACTAGGAAAGTGTAGTATGTAACTGTGCCAAGCAGGAGGAGTCAGGCTTCATCACTTGCTGAGAGGTTGTCAAAGGACAGCCAGCTCGGCAGTCATATACCATATATTCCTTGTTCATTTGCTGCAGAATGCAGATGGCTGTAATCAAATAACTCCTGTAGTGCCATTGTATGGATTGGATCTGGACAGGCAGACTGTCCTTGTTGTAGTATGCTAAATATAACATACCAGGATAACACTGGCTTATATAGATAATATCAGGAAAGTATAGATCGGCTTTTAATTTATCTCTTCACTTGAAGAAAAATAATTAGCCAGTGTAAGGAGAGAGCTCTCTAAAGTCGCTTTCTATGACATAACAGTGATTCACCAATCCAAAAGCTGCTGATTTTAATTGAATGTTTTGGTACCATTTTTGCCATGAAAGAGAAGAAAATGTAATTATTTTTGTGTGGTGACAGTTCTGTGAAAATCCAAATCTGTTTGGGTCACTGCTCCTCTAATACACAAAGAAACTTATCAAGTTAAACATGGATACGTAAATTTCACTGGAGGAGGTATGTACTGATGGAAGATGTAAATTGTGTATAAAAGATTAGGGAAATCAGTGGAAATTTTGTCATGGTTTAATTTCCTGTGAAAGTGTTTCTTTAGGTATAAGTCCAAGCAAGAGATCTTATTGAAGTACTCAACCTCAGTACCCAGAAGCATGACTTTTGTCTTCTCTTCATGTGATTATTTACTTATAACGTACTGCCTGTATTTCAGATTTGTATGTTTGGAAATATATGCCAGGTCTGAGATAACAGCAAGTGATCATTTGGGAGCTTTGCATCTAGTAGTCATTCTGATTCATCCCAGCATCTCTGCTTTGATGGGAACAAGTTCTGAAAGCAATAGCACAGCCTGTTTAGCACAAACTCTTGGGTCTACCTTTAGCTCAATATTGATGACATCAGTATTACTATTTCTAGATTCCTTGGTGTTGTGGTTTAGGAATGGTACTCCCCAATGTAGTGCTCGCACTGCTGCTTGCTCACTCCCCCTCCCCTCTGTGGTGGGCTAGAGAGGAGAATTGGAGGCACAAAAAGATCACATGTTGAGATAAGAACAATTGACTGGAAACAGCAATGAGATAAGAAAGCAAACAGTAATAGCAATAGTAATAATCACACAAGTGTACAAAAGAGAGCGTGATTCACGTGCTCACCACAGCTATGCCACCCTCATAGTTACTGCCCCTGTTCCACATGCACAACCTCTTAAATAGCTGGTCCTTAGTAGATCACTGAATAAGTCAAATTAATAGAACAGAAGGAAAGAGAATATCGGTAACATAGATCGGTACATAAACAGAATCTTAATCTAACAAAACAATGTATGTGGTTTGACAATTATTTTAATTGTCTGGAAAAAAACGTGGATTTTGGTGAGATTTGTCTTGTAAAACAAGTTATTTCTACTGGTAAAAGTTTGTATGGTAAAGTTGTTTAGGAGGAGATTGTTGTAATCACTAAGATAAACATCTCTCACCCAGACTTGAGGAGGGTAATTCTGAAGTAACTGGTCTTCACTAGTTGATGTTGGAGTTTACTCTGACTGACCATTTGATGACAAGACAAGCATATGGTAGTGGTGTCCAAATCACTAAGGAAACCAGTGTCTAGATACTAGAACTTAACATTCTAAATCAGGAGGACAAAATACTTCAAAGACATATTTCCCAAAGATTGCAGCATTTATGAATGCAGGTCCCTTTGGGAAATTTGTGAGATTTGTGCTCTTAGATCCACAAGGCACATTTGAAAACCTCAACTCTCAGAGGAGACAAAATCTTATCCTGTGCATCTGATATCATATCAGCTACACTAAACCTATCTGGGGAGGCAGGAATGAGTTCAAGGTATTCTTGACATGCAGTACTTTATCCTGTGCTGAGCAAGCACCCTGCTGATATCAGAGAGTAACACCAGAATTTATAACTGATCGTGATGGGAGTTGGTGATCTATCAAGATGCCTATACAATATGCATTGCCTTGAGGAATGATAAAATCTTGATAGTCAGTTTATTAGTTTCAGGCCCAGTTATTAGTTTCATTAATACCTGTCCCACCTTTCTGCCTCTCAAAGGAAAAACAAGCATCTGTGCTGCTGCTCCTCATGCTTGTCTATTCTGCAAACATACTGATAGTCTTGCCCTGATTGCTGTGGCTGGAATTGTGGCTGGAATTGTTCCCTCCCATAGCTACACAGTGAGTTCATCCTCTGTATATAAGCCCTTCATTTTGGGTTCTCACTCACTGCACAATGACTTTGCAGCTTAATTGTTGAACTCTGGTCTCTGATCTTGAGACTATTGTTATTAGTCACTGGAGTAAGAAATCCAAACCAGTTTCAGCCATCAGCTAGGAACTGAGGACACTCTCTTCCCCCTGCTGTGCTACAAGTTGAACCTCCATGCTCCCTCATGCATGACGTATTTCTGGCTTCATTTCCCTGTGTACATGGCTAACAGCAAGTATTTCTGCATTACGAAAGATCGAGACAGCATCGTCCCCCCCCAGCTTTATAAACAGTCAGAATGCTCTCTTGAGAAAAGGTTTGGACTCAGGCTGTGGAGGAAGTTGAACACAGGGCTTGTAACTTCTGCATGAGCACTCTGACTAGTTGAGTGTACTTCCAGCAACCAGCACCCCCAGCAACAGCTGGCTTTGGAAAACTGAAGTAGCTACACACACATTTTAAAACTGAAGAGGGGCACCTAAGATTCCTTTTAACTAACTCAGTGTGCCAACCCAACAGATCTCCTTAGGCAGTTGACGTGCCACTCCACTTACATTTGGATCCCTATTAACTTATGTAGGAGCTGGGAGGTTACTTTCACAGGCCAGAGTGGGCTGGTAATGCTCAGAGGAGTGTTGACAGAACACAATGACAAAGGCAATGGCCACAAAAGGAAACACAGGAAATTCCATTTAAGCATAAGAAAAAACTATTTTCCTATGAGGATGCTTAAATATCACCTGGGGACTCTCCATCCTTGGAGATACTCAAAACCTGACTGGCCAAGATCCAGAGCAGCCCTTTCTAGTGGATTCTGTTTTGTTCAGGGGATTTAGACCAGGCAGTCTCCAGCAGTCTCTTCCAGCTTCAATTATTCTGAGGTTCTATGAACACTAAGTATTTGAAAGCCAAACAGAGAGGCAAACTCTGGCCTCAAACTCAGATTTTGGTGCTTGAAACTCAGATAAATTCTATTTTTAGTACTCAACTCCTCACTGAGATCAAAGCAAAGAAAACCAGCTGTGAGAATTTCCTTTACACTTGCATGTATTTTCTTTCATACACTAACAGGGATAAACTTAAAAAGAAATGTATGTGGTGTGGGTGGGGGTGTGTGGGTGGATGGGTGGGTGGGTGTTAAAAAAGAAACAACCGAGGGAGTTGACTTGGAAGAAAGAATAAAACCCAAGGGCTTGAAAGCTCAGAGCAGTTGAAGTCAGAAAGGAAACTTCTGAATCTACACTTTGTACAGATTTTAAAGCACGAAATAAGTGGCGATGGAAAAGCTACAGACAAAAAGAAAAAAAGTTAAGTATGCTTCCATAGTTACTTTCATTGTCCTTGGCTACAGTACAATAAAGGATTGGTTAGCCAGTCAGCCAGATTGGCAAGGAAGCAATTTCTGGTGTTGTGGAGAGAATATGCAGAGAGTTGTGATGAAGAAATTTTCCATCTTCCATTCACATAGCTTTGAATGGAAGTAAGTTCTAGAGTTGGAATTATTTTTTTTCTTTCTCAATTTCACAACTTATCTAATGCTTCAAATGTGTTTAATAAACCTTGTTGTTGGCAGTCCATCACTATTGGAAGTGAGTGCAAAAGAGGACTGGGATTAAATGGATAGTTACACACTGGAATTCTCTGTTTGCAGCAAAGTCATTACATTTACAAAGTACATTACAAGCCATTAAAGGAAAAAAATTAATTCTGATCAATAGCTGTGCTTCCACCATTCTTTTATCTGAATGGTTATTCAAATTATTTTATTCTGAATAGTTTTTGTAAATGGGAGAGTTGGGTTGAGACCGAGTCCAAAAAAGCAATTATTTGTTTATGTAGTGTAAAAAATAATTACGTAAATTTTTACTGAAATTTCCTGGTCATCTTTTCTCAGTCCTTGGATAGTACAGTAATAAACATCAACACAGCGTTCCTCTACATAGTGAGCATTGTTAAAAAATGCTATTATATATGAAACTTCAGGTAAAGGAAACTTCCCTCTTCTGCTTTTGGTTCAATCTTGTTTCTTTATTATTCTTCATATCATTCTCTGAACAGTCAGTTTCTTTCTAGTCTTTCTCAGTTTGATTACATGGAGATGTGAATTTAATTACAAATATCTCATAAGATGTAGTTCAGAAGAATTGAAGGAGATCAGCCTATAGGCACTGAGTGAGATCAATCTTTTTAAGAATATCTTCTGATAGAATGGAACAACCTTGAAACAACAGGGAAATCTTAGATGGGTAATGGGACATTTCAAGAGCTGGAAACTAATCTGAGAACTCTCTTACACTGACTTGTCATAAAAGATTGCAAAATGAATCAATTAAAGAAATAGTGAATAACTGCCAAAGTGTGGAAAGGTCATTGAAGCATTTTAAACATGAAATTCCTCATTGAAAACTGTGGTGTTTAACCCAACATTTCAATCAGTCAAGAGAACAGAAGATAGCAGACATGTCACTAGTTTTTAAAAACTACTTCAGGGGTTGTCTGAGAAACTACAATACCCAAGATCTGACTTTCTTGGGTGGCAAATTAATTGAAATTATTGTAAAATAGAACTGGTAAAAATTTGACTAAATTAAAATATGAAGGAACAATCAAATGAGAAAGGAATGTGCATAGCAAATGTAGTAATCATGAGGTTGAGCTAGTGATTTTTGCATATTTGGATTTGTAAAATGCTTCTTTGAGAAAAGTACCTTAGTAAAAGCTTTTGAAGAAGCTTGGCTCTCATGGAATGTGAGCAAAGATAATCCATGGACAAGCAACTTGATGGGAGATCCAAAGAAATTGTCTTTTTCCACAGATAATAAAGAAAATAGTCAGTAGGGTTCCACTGGATCTACAGATGTCCAGATCCTGCTATACAAGCTATACCCAAATGACAACAAAAAGATTTGAACTGAAGCAGGAATGTTTGCAAAGACAAAAAGTTGTGCAGCAAAGTCATGGCAACAGCAAGGTGTTGAAGAAAGTTTTAACCAATGCTGAGCATCCAGACACTAAAACCTCTCATATGATACGTGCTTAATTCAAATAAATACAGAAAGAAAAGTACAAAAAAGAAAGAAAGATACAAAACAGAAAGCTCTTAGTTGTTACTACTCATGAAAGGGATTTGGGAGTTATTTGAAGAGGCAACACCATGCGGTGTGACAAGAAAAGATAAACTGAACAATACAATTATATCCCTGTGCAGTGAATAGAGAACAAAACAGGAAAACATCACAATGCTATTGTATCGGTCTTGAATCTCAAATACATGCACTTCTGGTTATTGATCTCCAAGAGCAATGTAGTAGCACTAGATAAGATACAGGTAAGTTAAGCAGCAGTGTTCAGAAACAATGAATAGGTTCTACTCAAAGGAAACTGAATAGTGTATTTATACATGGAAAAGAGAATGATTAAAGGTCAATAAAGCATAAAATCAATGGTATAAAGATAGTGATTCATTATTTCTCCAAAGTGCAAAAGCTGTATAGTAATTTGAAACAAATGAAAGGACATCCTTTGTTTTACATGTCACTTAATTGTAGAGAATGCTGAAACAGATGGACCATTGGTCTGACCAGTGTGGCCATTCTTACAGTCCTGTGACCAACACTTTTTTCTGACTGTGTTCAGTGTCATGTTGAGGCAACATCAGTTGAGCAATATGAGAAGTTCAGTATAAAAATAACATCCTTTTCAAAGTATTCTTTCTGTTCATATCTATCACCCCTCTCTACTGTGGCAGTCATTGCCAACAGCTAAAAATATGCAAGCCCATAAATAACATCAGCTCCAATCATGTGTGGCAGCGATCTGCTTGTACCATACTTGTCCACATAATTTCTGTTATCAGTTTTACCAATTCATAAATTGGCAGCTGCTTCTCCCAGGTACTCTGGTAAAAGTATGGCATTGCTACATACACTGAAAACTAACAACATAAGGCTTCATTACATTAAATGTACAACCATAAACTCTTCAAAGACCCCCTCAACTAAGCACATTCTACTATAAGGCCAGAAAGAGGAATTAAAGAAATGGTCTCCTGATCATTACCATAGGAGCATTACAGAGGCAGAAAGCCAGTTGTGAAATGAGTGGCTCCAAGAGAAACAAATTCAAGCCAGTCCCTTTATACCCACCCTTGCACTAGGATAGGAGGCAGGAGGAGCAAACTTTGCAATACAGATATATCTGCCAGTGCAAATGTGGTATTTACTGCATTCTTTTAAATGGCTATCATTGCTTTGGAAGTACTGATTTATTTTCACAACACAACTACCTACAGCATAAGTCTAGGATAGCTGTGATTATCCCAGAAACCTCATGTATTTGTGATACAGTAGCATGTGTTGTAACAGAGAAAAGGGGCAGCATATGGGGGAAATCAATTCATTACATTTCTCCAGTTCCAGTGACTGCTCAGCTGTGGAAGATGAAAATGATTTTCATCTCCTCAAGGAATTGCTGGTAAGAAAGCTAAGCTGCCATTAGGTGGTGCCTAGGAATTGGTATAGAAAGGGCTGAACTTCCTACCTTGTGCATTCATTTTTGCAAGAGAACCAGGAGCATGTCTATTCTTATGTGTACATTTATCTGAAGAAGTTGTCAACAACAGCCTCCAGAGTTCTCTAGGGAGAATGCACTGTGCAGAAATAAATCAACAGCAAAATCACACTGTAGGTTGAAAAAGTGCATAAAATTAGTCTAATTTTAATGTATGCTAAAATATGCCTTTTGCTATTTAGTATGAATAAATTAGACTGCTACTTTCCATGTAACCCCATGACCTCCTAGGGGTTTTATTTTCAGTACAGTGTTTTGGGGGAAATAAAAATCCCTCAGGATCCCTAAGTTCTTCTGCTATGAAAGATCCAAACTGAGATAGCTGGAGGCAAGAAACACCACAGTTCCCAATTATGCTACCATTCCACATACAATTACTAGAAAGATGCCATTTAATTTTCATTCCATAAACATCTCCTGCTTAAATGGCTGAAGACTTGTTTTACTAACAAGTTTTTGTTTCATTTTGTAAAATGCATGGTTTTGAGTTGAAACTACTATAAAACTGCATATTATGTTTAAAATGTGTTTAAAATGCAGCTGATTAACAAAACTTGTTCCTCATATTCAACTCATATTTCTGATTTTCCCCCATACTTTTACTTTTCTTGTGTCCATGCCTTCCACCATAGTTTGTGGCTACAGTGAATTCTCTGTACAGTTATTTTGCAATCAGATGGCAGGGAGGCATCACGAAGTCTGGCCATTATATTTATTTTGCAATATTATCAGGAATCTTTTTCCCCTTGCCACTCCTCATGCCTACAAAGAGACTATACTGAACTACATGACAAGGTTGTGTTCCAGAATACCACAAAAGTAATTTCCCAGGTAAACTGACAATAGCATTTGCAATGTGAAGAAGAAAGAGCACCACACATGGGATAAACCAGAGGCTGATACATGCTGACTAATGGGGGAAGGCTTTCAAAGCAGAATAAGACAGAAAGGAGAAAGGAAAAAAACACTGAGAATATATTTGGCTTGAGGGGGGAACCAAGTTTTGTAGGACCTTGCAAGCACAGAGATTAGTCCTATGGCAGGGCACATGGTACACCAGAGATTTCAAACTAGTGATGGCTACAATCAGGGTGGCAGGTGAGAACATAACCTAAGCACAATTCATTTGGGTGTGCTGAAAGGAATCAGGAGGAATGCCATAAAGATATAAAAGAGGGAAGCTGCATGAGTAAAGGAGGGAGATGAGTGTGATTGGGTCCACGGTTTCCTAGGTGAGAAAGTCAGGGAAGGGACTTAGTGCTGGTCCGTGTGATATATAAAAGGTAACAGGAAACTATAAATCATAATACCAATGATTTGGGATTATGAGAAGTGAGAAGCACAGAGGAAAGCAGGAAGGGATCAAGGCTGCAGCTTTACTGACTGGAATTAGTCTTGTTTTCCTTTATCTCTAGTTGCCCTAGAATACCCTCACGGCTGCAAAGCACTGTAAGATCTTTGGGTGATCAAGGCTCTAGGATGGCTGTGTCTCCAGTTCCAGGGACCTCAACAAATACTAGCTGGCAGCTGGAAATTCTGTTGTCCCCCTACATATGCATTAAATTGAATGGCTATATTATCACATATCCGAAATACTAGAAAATATCTTGACATCAGTGAACCTGGAATATCTGTGGAGGCTAATAAAAATCAGAAAACCCCAAAAGTCTAACAGGCAAAAATGGAAGTGAGGAAAAAATCAAGTCCACAAATTTTCCATGCATTGCTGCAAGAATATGAAGAATGAATCTGACACCTTCTGCTCATGTTTATATGATATGCACACCAAACGTATGGGGGTTAGATTGTTTATCCAGCTTACCCCCTAGAGCATGACCCCACACAGCTTTCACAGCATCCTGAGCCAGCTGCCGAACCAAAGATACAAGTCCTTGGCTACTGAAATATTTCAATCCGTATGAACAGCACCTTCTGTTATATATATATATATTTATATAAAATACCACCTACAAGGAATTTGGGCTTCTTTTGGAAGGGGTGTCAAGATTGTCCAATACTGATGATGATCAATCAGATTGAGCTGTAGGCTATGAACGATGACTCAGGTATGGACGTCAATCTAGGCTGGGAGATGAACAGATCAAGAGCAGCCCTGCCAGGAAGGACTTGTGAGTGCTGGTGGATGAGAGGCTGGAAATGAGCCAGAAAAGTGCACTTGCAGCCCAGAAAGCCAATGGTATCCTGGGCTTCATTCAAAGCAGCGAGGCCAGCAGGGCAAGGGAGGGGATTCTGCTCCTCTGCTCTGCTCTGGTGAGACCCCACCTGGAGTGTTGCATCCAGATCTGGGGTCCCCAGCATAGGAGGGACACGGACCTGTTGTAGCGAGTCCAGAGGAGCTGATCAGAGGAATGGAGAACCTCTCCTACGAGGAAAGGCTGAGAGAGTTGGGATTGTAGAGTCTGGGAAAAGAAGACTTCAGAGTGACCTAATTGTGGTCTTCCGGTACCTGAAGAGAGTCCATGAGAAAGACAGAGAGAGACTATTTACAAGAGCATGAAGTGACAGGACAAGACAGAATGGCTTCAAACTGAACAAGAATAGGTTTAGATTGGATATTAGGAAGACATTTTTTACCATGAGGGTGGTGAGGCACTGGAACAGGTTGCCCAGAGAAGTTGTGAATGCCCCATTCCTGGAAATGTGTAAGGCCAAGTTGGATGGGGCTTTGAGCAACCTGGTCTAGTGGAAGGTATTGCCCCACAAGGGTGTTGGAACTAGATAATCTGTGAGGTCCCTTCCAACACAAGCCATTCTATGATTCTATGATTTCATTTTGGTCAAATTCAAACTCCACCTTGACTGCACCCACCCGTTACACAGAGATCTGGAACCCTGCAGCTCTGGTCTCCTCTCTGGGGCCTGTCATGGCTCTTGACCTGCTCTTAGGGTGCATTTCCAGTGTGATATAATCAGCACCAGGGTTGCACATTAACTCCTTCCCTATCTCCAACCCTCTGCCTACCTGTAGACAACTCCCCAACAAAAGGTACTGCTGGCCTGTCACCCTGCTGACCCCGCAGAGATTCATACACAGAAGACCTTCATCAGTGTTAAGTAAGATGATGTTTATTGGTAGCCAGAAAGTGGTTTTTAAAGATCATTATCATTATCCTGGTTTTTTTCAGTTAGAAAACAGTAACACACAAAAATCATACTGGGGTTTGGGGCTTCATGAATCAATGTTTTATAAAAAAATAGATGTAGATACAGCCCCTAGCCCAGAACACCTGTAGTCCAAGAAAATACAAGAAAGGTAGAATAAGAAAATAATGAAACTAATTCTAGCCCAGGTTTTTATTTACAAAATACCATGATGATACATCTTTTCTGATATTCCATCACTGAATTTGCTTTCCTGTGGTGATCATCCACCTCTCACCTGGCAACCTAGTGATTTTATATTGAAACACTGAAGCAGGACAAAATTTCTGCTGAGCTCCCACATTGCTTGCATCTGAGGGAAAAAGACCATGCTATTCTGTCTCTATGCTGAGAACTGTATAGGGTTTGTATTAGAAACAATAAATTCAGTGCATTAAGCCATTGACACAGAATTTTAATAATAAATTAATAACAGATATTTTAAATGTGTTCTGTTGATGATGCTGTGGCCTTTGCTGAAAACCACTTTGTTTGTATATAAGCAATTGTACTATTAGTGAGCATTATCTTTTCAGCATGTCTGAGACAAAATTTTAACAGGGTCATAAAGAACAAAGAAATATAGATTCTGGGGGAACAATAAAGGGTCATCATTACAAACTTCAAATAACTGTAACTGCTATTTTTGCCTAGGTAGAGGAACAGTATTTTCAAAATGTACAAGAAAACAAAAGATAAATTATTTCTTTCCCTGCACGTTTATTGAACCTCTTACAGATGCTGTATGTTAAAAGTAGCTCCTGCTAATATTATGACATTTTTATTTCAACATATGCAAATTCTCCATTAGAATGAATTCTCATTCCCAAATTGTTTTTGAAATCTCCAGAGAGTATATATTTACAAGATTTTTTATGCAGAAGCTTTCAGAAAATTTAAAGAATTCTCACCATACTGTTTTAGTCAGTATTAAACGCAAACAGCTAGAACTGAGATATATTCTTAGAAGTAATACAGTCTCACATTATTATTTTCCCAGGTTCTGTTACTACTGAAAGCCATAAATGTCACAAATAAATCCTGCATGTTAATTAGACAATTGTTAGTGAATATTTAATAACTTATTTTAATAGTTATTGTACAATAATATAATACAATACAGTATAGTATAATATAATAATTAATTTCTATACAGTGACAAGCTGCAGCGATGATTAATGAAATGGTGTGCACTTACACTGTCTTTCATAGCAATGCCCAAGTGTGCTCTTCGTTGTATTTATTTAGGGCTATTCATTAGCCCTGTGTATTTAGTCCCACACTTCAACACACAGGGGTGTGAAAGCTGCCAGGTTCCCTCGGCACCTCATTACTACAGACCTTACTGGCACCCCATTCCCAACCTTCTTCCCCCTGCACATCCGCTGATAATTCCCCCATGTCACTAAATGCCTTTGCCCATTAGTCACAGAATGTGTGTACATTGGACTAGTAAGCTGAACTTCAGCATCCATGTTACCTTGCAGCAGAGCATTCTGTCACTTCCTTCAACCAGCTATTGAAAAAAACCCAGTTTTTCTTGTTTTGACCATCCCACCTACTTGCTGGACTCCTTGCTCCTCAGTTCACATATTGGAGAGGACATTAAACAAATGACACTTTCTGACTTTCTTCGTGCCTTTCAAGACATTACAGATGTCTGCCAAATCCTGTCTCTGGCATTAGCAGAAAGGAGCTAACATGTATGGGAAAACAGGAGACTAGGCTGGGAATGTAGAATCAGGAGAAATTCTATGTTGCTATTGAGGCAAATCCATTCCATAAGAATTTAGGTTGTTTTATCTAGGTGACAGGATGAGCAAAACCTCCAGTTTTGCATCTGGTCTAAATCACTAGAGAAGGGATGCAATGTGAGGACAGTGCACAGTACCTTCCCTAAATGTGCTCCAAATCTGCTGCTGTTCATATTACTTAGTTGCAACTTGCACCGCTATCATTCCTGCTCTGTGCAAGTCTTGAATTATTTGCATCCTTAAGGCCATCATTGTCCCAAACACCAAAGTGACTCATAACTTTTAAAATTGAAAAAACAAGCTTATAGTTGAGTTGCTGTCAGTACAATGGCCGATTCTAAATTACTTCCCTCAAAAAACTCATCTTTCTTCTTTTTTTCCAGAACATTTTTCAGGTTTCTGACATAGTTTTACATTTATTACAATTTACTACATACAGAAGTATTGTTACTTTCACTAGCTTTTGTCCAGGAATGTGATTCTAAATTTGCACAGATCTAGTCCAGTCATTCCAGGTGACTGCTCCAATTAAAGTATCAACCTGCTGAGTGTATATGGATGAGTGTCCACCTCTCTGAGTCCGTGTGCTGCTGTCTTGTTCTGGCTATGACAATGTCCATTCTCCATCCCTTTTGGCATCTCTCCCTTTTCACTCCAAACCCACCTATGTAATTTTTATTTACACAAACTGGAAATAGCTCTAACAGTTCCCACACTGATCTCAGGATGTGCCTAAGGTAATGAGGAATCTATTTTAACGAGAGTATTTCAGCAGTTAGCAATTTTTTTGATGATTAGGTAGAGATATAATAGAAAAATGGGGATAGGTTTTTTTCCCTTCTGTGTTTCTGTTGGACTTTCAAAGCTTCTTAGAAACACAATCTCACACTTTCCGCCTTTCTATGCATGAACTGTATGGATCTAAGAGAAGAGGGTTGTAGTCTGAGTTACAAATAAGTACTGGAAATCTTGTTAAAAAAATATATGGGAGGAAAAGTTAGGAATAGGACTTGTCATAGAAAAAAGGGAAAAATGTACAGCTCTTACTAAAAAGTTTACAAATACAGTCAACATGCATAATAATAAATGTCAAAATAGAAATACGCACTGCATGGGGACAGCTAGTGTATTTCAGATATCTTGGAGTTCCCCTCTTAGAAAGTGGAGAATTTTCACTGTCAGATGAATAAATGACCCAGACGTTGCCTGCATCCAATATCTTCATCAGTGCTTTGACATTTTTCAGTCTTTTGATAACAAGGTTTACATATTTAGATAAAGTGTAGCATTTTCGGAGAGGTATACAGGAATTCAGAACAAATACAGCCTTTGCATGACTGTGCAGTTGCACAGAACTCTTAAAAGAAAGCTCTTCTTAAAGACAAGGGTCTTTTTGGTACTGTGAAAATTAAACCAACAATATGGGTTGAAAGAGATGACATTTCTGTTGAAGGGATTCATATGCACATTATGTGGGAGGAAGAGTCACAGACTTTCAACTGCTGACCTACACAAGTTCATGTTTGTGGTTCAGGTAAAAGAACAGGGTGACTGCATCTCGGGGACCTGTGGCAGGATGTGAAAGCTGAGCAGCAGCATCTGAGACATGATTCATAGGGTACAGCTGCAAAAGAGTGCATGCTGCAGGAATCCGAGAGGTTGAAGGGCACAACCAATGGATCTGCAAAAAAAATAAAGTTCTTTAGAGCAGTCCTTTCTGAACCTTTTCAATTTCTTAAAATCTGTTAATAGTGAGGACACCAAAATTCTAGAATGTGGCATTAAAGCTACTTTTATTCCTGATGTTACATTCTTCTATAGTGTGTTAGTTTACAATATAACCAAAAGGTATTAGATCTTACAGAGTGATATAAGAAGATTGTGCTATGTTGCTTGTTTACTACACAGCCTAACTTCTTTCAGACCTGCCGTACTATTTATTCCCACAGATGTGACCCTGTATTTGGCTGTAACTGAAGGGTCCAATTTAGGAGGTGTAAGTCAGAGCAGAACCAAGGCCACCCCTTGCTGACCACGGTGTCCCTGCCCTGGCTTCCTGAGCTGCTCATCCACAAGGTCTTGAATCTACACTGCTTACAACTCAGAATTTTAACTGAAAGTGTCATTGCTTGCCTTAAAAATTCAGTGATGACTGGGAAGCGCTTATGAGCTCACAGACATTTGTAAAGCTGGAAAAAACCAGAAGCAGTTGTCAGTAACCTTCCCAGCTATCCCAGGCTAAGCCATTCCTTCTACATCAGTGCCTTCAGTGTGTGAACCTGTCTGTTTGTGACCTCAGCCATTTCCTGCCATTCTTCCAGGCTCTCTGAGTCATACACAGCTTTCATTCACAGAGGTTTCACATTGACTTTCTAAACATTACAACAAATCCTAAAGAGCATCGGTCCTACTCTCCATTTCTGCACAATCACCTGGAGTCATCTCCACTGATCGATAGCTCCTTTTGAGCTATGCCAGTCACCTCATATTGAACCCATGCAATATGAGCTTTCTTCATAGAATACAACATTGACTTTGCAGAAAAGAAACCTGAGAACTATCTAAGTATGTCTGCACCATTACCCTTATAAGCAAATTTGTAGTTTAACAAGAAATTAAACATTTTTTCCTACAGCCACATCAGCTACTACTGCTGTATGTCCATCTTATAATTTGTTATTACATTCTGTGTCAACATTTGTCTGTGACTGATGTCAGATAAGTCACTCTACTACTATCTGTCTTCTCACTTCTCCAGTTTTAATACCTATAGTCAGCCTTCATGTCTTGCATAAATTTCTGCAATAATTTAAGCTTTATTAAAAATTAATAAAGTTTCATGCTTCCTGAGATCAAACATGCAAAGCTCTTTCAGAGTCTCAAATGCAAGTTCTTTAGGATCTGCTTACTTGAAAATGTTTTTCTCTGCAGAATATCCTTCTTAATAATGACCAGGAAAGCATTTGGTCATTATCATATGATAGAAATACATCATACATTCTTTCAAGTAAGATCATAGTTATTTACGAAATGGTTTTATTTTTTGTATCAATATCAACATTTTAAACAATCTGGATATAATAGGCCTATAATAGTGTTAAGATTTAAAAACTTGAGCTGTTCCTAAAACTACCAAGCATGCATATTTCTTGACATTCTTATCCATTTTTTCTGTGCTTCATAACTTGTAATGATTGCTAGGCTTGCCTTTTGTCTACTGTATGTATTTATTTCAAACTGCTGTGTTTGCTTCCCTGCTGAACTAGAAACATATTTTTCTGAATCTCTCTTCTTTCTTGATCACAATATTCTGACTTCTTTTTAGATGTCTTCTTCCCTATAGATGCCCTCTACTTTGATAATTTTTCTATGGAATTTTTTCTTTCCACTCAGTAATTCATTTTCCACAGCTTTTGTGGGCACAAGTTGGACCATGTCCCTTGGGAACATGAGGACATAGTCAATGTCCGTATGTGTGTACGTAGAATGGATTGTAACCTTGTTTGCATATACTGAATGTAGCCAGATCTATATACTCAGGCAAGCACAGACTTTCACTCTAGCAATAATCTTCACCACGATAAAATCTGAAGTCGTTAGTTTCCCTAATATGATTTTTTTTGGTCAGAATATAATTAGTTGGGAGTTTTAGAAACTCTAATAATGCCTTAGTACATAGGTCCAAGATATATGTGTGATCTGAAATTCTTCATAATAAAGCAATTTTCTATCCTCAAATTATTATTAGACACTGAAAGAAAAAGTTATCTTGTTCTTTAGTCTTGACTGCTGTGAGAGAAAGTGGCTCTCTGGTAAAACCAGTTTAGGTTTATTCCCATTATGTTGATCCATACACAGTTACTTTCCTATGAATATGAGAAGTTTATAACTGTATTCAATACTCCATTTCCTTATTTATTACTCAACTCCTAGTGGGCCAAAACCTCTGTCAGAGCAAGGTCCTTTATTATTTATAGGAACTAAGAGAGCCTAAACCTTTTAACTCAGTAACAGTCTCTCATGATGCCTGATGATAATTCCTTCTGGACACAAATTGTCAAACCTCTAGAAATGGAGAGAAGGAATTGACCTGACACACTTTTGCTTTCTAACTCATAACTCTAAGAAAAATAAAGAGTGTTTTCTTCTTTCACAGCTGCTTTCCAGCATGGGAAGTTGCTCTCGATGCCCAACCTTTCTTCTGGAACCACTGGAGTGGAAACATTTGAAATCAAACCCCTTGCCAAATACAATGAGAATTGGGATAAAACCTGACAAGTGGGCACTTATTGCCAGGCCAAGCATTTTCCAGACTGATACTAAAAGAACACAAAACCCATTAAAAGAAGCTGAATCCAACATTTTCATAAGGCAAACCATGCAAAGTGAAATCTGATTGAACTCCTTGTTTTCAATTCACAAAAGGAAAAAAAAAAAAAAGAATCAAAACTGCAGTGAGGACTGTGGTCTATACTTAATCTGATGGCCACAAGAGGGTACAATTTGTAAATTGTATGTGACTACAGCAGTTCTACAGAGGTTTCTCTAAGCAACATCAGTCTTTTCTGGAGTCACAAAGATCCGTCTCCAGAGGAGCCTAAGGGAAATCCTGCCAGAGCACATCCCCTGGGGCCGGGTAGGGTGCAGGATGAAGGCCAGGAGTGCCTGTCTGTGCACGTGCTGTATGGTGGCTTCCCTTCCATTCAGGCCACAGTCCACGGTCCTCAGACATCTCAGCCTCTTCAAACCTTTTGCCACTTTAGCCAAGAACACCCTATGGAGGAAAACGAGCATAACATACCTTCAGCTACATCTTGAGCACCCAAACAACACTCCCAAAGGCGCTCCTGTGTCCTTAAACAGCCTTTGGGCATCAAAGTCAGACAAAAAAGCAAAGGCCAAATGGCTTTGTCCACACCCATTAGGAATCACAGAATATCCTGAGCTGGAAGGGACCCCAGGGAGCACCGAGTCCAACTCCTGGGCCTGTGCAAGACACCCCAAGAGACACACCGTGTGCCGGAGAGTACTGTCCAAGTGCTCCTTGAGCCCTGCCAGGCCTGGGGCCGTGACCGCTGCCCTGGGGGTCAGCTCTGGAGCCAAACGCCTTCCTCACGGGGCAGGCAGGACAGAAGATGGAGACAGGAAAACAAGACCTGACTGGAGGCTTCCTCCTGACATGTAATTAATTCTGTGGTGAAAGTTTGTAATCTGTGGTTTTGGCTCAAACCAGCCTCAGTATAACTCACTTTGATAAACAAGTAACAGTACTTGTTTGAGAGCACAGAATAAAAGTATGTGGGTCTAAGGAAGTATACATTGCTGTGAGCCCCACACATACCGTGTGTCTCCAGTGTCCTGTGAAATGCCCTCTCCCCTGCAGTGGCGTCTCCGCGATCCCAAACGCACCAGTGTTTTTGCGTATTTTAGGGAAATCTGTCAAGCATATGCTCAGATGTTGGCAGCGCTGGCAGAAGCACAGCCTCGACAGCTTCTGTTTGTTATTGCAATTGTTTGATCCCAGCTCCGACTGCGGGGATCCAAGAGACGCTCGGCCAAAAGCTATTTAACTTTGGGATCACTGGGCAACGTGTGACAACAGGGGAAAACAAAAAAGAGAGCGAGAGAAAAAGAAAGAAAAGAAAGGGCAGGAGGCGCCGGGGCGAGGGGCGCGGGCCCTTTAAAGGCCGGCGCGGGGCCCGTGCCGCCTCTGGCCGGGAGACCCCGCGCCGGCAGTGAGAGGTGAGACCAAGATGGCGGCCGCGCAGTGACTGAGGCGGAGCCGGGGCTGGAGGAGCCGGGCCGGACGGGCCGCCGCTGCGCGCCCCCTCCCTCCGCGGGCCACAGCGTCTGTCCGCGGGCCGGCCGCGCCGCAGAGCGCCCGGGAGCGCAGCCACGCCGCGGGGCACGCTGGGGAGTCGGGACTGAGCCGCCGCAGCACCGGGAGGAGGAGGAGGAGGAGGAGGAAGAAGAACATGGCGGCGGAGCCGAGCTGGGAGTGAAGCCGCCGCCTGGGAGCGGAGCCCATGGGGCAGACGGGGCGCTGAGGCCGGCCGGTCGCGCACCCCGGCGCGGGAGGGGCAGTGTCGGCAGGCCGCGGGAGCCCCGCCGGAAGGAGGGCGGCTCCGGCGGGCCCCGCGCCGGCGGGCGGCGAGCGAGGGGCTGCGGGCCTGGGCAGCTGCTGCACAATAGAGCTGGGCTCCGGGCCGGGGCGAGCGGCCCCTCTCCCGCCTGTCTCCCTTCCTCTCCTTCCCTCCGGCCTCGCCAGCCCTCCGCGCACTTTCCTCGGCAGGGCCCCGGCCTCCAGGGCCGCCTGCTCCTGTGACTGCCCGCCGGCTGCTGTGCGCCGCTGCTTCCACTCCCCTGGATCCACTGCTCCTCTGGGATCTCCTCTTCACCGCCTCTCCTGCCTGCCCTTCGCCCTGCAAAGAGCCTCGCTCTTCTCTGCGGCTCTCCCCTGCGTAGGCTTACTCGCCTTTTGTGCAGCGCCTGACTGTGCCTGGAGGAGCAGCTCCCCTTTCACACCTTCACCTCGTCTTCCCCCTCTTCCCTTGCGCACCCCAATCCTCTGTTATCCTCGATAATGAGGATCCCGTTGGGGCTCTGAAGAGAGGTACGAAGAGCTTGCTTTGGCGTGCCCGTGTGGGGCTGCTCCCTTCTTCCCCGCTCCCCTCCCCTGAGGGGGGCCTGGCCCCCGACCAGGCTCCTGCTTCTCCAGCGATTGCAAGCCAGAGTGGTGGCTGCGGTGTGGCCGGCGGCAGGATGACGGACACCCGGCGGAGGGTGAAGGTGTACACGCTAAATGAGGACCGGCAGTGGGACGATCGAGGCACAGGGCATGTGTCCTCTTGCTACGTGGAGAGGCTCAAGGGCATGTCCCTGCTAGTCAGGGCAGAGAGTGATGGTAAGTGTTTATGGCTGAAGGTACAGTCTTTTCTCGTCCTACCCAGAAAAGGAGCTGGGTGTAGCTTTGTGTCTGTTGCCTTAATGCTGCGTGATTCAAATGTTATCTCTACAAGCAAGTAGGCGCTAATCAGGGTTCATTCGTGTTAGGCCCAGGGAAAGAAATAGAAGGTTGCCATCAATTGCGAGCGTAGTAGGCGCTTGGTTCATATTGAATACACAGTGCTGCATGCAAAATGTGTTTAGGTCGTGTTGTAAATCTTGCATGGGTTTGGGTATCTGGTGATCTATTATTAGATGCCCAGTGTACTCCAGTTTCAAAACTGATCATTGTGATGTATCCTTTCGTCGATGTGTATGGAAATGATGATCACCTTGTGAAAGTTGTTCAAAACTTAGATCTTGGGGTTTATTATATGTTTTTAAAAGGTCCTTGGATGATTACACCCTTCCTCCCCCCTCTGTCCCTTTCTTTGGTAGCTTTGAGTAGTCTTACATATTTCTAAAAGCTATCAACAGTTATCAAAGTACAGTTATGGTAATAAAGACATTACAATGGACAGAACAGCATTTTCAGAGAAGCCTTTTTTTTTTTTAATGAGAGTTCTCAGTCCTTTAGCAGTTCTAGCACTTCCTATAAATACAGTTAAAATTATACATTATCAACTTCCCCTTGCATTTTCTGGCAACATATGTCAATAGTATAAGTTGAGTAGTAGTGTCTAGCCCTGTAGCTACATGTTTGGGCTAGTCTTGATTATTGGTTAAGTGAGTTCATGACTGCTGTGATCGGAGTACATTTTAAAATGTATATTTTGCAATATCAAGCTTGTACCGTTTTGCTATTAAAGTTTGTCAGTGCATGATTTCCTACTACTTTAGATGTGTAGCTGCTGTATTTAGTGACTTGTAGATCTAGTTGTAGCTTGTGACTGTCAACAGACCTTGTAATCTTATTTATGCTTTCTCACTGTAGGAACTGGGATGCAAAGCAACTTGAGAATAATTAATTCTTACTATTTCAGAAAGTTCTGACAAACTACAATAATCTCTACAGCAAAGACCATAAACTGATGTGGAGGAGTCAGTGATCTGAGCAGGATTTTGACAATTGAGCTTCTGATAAGCATGAATCTCAGGGTCTTGTAGTTTCTTGAATATACTTTAAAACTGATACTTGATCTTATTTATTTTACAGTGAGGAAGATGCATTTAAAGTTTGAGCAGCTTCATGATGTAAGAGAAAATGTTCAAAACAGAAATAGACTTAGTTTAATTTTAACATGACAGATGAAATTAAAAAGGTTATCACTAAGTTTTTAAGCTAATTTTTACACCGTGTTTGTTGTCCTGGCTGTCTACATGGCTGATGGGGTCATGTTGAAAACCTGTCATGTCTCCTATACATTAACCATTTCCTGATATTTTTTATTCCTTTTTAGAAAAGAAAGCAAAAGAGCTGCCATTCATAATCTGCTTGTGAAGAAATAGCCCATTCAAACTAACATCCCTTTATTAACTTTCAGTGGAATATGTATGCTTAAGACTGATTAGATCCTGGATTGGAGTGTTGTTACGAGTTTATTTGTTGTAAATGAACCTCTGTAAAAAGGAAAATGCAAATTGGTGTAAAAAGATGAAGTAATTGCTTTGTGTTTGTATAACTAAGATACTATACTGAAAGCAGAACTGGCTCAAACTTACTAACTGCACCTGATACACAGATGTGTGTTTGGTAGGATACACACATTAGACCTCTCTCAAACTACATACATGTACTTGAAAGTATTGAATAATATACAGAGCTTAAGTTCTTAATACAGTAGGTAGTATCAATCCTGGGTAAATCTGCACTCTATTAATAGGCAAGGTTTTCTAACTTGCTTGTGTAAACACCTCGTAAAATTTGATTTATATTTTGTTTACTCCCAGTGTCTGTTGTTTGCGGGCTAATTTTGAGGACAAATAGTCATTTTTACATGAGCAAGTGATTTTGAAAAAGGTAGCTCCTGGCTTGTGTTTTAGGTACTGAGCAATTTATGTATTCCCTTGCATTCTTTTTTAACTAAATGAAGTGGTTGACTCTGATTTTTAACTTTTTCCCAGTTATGAAAGACGTACAAGTAGTAGGAACTTGACCTGTACACCGTTGGCCTCCATGTTTCCACTGCATTCTTGTATTGTCTTTCTTTGTCAGCTCCTCCTCTTTCCACAATGAAACTTCTTCCTTCCTGCATTTCTAAACCGAGATTTATCCTGTACACACTGGCATGCTCTTTCTGGCTTAGTGCAGGAAGCTGACAGAAAACCTCAGGATCTGCATGAACGTGAAGGCTTGGCTTCCTGAGTAGGGGCAGTCCTGGGGATGCGAGCAGTAGTTCCTTCTGTGTATGGGAAATTCCCACTCCTATTAAAGAGCCAGTGCGCCTGTGCACAGAGCAACAGCAGAATTACCAGTGATTTGTTTGGCTCACCATATGGGCTAGCACATAGTTCAATCTTTGGATTTTTGCAGTTGTGAATTGGTGTAATAGGCCGCTTTACAGGTGGTTAAGATTTTTACGACTCGGTCAGAGTGTTCAGATAAGAGAAATACAGTCGGTATGCCTACTCTAAGGTAAGCCATCCTCTGGAATTGGAGAAATAAGAACCAAATAAAAGGGTCTATTTATTTATAGGAGTGGTTTTTAAACTCGTGTTGGTATTTATTTTAACACTATCTTAAAGTAATTTAGAGCAGGATGAGTTGATTTGTGTTGCTGTCTGAGATGTCTCATGTTCCCAGGAACCAAACTGTAAGAAGCATTGCAGGCAATTTGGAGTAATCAGTTTTAAAACAAATACCATAAGCTGCTTTCAGATCAGTTATAATGTGCTTTGAAGCAGAAAAATGGTTTTTTTTTTTTACACTTTAATAACTGTTAACTTTTTTATTTAAAACCCTGAAGTGTTTCTCTGTGTGATTCCTAGTTGCAATGTATTCTACTTGAATTGCAGGAGAGCAATAGTGCAGTCTTTTCTTACGAATTATCACCTTCCGTGTGAGTTTCTCAGTGTAATCAAAAGCCTTTGATTTCTTACCTATTTCTCACACGGTATTTTAGGCTGCTGTGGCCTATCTCATCCTTAAAACATTTATCTACTTTTTGGTTTTTAATGCCTGGTTTCAGATTGTTTTTTTTTGTTCTGAGCCCAGATGACTGAAGTGACCTCAAAACCAAACTTTTCTGTTCAACTGTTTTGGGTTAATTTGAAGGCTTAAACCTTTAATTAAAACTTACTAGTCCAGTATCTAAACTTTTTGACAAGCCAAAGTGAACCCCTTCATTGGAGGCCATATTTGCCAACTGTCTTTTAGGAACTATATCAGCATTTTCATTCTGAAGTTGTAGTTTGCTGCTTCCGAAGTCTGTGTGTTAATGACTTCTGCCACAGGTCAGATGCCCATCCTGCCTGATTCTTTAGTGTAGGTATCAGTAATCCTGTGCTACTAGCAGAAGGCTTAGACAAAATTTGTCTTAAGTTTGTTTTACTTTGCTCAAACTCAGTGGATTAATTTTATTTACTTATTTTTAGGAAGACAACACAATACTTATCTTAGATCAAAATTTAGAAAGCATGGGAGAGGATGTATTTGTTTGGGGGTTTTTTTGTTTCTTTTCTCATCCTTCTCCCCTGTCTGTAATATTTGGGTTTGACTATTCAGACATGTTAGACTGAGGAATAGTCTCTTGCAAATTTAGAACATGCTCTTGAACCTCAGTTTGAGCTGTTTCTCTGTGTTAGTTTCTGTGTTTAGGTTGCAGCAGAACTTAAACCTCTGTGTGAATCTTGAATGGAAATTTTCATTTAAATGTGAACATGTTTATACTGGTGAGGGTAATGAGCAGCACTATTTTGTTTCTTTTTTTTTTTGAGGAAGAATCCAGGTAACAGTTTGATGGGAGAGGAGCAGTGTTCCAGATCAACTGGTCTCCTCCATGTGCACATGTGTAAATAAGTCTGCAGATTTGCAGTGTAATACTATGGGGTTGGGATATTCGATGTTCTCTAAGTATTACTGAAAATAGCATTGCATATCTGTGGGTAATCTCTTTTGAGCAAGTCTTTCCCCATGCACACATTCCTTCTGCAGCACAGAATAGTGTTTTTCTGCTAACAACCCCCCCAGCTGTGCTGTATTGCATTACAGTGGCAGGTAACAGAATTCTGCAAATCAGTTTTCATCTTTATGGGTGGTTTCAGATGTTACTTTCTGGCACCGATGTTTTGCAGTTACCTTTATAGATTCATTCAAGGCTATAATTTAGAAATAACTAGATCTGCATAATTTTGGAGAGCTTATTAAAAATGTAGCTTATATTAGGGTGGGTTTTCAGGTCTTACCTAACTTTGAATAGAGTCATTGGGTCAATGAATATGGAAATTTTGTTTACTGGATAGTCTTAACACATTCTAGGATGGTGCATACAGAATATATAGAAAAATAACCCATATAGAAAATAATTGCTTATGACAAAAACATCTCAAACTGTATTTAAGACTCAATACTGATAATGATTTGGAGTGGAAAAGAAGTTTATTTGTGATATGATAGATTTCTGTAACCTTTTAAAGAATATTTTTGTGTTTCAGACATCTGTTGCTGCTGCTGGTTTCCAGGTACAAGTAATAGAGACCCAAGGCTGCCTCATACTCATACAGAAAGGGGCCTGATCCTGTAAAACTCACTGTATGCAAATACACTCACTGAAATAACTAGTAGAAGAGTCACTGATTGTGAGTTGTTGAATCCTTTTTGGGGAACATATTTCACAAATGGAGCATCATATTCTCCAGGATGGATCTGGAGCAGTTATTAGTAATAGAGCACAGTTTACTCTTCAGTGTGTTTTTATCTCTAGACTAGTAGTTTTCTGCTGTCCAGAATGGTGAGGAATAAGTTGAATCATGTGGTAATGAGAAGCAAGTCAAGCCTTATAAGGCTTGATTTGTCTGTCGCACAAGCGTCAGGTTTAGTGGAAAAGAAGTAGTACTCTTTTGTGAAGAGTCTAGTAAAGAAGTCATTCTCTGGTGTCTTGCTTCTAGCTTGGAAAATGAAATACCTGTATTCAATTGTTTTCAGATTTTTTTTTAAAATAGTATTTTATCAAACATGGCATTCAAGTTTATATATCATACTCTGCTAATTTCAGGATTTCCATGTCTGTGGATCTGTGTTCAGCAGTTAAAATACAATGTTGAAATTATCAATTACTTTTGATTCTTAGAAGATTCTAGTTCATACTTGCTGGTGTTAAATGTTTCTAGACAGGAAAGACTTTATAGAAGTTAGTCAGCCAAGTTAATAGCACAAAATAATATTCAAAAACTTAATGTAATGGAAGCTTGGACTTTTAAAACAAGACTAAAGTGAAATACTGTCTGTAGCTGATGATCATAGTGGAAAAGGGCATGCTGGTTTTAGATGTTCATTAGGTAAACCCAGAATTCAGAGCTCCAGACCATGGCTGAAGTATGAGCATTGTATTGGATTCATCAGTAAATCTCATCTTAGATGTTTTCCTTCTCTGTCCTGCTCTGTGGTTTGTGATTATTTTTTCTTTAGTTATGATGTTACACTTAAGCAAGTAAGCTGCTTTGGTAACAAAGCTGATGCAGGTTAGAAAACCGGGAAAACTCTCAGAAGAAAGAGAGGGTAATATATTTGGGTTTGAGGCGAGAGAGCTTTTATTGTGTCTTGGTTTTCCCTTGAGGGGCATTTATTTCAGTTTTGTTGTTGGATTGTGTCTGAGTTTGTAAATAGCTCTTACTGCAAGAGCAGTTGAGACAAGGCAATAGCTTCTCAAGCCAGCTTTGTTAGTGAAAGCTGTTTCTTCTAGAACAACAGACTTAGAAATTAAGAATAAGCAGCCTTCACAAGTCAGTTAATTTAAAAAAAATTTTATCTGATTATGACATACATGGTAAGCTAATAAATATAAAAATCTTTGGTAAAGCTTCTAAATTCATAAAGTAATAACCTTTCTTACCAGACAACAAAATGTTCTGATATTTATGTAATTCTTTAATGACACACCACTCTTAGAGCAAGTAAAGTTGTGTGATCAGGTTCTTCAGTCTCTTCTCTCACCTCCCCGAACATCTTCATCAGTGTCACAGACAGTGGGATTGAGTGCACCCTCAGCAGTTTTGCAGGTGTGACACCAAGTTGAAGTGGTGCAGTTGACATACCAGAGGGGCAGGATGCCATATAGAGGGACTTGGGCAAGCTTGAGCAGTGGGTCCATGGGAACTTTGTGAGGTGCAAGGGGCTGCACCTGGGCCAGGGCAACCCCTGGTATCAAAAGAGGTTGGGGGATGAACAGATCAAGAGCAGCCCTGCTAAGAAGGACTTGGGGGTGCTGCTGGATGAGAGGCTGGACTGGGCTGGCAGTGTGCACTTGCAGCCCAGAAAGCCACTTCTATCCTGGAGTGCATCCAAAGCAGTGAGGCCAGCAGAGCAAGGGAGGGGATTGTGCCCCTCTACTTCCCTCTGGTGAGACCCCCACCTGGAGTGCTGCATCCAGCTCTGGAATCTGCAGCACAGAAAAGTCTGTGTGGGGAGGAGAGGAGTAGACATGGTCAGAGGGGTGGAATACCTCTCCTACACGGCAAGGCTGAGAGAGCTGGGGT
Organism: Acropternis orthonyx; assembly: GCA_035583155.1. NCBI lineage: Eukaryota > Metazoa > Chordata > Aves > Passeriformes > Rhinocryptidae > Acropternis > Acropternis orthonyx. The sequence goes on along the minus strand of JAWWEU010000158.1, from coordinate 48,418,457 downwards.
TGTTCAGCCTGAGGAAGAGAAGGTTCAGGGAAAACCTTATTAAAGCCCTTCAGTACTTAGAGGGGGCTTTAAAAAAAGATGTGGACAGACTTTCTAGTAGGACCTGTATGCACAGGACAAGGGGTAATGGTTTTAAACTAAAAGTGTCGATTTAGAGTAGGTAAAAGGAATAAATTCCTTGCTGTGAGGTAGTGAAACATTGGCATAGGTTTCCCAGAGAGGTGGTAGGTGCCTCATCCCTGGAAACATTCAAGGTCAGGTTTGAGGGAGCTCTGAGCAACATGAGCTAGTTGAAAATATCCCTGATTGTTGCAGTGGGGATTGGACTAGATGGCGTTTAAAGGTCCCTTCCAGCCCAAATCATTCTATGATTCTGTAATTTTTTGTTTGTCAGTAGCATTTCTTAAGTAAGGAAATGTGGAGGGGTTTTTTTGTAACTGTAACTCATTAGATTGAGGATGGTGATACCTCATTTGCAGACTTGGGGATATTTCTTGCTGTGGATTTTGTATTTTGTATGCTCCTCTGATAGTGAAAACTAGCTAGTTTTTGCTGATTCTGTTGTGAGATTTGAAAGCACGGTTTTAACTTCCAAGTATGTTTTTCTAATCCAAGTAGTTTGTTTACTTGTCCTGCCTTCAAGTTCTCAGGTTTTCATTTGAGGTAGTTGAAGCATTTCAGTTTTTCCTTAGTGTAGTTTCTGTGAGAATATATGGCAAATATTCTAGTAATATGATTGCCTTAGAACTACAGTGATGTAACTAAGAAGTTGACACTTTTCTTAAAGTTTGGACTCCTAAGGAATAAATTTAAACAGATAAGTTTATGGAGAAGTGCCATGTTAAAGGGGTATTTCCAGCCTTATATTTTAATGGTAAGATTGACTGTGCAAGTTAATTTACCAGTATTTCTTCATGTATGTTTAGTGAAGCTCTGCAGATATGTAAATATAAGTCATGTAAAGAGTCCCTCATGCACTGGCATTAGTGCTGCTGAACAGCAAGGTGGGTGAGGGAAATGATTGGACCAAGAATAAAAGCAATTTCAAGGATTATTTTCATCTAGATCACTCCTTGAGATCATTTAAATGTGACATGTTAATGCCAATGCTTATGTAAAAGGAAGGGAAAAAAGACACAGACGTGAGAATGGAGTTGCTCTTCTGTGTCTTAAATCAGTATAAGTTACTGTAAAACCATTGTTCCTAAGTTTATCATTGTGAAATTTTTTGGTATTAGTCACAATGGTTGCTGCTCTAAGCATTGGTTTCTAGGTATGTTTCCTGGGAAAATAAGTGTTTTAGCTAATTTTTACGAACAAATACCACATGATTACAAACTTCACACAGAACAACCATGGGCAGTCTGTGGAAAGCATTTGTGATGCTTCTGATGTGCTGCCTTTTTGCAGACTTCATCATCTCTAAAAAATTTCCTGTGGAAGAGTCGTTACTTGGTATAAGAAAGAGGTTTAAAATTCAGTCCTCAGAGTATTCTTAATTATTCTGTACTGTGTGAACAGTATTTTTGAGGGACAAATTAAATACAAAGCTCAAGAATAGGGGTTAACAGGCTTACTGTTGGGAGGAAAGGTGTTAATATCTGCTCAAGGAAAAAGTGATCAGAAAATTCATGTGGAGATTAAAATTTTAGTACACATGTGAATAAGTGGAACTTTTTTTTTCTAGGCTCTCTTCTTTTGGAGTCCAAAATTAATCCGAACACTGCGTACCAGAAGCAACAGGTAAACATTTTTTTCTTTTCCTCATATTTAAAAGCAGGTTCTTTAACAATACAATCAACAATGTGGCAATACAGTCAATTTTTTGCTTCTATTGCACATTATATTTTATGTTCTTGTATGAAAAATAGGAGGCAAAGTCGTTTGTACTATTTTTTTGCATTTAATGAACAATGTGTTATTTTTCTGCGTTTTTTTTGTGAAATTATATGGATAATTTGCATTCTGTTTTGTGCCAGAAGTTGTTTTGGGAGAGACAGGCAAAACATAATTGTGAATATCACAAAGTAGCTAAGGTTCTTGAGGTTTATAGGATCTGAAACTTAACTATCATCTAGTTTTTTCTTCTTCATGCTTCAGATGCTGCAACTTTCAATGTATTTTTATTCACAAGAAGATTAGAAGGCTTTAAAGCTATTTACATGTTAACATTTGTTTGTCTTTTACCTGGAAGGTGGATATGAGCTAATACTGCTTCGAATCGTTCTGTATACATACAAGCAGCTTCTCACCTTCAGTTTGCACCTTGCTTTAATTAAGGCATACACTGTGAGACCCTAAAGAATGCTACTGAGATGGGTGCGAAGTGAACTGAAGGTTTTGTACTTTGCCATACTTGTTTCCTGGATGCTGAGAATTACCCCTAGTGGTTTAGAAATACTGAATCAGATTGTGATTTGTTGCCTGTCTGGTCTGCTCAGACTTGCTAAAATCTTGTCAGATGCAGTCTGTGTATTAAAACACTCTCAGTCTTTCAACTTTAACCATTTATTATGGGCATAGACACACTGTTTGTTCACAGGTAGTCCCAGTGGTGGCCACAGCTGTTTGTAGAAGTCTGTGTTGAACTGAATGAGGAGAACCAGTATGGGTTAAAAATATCCTTCCTTGAAAAATTTAACCTGTATCTGTCTTTTGATATAATTCATCATGCACCATAGAAACAGCCTGTGCTGAACAACGGATAAGGACAATGTGGGTTTGAAGAATCAATTCCAGGGAGTAAGAATGGACAAGATCAGCAAAAATGCTAAGCAGACTAAGTTTTAGCTGTAATCTTGACTAGCTTGAGGTCATGGTTCTGTGACACAGTAACTCAAGCTTTAGGACTCCTAAAGTGACACTGAATATTTCACAGCTCCATGCTATAAAATGCTGATCTAAATGTAAACTTGCTTTGCTGGCTTAAATCTGTTAAAAGAGCATTGAGGGTTGAGCTTTGTATCAATAGGCTTTTTGCCAGATCAGACATGAAACCTACTTTAAGTAGGCATAAAACTGTATAATAAATAATAATAATGACCAGACTTCATGAACGAAGATCCGGGGAAGGGCTCTCCCCGTGTGGGTGTGCCCTTCCAGCTCGCGCAGTGGATTTTTTAGGTGAGGCACAGCGTGCTCAGAACTGGCTCCAACCGTTTAAGTCCTAAGGTCCATTTGCCAGGGCCGAGCGAGCTTGGACAGTGACAGTGAAATCCTCGGGACTGTCTACAGCACCTGGTACTAACCGGGGCTGACCTTGCTGAGCATCCGAGATCTGACGGGATCGGATGGCAGGGAGGCATTTAACTGCCCAGGAGACGGTCCCTACTGGGACTTGAACTCGGGCCCTTGGGATTCAGAGTCCAGAGTGCTTTCCAGTATGCTGCGGGACCGCCCTGCATAGAACTGTAAGAGTGGTGCAAACCACCACAGATACCTGTCAGTGTAACAGCATTTGCTACTCTGGGTCAGCCAAGTATTGCCAACTAACGCTGCACAAATCAGTACTGATCATTGTGTGAAAACATGTAATAAAAATAATAAACATGAATCTGTCCCATTAGAACACCACTGTCTGTTTTCTGTGCTGGAGGAGGAGAAGTGCTATTCTTAAAGCTTTCAAATGCTGCAGAGACAAATTTATGTTTTCAAGTGAATTGTTTGTATTATTTAAGCAAAGCAGTCTCTAATACAGATTGAATGTAGAGCTCCACTCTGAGCCTTAGAAATACCAATATTTCTTGGTGTATGTATTAAGTCAGCTTTATAGCCTGTTATCTTTCACGTGAGACCTACTTAGCCTTTTCCTTAGTAAAAGGCAAGTTCAGAGTTCAAACCTGATTTCATGTAAGCCAAGCTTGGAGCTAAGCTGCTAAAAGGAAGTGTAGCTTTTCTCCAGCTCTGCTTCTAGGACTCTGAACTGCCTAAACTTTCTAAACCACAAGAATATCAACTTTGTGCTCCAAATTCCTCTTCAAAAACTGGTAACTCTCTATGTTGGCAGAAGTTTTAATCCACCTTACACAAGTTCCATCTGTGGAGCTGAGATGGAAGAATGCGTGAGATCTTTCTTTCTGACTGCAGAAGGCCACTGAGGTCACCTCAGCTACTCGTGCAATTGCAGCCTGAGATAGAAGACTTGTTTTTGAGTTTGCATGTGGTTGTTAGTTGTGCTTATAAAATTTCAAGAATGTAAGACTTAAAATTTCAAAGTAACTGTCTGGTGTTATGGTCTTACCAGGATTTTGTCTCAGAATTTTGTTGTGAGGGTGAACCTCCATTGCATTTTGAGGGGCACATGGCAGCACATCTGTTTTTACTGTGACATACTTTGCATGGGGCTTGTGGCCACTTTAGATATCTAATGGAAAAGTGAGTTCTGACATCATTTCTTTTTACAACCCTCATATTAGCCCAAGCAATCTTTTATTGGACCACCTGAAATAATGTGTGGTTGGAAGAAAGGAGAGATAATGTGTGGTAAGCTCTTGGGGAAACTTGCTGTGCCAGTTGCTTTGGATCCTTCAACAAGAGCCTATAGATAAAACCTTTGTGAAAAACAGTGGCGTTCTTCCACTGGTGCAAGAACCTTCTTCCTATGCTGCAGTATTAGTGCTGGTGTGAAACAGATGGTCTCATTTATTGCTGATATCACAAATTATATCTCATGGTATGCATATGTGTATTTTAATAACTGCACAGCTTAGATAATAATTTGTCAAAATAATTGTGTGAGGACCTGAGGACAATTTTCCCTTGCTATCTCTGTTCCCTTGGTGTGTAAAACATCCATGGAAATGAAAAACAAACAAAAAACCCCAACCAAAACAACAAACCAAACCAAACAACCTAAAACCAGCGAAGTTGTCACCCTGTTAACCTGAGCTTCTAATATAATTTTGTCTGGTTTATATTTCTTGGTGTTTAAGATTGAAAGCAATGACTGTCCATTATGGTGGTAAATACAACTGTCTGCCTTTCCTTTTGGAGTGAAAGAGTACTTGAGAGATCTTAAGTCCTGCTCAGGGATTCATTTTTACATCAACCTGAGATACTTTAACTTTCACAGTCTAGTTTCCATGCTTCCCAGACTTACATGTCATCTGGATGTTTGAAATAATTCCTTAAAGCATGAAACGCATAGGCAGTCTTTTAACTACCCTGTCACTAGTGAGATAAATTAGTCTTTGTCACAATGAAGTAATTTTCTGCTGTCTGTTCAAACAGAAAGATATGTCTGTGTATCTGATTCTGCAACACAGAATTGCTACCAGTAGAAGTTTTTGGATGCTCTGAACCATGTACTTCCTGGCAAACTCATCATTACTTATACTAGAACTAGAAGAAAGGAATCCATATGAGGAAAATAAGCTAGAACCAGAATGACTTGAGAAACTAATGTCCTGTGGCTCAGAAAAAAGACTTAATATTTCTTATGTTAAGGTACTATTTGTAGGCATAAACTTCATCAGAAAAGTAAAATGTGCATCAGTGCAGCCACTTGGATGCCTGACTTGTATTCTTGTGCAGAGCTATATTTTGGTATTGTCATTTTAAAATCTTACAATAATGGTCCTATAACTTTTCCATGGAATATACTAGCTTTAATTACTAGGCAAGTAGTAGCACACAGCTTAAAAGCAAATTTTGTTTAGTAAGTGGAATTTAATTATACAGTGCATTGCTGGGTCACACGTGGAATACTTGGTTTTCCTTTTCTGTTTGTTTCTGAATATGCTAGTAAAGGTAGAAGATACTATAATTGCAGCGTATTTTATTTCAGGCATAGAAATTTCAGAATGTTAGTAACAGGCTGTTCTGAAGCAGGTGATCCTTATTCAAAAAATGAATAATTGCACTTGCATATTAGGACAGCACACCTCTTTCTATGCAATCCTAAAGGAGAAAAACACCCCCCCTATATATATAGCATTTATCTAGGGAGAAGCCTGATACTGGTGTGGATTGGGATATGCACTTTTCAGTACACTTTGGCAGTGCTTTAACAATAGCACAGTAAAGACTTGTATGCTCAACTTTAATTTAGGTACATCTGTGAACATCCTGTAGCACAGTGAAGTATGCATTGCATTCCTTTTTGTGCCTGAAAAAGACTTGAGTTGCATACAGGTTCCTGCACTAGAAGTGTCCCATGTCCTTTGCTTTTGCAGTTCCTCACAAGAATACAGAGCTTACATTCATCCAGAGTACCACCTGCTAGCTATGTAACTTGAAGGTGGCCATTCCTGAATGATGGAGACCAGGCTTATTAATTAAAAAACCAAATTTTGCAGCCATCCAAAAAGGCACTGTCAGAATGCTCAGAGAAGATGAATTTCCTACCTTTGCTGGCTGTCGTGACAAGCGAGCCAGCAGTGAAACTATTTCAATAAAATCTGTGCCTCTTTTAGCTAAGAGAGTAAGGCAGAACATGTGGCTTTGTGGGGTCAGGGGATAAACAAGGGGAAGGGCTACCCTTGGGTTTGGGCTGGGCCAGTTCATCTACTTTAAATTAACATATGTTTCTTTTCCTTCATGCCTGTTTTCCTGTGCAGTCTGATTTTTCTGCTGTTGCTTGGAATGGTCATTAGACCAGTGAATCGAAGTTGTGTTACCAAACTAATAAATTGATTCTATTCTGTGTGATTCATGGAAATGCAGCTATGAAATCACTAACTGAAAAGTCATGTATAATTGCTGAGCTTTCATGGAAGCTAGAAAAACACAATCTGAGCATGCATTTCATCTGTTGCTCCAGTTTTAGGGGTAAATTGGTACCACTTCCAGATAACCAGGTTCCAAGTGAAAAAATGCATAAAACCAAATGCAGAATTGAAAGGTTATGTTACATTACTTGAGGGGGTTTTTTTTAGCCTGAAGATTCTGCCACAACCTACCACAATAACTATATATTTAACTTAAAAAACCTCGGTAGTGCCAGTAGTTTATTTCATAAAGAGAAACCTGGTTATGAAACTGTACTTTTGATTGTAAATATTTACATAGCAGGGTGCTGAAAGGTGGCTTGGCGTGTCCAGGGAAGTGTCTGTGACTGCAAACAGTATAAAGGCCTAGATAAGAAACCAGCAACCAGGCAGTCCAAGAGGGGGAGAAACAGCCTTGCTGTGTTGAACTTCAAGTGCGGGCCAGGAACGTGTCACAGCCCTGAATTGTTTGAGGGCTAATAGGAGAAGATTAATTTGCTATTGAAGACTGAAACCAAGAATTTATGAGAGACCTATCTAATTTAGGAGATCGCTACTCCTGGAGTGTAGCCTAAGTCTCATAGGGTTGCCAAGAGAATGTTTTGGAGCTACAGGGAAGACTAATGCTCTCACTTGACATGAATAGCAGTGAGAATTCATTATCAAACAATAACAGTTTGTTAATTTCATCACATTAGGGAAGAAATCTTAATTTTACTGCAGAATCAAATCCTGAGTACTAGTTGTTCTGAAATTCTTCATTATGAAATCCCAGGGCTTGTTTTGAAGATCATGTGAATGCTGTACAATGCACCTGCTAATCACCTTTCTAATAGTTAAGTAAAACTGATACAATGTCTAATAAAAGTGTGACTTCTAGTGAGTGTTATGGTGAGAACTTTAGACTGTGTATTCAGCAAGTTTTTACTCTTGAGAAAAATAAGAAGCTTTTAGGCAATAATTTCAAAAAAGCCCTGTCCTCTCAGTACAGTTGCCACTGCTTCCTGGCTTAAACTATTGCAGTAGTATTTTTGAAGGTTATCTTCTTAGGCATGAAGTCTCAAATAAAACTGTAGCACACAGTAGTGCTTCCTTGAAAATCTCTAACTAACCGGAATTTGCTTCATGTGGGCTGGATGCAGCTAGAAGTGAGAGAGGTAACACAGAAACCTCCAATTGCATTCTGAGTTGTTGCTTCAGGCTGTATCCTTATAAGGATTAGAGTGTACAAAGTTACCCTCCATTGATAAAAATGAGTAATACGTCTTTATGGGAATGTTAAATACATAGCTCTCCTAAAAAGAGGCCGTGCTCAAAACTTCTGGTTACGTTTAAAAGTTCCTGATTTTATCTCTGCAGTCATAATGAACACTAATATGAAAGAAGACAAATTTATATGAATAGTCTTGGGGAAACCAGCAAATTCTGTATGGGCTAAGAAAGTGATGACTCACCCAGCTGACACTAACGTCAAAGTAATTTTTTTGCAAAGCAGCAAATTATTTTCAAGCTTGAGATAAGATTGTGAACTCCACATAAATAGCTTCTGAGTATCATCCTATTTAAAAAAGATCTTGCCAAGAACTGTGATGCATCTTGAAACATGTGAGGAGCTAGAATGCTGGGATTCTTGCAGAGCACTCAACAACTGTGTAGCTGTGATTTAATACTACAGTTTCACATTTTAATTGCATTTAATGATGAGCTAGATAAGAACAAATTTTAGATGTTTTAATCCAGTTCCTTGTGTAGAGGCTTAACATTTTGTATGTAATGCAAAAACAAAGGACATATTTTTGATCAAATGTAACCAGAACTGCTTTTATGAATAATTTAAAATTGAAGATTTTATGCTCATCAAGGTGTAATATGCAAGAATCATCTCCTTACTGCTCTAACCAATAGCTACTATTACTAAACACATTTATCCATGCTCCTGTTTTCTCTTGGAATGGAGAAGGCATTCTTAAGAAGTTTCAGTTGCTTTCTGGAGTTAAAAGAAGTAATGTTTGACATTTGAAAGCAATGAATAGTCCTATTCCAACAGCTGAGAGATCCAGAGTAGTTAGTGGATTCAAATTACACTAAGCAGATTTCAGATCAAGCACATGGATTTTATTCTTTAAATAAAACAAGCAAATACTAGACTGTTACTCATGTGTTCTTTTATCTCTAACTACATTTGGAATTTCCTTCAGTCATTTCTTCATAAATGTCTAAGTCGTGTACTGCTCTTCTTTTTGATGATTATAAGCTTTGTAGGATTAACAAAATGAAATTGCATTCATAACTGCATTTAACAGTGCACTTAAACGTTGACAGAACTGCACATTATGCAACAGAGTGAAGTGCTTTTGTCACTCTGTTTCATGTTATCTTTTTGAAAGCCCTTTGAGACAAGAAAGGTTGTAAAAACAAATACTGTTTATACTAAAGATCAGAGTAGCAATTGATAGATTTCTGTTGAACTGATAATAATCTATAATATGAAACACTTGTGTGAGAAGACAACAGATAACTAATAACTTGAAATTGGTAATGTTGGCAATTGGAAAATATTTTCTCATATTAATAAACTGGAAGGTTATTGTTCTATTGGTCAAGTAATTTCTTTCAGCAGTTTTTTTGTCTGTTTGTTTTCCAAAGAATAAATAATTTTTAAAAATCAGATGGGAATGTTGCAATTTCTGTTAGGGTCTACTTAAAACGTAGTGTTAGGGTTCAGTTGCTGTGGTTTTTTTAAAGTCAATAAGCACTACTCAGTGTGAAGGTAGTGAGACAATGGCCAAGAAAAGTACTGCAGTGTAAATCCTAATTGCAGAAATTAATGTAGTATAATTTGAACCTGATACCTACAATGAGTACTGCAATAAGGTATATACTGTTTTTAAAAGATGATAAAAAATATTTTTTTAAATTTTTTGGACCTTCACTTTTTAGATTTTTGTGAACTTATTTTTCTTGCTCTTTTGGAGTCAGCAGTACCAGGTGCTGTCAATCTGTTATTACCAGAGTATTTGCACCATGACTTGTCTTGTAGAGAATAAACTATTAATTATGATTCTTTTCTTCCTTTTGTATTTTGGAGGTGGTCTTCCTAAATCCCTTTCTTCTGTGTACCACCTCTTCCTCAACTCTTTGGAAAAGGAAAAGGTAAACTATTTGCCATTTACAAGGTAAAGCCATTAGTGCCTCTGAAGCAGTATAGCTGCTCTGGTAATGGCAAATTGATTATATTGTATTGCTTGACAATCCTAATGGAGCTGGCTGATGGGGCTATTTAGATTGTAGTTTATTTTAAGGAGTTTTCTAGTAAGTGCATATCGAAATCTAAGTGTAAGATTTCTCATTATCCTCAGTGTTATTTTAGTATTTGAAACAAATTAAGCCTAATTAATAAAGTGTATTAAACTTTATAAATGCTTGGCAACTTACAGTGCTTTTGCAATTATTTAAAATTAATTTCCTTAGGAATAATCACTCTAAGGAAAATCTATACTTAATGAAGTAAAAATTCTGTATTTTTTGTTCCCATTGAAGAACAAGTAGAAAAATCCACATCTCTTGTCCTAATGAGTAAGTGCATAGTTTAGCACTTAGCTGAAATGATAGTTTCATGGAGCTATATGTATTTACTGTGGCTATACTTCAGCTGTTATAGGAAGACAAACAAAACTTGATTCAATATGTGTAAATAATGCTGATTTCTTTTTTCAGTTTATTTACTAATTTGTACTTTTTATTTAGTTATTCTAAGGGTTATTTAGCAGACTCTCTGTAAACTACCAACTACATTGGAGGATCCTTTGCAGGATCAGCTTCCACTTTCCTTATATGGGTTTTGCACGCAGTGTTAGGGCTCTCATAAACTCTTGAATTGTCTAGTAAGTAGACAGGAGCTTAAATGTCTGGGCAGTAGACATAGCTAAGCACAGTTTCAACTAGTTTCTAGAAATCTAGGGCAAAATTTCCCTCCAGATTGTAGTTTGGAATAAGTACAAGTTCTGTGCATGGTTTGGTGTAGTAAGTGTGCGTGCTCTCAGGCAGTTAACTGTGTGCGTGTTCAGGTTGCTGTTCTTCAAAGCTTGTAGCCCTCTTGGGGCTGCCTTTTAAGCAGCTGTTCCCTGCATTAGCACAGGGTCTTCTGGGGCCTAGAAAAAAGAAAAAGAAAAAAAAAAATTATTGTAACATTGACTAAGGAAGTGCAGTTCTATGTGATCTGATAGAAACATTTTAAAAAACACCCCAATATAAACCCCCACAAAACCTGTTGCTTTTGTTACTGTATTTTATCAGAGGATGCATTGAGGTAGAAGTGCATGTTTTTGAGATTTGCAGTGTCATGGTCACGTGAAATAAGAACTAAAACTTTCAGTAGCTTTCTCAAACTTCTTTGTTTTGATTTATGCAGAAATGTTTTTAATCCTAAGAATCTCAGGACAAATTTCACAAAGTATGGTGATCACATTTGTACTGTAGTACTGTCCTGTCATAATTAGATGTTAAGCTGTTTTTATTTTAAAATTTTATCCTTTGAACACTATTTAGATTTGTAAAATCTAATACATTGCCTGAAAATACTTTTCTTCTCTTTAAAGGATACCTTGATTGTGTGGTCTGAAGCTGAAAATTATGATTTGGCACTTAGCTTTCAAGAAAAAGCAGGATGTGATGAAATATGGGAAAAAATATGTCAGGTAAGTTTGATAAATATAAGATTGAGACAACCTAATTCATCCTTATGTTTGTGTTCAGACTTTTTAGGCTGTTCCAAGAGGTGAATCAGAGCACAATAAATAGAAAGTAAAAACTATTGTTATAGCCACCTCTCCCAAATTTTGCATTTTTGAATTTGAACACTCTCCTTTTGGAAATAGAATACAAACTTAATCTATGTTTTGAATATTTCTTAGAGCATTTTCAGGCTTTTGCTTAACATACTTTTTAGCTCTGTTACCACCCAAGGGAGTGTAGCTCAAAGTGAGTGCTGAAAAAGTTTCATAACAATTCATGCCATAATTAACTTTTTCCAGGTTGGCCAAAAGGGAAAAGATCAAAGTTTTACTATAGAGAGAAGAAAGTATGTGAGCTCTTAGTGAATTTTATAATGTATCTCTTATTAAATATATTCCATAATATATTATTGTGTCTATGGTATATATAATAAAACAATACCATGTTTACATTTCTTACTCTTCTGTTTCAGATGAGGGAAATACTGAGTTTCTCTCAGAACTTTTTCCATGTAAATATTTCCAGACTATGGTAGATTGATTTGATAGTTGGAGACAGCTCTATCCCTATATTACCTCCTTAAAGATGCAATTTTAAGAAATCAAACATTTTATATGTAGCATGTATATATTTTAGCATGTGTTTTACCACTATGACCAGATGAATATCTGTAGATCAGTATTGCTTGTATTATTTGGTCAGGTATTAACTATTGACCAATATCCAAATGAGTTTAACCAATATATTCACTGATGTCAGTTCACTTTGTCAGTTCTTTTTTTGTTTTTTTCTTCCATTCCAAGCATTACAACTTTTCTTAATTCTATGCTACATTATGTGGGATTTCTCTAAATTAGTCTAAATCGCTCTCTGTGTGCTGTTTCTGTTCTTACCATCTACCTCTCTCCACTCTGTCTTTTGGAGTTCAGTCTCACTGATTTCAGAAATAAAGCAAAAGAAATCTGGTTTTATAATTGCATGTGTATAGATTATTCCTTTTTTTAGGAGTTAGTCCTCTCAACAGTTTGCCACTTACATAAATAAGTACAGAAACATTTCCAGGAACCGTAGTAGTCAATAGACCGAAAGTTGGGGACAGAAACAAAATGGGGAAAAGGGGAAGTTGTGGTCTTGGGAAACACCCAGATAAGAAGCCCAGCTGCCTCACCCTCATGTAAAGATCTAGTATTTTTGTAGGAAACCAGTGTCTTTACATCCTGTTTTAAGGTCATGCTATTGTATTTGTGTGTAAGTGCACTTTATAGATCTTAAGCTTCCTCGGTCATTAAAACCTCTTCCAAAAGGAAAACTTTGATACCATTTATAGTGAAAGTGGTTGCTGATGTATAAGCAGAACAATATGTGGTTTTTAGAAGCATTTTGGATTTTAATCTAAGTATAGGCTTGCTGTTATAGATGAAGTATTATTTCTCCCAGGTTTTTTTTGCCGATTTTCAATATTAAAAAGAACAGGACCTTCTACTGTTCTGCACAGCAGTGCCTCTTTGAATTTGACACATCAGACTCCAAGCAGATGCTAAAATGAAGATGTCATTAAAGCTGATACATTCTGGTGCCCAAGGATCTGTCTGTTTTTTTCACTAATTTGTACTTCCCACAGTTTCCTCATATCTTGAGAGAGATCTTTGCAGGTCCTATGCTTTGTTTTTCTGACAGTCAGTTTTCTACCACTCTTTTGTCATGTTTGGGCTTTTTTGTTCTTAAGAGGGGATTCTGTGTCTGTAGAGTATTTAGAAAACACACAGTAACAGATTTTGACTTGCAGCTCTCCAGGACTGTAAAGAGCAATTAAATTAGCAAGACTGGCCTCTCTCCTCCGTTTGAATTAGCAGAAGCTTTGAAAAGCATCAAGAGCAGTTAATAGCCTATAGATAAATGCTTAAAGCTGTCATGCAGTAGTGTAATACTGGTTTGCATTTAAAAATCTGTCTGCAAAGAATAAAGACTGGAAACAAATAGCTTAGTTCAGTAATCTATTAAAAAGTTGCCATCCATATTAGTAATTACAAATTTCTGGTTTTATTTGAACTACTCAAAATGTAGTTTTTTCCTTAATTCTTCCTTCTTTTCTTAGAAAATATATAAAATTAAATGTTTAATGTATAAATAATTTTGGCAAGCCTTCTGTTTGAAGAAATCTTTTCATTACCTCTTTATTTTCCAAACCATCTATATTCATTGTCAAACTTGGATTTTCTCTTCTGTTTTGCCCATACAGAGAAAAAGTGTGTGATATTTGAAATGGTATTTTTTAAAAAGCATTCAAGCAGCAGTAAAATTAAACTCCACTTTTTTGACACATTTTATTTTGTAGGTTCAAGGCAAAGACCCTTCTGTTGATATTACTCAGGACCTTGTCGATGAATCTGAGGAAGAACGTTTTGATGATATGTCATCACCAGGTCTAGAATTGCCATCTTGTGAACTCAGTCGACTAGAAGAGATTGCAGAACTTGTGGCCTCTTCGCTGCCTTCACCATTACGTCGGGAAAAACTCGCACTAGCACTGGAGAATGAGGGTTATATTAAGAAGCTCCTAGAAATTTTTCATGTGTGTGAAGACTTGGAGAACATCGAAGGACTGCACCACTTATATGAAATTATCAAGGGAATTTTCCTTTTGAACAGAACTGCACTTTTTGAAGTCATGTTTTCTGAGGAATGTATAATGGACGTAATTGGATGCCTAGAATATGATCCCTCTTTATCACAGTCACGGAAACACAGGGAATTTCTGACTAAAACGGCAAAATTTAAAGAGGTGATACCTATATCTGATCCAGAGCTGAAGCAAAAAATACATCAGACATACAGAGTACAGTATATCCAAGATATGGTCCTACCCACTCCCTCAGTTTTTGAGGAAAATATGCTATCAACACTTCATTCTTTCATCTTTTTTAATAAAGTGGAAATAGTTGGTATGTTACAGGTAAGTTTCAAAATTTCATAGTCTCTTTTTTGTGCTTGGGCACAAAGTTGAATGAATATTCTTGGAAAAATTGAGGTGCTTTGGTTCAATCCCTTCACTTCTGTGATTCTGAAATGACTACAGAGTATGACAGAAAAGGCGTGGATTTGAGCACTGAGTTGTTAAAAATATGTTCTTAAATTTCTGGTTTTGGACTAGATTCCCTGTAACTGATTTAAATGGAGCAAATATATGTAAAATCTTGGATAAGGTTGTTTGAAATGAGCCGTATTGTTTGCATTTTGAAGCATTGATTTTAATAGGAGTTTTGAGGGTTGGGGTTTTTTTTGTATTTTGGGACTTTTTAGGCACTAAAGAATATTTTTTTGTTGTGTTGCCATGAAAAAAAGTTCAATTGCTTTGCCTAAATTTCACAATATATTCTCCTACCAGTATGTAACTGTTGCTATTTTTGAAGTAAATTAAATTAATTTTTTGGAAAGTACAGGTTAAGAACACAACACTGCCTTAGGTGCTTGAATGTTCTCCTACTTTGTCTTATTAAGTTCTTAAATAACGCTGCTTGGAATCACTAGTTTTTCATGAAGTATCTTACTGTAAACATAACGAGATTATAGGATGCATTAGATATCTTACCAATATGTCTTAAGTATTCTGCACCAACCCATGAACTTCTTGAATGGTGTTAGAAGTAGGGGAGCTTCCTAAAGCTTTCAGCTTACTCAGCAAAGTATTACAGCCACGTGTATTTTTGTATCTTAATTCTCCTAGCATTTCATAAGTGAATAGCCACTGTCTTTTAGGGGCTGTCTGATTTGGAGAAATGGACTTAGTGCTAGATGTTACTGATTGCCTTAATCATAGTTACCTCAGGATGCACCCTGTATAATTTTATGGAAAATACGGTATAGGAGAGTGAAAATTCCTTTCGCAAGCTCATGGCAAATAATTGTCAAAACTAGGCCTCACAACTTTTCATCCTCTATACTCTGTTGTCAGAATACTGATACTGTTTAATCCACTCCCTTGTAGTTTTAATATGTCGTGTCCCCGCATGGAGTGTTTGATAAGCAGCCAGATGTGCAAGACGTCACCCAGTGCTTGGTGCTTGCTGGTGGACCCTTGAATCAGGCATTGGAGCAGCCACTGGAGCCTGGTGGAATACCCTGGGGCATTTTCAGTAGTACTCGACCCCAGCTTATGCTCAGCTGAAGCAAACTCTTCATGTCTGTATGTGTGTCCTTGATGAACAAAGTCACAGCTTATCTGAAACTGTAGGAAGACTTTGATCATTTTGGATTTACCAATTTGAGAAAGTTTGCAAGCTTGACTTGGAGAAAATGCTGAAAAAGATTCAGTTTAAGGGATCTCAACCTGAGTATCTGCTATGACTAGTGTCCCTAAAGCATCTTGTCCTCTTTGCAAGGGTTGCTAAAAGCAAATTTCTGAGGATGATACATTTTGACTTGAGGAGGAGGCGAAGAATTATTCAGGAGTCTTGGTGGCAGTGGCTGATTCTGAGAGGGATTTTGAACTTTGAAAAGGAAACTGGGCAAGGAAAAAGAGGACCTGATCCTGCGAAATCATTAAGGGTGTGTTTGCCAGACATCCAAGATAACTTTGTTGAGTACTAGTGACTGATGAGTTTCCTTTATTCTGTGTCTTATAACCTGTGTTAGGTTAGCAGGTGGAGGGTGAGTTTTGGTTAGAATAGCAAGGTTTAGTGTGGTTGCCAAACTTGTTATTTGCAGTTTGCAGTTAAATAGAGGCTCAAGTCTGATTGTGATTTGTTGTGTGACAGCAGGTTTCTGAACCTTATCTTTACTTCTATTGCTGTTGTCTGTGGCTCAGAATAATGCATACTCCATGTATGTAGGAGCCAGAAGAATTAACATTGCATTTTAAAGTTAGATAAACATTTCACATTTTTCAAGTGCTTTCTACACCTTTGAAGAGCCAAGAGTGGTAACACACAAGAAAGATAATACATTCTGTGCTACACTGCATTTCCTAGTACTTTGACCATACAGCTCTATAGCAGTGAGCGGCAACTCCCCTGAGTCTATAAATAAGATCTCTTAAAATCATTTGACATTGTTGATCAGTTTTTGGTTTTGAGATAATCAAAAGAGACTATTACAAAGTATATGTTCATTGCATTTCTAAGAGTTTAAAAGGCTTGATTGATTGATGATATTTCAAGTTCTTGCAGTGTAGTTCTAAACCAAGGTTTTTAACCTACTTACCTGGCATTTGTTTTTCAGTTTTTTATAGAGCAATGTCAGGTTGCACTTCTCTGTAATCTCTGCACTCTAAAGTTTCATTTCACCCCCCATTCCTACAGTCTGTGTATAAAATGTATGATACTGTTCCTTCTAATTTCTTTAAGCAGAATAAATAATGCTCTGAGAACAAAATTAAAAGACTGCTTTTGTTGATTTCACTTCTGTAATATATTCCTAAGGTCTTTCTTCCATTTGTATATGGCTTAACATGCATTTCTCTAGCTGGTTGTATTACAATACTTTGTATATGTGTGGGGAATGTTACTTCGTGAAAGGTTGAAATTTCTCTGGAATTCCTGGCATTCCTTATTTTAGATCTTACCAGATCATGGTGCTCACTACCCTTACATGTGTACTTCAGAAGCACTTTCTTTTGTAAGTCATTATTAATTGAAAAGACTGTGGGATGCTTGCTTGTAGTTTATCGGGAGCTGTGGATGAGTCTCAAGTTTTTAACTGATACATAATACAGGTTTTTAATGCCTCTGCTGTTGACTTTTTGTTGTCTCTCCTGGACCATTGAGGATGTGAGAGATATCTTTTGGGGAAATTTTACTTCTCAGAATAAAAGTAAACTCCCTGAGTAGCTGATATCCTGTGACATATTGCAACTCAACTATTGTGTGTACAACTGACTTCTTGTATATTCTCTTCTTTTCTCTTGCTGGCTATGAAGGAAAGGAAAAGAAAAGCTGCTACCTCCACCATGAAAAAAAACATGAGCTCTAGAGAGGCCTTTCCATATTAGCCTGTGTATTAACTGAAGTGGCATTTTGCACTACCCTCATTTTCACTCAGCCATACCTTAGTTTCAGAGAATTGACTAGAAATTTGGACAGGAGTATGTGCAGGTTATGTGTGTCATACGCTTTTTGACAGGCTGAGTGACTTTAAACTATCACTGTTTTATTTAGGACATTTGCTGTCAAGATAGGCCATTTATGGTCATTAAAAAGATCAGTTTTCCCGTTACAACTAGTGAATTCTGTAAGTGAGAACATGCTGTTTCTTCAGAGTTCTGGCTTTATTAGATTTTGGACGTGTTTCATGGAAGACAGTTGCTTCCATGATTTTGCTTTCTTTGGTAGGTAATAACTGTTGCCCCACTGGTAAAACCAAAAATAGAGACTAGGTAACCTTTGGCACTTAGCCTTATGAACCATATTCCTCCCTCCTTCTTCATGAACGTTAATTTTGCCATACTATTTATAAAAGTACTTGCACTGATGGGCTTTTCTGAGAAATGGAGGTTAGTTTACTTGTGATACAGTTTTATAAGATCTGTCATTTGAAGTAGGCATGTCAACATCTCACTGAACTACTGTTGTTCCATGATGAATAGTAAAGCCATGAAAGCAGTATTTCCAGCCTGCAGAATTAAGTGCTCTGGAAACCTACTCAATTACAGGGTTTGTGCTTTGCTGTATGTAAGATACGAAAGAGGTATATAACATTTTTTTGCAATTTCAGCCCCTCCTAATATGCTCTTACTGCTGGGGGTCCAGCCTGTTCTAGTCTTGAGATGTCATAGCCACCAAGAAACCTTGCTGAAACATGGAGTTCGCCAAGTTTTGAGAGTGGGGGTGGGACAGGTAAGTGGTGTTTCTTGCTTTATATGACGCTCTTTTGCAATTTAAAAATTATATACTAATGTTCACACTGGAGGCCACCAGTTCTTTCCCTTTGTGTTTTTAACTAGTTCTTAAAAAACAAAAACTTGCAAAACTGCGCCATAGAGTGAGCAAACACTGTTTCCTTCTGTTCTCTCCCCCTGTCTCATTGGCGTGTTCTTTTCGCCAGCAAGATCCTGCAATGTTTTTGTCTTCCAGAATACAGAATGTTGTTAGGATTACTTTGGGTGTGTGCATTTAGACTTCAGTGTCTTTTCTTTTCAGGAAAGTGGAGAGTAGAAGGGCACAGTTGGACATGCGTTGAAATAATTCTTGTGCCTAGTAGAGCAGTGATCTTATGGTATTATTCTACTGGTAAATCATATATTTTAAATACAGAAATAATATTAATGATAGTCTCTATCTCCCTTTTCAAGAATTAAAAAATTGTAGGCATTTAGGTACATCTGTATATTTTACTGTATTTAGGTATAACAGTAGCAGAGTTTTAATTTTGGAAGTAGTTTTACAGATAGTTGCTAATTCTTAACAGAGACCCATGGATGTAAATGTAATTATCTGTAGTTGTTTTAGAGGAAGAATCATGTCAGTGCATGTTGATAGTTTTGCCCAAATCCAGTCTGCTGTTTTGTAGTAGTTGACTCAGGATAAACTGGACATTTACTTTTGGCAAAATACACCTTACAGTGAAGTGTAAAAGGATGCCACTTCCTGGGAAAAATGACTTGTTGAAAGATGTTTGCAAGTGGTGGATGCTCATGATTTCTGGGATTAACTTTGTCATTGTAGAAAATTATTTTCCATGTGTACAGAAACTACAGAAGTGATTAGGTGGATCCCACTACAGTTTCAGCATGTTGGTTCAAGTGGAAGTAGCGCATGATGAAGGCATTTGTGGAAGGGCATTCTGATATAAAGGAGATTTTAAACTAAGAAATCTTCTGGTGTGGTAGCAGAAAGGAATGTATGTTTGAAGCTGTAATTATCTGTATGCTGGTAACATTTTATGAAAATTTCCCTTTATGGGCTAAAATACTGTTTCTGCCCAAAATGAACATGAAGGTGGAAAATGTGGTGCAATGTGTGCTCTGTTTCCTGCTTAGGTGGTGTTGAGTTTCTTGACTGATTTTTTTTTTTTTTTTTTTTTGAGAAAGGGATGTTTTTTGTCATTTATCTGTAATCACAGGCACAAGGTATCTGATAACTGAAAGTTAATTACATTGAAGAGAGGCCTGGTTTTGAGGAATCCTTTTTTAAGAGCCTTTTGGGAGGAGGAAGACTGCTTTGGAAGTTGAATCACAAATGTAAATAGTGTCTTTTTTTGTAACCCTACTTTGTGGGTTTTCTTGTTTTTAAAGTCATGAATGATTGAGTAGTTGGCCTGGCTTGATTTTATGTTAATGAGCTTGGAAATGTATTAAATCCTAGAAGCATCCATTTAGATGTTGCAAAAGCATAGATACTTAGTGTCTGGTATACACATAGTTTGGTTATTACATTTTTAATAATTTCTGTGCATGGGGAAAATAACTAGGTTGTACGATTACCCCATAAACTATTGTTTGCACTTTTGTTTTCTTGGAAAACAGTTGTGACCTTCACAGGTTGTAAGATACATCTGAATGTGTTTTAATACTTGTCTGCATGAAGAGGCCAGATACTGCAAAGAATTATGTATTTGCACTGTATTCACTTCACAGACATATTCTGGATGATTTCTGCAAGTTGGAAAAAAACTCCCACATTTAAACCTGTGTAATTCTAGCATTCAGTGTTGGTGCCTTGTGACTTCTAAAATATGTGAACTCTGCTCTCAGACTGTGCATTTCCATAGATTCTGGTAGTGTTGATTTGGAATGTACCTTTAGATATGCTGCTCTTGCAGCTTGAGAGAATCTTGTATTTAGAATATTCATTGCAATCACAAATTTTCTATAAATGGGAGAGGATTAGGTTTTTTTCTCATAAATAGCAACTTGTCTGCCTTTCATTAAGCATCCTGAATGAGATAAACACTAAACGCTTTTCAGGACTAAGCCATAACTGTAATGTTAGTAACAAGTTGTTTTTATTTTCTTGAAATAGCTGCCATTTGCTGTGTATTATCCAAGTAAGTGTGGGATGTTTCTAATCACTCAGATCTATCTTAATTTGTCTGATTTTAAATAGATCAGTTGTTCTGAGTCCTAGAGATTTCAGATTATCTTACTCATTTAAAAGTGCAAAATATTCAGTGGGGTTTGGGAGAGGACATGGCATGGGGAGTGCTTCAAGAATATATGTAATGCAGAATTGTAAAATACTGTATTGCAGTATATATTTGGAATGCTGAAAAATCATTACATACCAAACTTCTGCAAATTCTTCCTGAAACATGAAGTGCCAGCACTGAAGTCTTTATCCGTGTTAAAGTTCCCTCTTCAAGTCCCAAGCCCAGTAACAGGATGAGTGGGTTGCCCTCTGCTGCAGGCAACCACATCTTGAACTGGTCAAGGACGTGGCAGAATTAAGGTCCTGCCTGTCCTACTCTGCCGTGTAGTGCAGCTTCCCCAGCCACATCTGTCTGGTAACTTCAGTGGTCATAAACGAGATGCACGTATTACCAGCAGTGCAGGGTCTCTTCCTCTCCTTCCGTATTTTGACTTAAAACCCCCAATTTGATACTTTGGCTAATATTGTATACTTTTTTAATGCAGAAGCACTCTAATCATGGCTCTTACATATGTAAATGCTGAAGTTTCCAGTATTTTTTTCCAGTGATCATTATGAGATATTTCTGTGATACTGACTTGCCCTTACTCTCAGGTATTATGGAAGAGGTGAAAAGTTGATTTCACTCTGAGAATGGAAATAGGAATTATGCTTTCTGGTGGGGGATAAGCATGCATCTTTGCCATAGTTTTCGTAGATGTGATTAGTTTTGCATCTTGATCAAAATAGCAAAAAGAAACATGAAAGCAAACTATGTAGCCTTTTCTTAAATGCACTGCTAATCATGGAGAATAACCTGCATGTTCTTAAAAAATACCTGAGATTTATGGGGGGGATGTTTGGTTTTATGTTGGGGGTTTTTTTATTTCAGTAAATAAGTATGTCAGTATCGGTACTGTGGGTTAGTTACGTTACTTGTGATGTCAAATGAGTTCAGTTATTAGAACAGAAGAGTTACAAAGCCATGTAGCAGCTGGATAGCAGGTAGGGAAACATCCTTGTATTCTCTCAACAAAGCATAAGTTATGTTCCTTGAAATCAAAGACCTTAAAAAACTCCCATGTTTGACTGTTGATATCCAAAAGTCAAACGTTACATCTCCTGTGCTTGATCCTCTGGGGTGGGTTTTGGTATACTTCAAGTGAGATCTCTCTTGTCTCTTTTTGTTTTGATTTTGAAGCAGTCACAGAAGTAGCACCTGAAATTGTGTCCAGAAATCATTCTTCTTCATTGTCACTAGGCCGTTGGGTCAGGTTAGGAGCACAGCACAGCATCAGGCAGGAGGAAACGTATATTCTAAATACAGGGTTTACCTTGTAGTGCAGTGAAATGCCTTGTAGGGCAGTAGCTCGTGCCAGCCTATTTTGGGTTTATCTGTGTTGTGCAGTGCCATGTAGAGATCCTGGACTGCATTGTGGCAGTGTTATAGCAGCATTAGCATGGTGTGTTACCAGAACTGACGTACTCACTTTCTCAGCAGGGTTGCAAGGTGAGCCTGGATGAGGTACCGAGGTAATTCACAATGTTAAGGAAGTTTTTGTGGATGTATCTGAAGTACTTTTTCATGGTTTTCCTTTACACGGTGCAAATATAAGCAAAGCAACTTGGGTTTCTGGCACTGTGGCTTTGGGATGGAGGGATACTGTATGTGGTGTTACGGGCTTCACAAGCAACAACACTGGCAGATTTCTGAAAAAATCTCTTAGTATATCTTTCCCAAGCAAGTGCTGTCTTAATTTTGTATAATACTGGGGAAAGGATGGGGGGAAAGTTTATTTCTGTTAATAGTCTCCTGGTTCTTAGGACTGTAAAGGTCATGGAAAGCCAAGTATTGCTGCTTTTTTCAGTCAAAATACACATTTTTAATGTGTCTGCTGCTGTTTGTAGTTTTGCTGAGGTACAGCAGCATGAAAAACAAGGCAACAGTTTTTGATTGCTGCCAGCCAGAACATCCAGTAAATGCTGTAAGTAGTAGGAACAGTTGTTTTGATTTAGTTTCTAGAATTCAACCTTTTCACAACATTGTGGCAGAAAGAATCTCACCTCATTCCGGCTGTTAGGCAGCCCCCTCCCTTCATCGTGTCCTTGATTCTGTTTTGCTGCAGAGATCTCATAACATTCCAAAGATCTATCTATATGTGTGTGTATATGTGTAGGGCTGTGTGGGAGATGATGTTTATAAATGTATGTAAACAGTGGAAGCAAGGATAGTGTGGTTTAGGGGGCGGGCATGTGACAAGGAGGAAGGAAGTTAAGTAAGTCATAGACAAAATGATGAGAGTTGCAGTAGAAAATAGAAAAAGGCCAGCTAAAGGGAACACAACATACAGCATAACCGAGAGTGAAATACTGGGGGGTGGAGTGGTGCTGAACAACATGGTTGAAGCTCAAAACCAAGGCTCATATTAATTTGTTCGAAAATTGAATTAAAAAGTTGGTTCTGGTATGATTAACTACAGTATACAGGCATATGCTCTCTTAATTCCAGGAGGCATGGTTTAGAACTTTGTTATACTTGGATGCCTTTCGATATTGTCAAATAAACAAATGGTATTGTTTGCCTTTGTAGGAAGATGAAAAATTTCTGACAGACTTGTTTGCACAACTAACAGATGAAGCCACAGATGAGGAGAAAAGACAGGAATTGGTAAGAAATCTGTAAAATATACATGAAAGTGACAGTTACCACTAAGTGACACATGTATCTGACTAATATATTCCTGGTTTTCAGGTAAATTTTCTGAAAGAGTTTTGTGCATTCTCACAAACACTGCAACCTCAAAACAGAGATGCATTTTTCAAAACTTTGTCAAATATGGGCATACTGCCTGCACTAGAAGTCATATTGGTAAGTCATGTCACTTCTATTTGTCATAATGACTTTGTTTATCTCCTGAGAGGTTTTTTTAAAAAAGTAACTTCAGCACAGAACTTCAGCAAATGGTTTTCTGAAGTGTTTTCTTCATTTGTCTTGTCTTAGCATGAGATTCAGAATGTTTAAAATACTTTTATAGAAGTTTAAAAGCAGTTACAATATGACACTGGTAAGTGCCCTGGCATTCTTCTACTTCTGTTTTCTCATTTGCTTTCCTATCTTTACATGCTTTTTGGTGTACAGTTAAGTGAGAATGTAAAGAGGCAGGGAAACCATAAAATTTATTTTGCCCAAAGGTTGTTAAATATACAGGGAAGCAGTGAGAGTTGACTTGGGTTTAGAATACAATTTTAGCAATAGTTGGGTATGACTTGTGAGTAGGAATTAGAGATACATGTATTCTGGTTCCGTTTAAGCCTTTCAAGGAAACATAAATGATTTTATTTGACTGTTCCAGGGTATGGATGATGCACAAGTGCGAAGTGCAGCCACTGATATATTCTCATATTTGGTTGAATACAACCCATCCATGGTACGAGAGTTTGTCATGCAGGAAGCGCAGCAGAATGATGATGTAAGTGGGGAGTCCCAGAAGGGTGTGTATTGTTTTTAGAAATTGCAGTTTTATATCTATGACTCTGTGAATAACATGAGCCCTAGTTGGAAGAAGTATGGCATAGAATCATGAAGGTAACAAGACACTGAACCTGCCACACCTTTAAAAGTTCTTTTAATCAGGTGATGTAAGTGTTCACCTGTTCACAGGTACTTGTTGCATTGCATGTGAAATAAAACAGGTTACAATAAACCATCCTTTTGGTTAACATCAGCTGTCATACAAGCAAAACAAAATGTTTTTGAACAATGTCCTCCTTAAAATGTGAAATATAAATTTCAGTCTTGATATTGGCATGTACATGTGTTTTTATTTCACTTGTAAGCAACCTGTGTTTATTATCACACACATTGAAAGGGGAATTTCGGTCCTAAGTGTTTAAGAACACTTGTTGACAGACTTCCCAGAGATCCTCTGTAACTGAATAATACAAAAAGTTAGCACATAACTACTGGTGAGAAAGGTATTTGAAAGTGGTATCCAGTGGAGTAGAAATACTGTGCTGCCTTTTTCATAGAGAAGATAGTTAATGTTTTTTTCTGGTATCTGCTAAAACATACCAGGAAACAGGAAGCTACTGGTGCTGCTGCTTCTGTACTGAAAGAAAGGGGCAGCTGGGACAGTGAATACTGCTAGTGGTTCCAGCAGCCACTTGTGTCTGATGACTCTCTTCCTCTATGGGGGAGAGTGGTAACCAAGCAACTTCAGTTTAGAGATTCCTCAATGTAAATACTACTTTTTACTTTCATGTGTTATTCTTGTTTTCTGCAAATACACGTTGGGGTTATTTTTAGGTGAAAAGAATCTCATCAATAAATCAATAGCATTATAAAATTTCCTATTGTATGCTTTTGAAAATAAATCTTTTGGTATGTATTTTAAAGGGGGATAGAAATTAAAACTTCTGTACTCTGAAAGTGCTTCCAGAAATCAGTTATATTTTGAGACTCATAAGGATGTGCCTTTGTACTTTTTGTCTTTTGATGTTTCAGTTCAGACTAAATTCTAAATTAGATTGGTAATTTCATAACCATTTTTAGTTGCTTTAAAAGATTCTTCTTCATTGCTTGTATTCTTACTATTGAACCACTGATCAGAGTGTATCAGTGGCATGTAAAGTTAATTTGTTTTTGTCAAGTTTGGGGTTTTTTGTTTGGTAGTTGTTCACATTTTACAACATTTTGGCAGAACACCATTTTTAACCAGGCAGTAACCCTTTTAGAAGGTAATTTTGGATTTGGAACAATAGAGTAGCATTAGAATTGATTTTTCTTGGGTTTTTTTCCTGCTAGGATATATTGCTCATTAACCTCATTATAGAACACATGATTTGTGACACGGATCCAGAACTTGGAGGGGCAGTGCTACTCATGGGTTTGCTCCGTACTTTAGTTGATCCAGAAAATATGCTTGCCACTGCCAATGTGAGTAAATACCTTCAAATGAAATTACATTTGGTTTTTTTAGAGTATTTGATGATATGTTTACATGGTTTTTTTTTCCTTCATTCTTTAGAAAACAGAAAAGACAGAGTTCTTGGGTTTCTTCTACAAACATTGTATGCATGTTCTGACAGCCCCTTTATTAGCCAATACTACAGAGGACAAGCCTAGCAAAGGTAATGAATACCTGTCAAAGGACATTTTCTGTCTTAAAGAGAGTCTGAGACTATGATATGTAGTTCATAGTAAACTGCTGATTCATGAGTTAGTCATTTGAATAATGCATAAGCATAAAATTCAACAGAGAGACCTGATTAAAGAAGTGGACAACATTTGCTGCAAATTTGGCTTCAGCAAAAATTGAAATACTAGTATAATTTTTAGGAACTCATGGGGCAGTTCAGTTGACGTAGACTTGTAAACAGGCATAAATGTTTTTTAAGGTCAGGGATTACTAGAGATGTTGTAACATTTCCCCTGAGAAGGTGTACTGAATTGGAGGGTATTGTTTCTATATCAGGCTAAGAAAATAAAGATCAGTGATGGAGTAACTGTTCATGCTGGCTACTAGCAGCAGTTCTTATTACAAGTATTAAAAGAGCCCGAGATGTTTCTTGCATAGTACTTTTGTTAAAAGGCATCATAGATCACATCTTTGTTTCAGACTTAGTCAAGGCACTGCATGTAGGGTGATACTTTATGATACAGACATGTGAACATCATAATGAGATTGGGTTAAATAAGCCCAACTGCTTGTGTTAGTGTTTTGTACTCTGAATCTTCAAACAGCAATTTAAGAAAAATGTAACTGTTTCTATATCTTAGGAGGTTTTCCTGCCATATCTCTGTTTATAGAAAATACTCGATCTATAACAAGCTTGTTCAATTTCTGTTTTAAAGACTAAACATATCCTGCAGCATGTTCCATAAACTGTCTGTGGAAATATACAAGAACTTGGAAATGTTTACCAGACTGCAGTTGGGTATTTGAAGTTAGCTTCTGAAGGCAGTATTCCAGATATGTTTAATTATTTCGGTTTTGTTTTTATTACAGATGATTTTCAGACAGCCCAGCTCTTGGCATTAATACTGGAATTGCTGACTTTCTGTGTAGAACATCATACCTATCACATAAAGAACTATATCATTAACAAAGATATCCTGCGAAGGGTACTTGTTCTCATGGCCTCAAAGCATGCTTTCTTGGCATTGTGTAAGTTTGAGAGCTCTAAGGAATAAACCAGTATTTTGTGAATGTGAACTGTTACATATCTTCATTGTATTGGAAGAAAACAGTTCATAGATCGTGACAATTTTTGACTGAATATGGAAATTCTACTGTTACAGTCTGTGTTTCTCATACCAGTTTATAGATATGTCAACTAGTATTAGGAAATAATTTTGCATTTATAGATACCTTTTTCCCCCTAAAAAAACAGAAGGACTTTCCTTCATCTCAATGGAGAGGTGAATTGAAAAGGTATCAGTATTTAATGTACTAAGAGAAGCATTGTAAGTTTTGATATTTTTTTAGTAGTTATCAGAGATCCTTAATTAGAGATACAGTTACCAGATGTCATTAAACTGCACATAAATTCAGTGTGGTGCTCTTCAAACTCTGATAGGTTCTTGACCATGCCCAGCTCAGTAATGGTAAAGCAGTGTGACTTAATTCTGAAGGCAAGTAAGAGATTTCTTCCATAATTTTGTTGTGCAGATAGACTAAACAAAGCCTTAAGCTGACTGAGCAGTACCATACAGTAAGAAGTACCTTTTAAATTTGTAACTGAATAACCTGTGTTTGATTTTAGAACTGTGTCGTATCTTTTTCCTGTACACCTAGTTGCTAAGCAAAATGTGCTGCCTTTTAATGAGATAATACTGTACTTTGTCTTGATATATGGACGTTCTCTCTCTTGTACACACATTCGAGTTTCAGAAAGAGCTTTAAACTGGTTGTAAATTATTAAGCCTTTGCCTTACTGTGTGAAGAAAATGTCATTTACCAACTTTAAAATGAGATAATTTATATCCTAATCAAATAAAATTAATCAAATCTAATCAAACTTATATTTGAAAAATAGGAATGATAAGCACATTTCTCAGTTCTCTACTGAAAAAATACTCTACCTTTGCTGTAAGTAGTTTCAAAAATCAAAAATACACTTTTATATTAGTACTGTTTAGCTATATTACTAATATATTATTTCTTCAGTGAACAGAGGTGGTTTCATTTTTACAGTTATGATGGAGGATTTCTATATGCTAAAACAGACAAGTAATCTTCAGGAGTGTAGTCAAGACTGTTGAGAGGCAGAGAACAGCTGAATGTATTACCTGGTTCCAGCAATGTATTGCTGTATAAGAACCAAGATTGTAAATTGCCCCAACTAATGCTGAGTAATTTCTGCATTTTTTTTCTTTTAAATCTAAAAATTCTTTTGACAACACTTCTGTTTCAGGTGCCCTTCGTTTCAAGAGAAAGATAATTGGGCTAAAGGATGAATTCTACAACCGTTACATAATGAAAAGTTTTTTGTTTGAACCTGTGGTCAAAGCATTTCTAAATAATGGTTCCCGTTACAATCTGATGAACTCTGCCATAATAGAGATGTTCGAATTCATCAGAGTGGTGAGTGCTGTGACATCCTTAAGACAATTACTGTGTTGTTTAGTTTTGTAATTAATAATGACTTTTCTTTTGCCTTTGCCCTAAATTATGCTATCATAATGGGACTGTATGATTATTTATATGAACCTTCTTTTATATCACTGTTATGTATTTGTACATGTTCCTTCCTACACTCAAGCAGTACCGTTACTTGAAAATTAAATTCACTCAATAGTGTACTCACAGTACCCAGATTTTCAAAGGCAGCACTAGTCAAGTTTCATCACACGGATTGGATGGACCTGTTATGACAGGAATGTAATTTGAAACTACTGCTACAAAGCCATCAAATTTAGCTGTGCTCTGTAATGACAATTCAATGGAATTTGGAAATACACAGAAGAGATACCAGTTTCTTTTAATTATATTAGTGGAGTGTTATGAAGTTCCTTCCATGGGGAGTCTCCTAAATGTTCATGTCAGTTTGGCTGTCTGCACAGTACTGCTTCTTCCCTGTTGTTAGCATCCAGATTCTGTACAGACCATAAATGTGGTAAGTGAGACCAAGCCAGGGTGCAGACAATTGTGGAGGAGTAAGTCACCAGGCCTTGTCACCTCTTCAAATGTTTTGTGCTGGTCACCTCTTTCCTCTTTGAGTTGGGACTCAAGATAATTCAAGACTGAGATAACCTGATTGTCATGGAAGAGTTGACTGAAAACTGATTTTGAAGCTATGAAAGAAGTTAGTCCATAGAGGTGACCCTGACTTGTGCTGTGTTGTCCTGGGTTTGTGTGGCAAGGTCTGGGCAGCAGCTAAAGGGATGGCTTCTGGAGAAGCTGCTGGAAGCTTCCTCTGCAGCCCATGATGAAGACCGTGGGGAGGCAGGCTGTCTTCTTGCAGCCCATGAAGGACCCTACACTGGAGCTGGTGGATGCCTGAA
Source organism: Acropternis orthonyx (assembly GCA_035583155.1). NCBI lineage: Eukaryota > Metazoa > Chordata > Aves > Passeriformes > Rhinocryptidae > Acropternis > Acropternis orthonyx. The sequence goes on along the minus strand of JAWWEU010000158.1, from coordinate 48,389,451 downwards.
GAAGGTTGTGACCCCATGGGAAGCTGGAGCAGGCTCCTGGTAGGACCTGTGGACTCATGGTGGCAGGAGTCCACACTGCACGCCAAAGGGCTGCACACTGTGGAAGGGACCCACACTGGGGCAGTTCATGAAGAATTGTAGCCTGTGGGAAGGACTCATGTTGAAGAAGTTTGTGAAGGACTGTTACCTGTGGGAGAGATCCCACAGTGGAACAGGGAAAGAGTGTGAGGAGTCCTCCTGCAGAGAAGGAAGGAGCAAAGGAGTGGCAGAGACAACCTGTGATGAACTGACCACAAACCCCATTCCTTGTCCCCCTGCACCATTTGGGGAGGAGGTAGAGCAAATCAGGAGTGAAATTGAGACCAGGAAGAAAGGAGGGGTGAGGGAAGATGTTTTTAAAATTTCAGTGTATTTTGCATTGTCCTACTCTGATTTTATTGCTAATAAAGTCAGTAATTTCCCAAAGCTGAGTCTTTTACCCATGACAGTAATTGGTGAGTGATCTCTCCCTGTCCTTACCTCAAACCATGAGACTTTTGTTATGTTTTCTCTCCCCTGCCCACCTGAGGGAGGGGAGTGATAGAACAGCTTTGGTGGGCACAGCCAGGGTCAGACCACCGTGTGTAGTCTTTCAATGCCCCATGAGATTGGGTGCTGATTCTACAGATAATGCTATAGGGAAATAAACCATTTTTTTTTTCTTGTCCTCCTTTTCACACAGATACCAAGGTTGTATGTCCAGACTATTTCTTGGTATATGTCAATAATTTTTGTCAATTTTTTTTCATCCAGGTTTGTTTTTAAAGACCGTCAATTTTTAAAACTGTGCTTTTGTTGTTACTGGAGTATTACCATTCACAAGAGATGACTTTTAAGCATATAACCAAAAAGGACTGCTTGTCCTTATTGGATGGTAATTCAGGTGTTTTTCTGCAGTGTTTTCCAAGGGTTGTGCAGTGTTGAGAAAGCCAGACAATGCACAGGAGCAGTTTTCCTGCTGCAGTGTGCAGACCTGTGCTAGTCTCAGCTGCATAGAGTGGCTTTGGGCAGCCACAAAGCCAAACTGAAATAGCAGAAGAGTTGGGAAGCTTGTGTAAAGGACCTTGACCAGCACTGTATGGCCACAAGGGAAAAAACTGGATGTTAGTTTCTGATGAAGAGTACCTTTCTTGTTCTCATTCTGAACAAATACATTGAATAGTTATTTTTACATAAGTAATTTATTTGCAACAAGGAAGGAAAGAATATGAATGCTAAGCCTGTATCTTGTAAACAAAAAAAATTTTTTTTAATTCAACAGGTACCAGTTAATATATCGATAGAAAAAGTTACAGTGGGAAAGGTGTTTCAGAATTGGGGTTGGTAATATTTTTTTTACCGGGTTTTAGGTTCTGTCATGTGTTTTGAAGGAGATACTTATAGAAAATTGAAACTCTTTTGCTAATCAAATATTTAAAGTTCAAGATTTTTAACTACATTTGTATGTGTAATACTCATTTTTGTGTAAGATAATTAATGCACTGCTTCATTTGGCATATTTCAATAGAATTTCTTGTTTCAGTTACTTTTTATATTGTATTAAATAAATTCATTTGAATGAAAATAAGTCACTTTATGTTTTTTGTTCCTATAGGAAGATATAAAATCATTAACGGCTCACGTAATTGAAAATTACTGGAAGGCACTGGAAGATGTAGATTATGTGCAGACATTCAAAGGACTGAAACTACGATTTGAACAACAAAGGGAAAGACAAGATAACCCAAAACTTGACAGGTAAAACGCTCTTAATAGTATATTAATGCTTTAATTACATTTTCAGAATATTGGTGGGTTGTTCTCTGATAGTGGGAAATGTAAGTAATTTAGGCTCCTGCTTGCATCTCAAGTATTGTCGAATTTACTTTATTAAAAGTGTGATTTTCAAATGTGTTGCTGCAGACTTTTGATCAGCTTTCAGCTAATGCTCACTAATGCTTTTCCAGCATTAGTTGCTGAACTCCCAGTCGTAATGCTAATTTGTCACATCCTAAACTTAGGTACACTATTTTGATGAGGCTGGAAGGCTACCAAGTATCTGAGGTTCATTTGGGTAAATAACAGATTTCCACTGCTGATTTGAACAATTGTTCACTTGTGAATTAGCATTCTGTGAATTTCTCCTTCAAAAAATTCACACATCAGATTTCCTTTTATTTTAGTTAGTTGTGGGAGTAGACATTTAGATAAGCTCTAGCAAAATGCCTGAGAAATAGAAAATGCAGAAAAATTTTTGGAGAATGTTTTTGTGCCGCTCTTATAGTAGCTGATGGAGTAAAAAACAATCTGATGTAACACTTGGATTGCTCCTTCTGTTCCCTTCCTTAGTATGCAGTTACCAAGGTTGAAAGGTTGCAGTGTATAAAAATAGGAAGTTCAGGCCTTTTTACTCCATTTGGTTTTGGCTTATGTCTAGTATCATTAAAACAGAATAGGCTGCTTGAGTTACTCTTAAGAATTCTGTCAAGACCTGTTGTTGTTCTTCTGTCTTGAATTAGTTTGAAAACACATTAAAAAATTATTCCTGATTAATCGTACAAGGTCATCTTGAAATTTCAGACTCTTATTTTATTTTCTGCCACAAGATTTCTTAACCAATATTTAAATTTGAGAATTGTACAGTTAAAATGAGAGTATAAGTGTAGATGTATTTTAAAACATTGAGGCTTCCAAAAGCATGTGCAGGACCAGAAGTTTTGAGTACTAATATTTTATAGGTGAGATGTTACTATTTTGGTCTGTGTCAGCTACGCTTATCACTGAAACAGCTGTGAAATTCAAGCCTATAATTCTTACTTACATTAATGCAGGTGTTGGAAAGAACACCCAGCTACTTTCTTCAGTAATTTCTATCCAGTATAGCAAGTAAAACATTAGTCTGTTCTTGGCTTAAGTTGAGCTACGTGGTGGTGTGTAATTGTGCTGCATGAGTTTATCCAACAGGATGTGGGGCTTCAAGAGGTCTGCAGCTCAACCAGCCCCGGGTTTACCTTTTCCTTACCTCTTACATAGTGGCTGCATAAGTGCTGTCACAGTCCATGTAATATCTTAGGTGAAAACCCAGAAATACTAAAATGCAAAAACAACAAGGATCTGTTTACATATTTTAACAAAGAATAGTTCAGTAAGGAAGGAGACCAACATTTTGTTGACATGGGCCACAAAATATTCAGAAGTGTTCCACTTTAGTCATAGTTTTGCAGTATTAGCAGAACTTGAGGTTAAATGAAATGTAAAATGATGCAGGATGGATAGTTCCAGATGATAATGCTGCAAGCAACTTACTCAGAACTAGATTTATTTTTAAAAGTACATTTAGCATTCTTAGTCAATACCTTGTAATTTCTAATTTTCCCCCTTCTGGCCTTTTTCTGCAGCCAGTAATGCAAGACCTTTTCTCTAAATAGAATGTCTAGGTTGTATTATTAACATTTTGATCCCAGTAACAGAGATTTTATGAAAAACATTAAAATTCAGCTACTAAGTTGTGAGGCACTCCATCAAGGGTTTCATTCTTCCTTTGGAAATTGGTTGTTAAAATCAATATATAGCAATGAAAAGAATGTTTTCTACCTGTCTTCCACTTCTCCTTCATCATTTTTCAAGAGGTACATCCCTGTCCCTCTGCTCCAAGGCCATAATACAGCTCCTGTGAGGAAAGAGAAGAGGAAGGTGGAGCTGAAAGAAACCAACGCTAATGATAGATCAAATGGGGAAGGAGAATTAGCACTTCATATCCAAGGCTCTGAAGAACAGAACATACTAATAGTGACCAAAAGTTGTTGGTGGTTATGGCAGAGAGAGATAGCTAATTTTAATATTTAGTGTTTAGGACTAATAATAAAATTGGTTTTTTATTTGATTTTTTTAACTTGTTAGACCCCGAATACTGACAAGTTACAAAATATTTTCAGAAAAAAGTCTATAATTTCCAAACTCTTTGTTATACAACTTTTTATTTGCCAGTGCAAACTGGCAAACCAAGCCCGAATGCAACACTTCAGTGAGATTTATCAAAATGACTTTTAATAATGCTGTTTATAAGCTACAGAATTTTGTACGGATAGTCTGAAAGTGCTATTAGCAGAGCTTTACTTTATTTGATTCTTTATACAGAAAAGTTCTTAATTATATTGGCACTGAAAATACAAAGGTTCACATTACAGAATGATTTGCTGGTGTTTTTATTGCTCTACAATATATGTATCTGTATGCTGTCACTCTTAACTGCAGAGCAGAAGTTCTCCTACTAATATGAGTTGATTTTTGAATCTAAACTTTTTAAACTTATTACCCTGCAGCATGCGCTCTATTTTGAGAAACCACAGATACAGAAGGGATGCAAGAACCCTGGAGGATGAGGAGGAAATGTGGTTTAATACTGATGAGGATGATATGGAAGATGGAGAGGCAGTGGTGCCCCCTTCTGACAAACCTAAAAATGATGAGGATATTATGGACCCTATCAGTAAATTCATGGAAAGAAAAAAATGTAAGTGATGAAAAGATGAATGCTATAACTTGTATTAGTTGTTCCTACTGCAATGAAGGATTTGCATGTATTTATTTTGAAGTTTCTAGATTTTGAAATTGTGACATAAAGTTGGTGGACCACCCCTTTAAAACAGTTTTGTTGTTTTTAAAAGCAGAACAATACAAAATGTTGTGGTTGATTTCTTAGAGCATTTCAGTGAAAATCTTAGCTGATAGTCAAGTTCTCCTGTGTTTTGTTTTATTCAGGTTTATAATTCAAAATTTTCTACATAATATTCCGGTGGTACCATTGGTAGAACAAAAGTGTTCATTTTTGGCCAGTGACAAGAGCTGGTAGGTGGTACAGCAGTATGGGAAAAAAAGTTTGTGATGACTCACTTTACTGAGTTGTACATGAAGTATTAAGGCTTTCCCCACACAGTAAAGTAATTTGTAATTAAATGTTTCACTCAATAATACTGCTTTACTTTTGGGGTTTTTTTCCCTCCAGTGAAAGAGAGTGAAGAAAAGGAAGTTCTTCTGAAAACTAACCTTTCAGGTCGTCAGAGCCCAAGTTTCAAGCTTTCTTTTTCCAGTGGTACAAAATCTAATCTTACCAGCCAGTCATCTGCAAGTAATCTCCCTGGATCCCCTGGGTCCCCTGGGTCTCCAGGGTCCCCTGGCTCACCAGGATCAGTTTCTAAAAGCACATCTCAGATGGCAGCTATTACAACTAAGGTAATTTTAAATGGTCATAGGTTGACTTCATTGTTAGAGTAGGAATTTGCTTCAGTGTCTCTCTCAAGTTTGTGTGAATTCTGACACATTAAGCACTAATGCACTGTCCGGTTTGTGTGTTTCTTGTTTGACCTTCAGCATTTTTAACAAGATCTGCCATATATAGAAGAAATAAAAGATCTTTTAATGCCCAAACTCTTCAAGTAGGAAGGACACCAAGTTGCCCTTAGCAGTGATATTTACTGTGAAACACAGACAACACTTTACTTTTATTAAATTGCACAGGGACACTTGGCAGGTAAAAACACAGAAATATTTTGGAAACATAGCCAAAAATTCTGCTAGATTCCACAATGTCCTGCCACACCCATTGAGGATTTCTACTGTCGCCATTTTTAATATTGTTCAGAATTACATAACTGGCATATATGAAAGAAATAAGTTGTACTGGGGGTGGTTGCTGTAAGCCAAAACAATTTTTAATATCCTAATGTGACTTTCTTACCTTTTGAACTAACATATAGTTTTGATTTGGAACGTACTGAAGTAATAGAAGAAAGCCCCTTTAAAAGACTATTACAACTTGCAGTGAATATTCAAAACTAGCATTTTAAAGTACATTTTAGAACACTGTTGGATTTTATCAGATTTTTAGCTAAAACTGTTTAAACCAAGTCAGGCAAATAGAGTGACTGGTGTTTTTTTCCAGCACAGGGAGCCAGATGGGGCAGTGTTGATACAGGGTAGTTCAGATAATGAGAATTCATTTTCATAACAAGTGTTTGCATTTCTGAAAGGTCAGGTACATATGTCAGTTGTCACATAGCCTTGGAATAATAACTCTGATTCATCCTTGTTTTTTAATGCCACCACACTGCTTTTTCACCTAACTTCTAGTGAAGGTAAATGGGGGGTTAAGTTTCTTTTTTTCTTCTAGTCAAACATGGCTTAAGAGTTTGTATTGAGATGGCCTTTTGTTGAAAACACCTGAATTAAAAGAATTTGGCTGATGGAAGAACTAAAGGAACACTTCTTCTAAATCCCTCTGTGGAGGAAACTCCTTGCATAACCCAAGATTTAGTCAAGTGCTTTTTGAAAGAGATGGAACTGGCTTGGAAATCAGCCTGTTAGAGGCTTGTTCTCTTCCAGACAGTGTAGTTCCTTGAGTCTGAAATGGAGTCTTTACATACGGAACATATTGCATACAGAATTGGCTCCAAAAATTCAAGTAGTGGTGGCAAAAGGAAAATGTTCATGTTACACTGAGTATGCAGTGCACTGAAAAACCATTGTTTGATTCAGGCATAAGGTACCTTCTTTCAGAGTAAAATGTGCCACAGTCACAACCTAGAAACAGTGTTGGAATTGGGTTTTTCATTAGTTGTCTGATGCTGCTGTTTTAGGGGTAGTATATTCAGTGTTGTGTTGTATGTGACTGTACAGAATGTGTGTAATTGTTTATCAGGTTGTATTTTGGTAGACAGGTGACTGAAATTTTCTGGTTTGGATGTCCATCATTAGGCACCTGAATAAGTTATAGGACCTTTGAGTAAAGTATCAGTGACTGCCATTGTAGTCAAATACTGATTAAGCTTCAAGAATTGCAGCATAGTGTAGTTATAGGAAGTTTCAGAAGTCCACACTGCTTTTTCATGGGTCCAGCCCTGCCTAGTCTTAAAATTTGTGATTATTTTCAAACCGAGGAAGGTTTTAATGTTACTACATATGTTTTCATTTTCAGCTGACAAGTTATTTAAACTTTGTAACTTGTACACCTCATTCCATTATACTATTCAAAAAAATTCTTTGTTACTGCACATTTAAACTAACTTTTTTGAAGACAAACTGTGTTCTAAAAGTATCATAGTTCAAAAATTCAAATTGAACAATGTTCTGTATTTGTTTCTGAAGTGCTTTCAAATTGCTCACTGCAGTCAGCTGTGCTCAGTAAAAATAAAATTTATATCTTCACAGATGGAGCTGCAGTGACAGCAAAACTAAGTAGATTTTTTACTTTACTTATATTTCAACTGCAAGTATTTTCAACTGGATAGGTAAAACCTCATTTTGGATTTATTGGTTTAGGCAGTTTTCAGATAATGTAATTCTCATTCATTTTTTCATACTGAAGGATTTATTTTTGTTTTGCTTCATTTTATTCAAAACCTCCTGAACCAGGATCCTGTTGGCAATATTCTGTACAAACATCATGTTACAATACAAATATGAAATATCAGTGTGCAGACATTTTCTTAATTATAGTAATTGTATCTGTCTTTGTAGGGAGGCCTCGTTGGGCTTGTAGATTATCCTGATGATGATGAAGAGGATGATGAAGATGAAGATAAAGAGGAAACTTTACCTTTGTCAAAGAAAGCGAAGCTTGAGTCATCATAATGGCAACTGCTGAAGAACATTACCAGTTGGGGAAGGTTTTTTCCAAAAACAAAACAAACCCACAGCAAAGCAGCAATCTTTTGTGAATTACTGTGTATGACACAGATCAACCTATACAAACGGATTTCTGCCAATCAAGTGCCAATTCAAAGGAGCAGAAGGAGAAATACTTCGTTTAGGGGAAAGACTTATGCCTGTGAGCTCTCCAGCTTGGACCACATGTTGCCCTTTTCTCAGGGAAGGAAATGGAAAACAAAACAAAACAAAAAAAAAAGCCAACAGGGCAGGAGTTTTGTTAGTGGAACTCTAGATTGGCTGGTCAGTTGCTACAATCAGAATATGCTTTCTTGGACCATGTATGAGACTTCTGAAGAAGAGGCAGGTTTTGCCATAATTCTTCACTAGTTAAGAATGCCAGCAGTTTCTTTGTATAAAAGAGACCTGCCTTTGAAATCGTACATTCTGAACGTTTTACTCAAGCTACAACAGGTTTTAAAAACCTCTGCGGGGGAGGGCCGAATATAAAGTTTCCTCATTTTTTTTTAATCTGTTCCCTTTGCCCTTTAAACTGCAGAAATTTTTTTTGAGGTGGGGGATTTGTTTGTCCCTTCTTGATTAAAGATTGAGTGGAATTCTAGATGTGGTCACTTTTGTGTCATAATTTTTTTTGCCCCCCTGAGTGTATGCTTAGTTGTTGAGTATATATTTGGGACCATTAAAATTTTTTGATGTAATATAATCTCACTGTTGTGCTGGTACCTGTTTCACACTGTGTAATTTTGTTCTGCATCACCGTTCTTAATATGTTTAGGATTTTATGGAAGATGGTATAGTTTTTACTGGAGAAAAAAAAATCTTACCACAATACTAAAAGCAATACTATTTTGTGACTAAATATTTTATATTAAATTTTACATCAGTAACTGTTGAGACAAAAACCAGGGAAATAGGATGAAATAAAAAAGTTGAAACCTATAAATAGGAAATTAGTATTCCAAAGAGATTTTGAAGTTTCATAACTCAGAACAATGATGGTAACTAACTCATCAAAATTCAAGATGGATGATTTAGAAATACCAATATATTGACTCATTTCACTTAGAAAAATAAAAAAGAAATAATTAAAGCTGAAGGAAAATGGCATTAGTGGTATTTTTTAAAAATCTGATTCCCTTTGGAATACCAGTTTTAGTGAATGAAAGATGGTTGTAGAATAAACTTTTTACAAGGATACCATCTTTTGAAATTTATTCTAATACTCACTTGAAACATAGCAATTAAACTTTGGGTCTAACTCAATGACTATGTTCTTTCTCCTTTTCCAAAAAATCTAAATAACATTAGTTATTAATTTGAAACTAGGCATTATATCCTGCTTCCTTGCTCCTTTTACAGAGGATGGCTTTGCTGAGCAGTGCTTCCTGTGGAGGGGAGTTTATTCAGTTCCTTTGCAACCCTTTCTTACAAATATTTTCAAGAGCCTGTTTCCTTTTGGACATTCAAAGCAACAATCACAATGTTATATATTAATGTATCACATACAAATAGAAATCAGAGAAATGCACATCTGAGGTGGGACCACAGGTGATCACACTTTGTTTCTGCATATTGTATGTTGCGTGGCAGATTCTGTACCAACAACAAATGTCAAAGCTTTTGTGCACAGACTTTGTCACCACATACCAGCCATTTCAGATTTAAAAGCCATATTCTCCTCAAAAAGTTCATTTGTGATCGCTTTCTAGGGTTGAGTTTTTACTATGTGTTTGAAAAGTCTGTGATTTTACGGAGAGGCTGGGAGTTGTGCTCATGGTCACTGTAAGATTAGATCCAATCTGCTGCTGCAGCGTGAGAGTCCCTGTGCTGTCTCAGTGACCTGTCTGAAACCTGATTTCTGCAACTTTAGTGTTGGAGCAGACATCGTGACAAGAAAGTCTGTCATTTTGCAGGTTTTCTTAATTAGCCAGAACCTAAATCCATCCCAAGTTGCAAGACTCCTTGAGCATAAAGCTCTCCAAATTTATCCATATAGTCATCTTCATGTCCTCCGGGCTATATTGAAGGAAGTTGTTCTTCTGAGCTGGTCAAAGGAACATTTTTTGTTACTGGTTTTCTGTTCCTTTAGAAAATGAGAGCTTGAATTTTGTGATTCTCTATGCCTGCAGTCTTCCAGACTTTTAAATACTTTCATAATGCTTCTAGGAATCTTGGGTTTTGGACTCTAGTACTTAAAAAACATTGCATTTAACAGAACAAATGCTATCCTTAAGTAACTGGGTTTGGTCAAAATAATAAAGTAGGAATATTTTTGAGCTTTTTATATTTTTATGAAGCTCTAAAGGTCTGGTAAAAGATTAAACTGCTTGTCTTTTAATGTTGGCTAACTTGTAGTTAGATGATTGGTTGTCTTCCCAATTACCTAATGCTTGTGGCCTGACAGGACATGTCTACACTTAGATAATAAATTCATGGAAGTTGGAAGTAGTCAGGAAGTAGGTGAGTGGTGGTGTGTATGCTCTTGCCCAGTAATGCTCACTTTTGTATTCCTGAAAATCTTGAAATCTGTTTCAGGAAAGGAAAAAAAAAAAAGAGAAAATATTGGGATTGTGAGAAGCAAGCGATGGATAATTAAAAAAAAAAAAAAAAAGGTGGGTTTGAGTTAAGAGGTGGGGAAAAAATTGTTAGGAAACTGTTTCGTTCTAGATCTTTCCCTGAGCTGATTTTTTAAAATCGTTTGTCTGCATCCCAAGAGACCTGCATGTATATTGTACTGAACATGGCTCAGTCATCTTAAATGCAATTTAATTATGTCCTGAAGTGTGGTTTACAGGGCCAACCCTTCAGTCTTGTACTGGCAAGATCCAAGGTGCTTGAATCATCCTGACAGGCCCCTGTGTTCCTTCAGTGGCTGAAAGACTTGATGCTGGTTACTCTCATGTACACTTCCCAGCTTTGAGCCTAGGTTTACTGGGAACACCGGACAGAATGTATGTGGAGTTACCTCGTCCCCCAAGGAATCCATACATTAATGAAAGTAATTCCAGGTGATCTGGAATATTTCGAGATTTTCTTCTACTGTATACAGAGCATGGCTGCATTCAGGTTAACAGTGCACAGCGGCAAAAACCAGGTCTCCTGTGGCAGGAGGGCAAAAGGATCTAAAAACTGGTGTATCTGAACAGTAAGTTGTCTCTAGAATGTCCTGTCTGTCATATACAGGTCCATCTCTTGTAGCCCACCCAGGTGAGACGTCATGTTCTCATGGAATTAAGTGTCAGGTAGGCCCAATCCTTTTGAACATGCCAAGGATGGAACTGTTTAGATTGGGTTTGGCTGTGTTTTTACATCTCTGCAAATTCCAGAAACTGTTCAGTTAGATAGGGCTGTGCTCTCATACCGCTGCAGGCAAGTAGCTATATTTTCAACCCAGCACAAGTGACGCTGGTTGCCTTGCTAGATTATGTTTCCTGGCATCTGTAGAGTGGCTACGGAAGTTCAGCCTTACCTCTATCAACCATTTTACAGCTGCAGAGGCATTCTGGAGCAGTGCTGTCAGTGCTAGAGTTGTACTGCAGTTCTCCTGCCTTGAGGATATCGAGACGTGTTCAGGGAAGTTGTGAAAGTAGGAGATGAGGTGGGTTATTGCCTGGGCTCACCTGCAGCCTACATGTAGAACTGGGCAAGCATTCAAAGACGAGAAGTTGCCACCACTGAAATTCTTCCAGATAAATTGTCCATGTGCATGTTCTCCACCACTTCCTCTTTTTGGAGTCCAGAAGGTATATAGAGTTAACAGCTCAGTCCAGAAAGGAGGCGGGGCATGTGGGCATGCTGCAGATAAAGCAAAACCTCCTGCAGGAGATCTGTAATGCCTGCCTTCAATCAGAGCCACAATTTAAAGTCTTAATTCATGTGAGGGAGGCATAATTTAGTATATTTCAGGGTTGTCCTGTACAGAGCCAGGAATTGGACTTGATCCGTGTGGATCCCTTCCAGGATATTCTGTGGCTCTATTCTATGATTTTCATAGGTGGTTGGCTACCTGGTGAGGTTGTAGCTTGATTTAGTATTACTCTAGTTACAATCATATTCATTGGAGTATGTAAATCTTGTGGGGTTTTTATATAAATTTTAAAAGGCAATCTAAAAAAGGGAGGTAGGAGATGCAGTCTTCTGTATGCCGACTGTATTTATGAAAAATGTAAAAATAATATATAAGCCAGTGGATAATATTTAAAAAAAAAAAGGTAGAATGCTACTGACAAATGTTTGAAATAGCTACTGATTTACAGCGATTTCAGATCTGTGCCTGTGACCTCACTGTCACTGTTCAATTTCCCAGACATGTATGGTATCTGCTCCAGGACTTTTGAAATGGCTCCATGTGAACACTGTTAGTGGTTTGGGTTGAAACCCAGCAATGATCTGGTACAGGGTGAAACTACACTCACAAGATGCACATCTGTAATATAGCCATGGGATGATTTGGGCTGAATAGTGTTTGATTTCAAACCAACTTTATATGTGTAAAGATGCTGTATGTAGGCTGCCCACCTGAAAAGCTTCAGAAGCATTTGTGACATGTATCAGTGTTGGTTAGCATTCCTTCTGGAAGCAGGTGCATCCTGGAGCCCATACATTATGATCCCAAGTATTTAGAAGGGCTTGTCTTTCTCTTGTGCTTCAGATGTACACTTCAGCAGTTGAAATCTTGGAAATTTGATGTTAAATTATGCTTACCTTGCTAAAGGTTATTTTAAACTTGCTGATGCCAAGTGGCCTTTTGGCAGCTGTGGTGTTCAGGTGGGAGGTTGCTGCTGTTGGTTTGGACAGTGCAGTCTCCCAGCCTCCTGCTGAGGCCAGAAACGGTACAGCTGTGCCTTCATCTGTCACTGAACTGCTGTTGAATGGTCAGGGATCCCCAAAGGAAGCTACAGTTGGGGATGTGCATTCAGGAGGATTTGATCCATGTTGTCACTCAGGATGTGGAGGTAACTGGAAGCAGATCCCTGATAACTGTTTCACATGAGTGTATACTAACAACACAAGTGTATACTAACAATAATGAACATTTGGGAGAAGCCTTAAAAAAACCCTGCATTTCCAATCTGCTTCTACTTGTACACATCTGAAAACAGTATTAAGTTACATCATCTTACCCGGACAAAAAAAGCTGGTTTCCTCCACATGGCTTCCCCCACCTCCACAATTCTCTCAAAACAGAAGTGGCTTTCTCTGCTGCCAGCAGTCTGGATTTTGTAGATCAGCCAGGAGAGCTGGAAGCTGTAATTTTTATTGAAAAAAATAACTGCTGATTAAACCCAACTACAGAGCACAGCTTTTAGCGTGTTTGCGTTTAGCCTCAAAATGGAATTAACTCTTCTACCACTTCAAGCTCTAGATTACGTGCAGTAAGAAACAAAGAAGATGGAAATGTTTTTCATTGGCAGGAGAACTGGATATCAAAGCTGATAATAGAGCAATACAAGTGTTTGCCTGTCTTGGAAGTTTTTATATATGTGTGTGCTCTTTATAAAGCACCTTTCAATTTTTCTTAGTGTTTACATAGCAAACTATGTCTTTGTCTGAATATGTGGGCACTATTTCCTCTTTAGAGCAGTGGGGAGATACAAATTTTTTTTAGAGCAGTTATGCTGTAGGATTTTATTTTTTGATACAGTTCTCCATTGGTGCCAAGTGTAAGAATAAGAGTAAGAATCAGCACAGTCCTCAGGTGTTCACTGTCATGAACAGGACCACAGGTGGAACCTTGTGAGTACCAAACTACCTGACCTGTGGTCTTTCCTCATGCCCAGTTTGGTGAATGAGATGAGCCCTCTATAGTTGGCCATCCAAAAGAAGACGTCCCAGTAGAGTGAGGTGCCTGACACCAGTGGCCTAAGCTAAACTGAAGTCTCTAGGACCTGAACTCCACACACTTAGTAGGTTTAGTTCTCCTGACTGAATTGCATCTGATTCATGTCAATTGTGTACTAATGAAGAGCTACATTTACATGACATGTTTGCATGCAAATCTATCCTGACAACTCTTTAACAGAGAGTTAAGTGACTGTGGCTGCATCATGTGTGTGATGTGATACCCGAAGGAAATGGCTGTGGTGGTTGTACAGTTTGTCTGGAGCTATGAGCCTTTTTTTCGAAGCCTATTGCTAATGTAAGGATGTTTGATTGTAACCCCAGGAAAAAACACATTCCTACCTCATCACCTGGCACCAGCAGATGCTGGATGAGATGCCTGATGGCTTTATGGGGAACACACTTACGTCCCTCATCCCTCAGCACAGCTTGGGCCAAGTTCTATCTGTCACTGCCCATTATTCTTATTTTTGATACCTAGTAAATGTATTGCTCTTCTGCCTTTTCTGACAGACTCAAAGAGGTCCAGATGGGAGGGAGAACACTTGCATGGCAGTAAAGTAAGGGAGGAGCAAGGTGCCAGTCTCTGGCTATCCAACTGCAAGGGCTGGGTCATTTTGATACCTGCAGCCATATCTTCTTTTGATAGCCAAGATTAGGACACACCTTTTCCCAGTGTCACTAATGAAATTAGGAGTAGCCAAAGCATCAAGTCTGCACACTAGACCTGAGAACAGCAGGCAAGTTACAGCATCTCCATCAAAGGACAAATCACCTTTATATCATTGAGCAATTGTGTGCTGGCAATTTTGTAAAAAACTGCAAGACTTCTTGGTCCTTCTCATAACTATCAGAACAACAACAGAAATTCTACAGAGACTTGTGTGCATGTTTATTTGAATTATATAATCCTTAATAAGATTACTAGAATTGCTCCAATTTTCAGTGTGCCACACACCTCAGTGGACTCTTACAAATCTCGTTCATCTTGCAAATTACCTTCACAGTGAAGCACTATTACTTAAATTCAGCATTGCTGTTAATTATGTCATATTAAAGAAAAATTAAATACATGCCTAAATAGATGGATCCTCTTAAAGGGATCAATTATTTCAGGAGTACTGCAAGTGTAGTGACAAATTTCCATTAGACTTTGGAAAATTAACTCCTTTTTCTGTATGGAGAGGATAAGCATGCTACTGGTGATGTATTAAGACTAGCCAAAGAAAGCCAGGTGGTTGCCAGAGTGCCCCTGGGAAGCCTCTTGTAGAGCTCTGAAAACAGCCAGCTACAGACACTGTGATGGCTATTAAAACCCAGAATACCAAGAGACACCCAAGACAGAGATGCCACATTCAGCATATTGTAACCAAGGGCATAAAACTGCTCATCAGAACAGCAAAGCATCTCCATAATACCTGAATCTGTAAATCACTGCCATCTTTGGGGTGTCCTCAGTTAACTGCTCCAAAGGTCAATGCAAGCATCAGCTTGCCTGTCCTTCTCCAGAGCCATACCTGGCACTTTGAGACACTTTGCAGGCTACATGGGGAGAGTAACTCAAGCCCATGTGATTTAAAGTCAGTTTCTGTCCACATTGACTTTCTCTAAAGAGCATTAAGTTTTTACATAATGAAACTAGAATCAAAGCCACCTTCTGCGTTTCTGCATATTAAGGCAGTGCATGTGATACATAAACCACTGATCACCAATCTTTACTATATTCTTGTAAAACAACTATATCTAACCCTTTCTTTGGGGTTATCACTCAACAACCTTAGTTTTGTGCCTTCTGTCACAACCCCTTAAAACTGCAGTCTTTCATTAGTTGTTCAAATTCTTAAAATTCTTCCCACATCTGTGTGACTCTTGCACACAGAATTAAATTTGGGGTGCTGTTTGAGCAGGGCAGGGACACAATTTTCCCCATTCCACATGTTGTTTGCTGTTCCAAGAACTTACTCTCCTCTTGGTAGGTATCTGAGGTGGTGATCCCAGCTCTACTGCTACCTACCTCCCTGCTGAGGCTTTGCTAATTTCTCCTCCTTGGAATGTGTTCCTTGCACATGAATTTAAACTTTTGTACAACTCCAGCCAGCCTAAGTACTTTTCAAAGCCGCATATAAATATTTTGGTTGTGCTTGTCTGTTATTGTTACCTCACTCCCAATGTCATCAGTGTAGATATTGATACACTCTTGTATAACTAAAATGCCAAAAGAGCAGTCTGAAGAATGAAAATTCCCTAAAATGTTAGGTCTTCAAAATCACATTCTGTTTTTATAAGGACATTTGCTAGTGATTGATAGAAATTAATACTTATGATTTGAAAATATTTTTCATGTTATTGGAACATAATCAAAATATGTTCTATTTGATACATTTTAGCTCTTTCTATACTTCCCTGTTTTTCCTTTAAAGTGGTCAGTAACAGTCCCTAGTATGATCCTACTGGTTCTTCTGCTCATCTCATGATTCGTAGTTAATGCTGCTGGTGTAGTTCTTGTACCTCCTACCAAAGAGAGAGAAACTGAGGAACATGCTTGGCAATCTTTTGCCTTGGGTAAGGTCCCCAAGCCTTTCCATGATTATTTTGGTCGTTACCTCTTCAGTAACCAACTTCTCATCAGACAAGGACCTATTGTGTCTTTAAAACCTTCAAGACACCTTTCTGTTACTGCTGCTGGTTCTTCAGATGACATCTTTTCCAATTTGCTGGACACAAGGTTCCCATTCTCCTGTACCTGAGCTCCCCGCTTTAGATCACCACAACCAACTTTAGTTTCCAGCATCTCTTTAGTCTATCAGTCTAACTTAAATTAATTTCTTCTCTCTCTCTCTCTCTCTTTTTTTTTTTTTTTTTTTTTTTTTTTTTTTTTTTTTTGCAGGCCCATGAGTAGTCCTCCACTGTTGTGGCACTTGCTTCCTCTCTGATGGGTTTAAGTCAAGGAGGTTATGTCATCTTTTTGTGTTTCTCTGGGATGTGAGTGCTCCTCTTTTGCTTTCAAGTTCACACAAACAGCCAGACTACTGGTGCCCCTTCATTTTCTCCCCATATATTTTGCTCAGTATTAGCTTTATTGCTTGCCTTGTGTATTTGGCTCTGCCTTTATTTTCTATGGACTTGGAGATTTATGGGATATTTTGCCCAAATTCTCTCTCCTTCTATTTTAGATTCTGTGTTACATTAATCTCCTCAGGAACCTATGCAGCTGGTTTAAATGTCAGCACTGAACAAACATGTATCAAAGCTCAATGATTTGTTTTCTGGGAATTTCTCTGAATGTTTCCAGTATCAGCCACAGAGACTGTAAATCACCGGCATCTCCCCCCTCCTTCCCACTCCTCGCATTCAGCAAATACTTCTGGGGGTTTGTTTGTGTTTTGGTAGCACATACAAGTTTCTTTCTTTTTACTCTCATTCAGATTTCTCTAACACTGTTTCTTTACCACCTTTCTCCAAACAAAATGAACAATATTAAAAACGGCATTTCAGAATCAGACATTACGAGGAGCAAAGCTATCTTCTGACCACCTTCTTTTTTTTCCCCTGGCACCCATTGTTTACAGCTCCAGTCTATTTAAAGCAAATTTGCTGCATAGTTGATTGATGAACAGTAGAGTCATATTTACAAGAGAGCAGCTTAACGACAGTCCCCAGCAAAGGAAGAGAAAAAGCCCTTTCCTGATTACCATGAGTTTAACTCCTGTATTGTAACCTCGTGAGTTCTGTTATTCCCATCCCTCAGCAACTTACACTTCAGACAGCAGCTGAATGGTGGAGCTTTGTTGATGGTTGTAACTCGTTGCTAGGGGACACTCTGAGGGGGGTGAATCATGCCATTTACAGTCGGCCTAAAGGAACATTTGGAAATGCTTGAGCTTAGAAATTTCCTTCTGTGTTGCTGAAAATCGAGTGCTTTGTGGCTGTGAAGAGTGCTTTAGAAATACACAAGCTGATAACGGAGACATTAAACACGCTGGTGTCTTTAGTTGCTTGTACCTTTGTATGTGCTTTAAATCGTTGTTCTGGTGCTTCTTTGATAATTATGTTTTTAGTTAAAAGCCGCCCATGTGCAAATGGTATGAAAAGAAAGTTGTTGGCAAATCACATTAAACTTAAATAATACAAATTTTCATCATTACTTTACCGTAAGAAGCAGGATTTCTAAATGCAATTGCATGCACGTGTCTGAACCTGAACTTTCCTGGATATATGCTTTGGTATTTGTTTTATTTTTTCTGCTGCGGGACGGCGGCAGCTTCAGGAACCCTCGGAAATGAGAACTTGACCTGTAGCAGGTAGGTGAGGTTTTACAAGCGTGTGTCCCCCGGCCGGCCGCCCTGCCCCATGCTTGTTGAAGGAGTTTAACAGCATTTTACAAACTACATCAGCGTTCCCACCGCATTTCAGAGCAAGATAAGTGTTATTTCCTTCGCTTTCAGCATCAGACGCGAGGGCGCGGCCGCCCCCCGCAGCCGAAGCACCGCGCCCGCGCCCCCGCCAGAGGGCGCCCGGACCCCGCACGGCATCCCCAGCTCCATCCCCACCCTCGTTCCCATCCTCATCCCCATCCTCATCCCTACTCCAGCTCCAGCCCCATCCTCATCCCCAGCTCCAGCCCCAGCCCCTCCTGCTACTGCAGCTGCATCCCCAGCATCCGCTCCCCTACTGCTCGTGGCCAAATGTTTTCTGTAACACAGACAGCCGCCTTGACTTAAGGTGTGAGCATTTGGCACCCAATGGCATCCCCAGGAAGATTTCCTGGATAAGAAGTTTGATGCACCCTCCCTTTGCATTGTCTCACTACTGGCAACATCTGGATCAGACCGTGTAACCTTTGCTTCATTTCAGGAGTCTGTCGAGGTTTACTGCTACAAAAGAGTCGCATCCAAGTTGTGAAAAGTGGGAAGGCATTCTTGCATCTGTATTCTTTCTTCTCTGAATGGGTCTATACATTTTTCAACTATTATGTTATTTTTGTTTTGGTGCTATTGATTAACACAAACATCTGTTGTAAGTACTGCAGGAACTGCCTTAATTTTTTTTTTCTCAATGAAATATTTTCAGAAAATAGATCATAAGCTTTCAAGAAATCCAAGTATGGCAGTCCATCTCTCTGAGGTGTGGAGAAACTATCAATAATTCCTCTTTTTTTCCTGCTCCACCTGAGCAGGAGCTGTTATACTCTAAAGCATACCTATTTCTCCTTCCAACTACAACCTTGCTTGCAAGCCTTCCTTCTTTTCAGGTCCAGAAACGGTTGGACTACGTGACTCACATAGTAAAGTGTTAATTTAACCACTTGTACCCTCCTGGTACATCCTCACAAGAAACTTTGAGCAAAACAGCTGTACCAGCTTGTAAACAAGTGGCACATGTGGCAGGGCTCGCTAGGAACCGGGAGTTATCCTTCCCTGGTCTGCGGGAGTGCCGAAAATAAGGATCCGCATGAAGCATATCATTAAACCTGATCTTTAGTGGGACAAACGGGCCACCGCAATGAACACCAGTGTCTACCATTTAGTAATGGATTGCTTGCAAACTGCTCGGCTCCCTCCGGCACAACAACAGATGTCTCTCCCTCGGCCGATGCACAAACACACGTGTATCCACCTCCTTGCCAAAAATACATATGGGAGGTTAGGCGGTTAATAATAGCCAGAATGTCAGAGACGGTTTGCCTGACTGGGTAAGATCCAAAACGTATTTCGCGAGTTCGGTATGATCCAACAAGAAACAGGCAGAATGCACTAAGAAGTGGCTCATGCAAAGACTGATAATAGATTACATCTGTGAAAAATAGAGCAAACTGTCAAACGGGAATCCTGGCGAAACCAAGCCTCGCTACGTGACGCGGTGCACTAAACTGTTCAGTTTCATGGCTAAACTACTTTTCCTCAGATTCTGAGACTTGGATGAATAAAACAGTAACCGCGCCGATTACCTGGGATTATTTATTTTCCAAACTGAAGACAGGATGAATCCTGGCCCCCTTCCCCCCTCCTCCCCAGGTTCAGTATCTCGCACCCCCGGTGGAAGCCCCGGCAGCAGGTCGGGCTCACAGCGCCCATCCCATCCCATCCCATCCCAGCAGGAGCTGCCGCGGGAGCGCTACTCGCCCCTACTCCCGATCGTTCCCAGCGGGGCGCAACAAGCTGCCCTCGGCTTTCCCCGCACTGCTCCCGCATCCTCGCACCGCCCCCGCATCCCCTCCCGCCCCGCAGCGCCGCCCCTGGGCCGGGGCGGGCCCCGCTCGCCCCGCCCGGCTCTAATTGCAGGGCCGGGGCGGTCCCTGCCCGTAGGTACCGCGGCTCCATCGCCGCTCGGAGCTGTTTCGCCGGAGCTCCGCGTCGCTGCTCTCTCCCGGCCCCGGCCGGCGGAGCCCCCCTGCCCGAGCACCCCCTCTAGCAGCCCCCCTGCCCTGGCAGCCCCCGCGGACGGGGCGGGGCGCGGCGGTTCCCCGGGGGCGGGGCGGGGAGCGGAGCGGAGCGATGTGCCGCGCATTGTGTGCGCTGTAGGCAGCGCCCCGCGGGCCATGGGCTCCGCGCCTTTGTCTCCCGAGTGAGCCTCCCGCCCGCCGCCACAGCCGCAGCTCCGGCGATATGGACGTGACCGTGTCCGAGCTGCTGGAGCTCTTCCTGCAGAGCCCCTTGGTGACCTGGGTGAGCCGGGCGGGGCGGGGGGCGCCTTTGGGGCAGCCCCGTCCGGCGGGGGCGGCCCGGCATCCCCCAACTCCGCTGTGTTTCTCCCGGCAGGTGAGAACCTTCGGCGACCTGGGCAGCGGCGACCAGGACAACCTCGGCGTCTACATGGACCTGGTGGACGGCGTCGTGCTGAACAAAATCATGCTTCAGATGTGAGTGGGACGGGCGAGCGGGGCTCCGGCCGGGCATCCCCCGCGGGCGGCGTGGGGACAGAGCTGAGTTCGTCTTGGTCCTCCTTGGAATTAACGAAAACAAAGCGGGGGGGAAAAAATCCCCAACTAACCCAGTTCTGTAAAACATTCTTTTAACTTTTTTGCCTAGTTTTTCTCCGGGTGGTACGTGTCGCTTTCCCTCTTTGTTTTTTTTTTTTTTTTTGTCTTTC